>OX578141.1:53744486-54471986 GCA_951213105.1 Amaurobius ferox
TTGTTAAATAGGTCGCGGAAATCATAGCTTTTAAAACATATATCTTTATTACAATGTTTTAATCGATCGATAACTTCTATTCCATTTTTGATCATGACATGATTCTGTTTTTTGATATTTTCCATCACAAACTTGAGGATGTTCAATAGTCGTTTATTAGCTATTGTAAGATATGATCCACAGCCTACGGTAACTGTACGGAATTTTACAGGCTCTTTATGCATCTTTGGAATGAGGATTAAATATGGAAATCTAACATTTTTTATTTCATTACCGATTCGTTTGTACATAGCTTTAATCCTTTTGGATAGAACATTTCCATTATTGTGTAATGGGGTGTACATAGTACCGTCTAGATAGCAGTGGAGAAGTGTATCTATGTAAAACTTTTTGCATGTAAATGCAAAATGTGATACCATCTTGTCTGTATAAGTTATAACAAAATTTTCTTTTACAGTTTGTATAGCTGCAGGTATTCAAAGATTCCTAATTCTGGTATCTTGTCTGATGTAATGAAACTGAATTTCTTTTAAAAAATTATATTTCCATTCTTGAAAGGCTTGGATAGGTAAACTGTGTTTTACTGCTATTTTATAAATGAATTCTTCTAGATCTTGATTGAAATTTTCGACTACTTGGTTATATTCTTGTGATCTGTATTTAGTTCCGAGTTTGAAAATATTTTTTAGAGTGTTATCTGAGATAATATTCAGATCACCTGTAATGATGTGATTGTGATAAGGATCTTTAAGTTTGCTATCATAGCATTTGTATTCTGTTGTTTTAGTATCCAATTTTTTACATATATTGTTGTAGTTGAAGAATCTTCTACCGTTTGTGCGTACAAAGCGGTAAGTCATTTTTACCTTAAGGTCCTGAACAGGAAAGAAAGTTTTAATACTGTAGAGTATCGATTTAAAGGGAATTCCATCAAATTTCTTATTTCGGAATGTGGTTATAAAATATTCCATACTTTGCTTGTTCTGTATTCTGGGTTTTAATCTAATTTGAAATTTTCTGGCCCTTAATTTAATTAAGTCAAGCATAATGGCTATATATTTATGTGTTTCTTCAATCTGAAAGTCAATAGGTTCTTCCAACGTATATTGCTGTATAAAAGCCCATATACGAGGTAAATATTTGATTTTTATACTGTAAATGACATCCTTAATCCAACTGTACTTGATTCCGTCTTTGGTTTTAAATGATTCTATAAATATGGAGATTTTTTCTTCTGTGTCTTTATAGCTATAATGGTGTTTTCCTCTTCCTCTATGCCATCGCTGTGACTTCCTTGGTATCAATGAACTTGCTAATGGATAATTGTCAACATTTCTACAATAATCTAAATTGTAGCTTTCTTTAAAATTGAGGGAATTCAATCCATAAGGGAATGTCGTTGAGTACTGTTTAATATGTGTGGCCTCCCACCACAATCTTTTCATCAATTGAGGTACTATATCTAGAATGGTGATGATGGTTCTAGAAAAATCATGTTGTCTGAAATGCCTAATTTCCAAACTGCTTAAATGTCGATCGAGTTGTCTTTTGTTACAGACTTGACTCCTGTGTAATATATATTTATTATATATATATATTATATATATATATATATATATACTATAAATATATAAATTAGTAAATCCAATGTTAGAATGTATGTAGTAACTCATAAAGCACTGTTCCAAAATTTTCTACAAAATACAAGGAAATAAAAGAAATTAAGACATAAAGAGGAAATAATAAAGCGTAATGCAGGTCATAAAGACAAAAACAATCAACAAATTTCAAAAATGAAGAATGAAAATAGGAAAACTAAAAAATCAAGCTAAAAAGCTTGCACATGGAAGAGCTTTAGGCTTAAGATAAGTTCATTTCGAAAAATTTCTCTTCAAGTCCATATATCCCTTCGAAATGAACACAAAAATGCTTGTTTCTGAAACACAAGATAGATTTTATCTATAAACTTGTGTTATATGGACGACAAGCATATAGATTGGAACAATAAAGGAAACATAAATACCTTAAAATACACTTCATTAGTGCAACCATGACGAGCAATATATATATATATATATATATATAATATACATATATAATATATATGTATATATATGTAATATATATATATATATATATATATAATATATATATATAATATATATATATATATATAATATATATATATATATATATATATAATATATATGTATATATATGTAATATATATATATATATATATAGGGTGACCAGAAAAAAGCGCCCCAAAAGTAAAATGAAACGACAAAAAAACGGGTGAATAAATATGTTTTATTCCAATTACAGGAAAAAAATATATATATTCCAAATTTATAAAATCACAAGTTCGATATGCTTGCCATCACCTGCAATGGCATTTGGTTGTCAGTATTTCAGTATTGTTTATTCCCAAAGTTTGAACGATTTATGTACAGTGGTTTTCGAGATATAACAGTTCTTAATTGGGCGCTTATTTCTGGTCACCCTGTATATATAATATATATATATATATATTGACAAGTCAGGAAGTCTTTATAATCGCAAACTATAAATTGTTATTTTTTCCTTGAAGGAGATGCAAGTTCCAAATAAAGGTTTAAACTATGTTAGTTTAGTTGCTTGAAACGTGCTCTCCCGACAAAAACTGGAATTCAAATTTTCGCCTATATATATGAAAGTAAAAATCAATCTATCGCCTTAGAGCTATAACTTTAACATATTATTCAGTTATGACTTGAACATAAATGCGAAGTCCACCCTCCTCCACGTTATAGAAGAGGAGAAATGTCTTGCTCTGAAATAACCTTGAGAAGGAAAGTCCGCGCGTCACGTGATACATTTGGCGATCGCTTCGAAAGCCAGCCAATATCCGCGTGTAATGTGAGCGGAGGGGGTTGGCTTCGTATACACTCTGGCTTATCGCATTAGAGATGGACCAAAATGCGGGTTGGTGCGTTCTTGGTGATGGGCTGAGCCAAGGCTATCTAAAATAAGACTCGGACATCTAGGAATCATGGGATACGTCACGTCAGCCGCGGGGGGATCTGCAATCACTCCGAGTGTCAGTTCCTTTCTGGACACCGTGGGAGAAGGTCGTTTTTGCGACGAGCTCCGGTCAGCGACCCTGTGCTTTGCTTTTACCACGTGTTTTGATTTGTGACTTGTGTTTTTCGTTAGTATATGCGCTTCTTCTGCTCTTTGCGACCTCTACTATTATCGATATTGCCTTTTGAAAAGTATGCTTCCTTTTCTATGCTATGGAGGGGATTTCTTTTGAATTGGAGGTTGCTTTCAAGGATCTACCTAGGACAGATATGCCCAACGCCATTTCGCCTGTAGATGACTCTTCCACGTGCTCAGAGACGGTAAACATGAACTCTACTGATCTTGTGAATAGTATTATTGCTAGCTCAAGTTCCATCGTGGGTGATTATATCAAGAAACTGGTATCCAGTGTCTGTGCTAACAATAAAAATCTCCTGGATTACCACGATCATTTAATAAATTTGCCAAAGGAACTTCCGGATCCTAATTTTATGGATTTGCTGAATTAACTAAGAGATTTAGGACGTAATGGATTACTGATTGAAAAAAAGACAATAATTGAGAACCTCGTCAAGCTTTCCCTAATGATCTTCCTAGCCCAAAACAGCGATCAACAACCTGGTGAGCTCCACGAGCTGAAAGCTGGATTCAAAGGTATGTGCGATCATATTCTCTTACTGATTTCCAGTCCTTCCCCTGCTAACTTGACTCATTGTATTGACAATATAGCTAATATTGGATCCAATTTTAAATACTTAACTGATGACCTCTTAAAATTCAAAGATGCTGATAAACGTGAACACGGTGATAGTGACATCCCCACCCAAAGTACCAAAGGTAAATATGTTAAACATTCAAAAACTGAAGATACTCAAAAAGTTGAAAATATTACTATTGAAACCAGTAACAGATTTAACTTACTTACTAATGAAAATTCAAATGATGTTGAGAATTCCAATTTGATTACAACTGATAACCCTAGTGTAAAGAATGTTGACAATTTTAATGCAATCAATGATACAGCCAAGTCAATTGATGCTGAAAAATCTAATGTAAACAATGCCAAATATACTAACCGTACTGTTGACTATGACTGTAGTAATGGCCAATCCCCCTCCCAGCCCTCTAAACCTGAACCTTTCTACATAAAGATGGTAGAAAATTGGAAGGCACTCTTAAACAATGCCACCAAAGACTTAGTTTTCAAAACTCCCTCCAGATGGCAGGCGAGTACGTCAGACTAAAACCAAAAAATGTCGAACAGTATAGAGCACTACAAAAATGCTTGTTAGCAAATAAAATCCAATTCCATAGTATGAGCATAAAATCAGAAAGACCCAAGAAGATCCTCTTAAAAGGAATTCCCATTGACACAAATGGCCAAGAAATTAAAGAGGACCTAGTTTCTAAAGGATTTGACATCCAACGTGTGTCCCAACTAAGGAAATTCAAAACGAAAGAGCGACTTCCAATCTTCCTTGTGAATGTCTACAACTCCGATAACTTTGATGAAATTTATGAACTAGAGGAAGTGGTTGTCTTCATTGTCAAAATAACAGATTACGATCCCTTTCCCTGGTTTCAGTGTTATAACTGTCAATCATGGGGACATAGTTCTGGCAATTGTAGCCTCCCCCCGCCTGTTTAAAATGTGCAGAGCCCCACCAAACCAAACAATGTACCAAATCAAAAGACCTCCCAGCAAAATGCATAAACTGTAAAGGACCCCACCCGGCCAACTATTTAGGATGTCCAAAAGCCCCAACCAACAAGGGACCCCCCCCCCAAAATTCAAACTGCAAGTACTCTCAGCAATAAAACTCAAAACAATCAACCTGGACTATATTCCCATCAAAACTCTAACTCTAGTATCACCCATACCTATAAACAATCAAATCCAATTGCTCCCATCCCACCAACTACTTCAGTGCAGAAGCCTTTCTGCACACCCTCTCCTTCAGAGCCCTCCACTAGCATGGCCTGCCCTGAGCTAGAACCCTTTTCAGTCATACATGAAAGGTATAGGATAAGAAAACTTGCGGAGAAAGAAAAAGAAACCCGTGAACTTAGCCTCACAGAGAACCAAAACAAGTCTTATTTTGCAAAGAGCTCCAACTCCACTGTCAAAAAAGCTAAGCCCACCTCTTCTCCTTATGCTCTGCCTCCTGTTGAAAATAACCAGCATGCTTCACCAACTCCTGTAGCTCTCCCACCTGAAAATCAAACTAAATCAACTAATAATTCTTTAGCAAACAATAATACCAAATCAAATAACCAAACTAGTAAATCCATTCAAAACAACCAATCATATAATCAAACTAACCAGCAAAACCTGCCATCCCCCACCTTCCCAATGGAAGTTGTGGACATTCACAGGGAAGCAGAAAGTCCGCCCTCCCTCGAAGGAATCAGTGAAATTATGAACCTAATTACTGCAATTCAAAAAATATTCTCAAAATTCAATATTCAGGACATAATAAATAAAATCACATTAGCTATCACCAATATGGAAAAGGTTGAGGGTCCCCTCATCAAACTATTTGTATTTATCCGTACTATTGAATCTATCTTCGGTGCCCAGATAAATCCTACCAATCATGAATAGACATCCATCCAAATTAAATATCCTTTGTTGGAATGTTAACGGCTTATGCAATAAAATCGACGACCTAAGAAACCACTCAACTGACAACCCCGCTGACATCATTCTAATACAGGAACTTAAAACAAAACGCCCAGACGTTTAAAAATTCAAAACTTTACTCTCTACCACACACTAAGACACAGCGCCGCAGGTCAGCCACTAAGCTATGGCGGAACAGTCGTTTACATCAAAAATCACATCCCACAAGTTCAAACACACATCGTCTTGAAAACACATTGGTGGAAATCCTACTTCCTAGGCAGCAAAAACTCATAATTGGTTCCATTTACAACAGAATTAACTCTCCCGACCCCCTTTATAACGATCTTGACCTCATACTTAAACCCTCATCCCCTACTATCTTAGCAGGTGACTTCAATGCGCACCATCCTAGATGGAATGCACGCAGGACTAGCCGGGTAGGAAGAGAACTTAACAACTTTCGTATTGATAATAATTTAGACATTAAATTTCCTCCCCGCCCCACCAGATATAGTAATCACACCAACCCTACCACCATTGATTTTGCATTATTAAAAAATTGTCCCTTCCCAGCCTATGTAAATGTACTTAATCTTTTTACCTCGGACCATCTACCAATCTTATAAACGCTGCAACTAAATACTCCTCTTCCCGCCCCCTCTCTCCCTACTAAAGTTAACTGGAAAAATTTTGTTAAACTTCTAAACGAGTCTCCCATCCTCTTCCCAACCATCACTTCCACCGAAGATGTTGACAGGGCGATCAAAACACTAACCCAAACATTTAGCCCAGCACTCTCTGACAGCACCTCCACCTACATTCCACAACTCTACCAAAAACTCCCATATTCTATCACTAGCCAAATTAAACTCAGAAACCGCGCTCGCCAACACTGGCAACACACAAGAAATCCTGCCCACAGAACTAGATACAATCACCTGACGGCACAAATAAAACTTTCAATTTCTAACTATAAACAAGCCAAATGGAATCAATACGTCGAATCTCTCTCCCCTACTGATCATTCACTTTGGGACTTCTTAAAACGTATTCGTAAAAAGCACAAAAATATTCCCTTACTCACTCACAATATTACCACTGCTTACACAGAACAAGACAAAGCTAATCTACTCGCTGATGTATATGAAAAACAATCCACGCCACACGAAGATATTTTCTGCCCAAATTTCATGGAGGAAGCCGAGGATACCGTGAAGCAGTTCCTTAGTGTTCCAAATACTTCCCCCCTTCCCCATATTTTCCCCACTGACATAGTTAACTACACCAACACTCTCAGAAACAAGAAAAGCCCCGGCCCTGACAATATTTCAAACAAAGCTCTTAAATCCTGCACTATTAATATAATCTTTTACATCACTGTTTTAATCAATTCCATTTTCGTTATCAATTACTTCCCCCGCGACTGGAAGCACACCGCCATTGTTCCAATCCTTAAACCAAATGAAAATTAAAACTCCCCAAAAGTTTATCGGCCCATTAGTCTGCTGTCCTCTCTTGGCAAACTGGCTGAACATTTCATCGCCATCCAAATCAACAATTTCCTTGCTAATAACAACATTCTCATCCCTGAGCAATTTGGTTTTAGACAGCTTCACTCTATAACACACCAACTGCTCCGCGTGCTGGAGTACATCTCTGATAGACTCCAATACCGGTCAGCAGTTGGAGGTATACTTATTGACGTCGCTAAGGCCTTCGATAGGGTGTGGTTCATCGGACTCATATACAAACTCATTCAGCTTCGTATGCCACACTCGTCCGAATAGAGTTTCGTCCAGAACAGAGCACCAGGCGCGAAGCGCCTTTAATCTCCAATCTCTAGGTGTGGTTCTTATCTTCATACTGTGGCATTATTTCATTGGTCCATAGTTGGAGGTTCGAGGTTTTTGATTTAATGTTTTTATTATTTGACCTAGCTCCTAGTGTGGCAGTTTGTTGCACATTTAGAGTTTAAGCAGTTTGGGGGGTTGATGCAGATCTGAGGGTTACCTAGTATTTTAGCAGTTTAGGGTTTAAGACATTTTGTAGAAAAGCAAAGATCGCGAGTTTTATTTAATATCAACTGATTAAGGTGGGACGTTCCTAGTACCGAATATCAAAGTTAAGTACCGAACGGGGTCTCTTACGAGATTTAGCCTTGCGATGATCATATAGTCATGCAGATTAAATAATAGTTCATTTGGGACAGATGGCAGATTTTTGTAGAATTTGAGCGCTAGCTTTTTAATTTGGGCTCTAACAGTTTTTATTTTGAAGTCTTTCCTAATTACCGAGTTTCTTAAGTATCTAGGGGCTTTCCTTATAATCCTTGGGGTTTTGTTTTGTCTTGTCTCTAATAAGTCTATGGTAGTTTTACAGGCATATCCCCATACGGGTGCTGCATACAGCATTCTCGGGTGGATGACCGATTTATAAATTAGGACTTTATTTTGATAACTTAGATTTCCGTTTCCTATCATTGGGTATAAGGCTCCTATGGTTATATACGCTTTTTTGATTATGTTCGTTACGTGCAGTTTCCAAGTTAGGTGGGAGTCTATCGTTACACCTAGGTATTTAGTAGATTTTTCCGCTTTTAGGGCATGGTTGTTTATGTACAGAGGAGGCGGAGCTTTACGTTTTCTAGAGAAATAAATCCAATGACATTTATTGGGGTTTAATTTTATTCGCCATTTTTCCAGCCATGTTTGGAGTATGTCTAAGTGTTGTTGTAGCTGTCTGTGCATTACTGAGACGTAAGGGTGTTTTGCAAGTATCGCGCTGTCGTCTGTATAGAGTGCCAGCTCCGTGTCTGGAGCTCTCTCTCGAATGTCATTTAGATACATGTTAAAGAGTGTCGGGCCCAGGATGGATCCTTGCGGTACACTACTTTTAATGAGCTTGGGTGTAGATAAATTATTTTTTACTCTGACTTGAAAGTGTCTGTTATTTAAGTATGAACCCTCTTACCCATATTTTATACTCTTACCTCAGCGACAGAACCTTTCCTGTCCGTCTGAACCAGACACACTCACACACCAAACGTATCCTGTCTGGAGTATCTCAGGGCAGTAAACTTGGTTCCATTCTTTTTAACATTTACATAAACGACATCCCTAGAACCAACAACACTATACTTTGTTTGTATGCGGACGACACTGCCATTCTTGCCACACACCACAACACCAACTACTTACACCGATACTTACAACCTCACATGGACACTCTCGAACCCTGGTTAGAGAAATACCGCCTCAAAATAAACCCTAATAAATGTCAAACTGTATTTTTCTCACATCAACGTCTTCCGTCCCAACCAATCATAATTAACAATCAGCCAGTTTGCTTTGAGAGGACGTGTAAATATCTCGGTGTTACTCTTGACAGCAGACTAACATGGAAACCCCACATTGCAAAACTCAAAGATAAAATAAACTTTGTAAAAGCAGAACTGAGCTCCCTCCTGTACTCGAATGATGTCAGCATTGAAAACAAAATCCTACTTTACAAATCAGTTATCCGCCCCATCATTCTCTATGCCTCCCCAATTTTGGGCTACGCTGCGAAATCTAATGTAAAAAAAGTCCAAATCATTCAGAACAAAATCCTACGTTCTATCAGAAAAACCCCAAGATTCTTGAAAACTTTGTAATACATCGCGATTTCAAAATTAAAACTATTAAGCAAGAGATGCGAAAACTCTAACAATTTCTATGATAACCTCGCTAGGATCCCCAACGAACTGATCTACAATATGACCGACTACGACTTCCGTGATTTTCCAAAAAGACCCAGAGCTATCCTAAATCCCGATTTAGACGTCCCATGCTGATTCCTGACTGAATCTCTTCTGCATCCCAGTAGGGGATATTCGCCTGTTCCCCCACCCTCCTTATCTTCAAAACTTTACAATAAGATCACTGTTTACAGCATTCTTTGTTTACTACTAACTTGTTTCATCATCATTATTGGCCCCTATTGAAGGACTAGGTTCAGTTGAAGACTGTGACCCACATATATGCTACCTGACTAGGGAGGGATACGGAGCTCTGCTCCAGGCGCCCTGCTATCGACAAATTACTGGCTGGCTGGCACTCCGAGTCTACGAAAGTGTATTGAAGTTTTAGGAGTGACTTTCAAAAATTCATATTTTTAAATAAAAAAAATAATTTAAATACATACTCACAAGGATTATAGTGTCTACTGAAAACAGGAATTCATAAATGGTGAGTTATTTTTTATTTTGTCTTATTTTATGCATGCAATTTTAATATTTTTGTAACACATAGCACGTGTAGCGCCGAATGTTGCTATATCTGTACGAATAGTCTTATATCTTGAGAAAAGTATTCTTAATTCATGTTTAATATTGCCTGAATGACTTGTTATTCATCACTGAACCTTGCATTTTAAGCATAATTTTATTACAGACTTTTGTGAAGTAAATATTTGTCTTTTTTGTTGAGATTGTGAATCGTACATTTTTTAGACGTTAGAAAGACAAAATCTGTTACAAATTACTCCTTACACCATGATATGTTATTTTAAGTTAATCTAAAGTATCAATGAATCAAATTGCAGCCTTGCTAAATCATAGAATTATCGAAATAGCCATAATAAATCATAGAATTATCGAAATAGCCTTGATAAATCATAGAACATAGAAACTCTATTACAAATGAAATATGCGCAATATGCCTTTGTATAATTGTTTCGTACCGTTGCACATAGGTGAATGCTTTACAGTATACCATTTCCGAAAATATTATTAAATATATGCAGTAAGTTTTTCAACACATGCTGTGTAAATAAAGTTTATTCAAGCTTATTTAGATGTTTTGATTTTACTTAGTGGGGGGGGGGGATCTCAGAGTATGTGTAAATAAAGTTTATTGAAGCTTATTTAGATGTTTTGATTTTACTTGTGGGGGGGGATCCCAGAGTATGTGTAAATAAAGTTTATTGAAGCTTATTTAGATGTTTTGATGTTTCCTGGGAGGGGGGGGGGGCGGAATCCCAGATATGCTCGTCCAAAGGAAAATACAGTGAAACTCGATATGTTTGTAAAACTTGAGTACCGTTGCACATAGGTAAATGCTTTACAGTACACCGTTCCCAAAAAAATTATTAAATATATGCAGCAAGTTTCATTTCAACACATGCTGTGTAAATAAAGTTTATTCAAGCTTATTTAGATGTTTTGATTTTACTTGGGAGGGGGGATCTCAGAGTATGTGTAAATAAAGTTTATTGAAGTTTATTTAGATGATTTGATGTTACTTGGGGGGGGGGGGAATCCCAGACTATGTGGAGTATGCTCTTCCAAAGGAAAGTGCAGCGAAACTCGATATGTTTATAAAACTTGTGTATCATTGCACGTAGGTAAATGCTTACAGTATACTGTTCCTGAAAAAAATATTAAATATGTGTAGTAAGTTTCAAAGTTATTAAATATGTGTAGTAATCAAAGTATTTAATGTGTCATTTAGATTTTACTGATTAAATAGTTTTTGTATCTAATGTGAAAATGTCCTAATCCGTAGAGTAAAATTGTTTTTCAGAACTCAATTGGGGGGGGGGGGGAATGCAAATGTCAAATATTTTTGGATTTAATATAAATTCTTTTACTGTAAAATCAGTAGTATTTATTTATAATCCATACTTTATGTACATCATTTAATATATATCAGGTTGGTATTCAGTAGATATAAATGGGGGGGGGGGGGTAACTTTTGTTTGAGTGTGACATATGATACGCAGGTACTTTTCAGACAAAATATGGATCTAGCTTTTGCGGCAGATACATTTTATTTTTATGTAACTTTGTTAACTTCAACTACTTGGATTTATAAATTTGTTGTAATAAAGTTTTTCTATGCTCATAAAAAGCTTTTCTTTTATGTATTTTATTTACTTGCTTCAAGAAAATCTTAATAACTTCACATTTCAACAAGAATAATAAATAATTTCACATTTCAACACAATATTAATGGTGTGTACTAGTTAAAACATACACACATACACGGTAGGTACTCAGATACTCAGCAAATTTGAGTTAATTTTGAATATACTTTTTTCAGACAAAATACAAATCTAGCTATTTATTGCTACATATACAGTATGATACACTTTAATATAAATTTGATGTCATTTAATTAGGTTTGTAAGATAAAACGTTTTTACAACTCATAAAAGCCCTGTTTTTGTATTTTACTTCCTTATATGAAGAAATGCTGTTACATTTTTTGATGGATTTAATAATTTAAATAGTTTCATTGCATGTAGAAAAACAACGATTTTCTACTTAGTGTGGTAACCTAACTTATGGATAATTAAAATTTGTACATATACTACATGTCATTACAAGTTAAGGTAATTTACATTTCAAGAAGGAAAAAATGATTTAAATTTCATGAAGATATAAATCAATAAATGGTGTGTACTAGCATATAGCATGCATACTGAGGTGTAACTATTGTGGTGATTGTCATTACTAAATTAAAAAGCTTTATATTTAGTCAGAAAGTTAAAATGATTAATAAATTTCTACTAAGTTATTTTCCTATCTAAAGTCCGACAGAAAATTATGCACAAATTGGCTTGAATTTTAAATGACGATTTTTCAGATTTTTGAAACAGGCATGTTTCTTCGCATTTTTTATGAATTCTAGATTTGCAGTATAAAATGTTGTTCAAGTTAAATAGGTAGGTATCAAGAGTTTTTGAAATATAGTATCAGTGTAAAAGTAATAATGTTGCAAAAGTTACTGTCACAAAATAGAAAAGTTAAATTTAGAAATTTATATTCATAACTATTTCACTGTGTTTTATGTTGCTTATATTTTAAAACTAAATGCTAAATCTGGATATATATATATATATATATATGTATGTTAGCTAATAAAATATGTATTTTAAAGTCATAGGTAAGTGTCCGCAGTTTCTCCCATTATAGTGAATAATATGCAATTACATTTTTCCTAATTTATAGTTATAAAATATTATTTGAATTTCTAAGGTTTATAAGTTTTGTTTTTTGATATATTTTAAATATTATATAAATATTAATATAGTTGTTTATTATATTAATAAAACTTTAACATAAATGTTTACAGAAGAGAGTGAAAACATATTTGTTCTCAATGTAGATCATTTTTTATTTTAGAATCACAGTTTGAAGTTTATTCTAATTTACTTGTTAGTTTAGAGATATATTTTTTCATATTCATCTTATTTATTACTGTAGAAATTCATCTGTGTCAGATCCCGTACGTGTTACGCACGGGAGACGTGTCAAGCCGTTGCTGCGGTTGAGTTGTCAATGTCCGGACCTCTTATTCTAGGTGGCCTTGGCTGAGCGCTTGGTGATGGTCTGGTTTGGGTCCAAGACGATTTTCAATGTTATAACCCTATAGCATGCATTGTGGCGTGCACAGACTAATATTATACGCGTGCACAGACTAATATTATACGCGTGCACAGACTAATATTATACGCGTGCACAGACTAATATTATACGCGTGCACAGACTAATATTATACGCGTGCACAGACTAGTATTATACGCGTGCACAGACTAATATAGTATTCTGTGGTAGCGTGGTTTGAGTAATGTGCAGAAGGATTATTTGTTAAGTGATTAGATCATTTCAAGAAATGGATTGACAAAAGAAAACTAGTTGCGTTACAGGGTATGTAATTTATTTTTATTAAAATTGAAATAATATTAGTTATCACCATCCTATATACGTGTTCATTATAAATATACACGTATTTATAAGTATACACGTGTTCATCATACGAAATTAGTGCTGTGTTATTACTGTCGATTAGACTAAATTCTAAGAGGTAGTGGTATAATTAGTTAACATTTCCGTATTTTTATAAAATGTATAATAATTGATATTTGGATAGCTTTTTCTAAGAGCTAATTAAGTTGAATGTGATATTGTATGTGTATATATTTATGTAAAATTTTTATTAAGTGCCTTTTGGTGGAAAATTTACCCCACCCACGGGTAATTAATGATTGAGTTCCACAACTTTGATAGTGCATTTATGTAAATTTGATATTCACTATAAGAATATTTTTATATTTATGAAAAAAGTCTATTATCAGTATCCCGGAACAAATTAAGGTTCAAGTAATTTAACAATTAACACGCTAGTATACCTTTTAGACTGAAAATATTATATAATATTTCAGTCTTTTGAGTATGTTAGTTTGTAATTTTTTGTGTATTATGTTTTACAGTGAGACAATGCAATGCGTCTATTTTTTAATCCATTTTATGACTATTTGAATTAAATATATAACTATGTTTATTTAAATTTACTTAAACTAATGAATACATTTATGTTGCAGATTAATGTAATTTTAAATCCTGATCATTTCTATAGTTTCAAAAATTATAAAAGTACTGTCCTGTACATTTTTTTTCCTGCCCGCTTTTGAAAAAAAATTGCCAAGGGAGTGATAACCCGCCAAATCTGGCAGACGTACTTTGTTTACATCGTAGTTCAGTTCGTCCAACTCACGAGCGCTAGTGTCTATGGGACATCCCATGTTAAAAATGTTGCCATAGGGTCCTATGGGAGTGAGCCTTTTGAATATAGTATTCTGTGACAACTATTTTCCCCGAGTCAAGATTTGCTAATGCGCATGCGTCACGGGAGTTGGAGGGAAATTGTGCTGGAGCAAATTTGTCTGTAAGTTTGCTTCACATTTATACCCCAAAAAATGAATGTTTGAGGGCTCTCTTGACGTCTTTCGTAGCCTTCCTCCGTTTGATAGAATTTTCCAGAAAAGGTCAGACGAAATTCGAAGGCCAGATTTGGGCCTACTGCTCCTACGTTTCGAAGTGCAGGGGGGTCAGTAGATCGGCCTCTACTTTCGGGGGTGATGCTCCGTCCCGCCCATACTGGGGGCGGGCCATTTTGACGTAGAATACAAACGTCACTTCGCTTCTCGTACATCCTATTTTCTTTCTTTACGCTATGATGCTGTTATGGTTATTATGCTGGATATAATATTTTAACGAAGTATCAATCCAGTAAGTGTTATATTTTAATATGTATAACAACGCAGATTTCCTTTTAACAATAATCTAACATCATTTCAAGATTGTTTTATATCAAATTCAAGTATTATTCACAAAAATATCAAATTCTTATCAATCGTGTATAAAAGTACACACTAAAAGACTGCATATTTTGTTAAACCTCGGAAAGGCTAGATGAACACAATGAAGTTTTTGCTGTTTATAAAATATCAGTAAGCTTTCAATGTTTTTCTGGTCAAGAATTTGTAAAGATATCTATATGTAAAAATTATATTGCATTTGCATGTGTAACTGATCAATTATTTGTCAATCTTTATAACAATTCATACTAGCATCTTCTTACACAAACCACCCCATGCCTGGTAATAAATAGTTACACAATGCAGGCATACACACATGTAGAAATATATTTTAACTAATTTTATATGTACTTTTGGACAAACATTCATTCAACAAGCTTTCTTTTGTAGAAGTAAGTAATTTTGTTGCGATATTCAGTTTCTGATATTATTTGTCTTAAACAAGACTTGGTTCAGATTTGAAACAATCAATGAGTTGCGCATTGCTTTTATTGTATAACTTTTGCACATGGCAAGGGTGTGTTTGAAAATTAACTGAATGGTCATCTCCGTTAACAATTGTTTATCAGTTATCAAGTCACTCACCAGAGAAAAAGCAGCATGGTTATTCTGCACGATTCTAGACAGCATTTCAAGCAAAACACGTGTACAGTGTATCATGTGACCACATAATATTGATTAAGAAAATCCTTGGTCATTCTGGTTATAACTGCACTGTGACCGAAACAAGTTTTTAAATGGCAGTGGTTATGAAAATGTTTTCGAACTCTCTGGTCATGACTGGTGGTCACCTGCCATAATTGTAGAAACTCTTCAACTGTTTCCCAAATATTATCAATTTTAGTTAAATTTTGTCCTGTGGTATGCAGTCCATAGAAGCAATGCAAGCATTGCTTACCTAACATCAGTTTAAAAAAATAAAAATTTTTACTATAATATTTCAGCAGAATTTTTGGAACGGTGATTGATGATAGATCATTGGTGACCAAGCTCAAATTAATCTTAATTAATAATAGCAAATATACACTTTTTTGTTGTATCTTAAAAGTTTTCTTCAAATTTGAGAAATAAGAACTCTTAATTTCCACGAAAATGTCATTAATGCATTTGCAAAAAAAAAGTAGAAGATTGGAATTTATGTACAAGTAGGTTCAACAGTACAGTCAACCCGCCTATAATGCGATTAACACTAGAATGACTGATATTTTGAACTATCTAGAACGACGGCAGCTGTCAATTTGACCGCCATAGAAAAAGTGAAACATACCTTTAATTCAAAACCAAAACTTCATAGTTGCAGCTTTTAGGATGTTTCTTAGACACATTTTTTGTAAAGAAAATAAGAAAAGTCATAAAATTTCAATGGGCTGGGATTAGTTGTTTTGGTGGAATCGTTCCTCAAAGTAGTTATGCGGTCAAAAGGACCGCTTCTGTCGTTATTTACTGATGACCTCCTGTTTCGGCAGAAATCAGGACCGGTGACGCAGGAAAGAACGAAAAAAGACGAGAGAACAAGGTTTATTACAAGAAAGCATCACTGACGAAGGTCGGAGGGGGGTGCAGTTTCACATTTGACGAGGATCCAGAAGGCGGCAGACTGACTTTATCCTCAAGAAACATCCATGCCTTTTTTGGGATTCGAACCCGAGCCCGCTTCCGACGTTCAAGTGTTTATTCATACCACTTTATATTATGAAACTCAGATTAGTGCACATCAGATTAATTCGTACCATGTTATATGGAAACCGCATACCGCATTATAAGAAACTCAGAACAATTCGTACTGTGTTATACGAAAACTGCATTAAGTTGAACTCAGAACATATAAATCAGATTGATTCGCGTTATATAAAATTGTATTTTTAGAGTACCATGTTGTGGTGAATATGGTTATGAAATATAAGTTTATAGATACAAAAATAAGGTAAAAATATTTTACATATTTCGAATTATTTTTATAAAGACTTTATAAGAAAATTAAAAAACAATGTGAAATATAAACTTAATAACTTTTTCCAACAAAAATTCTATTAATATTCATCACCTCTGTTAAATACTAGTTACTGGCCTAATTCTTTTAATGTTCTCTTCACTTTGCATATCTTCATTTTCGTTTTCAATGTAGTTTTAATTTGTAACTCTACCAAAATCTCTCTGAAAGGAGCTAAACAATTTTGTAATTATCTTTTAAACTTTGCACTTCGCATTGATGAAGGATCATTTTCAATAAAGTAATTTTCTAATTGTTTACCCAAATCCAGTCCCCTTTTCATATCACTTAAATTGAAATTTGAAATCCATTCTTTACCCATATTTTCGTCTACCAATGCATTTGAAGTGTATTTATTTATTTTACAGAGGATTTCCTTGATAACTGAAATTGAAATATGGTGATGTACGTGGATGAAAAAAACAGGGGAATTTCCCCTTAATTTCGAACCGTAAAAGTGTAATAGAAAAAATCATGCTATAGGGAGTCTGCTTAAACTGAGTGGTATTATAGAGAAACCGCTTTATAAGACTATCGCGTTTTATAAATATTGCCTTATGACAGACAGGGCTGTCGCAATTTTCGCTCCACATTATATAGAATCCGCATTATGAGAGTACCACGATGTAGAAGGGTTGACTATAATATATTTTTTCTATTGTTTTTATATACCAGAATTAAAAGTTGTGCTTGCCTAAAGCAAAATATCGCTGCACACTACTGATTTTATCATTTCATTTAAAAATCAATTCGGCAACCTTATACGTTTATATATATATAACATGTTACAATTTTGTTTTAAGTTTTTATAAAGAGTTAATTTTGTAGAAATATTTTATTTATTTTGGTTTTATGGCTGACAAGGGAGATAGCACCTATCCAAATAATTTGTAAATAAACAAAGTATGTTTACTTTGTCTAGTAAAGCTAAGCGTCAAGCGGGATTTTCAGGAGTGACGAATCTCTTCTCTCTGTCTACCCACATCGGACGATATTCCATTGGAAATGGAACTTAAAGAAAATATGCGCACAATTTATACCCGAGCTATAGCAAGTCTTTGATAGACATGTGTAAGCTATAAGGAAGTGGCTGTTTTCTTAATAGTTAATAGGAAATTTGACTTCAAATATCCTGATGTTTTACTTTATTCAATTTCACCTTACATTCTTTGATATTTATTTATTATTTGCTTCAATTTTTTGTATAAATTAGAAGTAGCATAGTTGTTTATAATAAAGAGATTTACAAGCCTATATATTAAGGTCAAGGTAAAAATTCTTATGGAAACCAAATCAATCTTGAATGAAATATACGAATATATATATTTGGAATTGTTCTTGATTAAACTTTTATCAAATGAAAAAGTAAAGCTTGATAATTTAGCTATATATTTTCTTTATATTTTCCTTGATTTTTATATTCTAATTAAAATGGAGTTTTCCGTGTATTTTGTTTTCCTGCATATAATGTTTGTATTACAAAACCGAGGTTTCACTTCAATAAATTTGTTAATGTCATTAATTTATTTTAATTGTAATTTAGTAATTACCGAAAAATTACTTAAAATAGTATTGCATACCTCTGAAAGTGCAGCCTAATACAGAGGCACTGATAGGTACGGCAAAAAAATACTTTGCACAGGGGCTCGGGAGGCTTCATTTTTTTCACCCACACCATCTGACCTACCCGAAGGTGTAAGGTATCTGCTTAAATGACCGGGACGTGTCATCAAATTTAGACCAGAAACCAGTGGGGGCAGCATCCACAAGGACTGTATCTTTTGGAGGAACTTACAGGCCCACATATTTAACATTCCCGTACTCCGCAAGAACACATAGACAGTTTGGGCAGAGCTGGGAATCAAATTTGGGTGATCCGAGTGCAATCCCCGTGCACTAACTACTGGACTGTTTCACAAACTGGACCCTTTTTTGTATAAACCATTTGTAAAAATAGATCAATAACTTATAAAATACGGAGGGGTGCACATTTGTTGTATATGCCCAAAATATCTGGCGGCGGCTATGTTCAGGTCCATTCAGCTGTACTAAGGTATATTTATTGTAATAGACTAAATGCTTTTGTATGCAAATTTCTGCTTATCAAAGTTTACTTTATAATATATAAATTAATTTAAATGTTTTTCACACACACACACACACGTACTGTCAGTGACCATTTTGTCTAATGCTTTTGGAAAAAAATATATGTATTGCCCAATATTTTGTTTTAAATAATTATTTTATTTCTTTCCTCATTTCGACAGCTGATATAATCCGGTAGTCTTAAATGTAACCTAGTTAAAATATATATCATGACACTTCATATTTGCAAATTCTGGACTTCGTGTTTCAGTCTCCGTAAATTATTTTTACATGACTCTTATCATGACTGAACCATCTTCCTCAAAATTATAAAACTAAATAAACAAAGACTTGTAAAGTTACTTGCTTTTTAAAAAGCAGTGTAAAAAGAATTAATTTTCAAATTTATTAAATGAAATAAAAATGGAAAATTTACTGATACACATCTCTAACTATGTCTGAAAGATTTGGTATGAAATTGATATGATGTTTTTAAATAACAATCTCAGGATGCATATCATTTTTTTTAAATCATTGTACATGTAAATTTTTAGTGTTGTTAAAAAAAAACATTTGACATTCTTACTTTCAGCGATTTACACATTTTAGTTATCCCTGTATACAAAGCACAATTTTTAAGTAATTTCTGAACAAATATTTGTGTACAATATCGTTAACATTCTAAGTACTCATTTGTTTAACGTAATATGAAGTAAGGGATATTTATATATTTTGTTTTAAAGAAGCATGCTATCAACATGGAATAATTAATACCTGCAATGGCAGCAAGAAAACTTGCTTTGCTATATGCCACAATTATGTGAATTTCTATGGGGACTGATATATTAAGTGCTACCATGCAGCCGGCTTCTAATTTATTAAAAATTAAACTCTTGAGAGAACTTTGCCTATAAAAATATTCCCAAAGTTCGAATCAGGCTCTCATTCAGGGTGTAAAATAAGGGGCGCGACAGCCTAGTGGTTAGCTCGAGGGAATTGCATTTGGACGGCCCGGGTTCGATTCCCGCCACTGAAAAAACTGTCGCCGAGATTGCCGTTGACAGAGTACGATCATGTCAAACATGAGGGTCAGTAAGTCCATCCGACTTGTTGGGGTAGTACAATAAACCTCTGGTCGATGTACTGGGCTCTTCTGAGGCCACCCACCTTCATGTCATTCATTCAAGTCCATCCGAGTAGTTGGTAGTAGAGGAAGGAGGGTACTTACCCTGTGGATGTCTTCCCCAATGGGTTCCGGTCTAAATTGGGAGGCGCTTTCTGGTCGTCCAAATAGATATCTTATACCTTATTGGTAGGTCGGACAGTCTGGGTTGAAGAGGAAGAACGGTGCAAAATAATGGAATATTTTTCATTAGCAAACTGCTAATCAAAATTTCATTTCTATAACAGTTTCGATATTTTGACTTGCAGTTCACAACTATTATTTCACTAGTTTTTAAAAACTGTACCTATAAACATATCGAGATGCCGGGTTTGAAATATGAAACAAAAACCATGAATATTACAGTAACTATACATGTATACGGAAAGATTTTTTTTACCGTTATGAATTATTTGTTGTGATTTTTAAAATAAAGTCTCAAAATGTGATTCAAATTTATTTTTACATAGCAAAACACAAATTTTCTATCGCAATTTGCGATGCGATACCGCTTTTTTTGCACCCTGCTCTCATTGCAGATAAGGTAACTAAATCCATGAATATGTAAAGCTGACATAAAAGTTTAAATCAAATTTCAGATTCACAGCAGCATTCCTATGAAGTAATTTAGATCATCAGTGCTTTAAGTGATATATTTATCAATGCTTTAATGGTATATTATACTGAATATTTTGGAGTAGGGGCCATTGTTTATGAAATGCAGTGGGTGAAATATTAGGTAATTGTGAAATATTGTAACCACATACATGAATCATGCAATACTATTTACTTATTGGCATTCGCAATTGTGGCAAGAAAACATTTAAAACATAATAAAATATTTAATATTTATGTTTGCAAGCAATTAAATATGTTGTAGAAAACTTGAAAGTAAGAGGAACTCGAATTCAACACAAAATAATACTGATGATTAAAATGATTTTAAAAATGCGAACAAGATAAATTTACAATGAATCAGATGTTTTAAAATCCACCTAATCCAAAGAAAAATACCCAGCTCGCTGAAATATTTCAAAAATTACATTATGTGCTCAAATACGAATCGTAGTTTGAATAAATTTCGATAATTATACATGCGTAAATAGAAAAAGATATCCATCCGTAATACGATGAAGACAAAAAAATTAAATCTCCGTGGTTTAGAACATAAATGGCAATTAATGAAAATCCTCTTTCTGAAATACATCAAATAACTTCAAATTGTTTAAAAAATTATATCTAGTTTAATAGCTTGAATCTCTTACTGATTGACATATCTCTCTACGTATATGTGTTACGTCATATTAGCTCCACCTTCAGTCGTGCCCAGTATGAGAGAAGTAGTAATTTGGACACCCCGTCTCAATATTTATATATTGGACGCCTAGGTGGATGGTTGCTGTTAATGTCCGTTTATCACGAATTTTATTCTTTTTCTGGTTTGGCAAAACGCTTTAAATGTGGAATGGGACATATTACAAGGGAATGCACCAAACCTCGTGATACCCCTGCACAATGTGCAAACTGCCAAGGGCCACACCCGGCCAACTTCAGACTCTGCCCCGCTAACCCTCAAAATAAATACCTCGCTCTAAATAACGAAACTCAACCTGCCCCCCCCCCAAGAAACTCTCAACCCGCTTACCAACCGCAAAACTTTCCCCGCCTCCCTACCACCGTAACTGGTAAAACTACCCTTCCCACCCAACCCAACCCTAACAAATCTCCGGCTCCCAGCATCAACAATCTAACTGACAATAGATCCTTCGCCGAAACTGTCACAGGTAAAGAACCGAACAACGCCGCCAAAAACCCCACCACCTCATCCACCACCCCTAAACTCCTCCCTAGAACTCAGATCATAGAAAATGCTCGCAAACAAACTCTACAGCAAATATCCGTACACTCCTACATCTCCCCCCCCCCCCAAACCAACGAGACCTCTCAAAACCCATCCACCACTACTCCACCCTCAAACACTTATTCCTCTCAAATTTCCGACTTCATCCTCCTAATTCAAGAAATAAACAAAATGTTTTCAGACTTAAACATAAACTTCTCAAAAATTAAAAACTTCATAAATATCATAATTGAAACAATAAACAAACCCATCAACCCCCTAGACAAGTTACTAAATGTGATTACTGCCCTCGGAGAGGTGTTTAGCACAGCCCCCCCCCCCCCATCATGGGGAGTAAAAACACTGAACTTAAGATCTTGTCGTGGAACGCCAACGGCCTCCGCGGCAAGATCACCGAGCTACGCAACTTTGCTAACTCCAGCCAAATAGACATTATTTTAGTTCAAGAAATCAAGCCTGGACCCCGCCCCCCCCCCCTCAAAATTGCTAACTATTATAATTACACTGCCCTAAGGAACCAGTCCCCCAACTCCCAGTCTGTCCACGGAGGTGTCTCCGTATACATAAAACGTAACCTTCCACATCACGAACTCAACCCCGCTAACTCCAATCATATTGAAAATAAATTAATTCAGCTCACCCTCCCTAATTACCCTCCCATTACGATAGGATCTATCTATATAAAACCCAACCAAAATGTCGACATCACCCCCGACCTGCACAATATCTGCAACACTAACCACCGCACCATACTGCTCGGTGACTTCAACGCCCATAGCCCTAACTGGAACTGTCGTAGAAACAATAAATATGGTAAGGCTCTCCAAATCTTCTTAAACGTTAGCGGAGTCCATCTTGCTGTCCCGCCGTCGCCGACCCATTACTCCCGTTCCCCCCACCCTTCTACCATCGACCTTTGTCTACTTAAAAACATTCATCTTCCTTACACCCTTGATACCATTAACGATCTAAACTCCGATCACCTCCCCATCCTCCTCACCCTTCAGCTTAACTCCCTTCTCCCCGTCTCTAGCCTCCCCTCCACTGTTAATTGGCTAAATTTTAAAAACAATCTCCGCAACACCACCTTGCTCATCCCAAAAATTAATTGTACCGCTGACATTGACTCAGCTGCCCAGGAAATCACCGAAGAAATTCAAAGATCTCTCGAAAAAGCCTCCTCTGCCCGCCCCCCCCCCCGTTTCAACTCCCTCCCACCTCATATTCAAAACCAAATCGCCCACCGCAAGTTTGTCCGCCGTCTGTGGCAATCCTCTAGAAACCCCCGCATCAAAACGCAGCTTAATTCCATCAGTAGGAAAATCAGAACCGACATTTACAACCACAACCAAAATAATTGGAAAAACTATATCGAATCACTCTCCCCCAGCGATCGCTCCTTATGGAAAGATATCAAAAGAGTCCGTAAACCCTTCTCCCAGCTCCCCCCCCTCCGAACTGACACGGGCACCGCTTTCTCGGAAAAGGAAAAAGCTAATGCAATCGCGGATTGCTATGAAAAGCAATTTGCGATTGATCTTCCTAACAGCTCCTTCCACGACCAAATCACTTATTCAGTCAACAATTTCCTCTCCTCCCCCCCCCCGCCCAGCCCACTCACCTCTGTAGGTGAAATCCTCGAAATTATACAAAATCTTCAAAACAAAAAATCCCCCGGTATCGACAAGATATCCAATAGAGCCCTCAAATCCCTCCCTCTCAACATAATTTTTTACATTGTTTTAATGATTAACTCTATTCTCCAATTCTGTTACTTCCCCAATTGTTGGAAAACTGCAATCGTTATCCCCTGCCTCAAGCCCGGCTCAGAAGCCGCCAAACCCGTCTCTTACCGCCCCATCTCCCTCCTCCCCTCCCTAAGCAAAATCACAGAGAAAGTTATTCACAGAAGGCTCAGTAAATTCATCAAAGACCACGACATCATGATCCCCGAGCAGTATGGCTTTCGCCCCCAGCATTCTACCTCCCACCAACTACTCCGCGTAGTAGAATTCACTGCCAATGGCTTAAAAAATAAATCTCCCGTAGGTGCACTTCTCCTGGACATAGAAAAGGCATTCGATAAAACTTGGACCACCGGAATCATCCATAAATTAATCCAGTACAGCATCCCCCCTCCCTACATCCACATCATCCACTCTTACCTAAAAAACCGTAAATTTCACGTCCGCACCCTCAATACCCTTTCAGACATCAAAAATATCCAGGCAGGTGTGCCTCAGGGCTCCATCCTCGCCCCCCTCCTTTTTAATTTATATATTAACGACATCCCCCGCGCCCCGCATACCACCCTCTGCTTATATGCAGACGATACATGCATTATTTCCTCCAACAAAAACATTAATTACCTACACGCTCACCTTCAAGCTCACATTAACTTACTCGAACAATACTATTCTCAATGGAAAATTAAAATAAACGCAACCAAATCCCAGGCAGTCTTCCTTTCCGGCACTCGTATCCCCCCCCCCCCTTAATGATCAACAATCAGCCCGTCCCGTTCCAGCGTACTGCCAAGTACCTCGGCGTCCATTTGGACAGCCGACTCACTTGGAGTACGCACCTTAACTACATAATTAAAAAATCCAGAAAACTTATAGGCACCCTCGGTCATCTCCTATTCTCAGATCACCTTGATACTAACAACAAAATTCTCTTGTATAAAAGTATAATCCAGCCCATCCTCCTTTATGCTTGCCCAATCTGGGGTTTTGCATGTAAGACCAGCATCCAAAAAATCCAGATTGAGCAAAACAGAGTCCTGCGTATAATAAGAAAAGCCCCGCGCTACCTGCGCAATGACATAATTCGCAAAGATTATAAAATAAAAACTATTAAACAAATTATTAGGAGCCAGGCCACCAAATTCTTCAATAATATCCCAAAAATCCCTAACGAATCACTCTTCACCATTCAAGATTACGATCCACGGGCGAATCGTAAGAGGCCCCGAGCTGTTCTTTTTGACCCGCCCTAAGCATTGCTTAATTCCTTCCTTCCCAGTCCGCATTTAGTGCTTCATTCCTGTTAAGTCTCATCTCTCACTTGTATCAATTTCTGCATTAACGCTTAAGTCTAACACCTTTCTGGTTCATAGATGGCAGCACTGCTGCGTTTAATTTGCTCACCCCTTCCCTTAAGGAATACGGACAATGTTGTCCGTCGTCAAAGTACTTATATCCTGTAGCTCAAATGATGACATGTATTCACACCTAATATTCAGATCGGAGGTTACAGCCTTCGGGCTTGGCCAACACCCTCTATATTCAAGGCCTCCACACCATCCCGTAATGGCCGACACCGTAGTCCAACGCAATACGAATTTGTACTGAAATTGTTTTTGGGGGAATTTTTTTTTTCTTTTAATTTAAATGTTCCAGCAGGATGAGGATTTTTTTTTCTTTAAAATATATCTGCTTTAATTTAAATTAGAATTTGTTGACATAAATAAGATTCTTTCTTTCTTTTTTTATGTGTGATTTGGAATGAAAGAATAATCTTAATAGAACCACTTTATAATTTGATAAGTTACTAAAAACTTTATAATTTAATAAGTAAAAAATCAAATCCTTACTGAAGATTAATTTAAATTCAATCGAAATAAATTAAAATTTACATGATTAAAAAGTATCAGAATGTAAAGGTCATATCTATCCTAACACAATTTAAAGAAGTATATAGATTGTACTATATAGTAAAGTATATACTAAAATAGATTGAAGTACATAATAAAATTGTACTTTAATTGCTAAAGATTGCATACTTCATTAATATATAATTAATATTGGTCTATTACTTAATTTTAATTTATTCGATCACAAGTAGTTAGCATTCTAAAATCAGACTTACCCTCCAAGATAGCTGAAAATCAAACATAATTATAATTAATTAATTCCAAAAGGCCTGGAGTCAAAAGAAGAGGCAGGTGTGGATCCAAAATAACATTTATTATATATACATATATATATTTTTATATGCATTGAGAAGTGAATATCTATCCATTTAAATTCTTGCACAGTTTTATACCAACAAATTAATGCATAATCATACACACCATTATCTAATGAAATTACTAACTCATATAGCATTTCTTAATATCCTTTAAGTAAGTTTCATCATTACAAATTTACCTTTCAATATTCATTACACAATTCTTATATTCATTCAAAATTACAGATTTAAATTAATATTCATCAAACTATTATTATCCTTCCCCTCTAGTCTCTATGTTGGGGTTCATTTAAATTTATTATATCAGTATTCGATAAGAGCATTGTAAATAAATGCTATCATAACAGATGGACTTAATTATAATAATAAGTTGATTTAGATTTCAACTATATATTAAATGGGCAAAAGTAAAATCTTTAAATTAAATCTCTCTTTACTATTTATTGTTACCCCAAATGATATAGTCTTTCATTGTAGTTTCTCAGGACAAATGTAGACTAGGACTTACGTGGTTGAGCAGTCGTGGATTCCTTTATGGATTGTTATTTTGACATCTGCATCTACGTAAACAGGTCTTTTATAGCACAGATTGTTCCTTGTTACACTGAATATGAGTTGTCGGCTTATACGACACCTTAGTTCTAGGAAGCATTTCTCCAAGAACACACCAGCACTTGATAAAGTATGCCGAATTAAGATGTACGACATAGTAGGACCCTTGTCCATAACTATCAGTCGTCCCATACTCTAACGACGTCAACATTGGAGTTTCAATATACCAGGCCATGATTATTCATTACGGATTAAGTTAATATGTGCACATTCTGTTTTTCTAGGCGCCTGTCTGTAGTTATTGCCTGCAGATGTGAAATGTGTGAAAATAGAATGAAATGAGTCTTTGGCCATTGCATATGCCTTTAGAAGTCTTTTAAAGAAACTTGTAAAAATCCAATTTTGCAAAATATTGGATATTTAATATTAAGTTCATCATTAAAATTTAAATTCAAAAAAAGTTTAACAGGTTCTGTGCATTAATTAGAATTGCACAAAATGTCTTTTATGACAAAAAGCATGTATGCAGCTAATAATTTCCAAGGTGAAAATAAAAATTTAAAACCCTAACATAAAATGAAACACATGTATGGAAAGTAATTCCAAGGTAAGTTTAAATATTTATATAAATAGGTTACATCAATACACTATATATATAATGTTTCAGTTAAATAAGTAGAAACTAATAATTATGTTTAAATTTAGTTTAAAGAAAAAATAATGCAGTGATGTATTAACATTTAGTTTAAATCAAACTATAGTATTTATATTAACTTCATGAATATTAAATTTATTTTTTATTTAATTTATTTTAATTTTTTAACTCAACTACACTCATTCTATACTCTCTAAAAGCCAATACTTTGCCATTTTCTATCTCGGAAAGGTGAGTACTTTTTGGCATTTTGAAAATTAAACAAACATGCAATACAATGGTATAAACATTAGCGATACACCTACAGCTATCTTATAAAGATAAGGGATGAAATATGCTCAGCATTAAAATCTTTGTGAAAACAAGCTGTAAAAATATAGTTATAGTTTATTTTGTTGCAATCCTATTAGGCTTTACATATATAGAAAATTCGAAAAAGTTTTTTTTTTAAGGACAGCACTATTACTGTACATGTTTGAAAAATAGGCTATCACTTTTTTAATGTTGCAAGTTTACGTTTCTTATTTTCTGGTTTTTTCACATCATTTCTCTCTTTGCAATAGTTTTTTAAAAATGTATTCGTGGCAGCCATGATAATATACCTGGTAATGACAGTAGAGGAATGACCACCAGGACAATTGCCTTTCATAAAAATTTCTTTTTCGGTTAAAATAAAAACTGCTAAACTGATAACCAATTGTCGTTGATTGTTTACATTCAAGAAAAGATGTTCGAAATCAATGGAAACTAATTTTTGTACAATTATAAATACATGAATTACAATTTCAAGAACTTCGGGCTGCGGATACATCAAACCACCCCTATCCATCTTTTCTATAACAGAACTTTCAATCAGAGGAGACTCTTTAACAGTTGCAATAGTTAAGTTTATCTTACAAAAAGTACAGTTATGAAGTTTTTTAACAGTGGCAAATGCACAATATCCTGCTACGTAAGATATCACAGGGATCATATCAGATACATTAGAAACATCATCATCCAAAACGGAAATGCTTTGAGCAAAGGTAGGAAGATCATCAGTCTGAGAGGTTTCTAAGTCTCCTATTTCGTTATTCTCTACATCTACAGACAATTCACCATATTTACAAGATTTGATCTTTAAAGGACCGATACTTTGTAGTCGTAATTTACTTTCAGTTTCAAACACCTGTCGCAAAGATATCAAATATTGTGAACCTGCAAGTTGTCTGAATTTCCCAAACCTTTGCTCTAAAGCATCCGTTTGAATTTTTCCAGTTAGGATATACGAAAACCCTAATTCATTTACACAGTATGATAAAAGATCCAACACACCATGTGTTGTATGCGTTAAAGCAGCATGAGTTTCTCTGGTCAATATACCAGTCGTGTATTTCAAATTTTTCCAATTCTCTAACCAGATTAGGAACTTATTTAAAAATTTAGTCTTTTCATCTGTTTCAGACAAAGTAAGTGGCTCTTGAAAAACATCTCTTTTACATTGTCCTTTAAATAAACTTTTAACATTCATTATCGACCACCAGGTATATATTAGGCGAACATAATCAGCTGTATCCTGGCAATGTTGTAAGTCATTACTTTCATCAAACTGGCGTAGGCCCTCAATAACATGATTGTTAAAAATTTGCAGAACAAACTTTACATTTTGTCGCTCAAGATTTGTTGGTATCAATGCTTTTAATGTTACCCCATATGCAAATTTCAATATATTTCCTGCTTCAATAGAATGAAGTTTTTTTATCGTTCCAAAACAAGCAGTTTTTGTGACGCCAGGTTTTTCAAAATCAGGATAAAACATACATTGTCCTGCATTCTTTTGATTCAGCCAGTTGTTCCTTATACATTTTAAGATGTGCACGGGATCATAAATAAAATATAGAGGTCTATTTAAATCTGACGGATGTTTATATATAATGCTTTGCTTTGGAGGAACATTAAAGAAAGACATAGCTCTGCCGTTAATGGCATTATTGTCAGAACTTATGCATATCACCTTAAATCCAATTTCCTCCAAACCTACTGTTACTTTTTTAATTATAGTAAACAGACTTTCTGCGTTTATTTTTTGAACTGGCACTATATGTGCAACATCTTTATATGTCGATAAAAAGCTTTGAACCATAAAAACATATGCACTTTTACCGAATCACTTATTACATTAAAGATTGATTTGCTCGAATTTGTTTCAACATTTTGATTAAGCAACTCAACCTCTTGCAGTATCTCTGTAGCATCATTAACATTGCATAATAAGAAAGGAAAAATAAACTTCTTTACCTTTGATAATGGTATATTCCTAAAATAAGCAGTAGTATTCATCGAGGAGTTTATTAAGATGCATTTATGAATAACTGGTACTGGAGTCACTTGTATTAATAAAAACATCACACTGTCAGATGTTACTGTTACTGTCCATTCTTTTGGTATGCAGACAAGATTAATTTTGCTTTTAAAGTCTTCAAAACTTTTGCACAATCGTTCCTCATCATATGAAGACTTGCTATCGATGCTTTGCTGAATAACTTTTTCTAAATTTTGCATTTCTAACCTTAGGCGTTTCTCATCTGGGGCTTCACGTGAAGTAGTTGGTTTTGAAAAATACTCTGGACAACCTGGTAAGCAAGATGGAACTGCGCCTTTTCTTAACTTTGGTGCAGATAGCGGAATCGTTACCGATGTGCCAGTTTTCTCATAGTAGTGTACAGTCTCTCGAATAATATCACCAGATGTAAAATGTTGCTCACAAAGCTAAAAAAAATTAAAAAATATACATTAGTCCTTATGCATATATGCACTGCTTAATGAAAGAAGTGCATGTTTTGCTCTTTCGATGTATTTTACTTAATAAATAAATCCTGTGGGAAATTAAAGAGCTTCGAACATAACAGAATCAGGGGTACCACAGAATCAGCTAAATTACCACTACTTTACTTCTAAATAGTTAAACAATATCTCATGACTAATCATTGCTTCGAGATGTTTCACTGTATAATAATATTCCTTAGAATTATATTAAATAATCAAATATAATTATTTGAACACTTAGAAATTAAAAATATCTAGGCACCAGCCAGAAATCGAACCCGGATCATTATCATGCTATATTAAATCAAATATAGGTTCATAAATTCCTAAACTAATATAATTTCCCAAACTCATATACATAAATTAAACCTTTAAGTACATAAATTCAATTAGAATTTAATAAGTTTAACGACATAATCTTATTTTTTCAAATTACAATATCTTTCTATACTTCCCTTGTACATTAAATTAAAACACATGGGAGGAACCAAATTATATATATGTTCTAGGTTAGCTTATTTAAAATCCTGCATACGCATATACATTTTTTATCAATGTGTTTTGCTCTTTCGATGTATTTTACTTATTAAAATAAATCCTGTGGGAAATTAAAGAGCTTCGAACATAACAGAATCAGGGGTACCACAGAATCAGCTAAATTACCACTACTTTACTTCTAAATAGTTAAACAATATCTCATGACTAATCATTGCTTCGAGATGTTTCACTGTATAATAATATTCCTTATAATTATATTAAATAATCAAATATAATTATTTGAACATTTAGAAATTAAAACTATCTAGGCACCAGCCAGAAATCGAACCCGGATCATTATCATGCTATATTAAATCAAATATAGGTTCATAAACTTTAATATAATTTCATAAATTCCTAAACTAATATAATTTCCCAAACTCATATACATAAATTAAACCTTTAAGTACATAAATTCAATCAGAATTTAATAAGTTTAACGACATAATCTTATTTTTTCAAATTACAATATCTTTCTATACTTCCCTTGTACATTAAATTAAAACACATGGGAGGAACCTAATTATATATATGTTCTAGGTTAGCTTATTTAAAATCCTGCATACGCATATACATTTTTTATCAATGTGTACATATGTATTTAAAAAGAACAGTACTTACCCTAGAATTTTTAGTAACTTCGAATCCATCTCTTCTAAGGAAAAAAATCCATTTTTTTCTTACTTCAGGATCTTTTGGAAAATTGAAAACAGCAGAACGTGGGCCGTTATTGTAGTTCCCACGACAGCCGACTGCCGAACAACGATACGGCATTACACAATTAAATCTTCGAAAAAATGGTAAAAAAAATAGCTGTAATTAACAGCTCATATAAAATATAAATAAAGAAACGTTAAAACGAATTCAATATTCGATCACACTGAATATAGAGGGTGTTGAATGGGGACGGCTGGCTAGACTACACGACGCTACCCATGCGTTGTCAGTTCTTCTGGATATACCTTTGGACTACGAAGTCGGCCATCTTGCCACTTCCGGTTTTCTCTGTGGGGGCCTTGAATATAGAGGGTGTTGGCTTGGCACTCCAGCACGGCTATAACATCACATCGGCAAAACGCTTGGATGGTATTTCGTCACGCTCGCCAACGCCAAATATTGATTGTAACATGGTGGAATGAAAACATGGTGGATGTGTAGAAATGTACTATCAGAAAGTTATATATTTATGAAAATCAGAAAAGTATGAAAGGATAAAAGGCTATGAAAGTATTTAAATTGCCCACAATTTAACGTATGCCGGCTACTTTACATGTTAAATGTTTATTTGGCGGATAAAGAAGATGCTAAAATTTTACATTACAGGTACATGTTACTTTTTATTCAAATGTTTATCGTATGTACATTTTATCTCTAGTAAATAAAGATGTGCAAAATCGTAATACGTTAATCATTACTCATGCAATTATGTCTAGATATGGTTGCATGTTTTCAATTCTTATAAGTACTTATTTTTTTTACTTAAAATTGAAATACGATGAATACATTGCACATTTAACATGTTTGTCATTTTATTTTTCGATATTAGTTTTGTAGAAAAGATTACGTTCTAAGTTTGTATATATTGTAGAATATTTACATATACTGGCTAGCTGAGTTTCTTCTTTGTCCAGAGATCATAATTAAAATTTCTGGCATAGAAGACAATTTTGCTAGTTTTGTTGTGGAAAGATGTCAAGCAAGTTAATACTTTATATAGATACAGGATACATTATAAATTTAACATGTCTATGGCATGAAATTCAATAACATTAAATTGTTTTGCTAATTCTGTGAAATTTCAGTTTTTATTCAAATAAGTTTTGTACTTAAATGTACTCATTTTTATACTTGTATAAACTGTATAATTGCTATATGTACTGGTCAGATGAGTTTCTATCCTGAGATCATAATTGAAATCTCTGATTTAGAACAAGGTTGCAGTCAAGAACAGCAATAACTGAAATATTTCATGTGACCAAATTGTTCATTGTGCAGTATAAATCTGAAATTATACATCATGTCTTTTATTTTCCTTAAAAAGGAAGCCCTTCTTTTTTATTTTTATGTATTTTTATGTGCTTTTAAATGTATTCAATGGCGAGCTCACGATATTAATCTGATGTTTGATACGCAATTTATAAGTAAAATCGGTGGCTGTTGTATAATAATTTGTACGTCATTGGAGGAAAACGTCGGAAATGTTTAAATTTCCTCAAAATCCCGAGAAAAGGAAAATATGACTAATAAATTGCCGAAGAAATGGGTAGATTCCTGAACATTCAGCTGAATTAAGCAGTGTAAGAAGTTTCATATTTCATGCTTCCTTTTGTCTTTTTAAAAGTAAATGCATGTTTAAATCTTTAAAAGAAGGTTTGAATAGTTTTATAACAGTTAAATATGATTTTTTCTTGCAATGCAATTGTAGGGTTGCTATTGCATTTTGGCGTGGGTTTATCGATAACCTGTCGCCAAGATAGTAGGATTTCATTGTGAAATTTGTGTTTTATAATAATTATTGTACTTAAAAACTCTTTTGTATTTCAATTATAAAATATGTACATTGATATAAAATTTTAACAATTGTTTGTAGAAATATGTTGAAGCTGCATTTTTTAAAGAATAAAAACATACTATTTTGATTGTTTCCAAAGCGTTTATGGAATTAAGAAATTATTTTTAAAACTATTCAGTTAGTGTATACATACTAGAACATTTCAAGCAAATATACTTTTGATTGCCTATTTTTAATTTTAATTTAGCATAGACAGAAATTTTGAAAATGTCGGAGATTTTTAAAATTTCTGTAGTTGCTATATTTTGTTTGTAGTAATATGAATTGTATGCATTCTTTTTTTACACATTGCTTTTCCTATTTAATGTTATCTATATTACTGATATATTATCTTGTCAAGCATAGTTTAACATAAGTCTTAAATTAAAATATTATGATATACTAATTGTGTAACATTGAAAATCGCATATCTGATATAGCTTAAAATAATTTCTCAAAGAACTGAATACTATAAAGTCAATTCTCTATAAAGATGGATATAAGTAGTCTATATTAAAAGATTTCTCTATGTACAAGATCAATAATTTACCTATACAAATTCACCCACAATGGTGTATTGGACAATAGCTTTTTATAATTTAATTCTGCACCAATAATGAATGACAATATGGCATATACAGGAGCCTTAACACAAACCACCTCAACTCAGGCCCAGTTCCGCCATTTTGACGCCACGGAATGATGTCACAAAATAGATATAATAACCTTGACGGAATGTCGACTGGACTTTTAAGGCGGAGATAAATCGATCCGAAAAGTTACCTTTTTCCGATAGATGGCTCTGAATATCGCAGGTTTGGCGAGATCCGACCTTGCGCCAAACAGCAATTATGTTCAATGTGTGGTAGACACAGCTCACTTCCGGATTAATCCTGAAACCGGATGTTATGAAATGCATTCAATTAGAATTTGGTTTTATCGGCTGTTAAATTCGAAATGTGGACTATCATAAAGGTATGTAGAAACTTTTGATAATAAAATTCATGATTTTATTGCGTGCTCATGCTGATAAGCATAAAATTTAAATCATATATTATACGTATTCAAAATGTTAATAAAATTCGTAGAATGCGTGTTCGTAATGTAATGAAAGTCTTATGTTATATAAGTGTTGATGGGAAATTGACATGCTGACTTATTGACTGCTGTTAAAGTGTATTTGAAATTTTAACACTTTAAATAAGTTTGCTTGTTGTGCCCATCACTCACTATATTTTAAACTCTTTCTATTGCTCATGGGTTGGTAAATTCCAGTACCTGAATTGTTAATATTTTGTATGTATTCATAATATGATATATTTATTCTTTTATGTTTAATTCTTAACTATTAAAGAAAACGAGCAAATAAATTCATGTAAAACGTATTTATTGTTGTTGGAGTATATTTGAAATTTTAACACTTTAAATATGGATGCTTGTATCTAACTTATATGTTCTTGCACATTTGTCGAGCTACTTTATATACTATATGTCTTTTATTCCTTTGATAATATAGTGTACAACAAACAAAATTCTAAAAACTGAATACTTAAACATAATGTTATGAAAAAAATCACTTCTACTTATCTTGACTCAAAAGAGTATTGACCACTTCCTTCCAGTATCTATCTCTGTGTCAATGCTAATGGAACATACAGGACAAGATGAAAGCTTGGCAGGACATGATCTTTACAATTTCACTTCTTTTTTTATTAACCCTAAATCCACTTAATGAGCATTGAAAATGTTTGCTATTTGATTGAAAATTCAAATGCACATATTTTTAATTCATTAAAGTAGCTGAGTCATAACAGTAAATGTAATTATCAATGGCTACTTAAGGTTCATTATATGTATTCCTCCCTTTTTATGTGTGCATTCAAATTAAAAGATTAAGTCCTGCATCCTTTAATTTCATGGTTGGATTTTGGACGTAACATTGGTTTAATCCGTGTTTAAACCGGATAAAATCGTCAAAAGCTGTAAACAAAAGGGGAATTTGATTTAAAAACAATAAAACCACCATGTCAATCATTATAATTTCGATCGCCCATATAAATTTGAACATTATAAAAAAAAGGAATTTTAAAACATTATCCTTACAACAATACAAGTACATAAATACCTTTAAAATATTGAAATACTAGCAACAATTAAAAATAATTTTTCATTTATTTGAATTTAAATATCAAGGTATTCTGATTTTGTTTTAAATTAAAAGCAATGGTACTTTTCCATTTCGTCGGTGCAGGCGATAAAGTCACCAAAAATACTACAACCAATGCCAAACGGAATATCCCCGCTGGTAACCTATTACCGCCACATTTTCAAAACAAGTCGCGGCCATTTCTTATAAGTCACATCTTTTTCCTAATATGTCAAAAATGGATGAAAAACCAATGAAAATTTGGAATTTGCCCAGAAAAGAGGAAGAATCTGTCAGATTCTTTCAAGCGAAAGGCATTTTGTCTAAAATTGGTACTTGTGATAATAATCATGAAATAAAATTGTATTTCGGAAACGAAATTCAATGGCGCTGCAACCTTTCAACTTGTCGCAGTAAAAGAAGTATCTGGAAAGGCACATAGTTTGAGTTATCGAAATTGAGTTTCTTAAAGTGTGTTAGGTTTATATATAGTTGGAGCGAAGAATTAACTTTAGTTAAATGGTGTGAAAAGCAGTTGGAAATCAGTCACTGAACAGTTGTGGAATGGAATAACTACATGCGCGAGGTTTGTGTGGATTCTTTGCTTAAACATCAACAATGGAAAATAGGAGGACCTGATATGATCGTCGAAGTGGATGAAAGTATGTTCACAAAGCACAAAAACAATGCAGGACGGATTCTATCACAACAGTGGATCTTTGGTGGAGTTTGCCGTGAAACAAACGAATGTTTCCTTGTGAAGGTGCCAAACCGATCCATGAGCATTATATTGGAAGCAATTAAGAAAAATATCGAAAAAGGAACTATAATATATTCTGATTCGTGGAAATCATATTGCATTGAAAAACTGGAAGAGGAACGTTTCCAACATTTCAAAGTGAACCATAAATACAATTTTGTCAATCCGGACACTGGAACGCACACACAAAAAATAGAAAGACTATGGGGTAGCGCCAAATGGCGAAATAAGAAACACAGAGGAACGGCACATCATCATCTAGAAAATTATCTTGCGGAATTTATGTGGAGAAAAGAAACGAAAGACCCATTTGAAAAAATTTCAAAGGATATTAAAATGTTTATGCCTCCAAAGTAAAAAATTCTTAGAACTAACATTTATTAACATTTTCTTATGTGTATACTGTGTGTTGTCACCAATAAAGTCTGCTTGGCGAAATGGAAAAGTACCAAAACAATATGTATAACTTTTATTATTTTAACATTTTAGAGATAGCACAATTTGTTTTTAATATTCGGGTTCATTACACCCACTTAGCTTTCGATAACACATAACGAGTTTAGAACTTTTCTCTAGTCCTAAATGATTTCACAGTTTAGAATGGATGATTTCAAAATTTGAAAATATTCTTTCTATAGAAGCCAAACTAGCAGATTGGGATATCAGCATTATTGCTAGTTCAACTAATTTAAAAGCTGCACTGTTTTCAACCTGAAAACTTTTATACTTCGAAATACATTTCCACCACATTATCGGATTGGTGAGTTTCGCACTTGTACTGAAGTAAAATGTTGGGAATAGGCTTTCTTGGACTTCACGTACAATCAGAAGTGGTAAACAGCCTTCAATTTTTTCTGTAGCATAAAAACGAGCAGTTTCCATTTAGCTATCTGTTAAGACGGAGATAAACCGATCCAAAAAGTTACCTTTTTTCGACAGATGGCTCTGAATATCGCAGGTTTGACGAGATCTGACTTTGTGCCAAGAAGCGAATGTATTCAATTTGCAGCAACGCTTTTTCACTTCCGGAATCTTTTCAGCAGCATAAACAGTGTATATGCGCGTTTTATGAGATTTATAATAATGGTCAGCAAAACTTTAAACATTTGTATATTTAAAAAGTTTTAAATATATTTGTATATTTAAAAGTTTGTGCCAAGAAGCGAATATATTCAATTTAAAAGTTTTATTTTTATATTTCTCTTGGGTAAGTAAATTTCAGTACCTGCTCGTTAATATTTTATATGCTTTAATAATATGTGTTTATTGTTTCTAAACCATTTGAGAAATCAGGTTCAGGTAAAACTGACAAAATTTAGTTTTAGTTGTTTGAGTATATTTGAAATTTCCACATGTTAAACTAGCAAATTAAAATCTTTAATATTTTAGTTAAAATCTTTTGAATTAATTTAGCATTTTCAGATTTTCTCTAGCCTAAGTGCCAGTTTTAATTTTTTTAATAGTAGATATAAGATATACATCTGTAAAATTTATTACAATTACTATAATTTGCAAATTTTCTATTCTATTTAAAATGCAAATCGTACTAAAATCTCAAATGTAAAGTCATACTATAATGTGGGAATATCTTTTCAGTCATGAATAATAGGTGTTCGTTATAAAAGCATAGACTAATTTAATGTCCCAGTAAGCCAAAAGCTTTAGAAAAATGTACAGATTCCCTTCAGAAATTACCCGATGCATGTTATCCTTAACATTAATGATTAATCATAATTTGCAGTCTTCTAAGTTCGAAGTACATACATATCCTCTCTTTTTCCATCAACCAATCTTAACTAATTATAAAATATGCAATTTTGACTTTTATGCACTATTTTAATTCTTTTTTCTCAAAATATTCATGCTACCCAGGATCCCAGGACTTAAGTTGGATTCATGTCATTCATGAGCTTTAGTATTTTACCTACAATAGCATGTTTAGCAAAATAAATAAGATTTCTTTTAGAAAATGTTAAAAAAGAACATTGTTTAAACTCTGCTTACATCTCAAAGTTAAAACAAAGCCCTGTAATTTTTTATTTTTAACAAATATGTCTAAAGGAGTTTTGCATGAATATATTAAACATTTTTTATTTCTTCATTTGTTATTTACTTGTGTTTTGTTGTTATTTACATAGATCATGTAAGTAAATATGAATAATAAACATAATTAGCTACTTGTTATTTGGTTTTTTTTTCTATTGTTTGATATAGTTTGTCTGAATGGACCATGTGCATTATACCATTGTACTGTAATCTATGTAATGATTGTTTCAAAATTTAAATATTATTTTACAATTCATTGTCCAAAAGGAGCCAATACAATCATTGACATGAAATATATAAATTCTCATGAAATGTTCTATATCATCAATGTAAAAATTAATGAAATCTGCGAATTTTTTGTGGTTGCGACAAAATTTTGCATTTTTGTGTTGACTTACAAAAATTTGACACAACTGCAGAATGTTTGTTATAGTGATTATATGATCAAAGCTCCATACAGTAATTTAATTATGAATTCAGAAGTATTTATTTCTATCCTAATTTCAGACAAGCATAACTTTTATCTCATTAAAATATGTTTATGTTAATCTATATTTTATTAAAATGGCTTTTTCACATCAATAGATTTTAATTGCTAAGCATTTGATATTTTTTAATTTATAACTTAAAATCTATTTAGAAATATTGAAAAATTATTTTGAAATAATTTTATTTTGGAGAGTCATATATGGTATATTTTTTCTGACTCTAACCCCAGAGCCCTAATTATAATCATTGGTGCAAAGTGTGAGATCAATTCTTTGGATATAAGAATTTTTAATAAAGGGAATAGTATTTAACTTTGTCTCAAAATGTAGTCTGTTCAAATATTTTTCTGTCAGCTATTTTACCATCATAAGCTAGCAAATTTTTTAACATATGAAACTGAGATGATTCTAGCTGACATTGAGGTAGCATCTACAAATTATACTTTACAGATTATCTTCCTCTCTTATAATATGAGCAAGCATGGAAGTGTGCATTTTTTAAAACTAAATTCATTGTTAGAGGTTATAATTAAATTGACTATATTTTGTACACACTGGTTGATTATTGTATGCTCGCTGATTGGTTATTGTATAAAAACAGTAAAGATATATAATGGAGACAAGGCAACAAGTGATAAAGATAAGAAAAGGAATAAACAATGATAGTACTTTATCCTTTGAAAACTAATTTAAGAAAAAGTCATTTTACTTTAATTTTTTCTGTAAGAAACTCATTTCAGTGAGGAAAATAAACTGCCAATTTTTAGCTGCTCTATGCCATTGTGTGGCTGAAATGCTATATATTGATTTTTTCATCAATATAATATGACATAGTCTCTAGATTCTATTCTTATGTTTTTATAAAAAGGTAGGATAGCATCCTGTTCAACAAAACTCTCTAAAAATTGAACTGTTTTCAGTTATCATATTTTAAAGTGGTATTTATATATATATTTTTCAAATTTCAGATCAAAAAACAATATCTGATCTGTGCATCCTTCTCTGCTGTTTTACATACAGGAGAGCATTTTGTTTGATGCAATTGTCTATGAATTGAAATGTTACCATAAATTCTAGGGTGTTTGAGAAAATTCAAATTTTCGTAAAGACCCAGTGTTGATCTAGCCTTATAAATTGTGGCAATCACAGGGAACTTGAACTTCAAGCAACACTTCATAATACTGATCAATTGCAGTGTAAACAGTTTCAATTTGTTGACAAACATAATATGCATTTCTCCTTTTTTTTTATAGTTATCAGTAGAAGGTATTAAAGTGAGTCTAAGGTTTTTACTCATTATCTGAATAAAATAATCCTAAAAAGCAATTTTGACAGATGGTCAGAAGAAGAGGGTTGGAAGATGGAGAGCACATCAGATTCAGCAATGTACTACAAAATTGGCACCTAAAATGATCTTTAACTGAGGAAGATTTATATAATTATTATTTTATGATCTGTATACAAGAATTAGAAAATATTATGTATTTAAAAAAAAAAGAAAAGTTTTTGTGAATTTAATGGATATTTTTTTATAGTCATAAAGCCAACTAAATAGAAGGTGAGACAGTCTAAAGTTGTGTTTTAATCATATTCCCAGTGCAATAACTAGCAACTGTGGATCATCTTTTTCTTTAATTTACCCAGATCGACAGACTTACTTGAAGGGGTAACTGTTTGAACTGCTGGGACAATGCTAACTAATTTAGACCAGCCGTCAATGGAGGTGGCAACCACAAGGACCATACCATCCTTTCCCTAACCCATCACCTTCCAGGAGGACTTTTGGACCTACAAACTACTTTGTTGAAACTTGTTAAGACCAAATAAAGTATGACACAGAAAATAATAAAACTTATTATATACTGAAATTTTACACTGCCAAGGACAGATAAAGGAAGAAATAACAGGGGAGGGGGGATTTACTTTGATAATGTTTGTATTCATCATTTACCTAGTATACATATTAATCAATTATTGAAACTAATCAGAAATTCGGGATTAATCATGAAGTATAGCAAACTAACCATATATAAAATGCAGTTCATTTCATTTTAGATATTTTTCTTGGTGTTGCATTAAGGCAATTAAGTGATGCAATCTCCCTAATCATCCTTAACTTCTATGGTGACCTACGAAGTGAGTTTTACCACACATCTAACATAACTTTCATAGAACATTGAGCTTGAACTGCATAATCTAGCAATTGAGGGTTGCAGTGATTTAAATCACATAGATTTAAGAAAAAAATAACTGATTTAAATCAATTAGATATAAAAATTTGAAATTTAATAGAAATAAAATCATTTCTTTAACTTAAACAGTATTATAAAAATATTAAAAAAAATTCTGTAACTGCTATCAAAAAGAATTTAAAAACGAAATATTAATTAGAACACAGTCATCTTTTGATATTGGTGCTCTGTATTATTTATTTTGATAAAGAAGGATCTTTATTGCCTTTGATTTGAAAGAGAAAGATACTTCTTATCAATCTTTATTCTTTAGTTTGTATTCTTATAAACATTATTCCTTAAAAGTTTCTCAAATAAATGAAAAATGGCTAATGTTTTTAAGGACATTTATAGAAAATAAAATGTATTTAAATCAATTGATATAACTAAATATATTTTTACTTTTCTTTAATTTTTAATTCGTATGATGAGGATAAGCAAATTGGGCATTTCAGACTTCAAGTCTTTATAAACAAGATAGAAAAATGCAGATTTAGTTTTAACTTTTTTTTTTATTAAAAGAATAATTAAAAAAATATAGTTAAATATTTATTTTCAGAAAGAATTAACAACCATGACATTTAAATATTTTAATTTAAAGAAAACGTTTTGTGAATATATATTTTTATTAATGTCAAATTTCAAAAATACAAACATACATTCAATGCAAATAAAATGTCACTGCCTATTCAATTTATGAATACTTTAGAGATCTGTCTGCATTAAGAGCATTTTTTCTCTCTCTCTCAACATTTGGTGTAATTAACAGGACATTATGAAATAGATTAGGTTTATATGGTTTATTTATATATTTTTCCAAAAATGTTCAAAATGTGTTCAGGGGATCTTAAAACATTAGTATATTTGCCAAAATTTCGAATTTTAAAAATTTTGAGAAAACAATGCTGGTATATTATATTATATATAGTTTTCCTGAAAATTTTCAGAATTCGAAATTTTGACGGATAAGCACATTTTAAGACCTCTTGAACATATTTTAAATACTTTTTGAAAATATGTTATGGCCCTCTGTATGTGTATGTATGTATGTGAGGTGTGGATATAAATCAAGAATGAATGTTCGTATCCCTGTTAAAATTTAAGCACTGATACATTATGTGAAAAATATGATGTGGGCAGCACATGATTTTGACTTACCCTACCTGATGTAATGATTTTATTTCTATTACAGCGAACTCATTGTGTACAAGATCCACAAAGATTTCAGCATTAAATTATTTTATCACCACGGCAATTTAAATTGGGAGCTTTTGGCAACTTACTAGTCCAAACGAATGATTTATGTATTCATACTTGTGCAAAATCCTCATCAAAATGAAATTGATATTTAATTAATATCAATTGAAATAACTGACTATTGGCAAATTTTTAAGCTTCTAAATACAAAACTATAACAAAAAAGTATATATATATATATCTTCTCTCGTAAATGAAATGATCTGACTAATGTTGCCTAATACTGCATATGGAAATTTAACTTATATAACAATATGCACTATTTTTTTAATTTTATATAATTTATTTGAAAAATGTGCAATATCTCAAGAATAGTTCATGGTAGCACTAAAGTTTGAAATAATTTTTCAAAAATAAATTCGAAAATCATGCAATATCTCAAGAACAGTTATGTTAGCGTTCTAAAATTTGAGATAATTTTTTAGTTAACAGTATTTAAAAGTCTAATATGTTAATCAATTTTTCAAAAATTTATGTGAAAATCATACAGAAAATGGTTCATTCTAAAGTTTGAAATTATTTTATTTTAATTAACTGTATACAAAGGTCTGATTTTTTTAATGATTTTTTCAAAAATTCATTCGAAAATCGTGCAATGTCTCGAGAACGGTTCATGCTAGCATTTTGTAGGTTGAAATTATTTTTCATTAAACAATATTCATAGGTCTAATTTTTTAATGATTTTTTGATAAATCTATTCGAAAATCTTGCAATATCTCGAGAATGGTTCATACTAGCGTTTTAATGTTTGAAATGATATTTTAATGATATTTTCAAAATTTATTCGATAATCATACAATATCTAGTAAACGGTTCAAATGGCATTTTATTTAACACTATTCAAGCATTCTAATGATATTTTATTTAACAGTACTAAAAGTTCTGATTTTTTCAAAAAATTATTCGAAAATCGTGCGATATCTCATGCACGGTTTAATAATTATTTTATTTAATAGTATTCAAAGGTCTGATTTTTTTTAATGATGTTATCAAAAAATTATTCGAAAATCATGCAATATCTTGAGAATGGTTCATCCTAGCGTTCTACAGTCTGTATATTTCGTTGATTTCGTAAAAATTACGCTTTAAATGACTTTTTTTTTATCATTATTAAAAGTGTTGATTTTGGTTTTGATTTTTTCAAATATTCAATCGAAAATAGGTGGTAGAGTGTCTTCTGCACGTTTGAAATGAATAAAATCATCTCTAAAATGAATGCGATTGCAGTATTCCCTGGTTATAAATCATAATAAATATAATTCGAAACGCATCATTCGTTCGTGAGATATCGTGTCCGCGGACACATACACCCTAACATATGTACGTACACAGGGTTTGACTGGGCGTGTCTTTAAGCTCGGGCGATTTTAAAGTAGCGGGTAGAGGCTCTAGTTAAGTGATTATCATAGAAGTAAAGAAATATATGTCTAGGATCATATGTTTGTATTATAGATATATTACTGTATATGTCTATGATGATGGGACGGGGGTCAAACATAATAATAATAAAAAAAAAATACTCGAAAACATCTGATTCTCTAAGGAAAATTATAAAAGAGAATATAACTTTGTCTATCTGTGTGTTTATTACGCCTTTAGAACAATAACCATATCGCGCCGGGTTATGAAATTTGACACGCAGACAGTAGTGAAGCGTCTGCGGTTAGTGTCTGCCCAAATAATTTAAGACCAAGTAACTTTCATTTTAATTGTATATTATTGGAAATAAACGTATAAAATATTTTTTGTGTAAATAAATGAAGGGGATACTGTATCCTTAAAATCATGAAAATATCAAATTTTTTCTTATTATCTAGCTATACAGTCTGGTCATTTCTGAACATTTTGGTACCATTGGTATTTTTTAATGTTAATTATTTCCAGAGATATTAAGAAATTACAATACATCAAAAATACTACAATACCAAACAATAAATATATACTTTGATCGTATTTATTTCAAAACACTGATTTTTGAACTTGCGCGCATGATATTTTAAGAACCGTTTGATGAAATCTTATGAAATTTAGGGTACATGATGTCATTACTAAAATGACATCATTGTATAGACTAATTTATATATGTAACTTATAAAATAAAATTTTAAAAACAAGACAGTTGTTAAAAATTCTGAAAAAAAATAATAATAAATTTATAAATATATATTAATTTGTCCCATTGAGAATTAAAATAATTAAATAATCCTAGAATACAAGTATATTATTAATGTTGTCTTTAATGAAACCTCAAACTAGTTTGATTATATCATATGATTTTATCGACATAATATTGACATATAAAACATGCAAATTATAATTACTTTTTTTATATAATATTTCTAAATTTTCAATTTTTTATTTTTAATTTAAAGAAGAATATTATTTTTTCTCTACCCTAAAAATTTTATTCCAATAAATTCAATTGATTTTACTTTTAAAAAGTTGAAACATTATTTAACAAACATTATTAAAGCAATATTTTATTTAACAAAACATTCAATATTGTTAAATAAATTATTATTTTATACGCAATTTTTATTATAAAACAAATGATTCAAGCTTTAGAAAGCTAGCTTGAACCGTTCCTGAGATATTGCATGTTTTTCAAATAAATTTATTTGAAAAATTGCATAAAATTGAAAAGTAGTACGTCAAATATAGTACTAAGTATTCTTAAAAAAAAAAGAAAGAAAGCACGGGGGGTAAACAAATGTCCGCCTGGCTGTAGAAAAACTCTCCTGGCAGACCCAAAGTTAGACAATATTACCACCTCAACTCATATTGAAGATGCTAATGGACCGACCCGTGTCCTTGAATAAGGAATGCAGGAAATAAGGCGGTTATCTTTTTTTTTTCTTGTGTGTGTGTGTGGGGGGGGGGGGGGGGGGGGGGGAGTTCTTTCACATCCTCACGGTATTCTTTGGTTACATGTTCTGTATTGCCTAGAAGTCAAAACTGACCTCTCGCTTATCTGAAGATAGAGAAATTTGGAAGTAATATGAATGGATTTACAGTTGTACATGAACATGATTATAAGCACAAAATGCTATATATTAGTGTGTGATTATAAGCTAGTTCGTGGAAAGCGATCACAGGTCCTGTTCTGACTAGTGTGTCTCTGAGTTCGTTTCTCACTGTTTACTATTAATTAATAATTATTTATTAATGATTTTTCTTTCTACCAAATATATTTGTTAGTTTCCGTATTTGATTCTAAATTGTAATAATTCTAATTAATTGATACAAAATGTAGGCCCTAGTATGGTTTTTCTAAGCGAAATTTTGTACTGCACAAGCGGGCATTATTAGCAACAAAAGAAGTGTTACTTTTAAAAATGAATATTAAAATAACTAATAAATTTAACTATAAAAACTAACTATTAGAGAAATGTTTTTATTTTACACTAGGACTTGCCGTTCTCGAGATATTTTAGTTCTTTGCTCCGTAACTGTTGAAAATAAGTCCAGTTACCAAATGTGAATGAAAATTGAATTAATTTCAAAGGAGTGGTTGTCTGCTCCTGTTGGTTTGGTTATCCGTTTGTTTCAACTTCTTTGATGGTATTTTACTTTCCCTGCAATACATGGTAATGTTTAGAGAAAGTATTGAAATCATGTCGAAAATCGCAACTCGAGTTTTCGACGGATATGCACGTTTTGGGACCTCTAGAACACGAAAAAACCATTTTTATCGTGACGTCTGTGTGTGTGTGTGCAATATATGTATCCACTCTCAACTAAAAAACAATTAATGGACCAAATTTCATAAAAATTTGGTAGGTAAATCTCTTGGGGACAGCAGTGCGGACCTGGCCTACCTCTCGGTTTACAGGTTTAGTTCCGCACCCCTGAGGACTTACGGACCCACATGTTTAACGTGATCGTACTCCGCGTGAACACGGCGGCAGTTTTTTCTTTTTCCAGCGGAGGGAATCGAACCCGGATCTATCGAATGCAATTCCCGCGCGCTAACCAGTGAGCTACCGCGTAATGGTACACTTGGTGGGTAAATCTCTTGTGGGTGACCATGGTGCTGATTAGATTTTGGTACGGTTCGGTATGAAAGAACCTGCCTTTTTTTTTTTTTTTTTTTGCGAAATGGCCTGCAAAAATCGATGTATCCACTCTAGCTAAAAAATTAATTGGTTAAATTTAATAAAATTTGGTAGATGAGTCACTTGTAAGTTATTATGGTGCTGATTAGATTTTGGTACGACTCGGAGGAGTAAAACCTGTATTTTTTTACAAAATGCCTCACAAAAAACGCTAAAATCTGAAATAAAAGACTAGGATCAAATGTATCAATAAAATGCGAGTTCTATGCGTAATTTTTGACGAGGAAAGAATAAGACCAACTCCATTAATCAAGGACTAACCGTTCTTGAGATATTTGAGGTTTTTTTTTTACATTTCTGTTACGCCGTTTTTGAAAAAAATTAAATTTCCAGTTACTAAATAAAAACAAAAATTGAATTCAGTGTTATTTTGTGCAATTAAACTCAATTTAAGGAATTATTAAAGAAATAAAGAGAAAATGAATTTGAGTCTGCAGGGAAAGTCATGTGGTGCTCACATTAGATTTTATTTCAATGCTGTCTGTCTATGTGCATTTGTGAGCACGATATCTCTCGAACAAATGTATAAAATGGAAGGGAATTTTGTATGATTATTTTAGCGACGAAACGCTAAGCAAATTGATAGAACGCTCTGGAATAAATTGATAGAATAAAACAAGACAATTTACGAATTTTACAAACAATATATATTGAAGGTCTGATGATTGTTTCAGTAGAAAACAAACTTTTCCAGAAAAATTCTGTTTTGTTAGACCATATTATTAGGGGTTACGTACAGGTAATCGACTCCTTTTCAAAATCCTTTTCAACGTTTGCTATTGTCCTACTGTGTCATCTGTATAAAAGAACTTCAGTATCTCCTCTTTCTCATTCAAGGAAAAGTCTTCTTGACCCTTAAAATATGGGGGCCCAGGGCCGCAGCCTCGGAGGCCCATGCGTTAACTAGGCACTACCCATACCTACTCTTTCCTCAATGAAAATTAATTGATCGCACCTGAATATTTTTACTTTCCTTTCAGCACATAGTATATGACAATATATAAAAATATTTGGGATGAGTTAAAAAAATCAAACACTTGTATTTTGATGGATATACACGTTTTGAGAATCCCTGAATACGGACCAGCCATTTTTATCTGTGTGTCTATGTCTCTGTAGATAACAATATCTTTACAACAAGTTGATAATATCGAATAAAATGTAGTCATTATTATTTCAATTGGTAAACGCTAGAGGCCTATTGCCTGTTGGGGTGAACGAGACAAAGGAAAGCCCTTATTTTTTAGATCCTATTTTTCGACGAGGGGAGGGGACATAATTACACATGAAAACATTAGGTTCCGGTCTAAATTGGGTGGCGCTTCCCGAACGTCCAAACAGTTACCTTACACCTTTCTGGTAGGTCGGACGGTCTGGTTTTCAACAACAACAACATGAAAACATTAAGGAAATAGATATGTAATATAATCGATAAATATCGCTCTTTAATGCGAATGTTATTCTTTATAAGATGTGGGCATGCACCGTTCTTTTATGTGCTTTTTTTTTTATCTAAAATGGAACAATCGGGAAAAATAAAATAAACTCACTATTATCAATTGAGTGCATGCTTTATAAATAGTTTAAATTCGAAATGAATGGACATCCTTACTTCAAAATTATCACGAGTTGCTTTTCTACATGATGGAGTCAACATTTTCTACATGGAGTTTTCAACTATATCTCACGAATAAATGGAGCAAATCGAATGAAATTTGAGGTGAATATTTCAATCGATGAACATGAGAGACCTATCAATTTTTGGAGTGAACGGATCACGGAGAAGTACCCTGTTTTTCGAACATTTATTTTAGAAAATCAAATAAACAATACAAAAATATAATCTATATAAATAAAATTGAAAATCTATCTGTCTGTATGTTTGTCTTATCATCATGGGAGAACGGCTAAACCGAATTTCATGAAATTTTTTTGGTAGCCTTGGACTAGTCCCACCTAAAATTTAGTCCGTGTTTCGAGTTTTTATGACCAGAGGTTGTCCGGGAAAAAAGTAGAGTTAAACCTTCCATAGACATAGCATTATGTACATAGCAGACTATTTTTATTAAATCTTTTCCAATTTAAATAATAAAGAAATGTATATAAAATAAATTTGTGGAAATCGCATTTTTAACTGGATTATATCAATTACGGCCTTCAGGTTTAAAAATTATTAGAATTATTGATATTTTCAATTTATTATGCATCTGTTTTATTTTGACAAAAATGGTTGATTTTTTGGCAAAAATGGTTGAATATTTTTCTATTAGTACACAGGCATATTCTAATCTATGAGAATATAAGTAATATGGTTATATCTTCCCATACAATTTTAGCGCTTTTATTTTCACATATGTTGATTCAATTTCATATTTTTTGCAACGTTGTTAACAAACGGGACCAGGATGTTTTATTTTTCAGATCTGCCTGTAAAGGTATCTTTTGTATAACGAGAACAGCGATTCTTAAATTTTTTTAGGAGCATTAATTTAAATATTTTAATAGAATGTTTTGAATAAATAGTATAAGAATTTGCACATGATTGTGAATTTTATGTTTCTTTATATTATATGTTCCGTACGAAGAAAGGCTATGCAGTACGTGCAATCTTCTGCTAACGCATGGGTATACTTTCTAATCTATACGAGAATGTAAGTGTAGTACAATTTTAGAGCTTTCATTTTAATATTGGTATTTATTACAGCTTTCGAGTTTAAAAATTAAGGGGGTTATTGATATTTTCAATTTATTAAATTATCTGTTCTATTTTGGCAAATATTTTTGAAACTCATATATTGTAGTACGGGTGTCTTCTACTAATATACGGGTATATCTCTTAATCTATGAGAATATAAGTAGTAAAAGTATATAATCTTAGCACATTCATTTTGGCATTGGAATCAATTACGGTCTTCAGACTTAAAGATCACTGTGATTTTTGATATTTTCAATTTATTATGTTATCTGTTATTTTTTGGCAAAGATTTGTGAAACTCATATATTGTAGACGGGTAATCTACTAATATACAGGTATGTCTTTTAATATTGGAGAATGTAAGTAGTACGGATATATCTTTTCATACAACTTTAGCGCTTTTAGTTCGGCATATATGGATTTAATTTAATATGTTTCGAAAATTCGTTTACATGCGGAACCAGGATATTTCATTCTTCAGATCTTCCTGTGAAGTAATTTTGTATAGCAAGAACAGAGATTCTAAAACATATTTTTAGGAGCATTAAATTAAATATTTTAATAGAATGTTTGGAATAACAATGCCATTTAGAATATTATAGGAATTTGCACATGATTGTGAAGTTTTTTTCATATTATATATTCCGTACGAAGAACGGGTATACTGCTAGAGACATATAAAAGTGTTACGAAAATAGGAATTTAATATGTGATTTTTATTTAAAGCTAATGGCGAAAGCCATCATTTATAAGAAGATAGCATAAGTCGTTCTCGCAAACATTTTTATTTATAGTTTCTTTAATATGTGTTATTGGGGGAATGAATTCACATTATTCAAAATTTAAGATTTTCATATAGAATTATATCCTATAAGAACCAAAATAATATTTTATATATTAATTAAACTCCAAAGTTACTTTGACTTTGCTCGTGTGTATAAATAATTTTATTTTATTAACAAAGCACTAACTTTTACTAACAAAGCACTTTTAATTTTGTGGTACAAATTTTTTAACGTGTGTATAAATGAGGATGAAAAAAAATCAAAATAATTCATCCCTATATTTGCATAACATCATGGCTATTGTATTTCTTGTTTTAGTGAAGAACTCACAAAATGAATGTCGCAATCTCAAATCCGAGGCAATGAGCAAACTCAGGCCAGATCCCAACCCATGCATCCAGAGAGTGCAGAGAGGTTCAAATTGTCTTGTTCAGTTCATCCTACGGAATTCTTCAAGATGCAGAAAGGGGAGAGCTTGACCTTGGCAAGGGTCTTTTGTCAGAAACCCGAAATTTCGCGATTCCCCTCCCTCCTTGCGTTGCAGAAGGCATTACCATCGTAGTAGAGATGATTTTGGTTGTACTATAAAGGATCCACTGACCCTGGTCTTGTTTCTTTGAAATTGTGTTGTATCACCACCCCACACGGATCTGAAAATTTTACGAACTTTTGTGTTGCATAATTTATTTTCTAACCTAAGTTTTTCTCAATTTTCAAGATGTTACGGGCTTCTCAGAGCTCATTCTATCTCCGTTCTTTTTGTTATACTTGAGTGGTCGATAATGCGTAGAATATGTTGTAGAAAATTAAATCATTTATAACTCCATTTATGTTACTACAAAGATGTAATATAATTTCAAAACATATTTACTTAATTATTATTTAACATTGTTTACTTCTCCAAATTTTTTATTTCACAAAAAATATATGAAAATAGTAGAAAATTAAATCATATATAATTTTATTGTGACAAATATATAATTTTTAAAAATATTTGCCAGAGTTTTTTTTATGTATATACAACTAGTATATAAGCCTAACTTAGACAAAAAAAAAAACATATAAAAATTTAAATTGAAACATTTTCTAATAAATTTTATTTTCTTTAACAATATATAACGTTTAGTGTCGAAAGCAGCTTATCAAAAATTGACCCAGATAGATTCTGTCCCGTGGTCGATAAGTTTGGAAAGTTTCGAACTTTTAGATCACCGGAGTACCTCTGGGGGGTCTTGAAGGACTTCAAAAATAAAATAACTTCTTTGCCCCACAGGGGGGGGGGGGGGTGTAAACGTTAGAATAGGTGTGCAAAAATTCAAGCTTCTAGGTCATCAGGACTTTTTCGGAAGGACTGAAAAGATTTTGAGTAAGGAAAAAATTATTTTCTTTGTCCGGGAAGGGACGGCGAAAATCCAGCTTCGTTAAGTTCTATCCCGTGGTCGATACTATGTTTGAAAAGATTCAGTCTTTTAGTCACTGAAGGGCTTCTGGAGGGTTTAGAAAGATAAAATCATGCTTTTGCAGATACCGGTTTTGCATTTATGCATTCGTTAGCATGGAATAGCCGATATCTGCCATGGCAGCCAGAAACTTGCTGTAAGCTACAATTTTTGCGAGCTGTTATGGGAATTGATAGTTTCAGTCCATCCACGTGACCGGCATAAAATTCGTTTGCAATTTAGTTCAGACTACACGAAGCTACAAAGGCAATGTTCTTTATGTCGGCCACGTTAAAGGTTGAAATTGTGAGTTCCCATAGAAGCTCGCAATAATTGTTGCTTACAGCAAGTTTCTTGCTATCATTGAAGATATCGGTTATTCCAAACTGACGAACACATAATAAGCGTGAAACCTGTCCATGGATGCTGATATCTGCAATGGGAATGTCTCTCATATTTTTGGAAATGCCCAGGCGTGTTTTGTGAAGGCAAAAGCACCTTAAACAGTTATTATATAGATAGGAATAAATTTGAGTGGATGGACAATATAAAATTCATTTACAATTTAGTTCAGGCCACACGAAGCTGCAAAGGCAAAGTTCTTTATACCGGTCACGTGTAAGGACTGAAATTGTCAGTTCCTATAGAAGCTCGCAAAAATTGTGGCTTACCGGCTATTCCATGCTGACGAGCGTATAAGCGTAAAACAGGCACATGCCGATATCTGCAATGGTACACGCCGATATATGCAGTACATTGCCAATATATGCAATGGGACCTGTATCCATATTTAAGGGAATGTCCCTTATAGGCGGGTTTTGTGTTTTATTACGATAAAAGCATGTTAGGCGATTATTATATGGATATGAATTTCGTCCTCCAAATTTATTATTACAGCCCAAAATATATATAATTGTATTTTTACTTTTCCTGCAATACATGATAATGTATACGGAAAGTATTGGAATCGTGTCGAAAATCGCAACAGAAGTTTTCGACAGATCTACACGTTTTAAGGCCTGTAGAACACTAAAAAAACTATTTTTAGCGTGACATCTGTGCAATGTATCCACTCTAACTCAATAACTAATTGACCTTATTTTAAAAAATTTGGTAGGTGACCCTGGTGCTGATTAAATTTTGGTACGATTCAGGATAAAAGAACCCGCCCTTTTTTGCAAAATAGCCCGCAAAAATTGCCTGTCTACTCAGCTAAGATCTAATAAAGATGGATAAGTCACATGGTGCTGATTAGATTTTGGCAAGATTCAAAAAAGATAAACTTGCCTTTTTTTACGAAATGGCCCGCAAAAATATAAAATAAGACAACGTATGCTCAAATGTATCAATTAAATGCTTGTTTTATACGTAATTTTTTATGATGAAAAGAATAAGACCAATCCTATTACTCTAGGACTAGCCGTTCTTGATATATTTTATGTTTTTTTTTTTCGTATTTTTGCGAAGTTACCTTTAGTAAGTCCAGTAACCAAATGAAACGAAAATTGAATTAAAAGTGCAAATTCAGTGTTATTTAAAATAATTATGGGTGCTATTTTGTAAAATTAAACTCTATTTAATGAATTATTGAAGAAAAAATCTGATATGGGCAGCACATGACTTTCCCTACAGACTTATATCCACGTTCTCTTTATTTTAATTAAATTTAATTCACTTTCAATTCCATTTTCGTTCTCATTTGGTAACTGGACTTATTTTCAAAGGTGGCGTAGAGAAAATACGAAAAAACTGAAATATTTTGAGAACGGCAAGTCCTAGTGTAATGGGGTTTATCTTATTCTTTTATCGTTAAATTTACGTATAAACCAAGTATTTAATGGATATATTTGAGCATACGTAGTTTTTACTTTCCTTATATACATAACGTATAAGGAAAGTATTGTGACGGATTCGAATTCGAGTTTTTGAGGGGAGAGCACCTTTCAAGCATCCCTGATCACGAATCGAACATTTTTAAGGTGATGTCTGTGCGTGTATGTGCATGTGTGTGTCAGTGAGTCTGTGGAGACGATATCTCATGAACAAATGGAACGATTCGAATGAAATTTGGTACAAAAATCACAATCCATGAATATTGGAAGCTTATTGTTTTTAAACACAATCGAATGTTCAGAACTCTCCTAAATTTTCGAGTGAAATTTGAAAAAATCAAAACCTTTAACAAAGTTACGCAAATAGACATTTCATATATAATTTTTGCTTAGAAAGCGATTGACGTAAATTTTAGAACGCTAGCATGAACCGTTCTCGAGATATTGCACATTTTTCAAATAAATTTGTCAAAAAGTCCCTTAAAATAAAAAAAAATATTAACTGTTAACAAACATATTAACTTTTTATATGTAATATCATGCGATAAATTGGGTGACATCATTCTCGTGGATCTAACGCGTTCCATTCACGAGAAAAGATACTTTGAGTAATACTTTTGTATTTGACCGCCAATAGTCATTTATCTGCTGTAAGAATAACTTATTTTTTCGTTCATAACGCTTGGTGAGATTTTGGCGACAAATTTAGCGGAATGTCGCCAACTTGGCGACATTTTTAAATGTTGCCAAATTAACGAAAATCTCGCAAAATGTATAAAAATGATGCTAAATCTATGAAAATGACGACTAATTCAAGAAAATTCAATATCTTTGAAAGAATATAAGTACCTACTATAAGGGTAACATTTTTTTTAACTGTAAAAGTAGTAAATTCATTGCATTATATAAGGAAAGTCATGTACTGCCCACATCAGATTTTTTATTTCAGATTTTGACGTTTTTTGCGGCCGTTTCGCAAGAAAAAAGCAGGTTATTGTTTTTCGAATCGTACCAAAATCTAATCAGCACCAGGGTAGCCCACAAGCGACTTATCTACCGAATTTTGTGAAATTCGGTCCATTAGTTTTTCAGCTAGAGCGGATACAGGCAATTTTTAGGGCCATTTCGCAAAAATATGCGGGTTCTTTTATCCCGAATCGTACTAAAAACTAATCAGCACCAAGGTCACACCAAAGTGACTTACTTACCAAATTTTATGAAATTCGGCCATTAACTTTAGAGTTAGAGTGGATACATACATTGCACAGACAGACACACACACACAGACGTCACGCTAAAAATAGTTTTTTCGTATTCTAGAGCTCTCGAAACGTGTAGATTCGTCGGAAACTCGAGTTGTAATTTGCGGCATGATTCCAATATTTTCCCTATATATTACCATGTATTGCAGGGAAAGTAATAAAGAGAATGTAAATATGAGTCTACAGGGAAAGTCATGTGCTGCTAACATTAGATATTTATTTTTCCTGCAATACATGGTAATGTATTGGGAAAGTATTGGAATCATGTATTCTGAACTAATATTCTGAATTTAATATTCTGAACTACATTGTGAAAGATGGTTCTAATGTCGATATTTTAACATTTTAAACTGTTTTGAAAAAGTAGTTTTGATTTCGATATTTTAATTTTTTCAACTGTTCGTCTCCATCAAACTAGAGTTACTGCTGATTTTTTCATTATGAAAAGTATTATTTTAAAACAAAAACTATAAACATTCATTTCAAAATTTGACCAAATAAGCAAGCGAACTTGTTATCGCAGCCAGATGTCTGTGAAGGTCACCACTTCATATGCATCCTCTTCCACTGGCACAAAAGGGAGAGAATACTCTCTTTACTCTTCAGGGCATACGTCAAGTTGAAGTGTTGCTAGAGGTTGAAGGTCATAAAAGGGAGTGCGTCCAGTTCTCGTAATTCTTGAAAGAATGTAAAAGTAAAACTCTTGACTTGATTGCATCTATCTTCATGGGCGTATTTAAGGGGGGGGGGGGGGAACCAGGGGATGCTAAAGCACCCCCTGGGAAAATTTTTAATTTAATTAAAAGCCAACTAGACTACTTTTCATTACTTTATGCTTTTCTGCACAAAAGAAAATAAAACACTTCTCAAATCAAAAGTGCAGTTAGATAAGAATAAAAATGATTTAATAAATATCAGAAATATTGCTGGGGTATGGAAAATCGAAATAGGGCCCTTAACCATTGCAAGTCCATTGCATTTGCCTATGGTTAAAATGCCCTGTATTTACAAGTGCTCACTAACTTTGCACGATACAATTTATTTAAGAATGTTTTAAGGTATTAAATAAAGTTTTTGAGCTCCTTCTCCAATAATCATTATAGGGCTGGGATGTTGATGACCTAAAAATTGCCTTAAAAAGATGAAAAATGTCCTTAAGAATTAAAAAACGGACCTTAAAACTTGAACGGTTCCCAAACACTTTGCATTATGTTTTGTTAAAATTATAAATTAAATCACTTCAATATTAAAGAATTCACAGATTAGAATTTTATCTTTGCTTTATAATATGCACTATAAAACCTCAGAAGAAAAGAAAAATGATATTTTTTTCAGAAGCCCCCAGACGTCCAGGAGAAAGTCTGAGAGTCAGAACCAGTCGAAACCTGTTCTGTCAGGTAGTACATAAAGCGTTTGGAATAGCAGCAACAGTACAAGATAAGAACCTCTAAATTTGAATTTTTTTGTTAACTACCTCCACCACAGTTCATTTCAAATGTGGACAATGGAGATTCTCTTCCCTCAATATTAGCACTAAACAAGTGTCTTGAACTGAATTGCCAGAATGAGAAGTTTTGAAGTTTTATGGCTTTGTTCATGTAACAAACCTGGTTTTGAGTGTTGCAAATTGAAAGCATAATTCTTATGAAAATTTTATATATTTTACAAAATGGCAAAAAATGACCTAAAAATAATAATGCTCTTAAAATATTTAATAAAAATCTCCAAAAACGTCAAAAAACGTACTAAAAACTCATTAAAAAATGCCCAAAAAGAGAAAAAGGCCCCAAAATACAAATGCCATCAAATTTCAGGTCCTAATAATAATTACTATTAACTACAGGTTTGCTTTTAACTAAAGCATAGTTTAAAAACTATTAAAAGCAGATAATTCAATCAAAATGTTGTGATTGAATTATCTTATGAATTATGAATGTTTCCACAATCATAATTGATTGTGGAAAAAAATATATCATCAACACCCCAAAATAATGGTAAGCTAAAAATTATAAAGTAAAACATTTGTACTTTTCAAGTCCTTAAAACACATTTTCAACAAGAGGATATTTGAAATCCTTTAAAATGACATAGACTTAAATTTAATCTATGCAATACAGATTTTCCCTTTGAAGTCCTCTACAAAAGGCATCCCTCCATTGGCAAAATGACCATTAGTCTCGCATTGAATAGACATATCCCCCCCCCCCCCCCCACACACACACCAATTTCTTTCAATGAAAATAAATTTCTCTGAAATAGGTAAGAATTTATCCCCAAGTCTAAATTGTTGGATTAGATTGAAAAATATCTGACACAAAAGTAAGACTAATTACTAATACTCAACTAAATTTAATCACCCCAAAACAGCATAGAAGCTCAAAACATAAAACACAAAAGTTTCTTGTTAAACATAAAAGTGTTAATTTCTGAAAAAGCAGTTTTATAGGAGACATGGAGGGTCTACTACTAGATTTCCTATATTATTGTGTTCCAGTAAAGCATATTCAGATCAAAGAGGGGGAAGGGAAGGCAGCAGGAGCAGTAGCCTACTTAGGTTCTAAATTGGAGAGGGGATGTCATCATGATGTAAACTTTTTTATAAATTTAAAAATGTGAAATTAATTTAAAACATAATTCAAAACATATCTAAAATTGAAACTTAATTATATTAAAAATATTATATTACTTGACTATTTATTAATTATTAACTTAATTATACTAAAAAATAGACATATTAAAATGTTATACTATGAGTAATATTTTATATACAAAAATTAACATTTTGTTATTATTTAATACAATAAGCAAATTATATACAGGCCACTAATTTCACATTACAATAATAATAGCAATATTTAAATATATAATAAAATCAGACACCTGCTCCATTGGGGAGGGTGGCGCCAATTTTACTGTTTGCCCTGGGTGCCAATACACCGACGTATGACTCCAAGTAGAGATCACATTAAATTTAATATATGAAATACATTTTCCTATATATTCTTGTGCTGCTTACATTTTCTTCTTTGTTGAATCAAAACAGTCCAAATTGCACTCACAAAGGTTTTCTGGATAAAAAAAAATTAGAATAATAATAAAAATTTTAATACATGCTTTGGATAAAAGAGAAAACTTACTTTTATGGTACCCCTAACTGCAGTTCTTGCAAAGGTGAAATGCATTATTCACACTTTAAGCAAATACACATCTAGCCTTTGAGGCAAACATTGGGTATCTTGAATAGTTCTTGATGACATCGGCTTCTTTGATGAATAAAACAGCCAAAAATGCATTTGCAAAGGTGAGATGTATTATCCACACTCTAAGCAAATACACATTTAGCCTTTGAGGCAAAAAAATTGTGGATGTCTTGAATATTGCGCATCTTCTTCACCATCCAAATGTAAAGTTTCCTCAGGTATGGAAAGTTGATGTGTTTCTTCTTATGGATTGGTAGAGTGTTTGAGATGTGGCACATATACTAATAACAAATACGATGTATATATAAATATTTCCTGAGAACATGTATAAAAAAAAGAGGTCAATTAAACTTTATTACTTTTATACAATGTCCTGTTATAGGGCAGAAGCTGCTTAACTATAATTCCGAGTGCTTACAATTGTTAGCGATAGGCAGGGTTAAAATAATGGCACAGATTGCTACTGAATTGGAAGTACAAATAGTTCTACCAGAAAATTTCTGAAACCCTTGCTTTAAGGAGTTTTGTGTACACAGATTATTTCTGCACCTTGCTGACAAGCAGCAATAACTAGGAAAATATTGCCCACGAATGGTGATGGATGATCAAATAAGCACTTTCTTGCTTATATCAAAATAGTTGCTTACCAGAAATATTTTAATAGCAGCAGCAGATTTACATGTTTGGGGACCCATATGACATCTTTTTTGTGCCTTCACAATGAATAATTTTTAATATGTATAAAACAAATGTTATATAAATTTGTGTTTCTTTACATTTATGATACTCTTTTAATTCCTTTATAATTTATAATTTAAGAATATTCATTTATAATGGCAATATTCATTTTAAAATAAATATAAAAATGAAATTTGCACTAATATATTTAGGGTTTCTTACTTATTAATGCAATATACTCAAAAGAATTTTAAAACTCAGCACAAAAGTTAGTTTACCGAATAGAAATGTCAAATATTTAATACAAGATAGATATATTTAATACAAATTTACTCATGTGAGATATTTGATGTTAAAGAGCTTATTATTATATTTTAGCTTTTTGTTTTAAAGGGGAACAATTATCAGGGTGTCTAATAAATTCACAAATAAAAGTTCTATGAATTTTCCAGAGAAAAAGATACTAAATTTCAGAGGTATTTTTTTGAAAGAAAAATACTAGTTCATTTTTAAGTAGTAAAAAAGAATAGTCACACACTTGCACACATATAGACTTGAAATTTTTTAAAGAGTGAAATTTATTTATTAGATTATACAAAGGAAAATATCTAATACTTAAATGACACATGAGTAAAATTATGCACAAATGAATATTTCAGTGTATAAAGATCACATAGAGTAGCCATATTCAAAGCAAAAACTAAATGTTTAAAGTTAAAATTCTCCCAGTTAGTTATTTATTATGATCTTAATTTTTATTCTGTTTTTTAAATATCAGAATCTCAAACAATTATCACAACATAATATATAATGTTTCTAAAATATATATATTTATACACATACACACACATGGGTGTAGTTAAAGGACTCACCAATCCACATGTAATTCTTTTTTCAACTGCTTACCTTATATATGGAACAGGGAAAGAGGGGCATTTCATACCTATTTATAATTTTCACAAGCTTGTCATAGAGTCAATTTTGATTTCAAGTTTTCCCTTCAGACCATTTTATTTTCACATTTGCTCTACAGACCATATTCAATAAATGATCAATCCCTGGTATTTATAATACAAGTAAATTAAAATTCTTAAAATAAATATATATTGGTCTAGCCATATTTTGCTTGTCATGGTTGCTCTAATGAAATGTATTTCAAGGTATTTATGTTTCCTTTATTGTTCCAATCTATATGCTTGTCGTCCATATAACACAAGTTTATAGATAAAATCTATCTTGTGTTTCAGAAACAAGCATTTTTGTGTTCATTTCGAAGGGATATATGGACCCGAAGAGAATTTTTTCGAAATGAACTTATCGTAAGCCTAAATCTCTTCCATGTGCAAGCTTTTTTGCTTGATTTTTTTGTTTTCTTATTTGCATTCCTCATTTTTGAAATTTGTTGATCGTCTTTGTCTTTATGACCTGCATTACGCTTTATTAATTCCTCTTTATGTCTTAATTTCTTTTATTTCTTTGTAGAAAATTTTGGAATAGTGTATTATGAGTTACTACATACATTCTAACTTTGGATTTACTAATTTATATTTATATATATATATATATATATATATATATATATACATATATATACATATATTTGCACAAATTGCTGTCAAAATAATCTGCAAAATTAACACTTAGTTTAACAGCATAAAAGGTTGATTAAAAGAATCGACAGATGCATTTTCCTTTGCTGGTGAATGTGTTCTGCCTTTTATGTCCTGAAAAAGTAGGTTGTTCCTTGCCTCAGAAATTGATTGATACTTTTAGTCAACTATCAACTGTATATTTTTGTTTTATGCTTTATTACAATCAGAGGTTTATATGCACAAAAATAAATATATTTTATTTCCAAAAAGTCTTTATTTACTATATTTATTAATGAAAATACATTTATACTGTTTCAAAAACAGTATAAATTAATTTTACTGACATATGCATTATTTAATAACAAAAACTATCTAGCTCAAATATCTATTTAATATCTATTAAAAAAACTAGCTAGCTGCATAAAATATTAAAAAAAAGTATTAAGTTTCATTTCAATGCAAATGTAATTATTACAAATTTTCAATACCTAAATACCATTTCATGTGGAAAAGTAAAAAAATATATGTAGAGGAATTAATATGGAAGAAAAAAAAATCATAACAAAAATTTACCTTTTAGTGGTAAAAATCATGTGTAATCTTAAGTACTAGTAAAATTTTAAGGAATAAACAAGGGATTTGATGTGTACCAGACACGTAATTATGGATACTGGTAAAGTCTGGTTGTTAGCACTTATGAACTTCATACATAGTCGTATTTAATTACTTTTGTATTATATGATGCAAGGAATAAAAATTATGCAATAGAAAATGGGAAAAATGAGGAAAAACCTGATTGAAAATTTGTATATTGTCAAAACTGATATACACTGAAATTGTTAAGATATTTACCATCAAATTTTATATATGTCATATATAAAAAATATTTAAAACTATCTCTATGGAAACACTCTCTGAGGTTATGTTATTGGTAACAATACATATTTTTTATAATTTCCTTTTATTTTACACATTTAGCGTCAAAGCATAAAAAATTATTTTTTGAAAACTTTTTAAGTTAAAGAATATGATTAAATGTTACTTACTCAAAGTCCAGTAAATGATAGAAAACTTGGGTGCATACCCTTGATGTGTTTTTTATGCATAATCAACTTAAAAATGTGAAACATTTACATGTGTAAATAATAAGATAAACATACATTTTTGTATGGTCACCACAGATTGGTTGATTATAGGTACAGCAATATGTTGTCCTCATCCTTTTCTTTGTAAAGCTGCAGCATGAGTAGTATTTTCTAAGTGTTTTTCTTTTAACAAAAGTACCACAAACAATGCTCTTACCTTTCAACTTTCTCATTGTTAAGAATAAGAACTCTTTTAAGCATTGTCTTGTGCCTACAGAAATACTTGGATAGTTTTGCCTTTTCCTTTACCAATTTTCTACTACTGGTAATGTATCAGGAACATAAGTTAAGTCTTGGTAAATGTTTTGTCCATTTTCCTTTTTAAAATTATTTTAGTGGATTATATAAGCATTTAATACAGCAATGTTTAGTAAAAAATGCACAGTGGCCAATCGTTTGTTTTATGACTGCAATTCATATATCATATTTAATCAATGGAGTCTATAGCTCCCTTAGTAAAGTTATAATTTAGGATGATTTCTATTTTGTTTATTTAGAACATTTGAACTTAACTACAAGCAGATGATATAGGTGTAACAAGTTTTTTCTGCTTAGATTTATAGGTTAAAAAGGTCGCCTTTACTGAATAAAAATAGAGATGATCAGACTTTTCTATTACAAAAATTCAAAGCTGTAAATTCTGAGGAAACTCTCTTTTTGTCATTCTTACATTAGGCGACAAAAGCTAAAATCATATTAGAGTTTTTTTATGTATAAACTCAAGTATATAAACATCTCTTTAATATATGTATAAAATAAGCATAATGTTAACCATTTAATGGTTATGTAAATAAAGCATATATTTATTTTCTTAATCTTAATGGCAACTATATATCATTTAGACATACATAGTCTGCAATCAAGTTTAACTAATGCAATATTGAATGACATATTTTTTTCTCTTCCACACTGTGTCATGTGGAATGACCTTTGGCAAACACTACTAGACTATGAAGGTGCTCAAAAAAAAAAAAGAGATAAATAGTAGATATTTTTATCATACATCATTTTAACATATACTTACTATTCTAGGGTTGATTTTAAAACATTTTTTATACACTTTTGAGACCATCTATTTACAACTAAAAGTATTATGTTCCATGAAACAAATACAGACCTACAACTATGAACTTCTCAATATTCTTGTACAATACAGCTACTGATACTGTACAGCTACTGGTACTGTACAAAACAGCTACTGATATATGTCTTGGTGATCAGATTTGAAAACTTTGCTTTTAATTTTATGTGAGTTGATAGGTTTCAAACAACTCATTTTACAATTACAATTTCTTTGTAGCAACTAGCAACAAACTTTGTTATGCCATTAATAGCATGATTTCAATTTTATTAAAATTTTTGATAGTAAATAAATAAAAAATAAACAAGGTAACTGCAATTGATAAGGAGGTATGGCTCTCTGAATGAATTTTGTAATATCTCTCTATAATATATACAGAGCTAAGATTTTAAGTTTAAAGGTTTGGCACCCTCCAACATATTAAAGCCCTATTAGCTTTTATCATTTCATTTGCAATGTAAAATCTATAAGATAAATAAAGTTGAAAATCTATGTGTTTATCTCATCATCACGGGAGAATGGCTGCACTGAATTTCGTGAAATTTTTGGATAGGTTTGGGTTAACTCCACTTAAAATTTAGTCCATGTTTCGAGTTTCTAATCTAGGACCAGGGGTTGTAGAGATATTAATAAAACATGAACCTCCCATAGAAACAGCATTACGCAGATAATATTTTTCTGCAAATTCATTTGAAGAAAAATATATCCTGTTGCTTAGTAATGATATTGAATCCAATGTGTTTATACAACAGACAATTTTTATTAAATATTTTCCAATTTAAATATTAGAGAAATATTTATATTAAGTAATTGCATTTTTAACTGGATTATATCAATTATGACATTATAGTTTAAAAGATTATGGAAAATATTGATATCTTCAATTTTTTACTGCATCTGTTTTATTTTGACAATATTTCAAGCTATTTGTTGAAGAAGAATGAAAATGGTATGGGTTAATCTTCTAACACCATTTGTTTTAGTGCTTTCATTGTGGTATAGGATTATACGAACTAGCCAGGCGACCGTGAAGTTTATGCCATATTAAGGCTAGCCAATCTCCATTCCAGAGGAGCCGCAACCAGGTCGCTGACTCGACGGAAACATTCACCAGGCAGGGTCCGAGAGAACGTCCGCCAAGCTCGACACCAGCCACCGGTCGGCCCTTGGCTCAGGTCATGAATAGGCACAGTCTATGGGCTCGACCACCTGGAAGAGTCGGGGCCTGAACGACTCACTGGTACGACAGCCAGTTCATCACCGATCAGGTAACCCGATTGATTTTCCCCCAGCAGACGGAGAACCAGAGGTACAGACCTAAAATCCGACCACCGCAATCTTTGGCGGCACCGCCCCCTGGGGGAGATATTCATTGTGATATAGGTAGATTGATCCTAATTTTACATATTTTATAATTGTGCTTATACAAACAGGACCAGGATGTTTTATTTTTTAGATTTGTTTGCGAAGATAATTTTGAATCGTGAGAAAATTTTTTATACTTTTTTTAGGAAAATTAAATTAAATATTTTAATAGAATGTTTTGAATAATCTTTAGATTTACCTGTGAAGATAATTTTGTACAGTGAAAACAGAAATTCTTATACTTATTTTTAGGGCAATTAAATTAATTATACTTTAATAGAATATTTTGAATACCGAAGTCACTTAGAATAATATGGGTATTTGTACACATTTGTAATCACGAGCAGCATTGGGTATATCTACTATTATTTATAAAGAAAATTCACTATTAAAAAAAATTATTTACAAAGAAAAAGTAGCACTTCTCACTATTTGTTTATTATCTCAGCACGGGAGAACTCACCTTTCCTTTTTAATGAGAATTATTAAAAAATTTCAAAAAGAATTAAATATTAAAAGTTCACCATAAATTGATTTTAATATTTCTTTATATATTCTGCATGAAGAATGGGTATACTGTTAGTCCATATAAATAGAATTGAAAATTTATATGGTTGTACCGAATTTCAAAAGATTTTGTGGATAGCCTTGAAATAGTCCTACTTACAATGCAATCCATATTTTGAGTTTTTAGGACCAGGAGCTGTTGAGATATTAATAAAAAAAGAATCTTCCATAGAGATACCATTATGAAGCAATATATTTTAAGAAAATGATATCATATTACTTAGCAACACAATTAAATCAAATGTGTTTATACAGCAGATGATTTAAAAAAAATTCCAATTTAAATAACAGAATCAGCAGTTGCTCTAGTCTGACGAAGCCGAAATAGCTTTGTGTGAATAACATTTTTTAAAATAAAACTTCAGTAAAGTTCAATAAATTTATTTGACTTTTTCACTAATTTTTTTGTTTACAGGCTTTCAAAGCACTACAAATTACTTATTAACTGTTTATAGCACTTTTTGTTTTCACCCCAATTTTATCTGGATACTTCGGCCATAGACTTCATGCTAAAATATCAAATTACTTTACTATCTTACCTTTTGGTATATAAATTATACTATATATCTTTTACACTTACTTGCAGGCTCATAAATACATACTTGAATATGTATATTTTTATTTATTCTGTTCAAACCCCAAGAATCATTAAACATCTTTGGAATTCTTAAGTTCACGTAACCTCCTAATTTTTATAAACAGAATCAAATATCTTGTGCTTATGTATCAATATTTTACCAAGGAGTAAGTAAACAGATTGAGCTGCAACAAGCGTTATATTTTAAGTACTACAGATTTTCCATCCATTGGAAAACCCAGATTAAAGTAAAATTCTTGCTCATTGTTCATAGCTCACTTTTATTTTTTGAGATATAAGCATTACAAACTTGCAAAAAGGAAAATTTCAAATTTTCTTCAACCTGACAAAATAAGTACTCCAAAACTGTAAAACCTATTTTTAACAATAAATATCGATTTAAGAAGAAAAATGAAAAAACAAAAAAATCACTTGTACAGATATCTTTTCAAGTTAAAAAAAAGCTCAAAATATATAAATTAGTTTTATATATTCATAACCAGTACCCTATTTTCAACAAAACAAAAAAAAATTATGTACATTTTTATCTATTAGGTTCGGCGATATAAGCATTAAAATTGTTTACATTTTTCGAAATGCTTCAATTTCGACACAGATACTCCAAGCATAGATATTATTCCCATTTTTAAAAAAAAAAAAAAATAGATATAAAAAATAAATTTTATAATTGTACGGTATTGCATTTTTGACTGGATTTATAGGAATTATTGATATTTTCATTTTTCTGATTTAAATAAAAAGGAAATGGATATAAACAATTTTTTATAAATGAATGATATTGCATCTTTGATATTTTCAATTTCTTACATCATCTGTTTATTTTGGTAAAGACTTTTCAAATTCATATATTGTATTTAGTCAATTATTGAAACTGAATGAAAGTTATACCTTCTAATACAATTTTATCGCTTTCAATTTGACATATTTTGATCTAATTTCATATTTTTTGTAAATTTGTTTACAAATTGAACCAGGATGTTTTATTCTTCAGATTCGCATTTGAAGGTGAAGATAATTTTGTATAACAAGAACAGATATTCTTATATACCTTTTTTATTAGAATTAAATTAAATATTTTAAAAAATAGAATGCATTGAACAAGAATGTCATTTAGAATACTATAGAAATTTGCACATAATTGTGAATTTTAAGTTTTTTTATAATATATATTCCAGATTAGGAATGTGTATGCTACTAGTGCCATTATACATTCGAAAAATTTATGGGGTTCAATTAAAAATTTTGGGAGTGCTTAGAATCTCAACTGCCACTTTGCTAACAAAATCCAATTTGTGAATTTAAAGAAAAAAAATTATTAATATATCAATTTATATTTCACTTTATATACTTTAATATGAGCACTTTATTTTCGAAATAAATGTAGAAATTATAACTTAAATATTTATTGATGCTAAATTTCATAAATTATGTTTTTGAACAGTTTTTGTCTTAAACAGCCAAAATGCAAAATGCTGCATAAAAAGTGATTCATCAAAGATTTTAAAGAAAAAGAGAAAACTTTTTATATTTTTGTATTCATTTACAACAAATTCTCATAGGGCTATATCAGCTAATTGTTACAGAGGTATCAGTACGAATTTTTCTCAGTGAAGTAGCATATTTTAATATTACCGCTTTAGATATATATTTTAAACATGAACTTCAGATAAATACAAAAAGACCAGTCCTAGATCTGACATTAAACTTCACTTTTATAAAACAGAAAATATATTTGAAATGATTAACTGTAGTTACAAGATTTATAATTTTTAATCTTTAAATTTCAAACTAGATTGTAACAATATTGGCGTTTTGAACCAAAATGTAGATACTAAATATAATATTTACCTTTATAAATTTTTGAAGTGTTTTTTAACTTATCCTTCCAAAAGGCAAAAGACGGCGATAAGAAGGTTGCGCGCGCAAATTTTAATATAGTAAAGAGAAAATTGTTTACTTTTATGTAACATAAAATAATCACGCTTCTACAATAAATTTGTTTTGGGTATTGACTTGATTGACTTTAGGTTTACTGTGCACTAGCTTTGCGCCAATTTTGCCAAGCATTGGCTGCAAAAATCACTTGTTATTGTAAATGCGACGCACACAACTGTGAGCTTATTACTAAATAATATGTAATAAATTTATGTATAAATTATAAAGCTATAGTCCTAGTTTGCCCAGTGGAAGCCAAATTTAAAATATTCAGCGTAAGAAATAAGAAAACGGTTAATAATATACCCTCAGAGTCATTCGACGGCTCTATAGCGCCACCTATTGCAGAATTGGAAAACTAAAAATTAATTAGTTTGTTTGAGTTTTTTATTTATATCTTTTTAATTTATTAATATTTTGCAAAAATGCGTTCCACTGGGCAAACTAGATATTCCCTTCTATGTATCGCGACAAATTTCATAAAGATCTGAGCACTGGTTATTTCACAGTTGTGTGCGTAAGAATGCCCTATACTTTAACATGGGTGGAAAAAAGTCGAAGTCCGCCATAAAGCGCTAAGCCTAGAACCTACCACTGAATATTCAATAAGTTAGACTTCTATTTAAATGTCTATGGGGAAAAAAATATCAAATTTTAGCATTATGATATTCAAATTTCATCTCTAAGAGAATTTTGTTAAGTTTTTCATTCTTTTTCTAACGCGCTATAAAGTGTTAGCTCTGTTTCCACCATTAATCATTCGACATTTTTCCAGAAAGAGATATGGTTATTTTTTTCCCTGTGCAAATAAAATAGCTTATTTATCATAGAATTTTTGAAATTATTTCAGCAAAATGTTTTAGTATCACTGGGTACTTTAATGTTTTTCTTTGAAGATGTTGTTTCTTAATAGTTTATATAGTAGGATAGTACATTTTCTAATTTAACATGCTTGTAATTTTTTTTAAATATTAGTTTCATATCCTACTTACAGCGATTACTTTTTAAAATTGTACTAACTGTAATTACTGTAGAGTAATTATATATATTAGCCAGCTGAATTTCTTCTTTGTCCAGAGATCATAATGGAAATCTCTGGCATAGAAGATAATTTTGCTAGCTGTTACTGTTGAAAGATGTTTTATAATTTCAAGCAAATTAATAGCTTATATAGATGCAGGATGCAGCGAATACTTGATTAATAAATTTATATTTTCATGGCAGGGAATGTAATAACATTAAATTATTAATTCTTGTGTAAATATTTAGATTTTAGCTTTTATCAATATTATAGTTATTCATACTCACTTCCAAAAGTTAAGCACGCAATGCAAATTTTCATTTTTCGAAAGCGTATTAAATTTGAGTGGCTGAAAATTGCTGCGGATGTAAATGGCAGTATGCAAATATCGTATGTTATAGCCAATCACGATTGACTGTCCGGATATATGCTAATTAGGCAGTCGTTGAAGACTCCAGCATTCTGAAGGGTTTGAGGAGGTGCATTTAAATGCTGATACGAAGTGTTTATAACTTTTGTAGGATTATTTTTGATGATATTCGTATTTCTATGGCTGAAAGAAGACGAATGACAGATAGTGAGCGTTGTCGTTCTGTCGGACGATTTGAAGCAGGACAGTCAATCAAAGATGTAGCCATTTTCTTTGCGTTGATCATTCGGTAATTTCTCGATTATGGAAACAATTCCAAGCAAGTCAAACAGTTGTCCGGAGCGAAGACCTGTGCCCAGTCGTCCAAGGGTTACCACCCCATCTGAGGATCGGTATATTGCTATAGTAGCCAAGTGGAATCGCCGAGCGACATCCACAACTGTTACATCCATGGTTGCAACGGCACTTGGTAAGACAATATCTGCCAGTACTGTACGCCGAAGGCTCCACGCGAAGGGACTGTACGCCCGAGTACCACGTTTTTTTGTGCTCCACTAACCGTCCAAGCTAGAGGGGCAAGATTAAAGTGGTGTCGTTAACATGTTAATTAGAGGGTGCGGTAGCCCAGTGGTTAGCGCGCGGGAATTGCACTCGGTAGGCCCGGGTTCGATTCCCGCCACTGCTAAAACTGCCGCAGTGTTCACGCGGAGTACGATCACGTTAAACATGTGGGTCCGTAAGTCCTTCCGCGAGGTTGGTGGTAGGGGAAGGAGAGTACAGTCCCTGTGGATGCCTCCCCACTGAGTTCCGGTCTAAATTGGGTGGCACTTCCCGGCCGTCCAAATAGTTACCTTAACCTTTCTGGTAGGTCGGATGGTCTGGGTCTCAACAACAACATGTCAATTGGACTCCCGAAGATTGGTGCAACGTCCTGTTCACGGACGAGTCTAAATCTTCCCTGGAATCAGATGATAAGCGTGTAAGGGTCTGGAGAGAATGAGGCATACGCAATCAGGCCAAGAACATCATCGAACATCACGCATTTAGAGGTGGCAGCGTCATGGTATGGGCTGGAATTTCAATAGGATATCGCATGTATGACGGCTGCGCGGTTTCGGGATGAAGTTCTAGACCCCATTGCGAGTCTCTACGCTGCAGCAGTTGGTCCTGATTTCTTCCTTATGAACGATAATGCCATTTCCATCGAGCTAACATCGTTGACGAATACCTGGAAAGTGAGGGTATTTCTCGTATAGAGTGGCCGGCGTATTCCCCCTACCCTAATCTCATTGAAAACCATTGGGATGCCCTCGAGCGTGCTATCTGCACGTTCACCTCCTCCAGCCAGTCTCAGAGAGTTGGAAACTGCCCTATTTGAGGAATGGACATTGCTCGTATCTGCAATGGTTGATCACCTCATTGAAAGCATTTAAAATCATTGCAAAGTTTGTGCGAAGGTCTGAGGTGGTCACATACCACATTAATGTAGGTTTTGTTTGGTTTGTTTGCCTTTAAACATCATTTTATTATTGACATAAATGCGACGTCATCATATAACTTACTAAAAGTAAATTATTTCGTCTTTATACATAATTTCAGTTTTCTTTAATGCATATATGCATTTTTTACCTTCATGTACAATTTTGAGTTAATCAAAGCTTCACTTTTCCATTTTTGTTGATTTTACCGTCCGTGCTTATCTTTTGGAAGCCAGTAAATATTTAAAATGTACTCCTTTTGTATTTATGCTTATACTATATGTCTATTTTATGGTGATATTTTTCTATCCTTAAAAAAAAAGATTAATTGCATTATCTTAAACATGCTTGAACAGTGGCGGGTATAAAGTTTTGTCACCCAACGGCAGCACTGCACACTTCCCGCCTGGCAGATTTTGTTCCTCACCAGACGGAAGTCACATTTTGTACCATCTAATGTCACAATTTATTAAACTATATAGCTGTACGGGCAAAATCTTGAATGCACATATATAAATGCACCAGCACAATTTGTAATAGAAATATATATGTATCTGAAAATTGATGTTCTAAAGAATTACATATTATGATACTATGGCATATGTCCCCCTTTTGATAAATACAGATTTAGAGTTAAAATCATCCCCCCTCCCCTTCCCCAAGAGACAGCTGAAAATATCTCTTGGATGTGCGAATTTAATTCGAAATAGAAATTTGCCACTCCACACTGTTGTCTATGTTGCTTTTGTGGTCCGCTAGCTCCAGGGTTGATATGGAAAAAAAGACCTGTGACTTTCTGGTTAAAACCAGATAGAAAAAATCACGACATGAAATGTATTTATAACGTTTGTATTCAGCTAGGAGAGGTAAAATTTAGGAAAGTGGCAAAAAAACTTACAAAATAATGACTCTTTTTCTATCATCATTCATTCACTGTATTTAAAACTACATAATTGGTAACTTATATATTTAAATTCCAAATACTTATTAAAACATATTTTTGCATTTAAATACCATGAATCCCAATTTTAAAGTTACTTGCCATTTCTCCTTTATATGGGGATTTACGTTCATTGAAGATGGTTAATTTTTAAAATAATTGAAATGTTTTTCATGTACTGTACACTGTAAATCAATCTATGTATATTATTTAGTTTTAAATTAATTTTTTACATAAATTTATTTGACATCTGATAATCTGACACCTCTGAAGTCCTATATGTGCTGGAATATCTGTAGTTTATACTCGCAGTATACTTGTTCTTCGAATGAAATATATAATAACAAGAAAGATCAATCATGCATAAAGCATTGATTATGAAACACTTTCCAACTTCAATGCAATTTTATTTAAACACCTCTAAAATGCGATACATTCCTCGGTAATATTTTTAAAATTATCACAATACCACATTAATTTATTGTATTTGAAAACTTAAAACTTTATCGAAAAAAATGAACTTCATTCAAATGACGGCATTGAAATAAAAATTGCCTGGTTTAAACATCTCTAAAATGCGATACATTCCTCGGTAATATTTTTAAAATTATCATAATACTACAATAATTTATTATATTTGAAAACTTCATCGAAAACAAATGAAATTTATTCAAATGACGTCATCGAAATATAACACGCCTGGCTCTCTCTATAAAAGCAGCATTTCATTCATAAACTTTTTTCCATTCATTTCATTCATCACAATACTATAATAATTTATTTTAGTCAAAAACTTAAGACCATGGAGGTACAAGTAATTTAACTCTATGCTTCATTGAAAAATCGTGTGCTTCTCTTTGTAAAATCAATGAATATTTCATTCATATCAGCTATATTGCAGACTCCATGAGTTAAATAATTTTGCATTAAAGAAATGCAGCAATTCTTATACAACTCATTCTACATCTTTTGGTATTTACATTCTCCATAAGTGAAAATTAGGCTTCGTTGTAGAAATAATCAAAGTTGGATGATCATTTAAATTCGAATATATTGTAATTGCGTTGTTTCAGTATGTAGATGCACAGAATTTAATAAAAAATAAAGCGGTTTTAGGACGGATACAACATTAAATATAAATTAAAAAGAACTTTAAATATCACGATTTTTACACAAGATGGATGCCATATTTTATTTTGAAGTGGGTCACGTAATTTCTTCATATAATGGTCACATGATCTTCATATAATGGGTGTAATTATTATTTTAATTTTTATTTAAAAAACTACTGAATATATTTTTCTGAAAATTTTTTTTATATATTTTATGTGATAACTTGAATATTTTCTGAAATTTTTGAAGCAATTTGTGAATTTTAAATTCGCTTAATAAATGTTTGAATAATTAGGTCCCATAGGGTTTAATGTATTTCATTTCTTCCACGCGGGTTCAATCCAAAACTAATTGGGTGTAATAACACCCAATTAGTTTTGGATTAGTTCATTTATATTCCCATAAGTCCTACAGACCGTCTGAACAACATATTAAAATTTCATTTTGATAAAGTCATTTTTACGGCAGTTATCGTGCTAACGGACAAACAGACAGACAGACAGAATGAACAAAGTCATAAACACTTTTCAACTATTATGTAAAGTGTTAAAAAGAAGCGTAAAATTCACACTTATAGTATGTAAATTCCTGTAGTATTCTAAATAACATTGTTATTCAAAACATTCTATTAAAATATTTAATTTAATTTACCTAAAAGGAGTATAATAATCTATTTTCGCAATACAAAATCATCTTCACAGGCAGATCTGAAAAATAGAATATCCTGATCTCATTTATAAACAAATTTTTAAAATATATGATATTGAATCAATATATGGAAAAATGCAAGTGTTAGAAATTATACCTGTATGGCTTTTATTCTGTTTCAGCAATTGACGGAACACAATGTATGAGATTGAAAACATTTTTCTAAAATAAAACACATGATGTCAGAAATTGAAAATATTAATAATTCCCATTAATGATATCTCTACGGAAGTTTCGTTTATTACCAATATTTCGACAACCCCAAGTCCTAGAAATTTAAAATATGGACCAAATTTTAAAAGGGCTATTTCAAGGCTAGCTACAAAATTCCATGAATGCAGGTACATGTATCAACAAACTATGGTCGAAGACATTGCCCTGCTCAGCATGATATAACAGCAGTACAAAACATTCTATTGTTAAAGGCTTAACTATATCATGAAGCTTCATGTGCACTTAATGTGATGGCTAATATAATTTAGCAACATGCACACAAGTACATATAAATAAAATACTTCAATAGTGGTATATTTAAAATACATTCAAAAATATGTAAATAAAAAAAATTATAAATATAAAAACACGAGAAAAATATTTTAAATAGCATTGTCAATGTGCATATTATCCATTTTTAACCCTTATTTAAAAGTTATATAATTTTAGGCCTAATCAGCAAGCGATAAATACCAATGGACACTGAACGTATCTTTTAGTTTGGGAAGTGTGCAATAGATGGCGCTAACATCGCATTGCACTCTATTGAACGAACAGAACGATATCAACTGTGCCGTTTCTCTCCTACTGCATACCTTCATGTTTTTACCATATCGGGTAATGGTAAACTGACGATGATGACAAATAAAAATTGAAACTAGAGCCATTAAACATCGAAATTTATCTTTATGCGGAAAATAAGTTATTTAGAACACTTAAGTAACAATAAATAGTATTTAAAATTTATTTTCATTTGCTAAAATGCTTTTCAAGTGAATGTACACTACTACTCATTTTTACCGTAGTCACTACACTAGCTAGCGTTCTCATGATGTATATACATTTACTAGCAAATTCTGCAGTGTATATGTGAGCGAGAAAGGATAGGTATATAAGGAATTTTCTTAAAAAACCTCTTGTATATATTTGATTGAAAATGAATAATTTATTTTCTGGCAAATTAAAAATATCCATCAAAGAAGATAAATTTAGATAGATCTTACTAAAGTTAGCGGCTGAAAAACGTTTTTATTACAGAAATAATGAAAATCTCCATTCTGTTAGGCATACGAGTGTTTTGTTTTGGAAACGTAAGGACAAAATTCTCCGTGTGACGTCATGTACCCATGCTCTATTTTCACAGCATGTGATGAAAACGATGCTATGCCATCAAGTGTGACATATTGCTTACCAGTGAATGCGCATTTAGTGATAAAAAAAAAGTTGCATTTGCTGGATAGCCGCTTGTGCCACAAAAGCATCCCAACTCGTCGAGATGGTTGTACAGAGCACTGATGCTATAGTGGCTATAAGAGACTTTATAGACACTATACTGATGGGCTAATGTTAACGGACTTCGCCTCGGCGAGGAAGAATCAGAAAACCGCCAGACACGACTAGTGAGATTGAAGTGTCAGCCAAGAATAATGTCATGTAACTTATCCTGCAAACGAAGTATGAGTGTATCGCCAGATCGGGATGTTCATAATAAAATAATCGGATATAAAGGGAGTATAAGTTAATTTGGAAGTTCATAATTTTTTACCCCAAAACCAAATTTTTATTTTATTTAAATACCCATTTTGTGAATATAAAAATAGTTAATTAAAAAATAATTAATAGTTTTTTAATTCAGTAATATATTTTATTTCGTGAATATATATTTCTTTAAATCAATTGGAATAAACTAATAATTTGATAAGGCTGGGTTTTTCTTCTCGTGAATAACACTTGTTTTAAATCAATTGATTTAAATAGTGACTTTAATCACGATTTAAATCTAGTTTATTTAAATCAAGGAACCTTACTAATTTGGTTAATATTTTTGTTTCACGTGACTTCATGTTGTAAAATTTGCTTACGAATCATATTTTAACATAAACAATTTATTACAAAATGAGGTAATACTAGGTGGTCACCAGGGCCTGTTTAACACACGGGCACCTGAGGCCGTAGCCTTGAGCCCCCAAATTTAAGGGACCACCTAAATTTTGTATGTGATAAAAAAATATGTAAGCAAAAATAGTTCTATAATTAATTTAAAACAGTAATATTTGTTTTTATTATAAATTATAACATATTTTATTATTTAAAAAAAAAATTATAATTTTTTCAAGTTTCATCTTTTCTAGTTTTGAGATATTATTTTGAAGTAAAATGTATGGAAGTTTTCTACATGTGCAAAAGGGCTTTCGAGGGTTATGATCCTGATCCCCCCGAATGTGTTATATGTTGATATTTTACATGTGTTTGGTACGCTGTGAATGTATGGGGCCTCGAATTAACACCAGGCACTAGGCCTCACTTTAGCTTGATCAGACCCTGGTGGTCAATTGACGCCATAGGCGTAGCCAGGAAATCGAAAAGGGGAAAAGTCGACGATCAAATTTTGAGAAGGTGTAGAAAACTAATGTAGAATGTTTAGCCAATGGGGGAATTAGATAATATGTAGAAAAGGGAATTTTAGGACTATGAATTTATGTTCTCCGGATATTTCATCAACAAAAAATACTACCGTAAACAATGTATTATAAAATAAGGTAACACCATACAGTCAGTTTACGCCATAGGCGTAGCCAGGATCTAGGAAAGGATGATGTCTACGATCGAATGGGAGTGAAGGAAGTGAGAAGAATTTCCATTTTGCCACTATGACCATAATAGAAAAATGTAATTGATTAGCCATTTGGGGAGATGGCACACTGAATATACAAAATGTAGTTATATATCTATGAATAAGTTGACTCTGATTATTTCTTCAACTAAAAATATTGTCATAAACGATTTATCACAAAATGACCGTGTAGACTTCAGTTTTCGTCATAGGCGTAGCCAGGATCTTTGAAGTGGGGAGCTCGTTGATTGGAGGGGAGGGAGTTAGGTTACAGAGCGGAATTTCGAGACCTCTAGAATACGAAAACCTATTTTTAGCGTGACGGCTGTGTGTGTGTCCACTCTAGCTAAAATACTAATCGACCAAATTTCACAAAATTTGGTAGATAAGTTACTTGTGGGATACTCTGGTGCTGATTAGATTTTGGTATCATTCGGAAAAGAACAACCTTCCTTTTTTACGAAATGGCCCTAAAAATCGGCAAAATCTAAAAAAAAGCTGCGTATGTTCAAATATATCAATTATATGCTTGTTTTATACGTAATTTTTGATGAGGAAATGAATAAGAACAACTCTATTACTGGTAGGACTAACCGTTCTCGAGATATTTGAGATTTTTCGCAGTTAGTTATGCCGCTTTTGGAAAAATGTCCAATTACCAAATAAAAACAAAAATTGAATTAAAAATGCAAATTTAATGTTATTTGGTTCAATTAAACTCAATCTAATGAATTATTAAAGAAATAAAGAAAATATGAATTTGAATCTGCAGGGAAAGTCATGTGCTGCCCACATCAGATTTTTACTTTCCCTGCAATACATGGTAATGTATAGGGAAAGTATTGGAATCATGTCGAAAATCGCAACACGAGTTTTTGACGGATCTACACGTTTCGAGACCTCTAGAATACGAAAAAACTACTTTTAGCGTGACGTCTGTGTGTCTGTACAATGTATGTATCCACTCTAACTCAAAACTAATGGACCAAATTTCATAAAATTTGGTAGGTAAGTCACTTGGATGTGCCCCTGGTGCTGATTAGTTTTTTGTACGGTTCGCAAAAACAGAACCCGCCTTTTTTTGCTAAATGGCCCGTAAAAATTTCATTTATCCGCTGTAGATAAAATACTAATTTACCAAATTTCACAAAATTTGTTAGATAAGTTACTTGTTGGATACTCTGGTGCTGATTAGAATTTGGTATGATTCGGAAAAGAGCAACCCGCTTTTTTTACGAAATGGTCCGCAAAAAATTTCATGTATCCACCCTAGCTAAAATACTAATTTACCAAATTTCACAATATTTGATAGATAAGTTACTTATGGGACACTCTTGTGCTTATTCGATTTTGGTACGATTCGGAAAATAACAACCTGCCTTTTTTTACGAAAGGGCCGCCAAAAATCGCCAATATCTTAAAAAAAGACTACGTATGTTCAATTAAATTGTTCAATGAAATGTATCAATTAAATTCTTGTTTTATACGCAATTTTTGACGAGGAGAAGAATATAACACACTCCATTATACTTTAGGGCTAATCGTTCTCAAGATATTTGAGATTTCTTGCATTTTTGTTACGCCTCTATCGAAAAAATGTCCAACTACCAAATAAAAACAAAAATTGAATTAAAAATGCAAATTTAGTGTTATTTGGTGCTATTAAACTCAATCTAATGAATTATTAAAGAAATAAAGAAAATATGAATTTAAGTCTGCAGGGAAAGTCATGTGCTGCCCACATTAGATTTTTCTTTTAAATCTAAACTTACAAAAATAAAGTTGTAAGCTTAAGGTTGAGAGTATTTTAGTTCTATAATTTTAACTGATTTTTTTAATATTTAACTGAAGATTCGTGTTTTAGATTATTAGTTCTGTTTTATTTTAATATGTAAGAGTAGTTATAAAAGGGGCGTACCAGTCCAAAGAGGGGAGGCGGTGCCGTGCGGTGCCAGAGGAGGATCCTCTTTGGGAGGGAATTTCCCTCTTTTGAGAGGAAGCTTCCCTCTTTGAGAGGATCCTCTTTGGGAGGATCCTCTTTGGGAGGATCCTCTTTGGGAGGATCCTCTTTGGGAGGATGCCTCTCTTGATACCCCCCTCTTTGGAGTGGATCATCTCAGAGGGTCTTTAGACCCCCAGGAGGGAGGATGCCCCCTCCCCCTTTTGGAAGTTTGGTGAGGCGGTGCAGTACCCAATGCCTCTGTTGGGAGGATGCCTCTTTCGAAGAGGCATGATGACTCATACGGAGTGAGAGGAGATGACCTGAGGAGGTGGTTTCAATGGATGTCGCAATCGCTGACTGACCGTTGACCTGAGGAAGTGGTTTCAATGGATGTCACAATCACACAATCTGGAAATGACGTGTCGCAATCAGCGACCTTAGAAGTGACCTTTGACAAGAGGTCTGAGCACACGTCCGTCCTCTCTGCTGTCTGGAAATAAAGTGAACGATCTTATCAGCGTGACGTAGTTAAAGCGCCCTCTGGCGAATTTTGATGAAGTGCTGTCATCTATCGGCATTTTTTCCAAAAGAATTTAATGTCTCACTTGTCAGGAGCGGGATTCGAACTTGGAACCAACCGATTACAGTGCCTGCGTCTTACCGCCATGCCACAGCACCCGTGCTACATAGAAAGTTATCTTCGAACTGTACCTTATCAGCGGAAGCAGAAGATAGAATATTTTTCGAGGTTCCTTCGAATCGCTCGGCGCGTTATGAACAGATTGAATAGCGATGTATTTTATAAAGGGTGCGTTTTAAAACAGAATGTTACGGACTGAATATAAAATTGTGTTATTTAATTGTGTATTATAACACTATGATTTTTTAAAACAAATTGAATACGGATTTCCAATGAACACAAAAATTGTGTTCAGTGGACACAAAAATTGTATTCAGTGGATTCTACGATTTTTTTTTTTAAATGAATTGAATAAACTCAAGTTTAAACTCAAGTATAGTTACACATTTTCAAAATTGTGTTAAGTGAATAGCATTCTACCCTTTTGTGCACTTAAAATTTAAACACACTATACTAAGCTAAAATGAAGTGAACAAGATTCAACCCTTTTAAGTGTGCACTTAAAAACATGAATGTAATACTTAGCTAACATTGCATTAAGTGAACAAGATTCGACCATTCTAAGTGATATATAGCAATGTGATTAAAAATAAATCTAACAACGTATATGACTATTATAATAACGAAATGATTTCGAATGTTTAAAAACAAAAATATAATAGATTACGGATTTACAGTGAACACAAAAATTGTGTTAAGTGAATAGGATTTGACCCTTTTATGTGTTGTGTATCTAAAAACAAATTTAAACTCATTGTATTTAGTTAAAATGAAGTGAACAAGATTCGACCATTCTAAGTGATATATAGCAATGTGATTTTTTAAAAATAAATCTAACAGTATATACGACTATTATAATAACGAAATGATTTTTTTTTCTTTTTATAAAAATAATAATGAAAATTTGAACTCACGGAACGACGTCTTCGCAGCTTCGCGCCCACGCTGCAAATGAGTGATACACTCTCATTACGCTATTAAGAATTAGATCTTATCTATAATGACGTCAGCATTATGAGGTGTTGCCACCTATTTTTTCTAATAATATATTTCTAGTAACTGGATACTTCAACGGTCTGATTTACTACACGTAATCTGAAATACATCATTTTAATGATATTGTGCATTGAATATGATTTGACCATTTTTAAAGTGGTGGATATAATTGAAATATCCAGATTTAGAATTTAACAAACTAACAAATTTTCACAGATACACCCCAAAATTTTAACATTCAGTTTAAATAGAAGCCAACGAATATGATATGACCATTTTCACAGTGCACATCCTAATTTCAGTATCATTATAGAATTTTAGAAGTGTGTGTTTTTATAATGTGAATAGGATTGATTTGACCATTTTTAAAGTGGTGGGTGTAATTGAAATATCGAGGTTTAGAATTTAACAAGCTAACGAATTTTCACAGATACATCCCAAAATCTTAGCTTTAAGTTTAAAGAAAACCCAATGAATATGATATGACCATTTTCACATCGTAATTTTACTACCATTATAGAACTTAGAAGTGAGTGTACAGTTTCGAGTATTTTTACAGGACACCAACACATTTTAAAATTTATTGAATAGGAATAGACCATTTTGCACATACATGTACCTAGATTTCAACACCCAGTATTAAAACCTGCTAAACATGAAACGAGTAAATATTGTGTGAGATTTTACCACACTAACTTTCAAACTTTTTAAATTTTTAAAAATGTCCGAAATAGTTGTATTTCATCGGTAGACATAAATTGTATGGAGCACATTTTTATGAAAAAAAATATCTGTTTCGACAGCTTTTAAAATAGATTTCTACAGTTGCACACTACAGTTCTAGAATTTTCTAAATACGAATCGACTGTTTGAACTACCAATGGTGTTTTTACCGATGCAAATATTTACAGGACAAATATTTCGATGAAACCGAACTTAGTTGAAGCTTCTAAGTTTGAATATTTAGAATCATTTCATATAATTTTTATATTCACATTGAAAATAGTTAACAAAGTTGGAACTCACGGATCGACATCTTCACAGCTTACTGTCCACACTCCAAATGAGTGATACACTCTCATTACATTATTAAAAATTAAATCTTATCTATAATGACGTCATTATGTTGACGTGTTGCCACTACACAATTATTCTTTTTAAATTATGCATTTTTTTTTTAATAACTTGCAACTGTCTTATGCTATCCATTTTTTTTTCATATAAGCAGATATTCCATATACCTTCTAAATGTTAAGTTATAATTTAAAAAAAGTATTAGAGATGTATTTTACGTCTGAATTCGTCCAAGTGGAAATCCGACGATTGCAAATACATGATTGGATCCTTACATTTCCATAGACACCACTAAAATGTGTGGATCTTATTTTGAAAAAGCTACTCTCAGAAAGAATATGTATATGAATACATATTTTCCATAAATACAACCCCTCCCCCCACAATACACACAATATGCAAGCCAAAGACTCACCCAGAATACATTCCAAATCGGCTCTATAGCTTATCAGTGTAACAGATAGTGACCCAAAGTTCATGTTCGCAAACCGAGATAATTGCAATGCTATTGTTTTAAGCAGATCCCATATTTAAATGAAAAATTTATCAAATTATACAATACATACAAGAGTTGGAAGATCTTAACATTTCAATATTATAGAATAGTCACGAATGTTTTTTTTCCCATTTAAAATTATCAAATTTTAATGCAATTTGACAAAAATTGCACAATACTTAGTGTATGACTATCAAATAAGAGCTAGGTTTTATTGTTACAACAACGTTTAAGATCATTAAACGACTATATATATATATTTTAAAGAAGAATAGTATATAACTTACTGTTTTTAAGGATAGGCGATTGTTAACATTGAATTTAAATGAAAGAGTGACCCTCTGAGACAAGTACAGTACATTGCAATAGCATTAAAAAATATGAAAGATATGCAATTAACACCTTAAAAGAAACATGTAATGAGTTTTGATATCTTAATACGAGACATTATTGACATGCACATAGAAATGTCACAATTTTGTGACTGTAGGTGCTCCTCAAGACCCTTCTGCTCTTAACAAATGATCCCATTTGAATGTACATATTTGACAACACACAGAAAATGACAGGACTACAACAAAATTTTACACTTATTACAGAATAGTCCCAACTTCGTAGATTTTTAAGAAACTACAGTCGAATTTTCCCCGATTCTTAGAGATTGAAACACAACATTGTTTATGAATCTTCATACTTTTGAGAATGGAACATAACTTAGCATTTATTTTGAATGAATTCAGAATTTTGACATTGATTATAAATTTTATGATTTAAACTCTGTAAAGTGTAAATATCTTTTGTTATGAAACTCACATTGTAGACATTTGATATGATTCGAATAAATCTATTTTAAATTTTTTATATTTTATTTTAAAAAGTGAGATTAGTAAACCTGTTACACTTGAATGCATAGATACATAACTCATAACCATATAACATTTGTTAAATGGAACATGCTAAAAAAAAAAATTAGCTAATGAGTATAAATAAAGAATTCAAATTGAAGGATAAAAACCATTTAATGAATCTATTATTCATGAAATACACATTAACCATTATCAGTTGTACATTTAAACAAATAAGTTAAAATAATTTGATTATCGCACTTTCATAGTCCTCTGATTTGAATGACTCGAAAAAATTTCTATCATAGTAGTAAAAGACTTCCTCACCACGCAACAAAACTTTCCTAGCAATGTTATTAATGTCAAGATTTAGAAGTACTTGTTCAGACACTCTGTCATACATTTGTAATGGAGTGCTGTAAAGACATTCATGGTAACTTAAATCTTCAACTTGAGCAACACAGCCAACAGATTTGAAAAGTTTTCTTACATGACACACGATGCTGTCATGAATACAAGAGATTAATTGTTCGAATGCAAAATTTTTGTCACAAATAAGTGATGGTAGAAAGGTTATAGTGTTCTTTATTTTTAATATTTGAGCAGGAAGCCACTCTATAAATATACTTTCTCGAAGATGTATACTAATGTTGTTAACACTATTCAGTAAACATGCTATTTGATTTTTATCTAAGGTAATATGACACTGTGTTAGACAAAATTTTGAATCATATAATTGAATTATTTTCTGCCAATGCAATTTTCCGTTGTCATTGAAACAGAACAACTCATTGCGACTGACGAAAGAGGTATCTGCATATAGAATATTGAACGACCACAATTTTTGAGAAAATTCACTCCACGTAGCCGGTGACAGTGTAACACCTTCACGCGTAGGCTGTAATTCATTTCGATCGTTAGAGAGATATTTCCATATATACACTTTTAACTTCCCATGACGAAGTTTCAAATATACATACACATTAGAACCTAAATGCCAACGACGGAGTGCATCTTGCATAAAATCTGAAGAAATAGATTCAGTCGAAACTGATTCTGTAGTGGTAGATAACACTCCGCTATGTGTTAGAGCACAAGAAAGCAGATCTTGAGTTGAGTTTTCAACCTCGGTGAGAACTTGTGAATTGACAACGGTAGATGTTTCTGCTGGGGTTTTGGAAGACATAAGATAGGTCTCTAACCAATCCACAGCAAATTTTTGTGAGGGCGAATTAATCACATCTGAGACAATGTCCACAGATTTTGTTTCTTCTAGGGCAGGAACAGTCAACTCCGCACTATTTACACTAGAAATTATTTGCTCGAGTGATGGCATACTTTGAATTTTAGGCATTCTTTTTAGATAGTAACATCCAACTACGACATTCACAGTATAAGATTTATTTTTAAAACACTAACATCTTAAAACATTATAATTTTGTCGCAGCTATGAACGAACCAAACCTATCCACACAACGCCCAAAGTTGAAATGACTTATCAAACAACTTCATAAGTATAATCACGTAACCTAAATCGAGTGTCGTGTGCAAACAGATCACATAAGATATGAAGTGATTAGAACTTATAATTTTTAATGAATCGTACAACACATTATATTGTGGTAAATACAATTGTTATCTACATGAGAAAATTTCTATAGTATTTCATTCAGCTTCGAAATCATAGAGTGAAAATATGTACCAAACTTACTTAAAGTTCATAATTTTAAATCCCATTAACATTATATACTTAGAAAAATTATATATATATATTTTTATAACTTTAGGTGATATGTATCACGCGGAATATACAAGAATAGCTACCAAAAACACGAATATAACTAACAGTATGAGATCTTCACAAATCAACATCCAAACTAGAAATGAACGATAAACACACTAATTGCAACAATTAGATGAGAGCTTATCAGTTCTTATCTTATCTAAGATTTCACATAAAATGACGTCATCACTCCAAAGTTCACAAGATGACGTCATTGGTCCAAGGTTCGCAAGATAGTCGTTTAACTTTTAAAATTTTTTTAATTACTACCGATTTTAATTACTTCTTAATTTTAAATCACTTATTCAAAATTATAAAAATTGGCTGTGGATTGGTTAGAGACCTATCTTATGTCTTCCAAAACCCCAGCAGAAACATCTACCGTTGTCAATTCACAAGTTCTCACCGAGGTTGAAAACTCAACTCAAGATCTGCTTTCTTGTGCTCTAACACATAGCGGAGTGTTATCTACCACTACAGAATCAGTTTCGACTGAATCTATTTCTTCAGATTTTATGCAAGATGCACTCCGTCGTTGGCATTTAGGTTCTAATGTGTATGTATATTTGAAACTTCGTCATGGGAAGTTAAAAGTGTATATATGGAAATATCTCTCTAACGATCGAAATGAATTACAGCCTACGCGTGAAGGTGTTACACTGTCACCGGCTACGTGGAGTGAATTTTCTCAAAAATTGTGGTCGTTCAATATTCTATATGCAGATACCTCTTTCGTCAGTCGCAATGAGTTGTTCTGTTTCAATGACAACGGAAAATTGCATTTGCAGAAAATAATTCAATTATATGATTCAAAATTTTGTCTAACACAGTGTCATATTACCTTAGATAAAAATCAAATAGCATGTTTACTGAATAGTGTTAACAACATTAGTATACATCTTCGAGAAAGTATATTTATAGAGTGGCTTCCTGCTCAAATATTAAAAATAAAGAATACTATAACCTTTCTACCATCACTTATTTGTGACAAAAATTTTGCATTCGAACAATTAATCTCTTGTATTCATGACAGCATCATGTGTCATGTAAGAAAACTTTTCAAATGTTTTGGCTGTGTTGCTCAAGTTGAAGATTGAAGTTACCATGAATGTCTTTACAGCACTCCATTACAAATGTATGACAGAGTGTCTGCACAAGTACTTCTAAATCTTGACATTAATAACATTGCTAGGAAAGTTTTGTTGCGTGGTGAGGAAGTCTTTTACTACTATGATAGAAATTTTTTCGAGTCATTCAAATCAGAGGACTATGAAAGTGCGATAATCAAATTATTTTAACTTATTTGTTTAAATGTACAACTGATAATGGTTAATGTGTATTTCATGAATAATAGATTCATTAAATGGTTTTTATCCTTCAAATTGAATTCTTTATTTATACTCATTAGCTAATTTTTTTTTTTTAGCATGTTCCATTTAACAAATGTTATATGGTTATGAGTTATGTATCTATGCATTCAAGTGTAACAGGTTTACTAATCTCACTTTTTAAAATAAAATATAAAAAATTTAAAATAGATTTATTCGAATCATATCAAATGTCTACAATGTGAGTTTCATAACAAAAGATATTTACACTTTACAGAGTTTAAATCATAAAATTTATAATCAATGTCAAAATTCTGAATTCATTCAAAATAAATGCTAAGTTATGTTCCATTCTCAAAAGTATGAAGATTCATAAACAATGTTGTGTTTCAATCTCTAAGAATCGGGGAAAATTCGACTGTAGTTTCTTAAAAATCTACGAAGTTGGGACTATTCTGTAATAAGTGTAAAATTTTGTTGTAGTCCTGTCATTTTCTGTGTGTTGTCAAATATGTACATTCAAATGGGATCATTTGTTAAGAGCAGAAGGGTCTTGAGGAGCACCTACAGTCACAAAATTGTGACATTTCTATGTGCATGTCAATAATGTCTCGTATTAAGATATCAAAACTCATTACATGTTTCTTTTAAGGTGTTAATTGCATATCTTTCATATTTTTTAATGTTATTGCAATGTACTGTACTTGTCTCAGAGGGTCACTCATTCATTTAAATTCAATGTTAACAATCACCTATCCTTAAAAACAGTAAGTTATATACTATTCTTCTTTAAAAAAAAATATATATATATATATACTCGTTTAGTGATCTTAAACGTTGTTGTAACAATAAAACCTAGCTCTTATTTGATAGTCATACACTAAGTATTGTGCAATTTTTGTCAAATTGCATTAAAATTTGATAATTTTAAATGGGAAAAAAAAACATTCGTGACTATTCTATAATATTGAAATGTTAAGATCTTCCAACTCTTGTATGTATTGTATAATTTGATAAATTTTTCATTTAAATATGGGATCTGCTTAAAACAATAGCATTGCAATTATCTCGCTTTGCGAACATGAACTTTGGGTCACTATCTGTTACACTGATAAGCTATAGCGCCGATTTGGAATGTATTCTGGGTGAGTCTTTGGCTTGCATATTGTGTGTATTGTGGGGGGAGGGGTTGTATTTATGGAAAATATGTATTCATATACATATTCTTTCTGAGAGTAGCTTTTTCAAAATAAGATCCACACATTTTAGTGGTGTCTATGGAAATGTAAGGATCCAATCATGTATTTGCAATCGTCGGATTTCCACTTGGACGAATTCAGACGTAAAATACATCTCTAATGCTTTTTTTAAATTATAACTTAACATTTAGAAGGTATATGGAATATCTGCTTATATGAAAAAAAAAATGGATAGCATAAGACAGTTGCAAGTTATTAAAAACAAAAAAAATGCATAATTTAAAAAGAATAATTGTGTAGTGGCAACACGTCAACATAATGACGTCATTATAGATAAGATCTAATTTTTAATAATGTAATGAGAGTGTATCACTCATTTGGAGTGTGGACAGTAAGCTGTGAAGATGTCGATCCGTGAGTTCCAACTTTGTTAACTATTTTCAATGTGAATATAAAAATTATATGAAATGATTTTAAATATTCAAACTTAGAAGCTTCAACTAAGTTCGGTTTCATCGAAATATTTGTCCTGTAAATATTTGCATCGGTAAAAACACCATTGGTAGTTCAAACAGTCGATTCGTATTTAGAAAATTCTAGAACTGTAGTGTGCAACTGTAGAAATCTATTTTAAAAGCTGTCGAAACAGATATTTTTTTTTCATAAAAATGTGCTCCATACAATTTATGTCTACCGAAGAAATACAACTATTTCGGACATTTTTAAAAATTTAAAAAGTTTGAAAGTTAGTGTGGTAAAATCTCACACAATATTTACTCGTTTCATGTTTAGCAGGTTTTAATACTGGGAGTTGAAATCTAGGTACATGTATGTGCAAAATGGTCTATTCCTATTCAATAAATTTTAAAATGTGTTGGTGTCCTGTAAAAATACTCGAAACTGTACACTCACTTCTAAGTTCTATAATGGTAGTAAAATTACGATGTGAAAATGGTCATATCATATTCATTGGGTTTTCTTTAAACTTAAAGCTAAAATTTTGGGGTGTATCTGTGAAAATTCGTTAGCTTGTTAAATTCTAAACCTCGATATTTCAATTACACCTACCACTTTAAAAATGGTCAAATCAATCCTATTCACATTATAAAAACACACACTTCTAAAATTCTATAATGATACTGAAATTAGGATGTGCACTGTGAAAATGGTCATATCATATTCATTGGCTTCTATTTAAACTGAATGTTAAAATTTTGGGGTGTATCTGTGAAAATTTGTTAGTTTGTTAAATTCTAAATCTGGATATTTCAATTATATCCACCACTTTAAAAATGGTCAAATCATATTCAATGCACAATATCATTAAAATGATGTATTTCAGATTACGTGTAGTAAATCAGACGGTTGAAGTATCCAGTTACTAGAAATATATTATTAGAAAAAATAGGTGGCAACACCTCATAATGCTGACGTCATTATAGATAAGATCTAATTCTTAATAGCGTAATGAGAGTGTATCACTCATTTGCAGCGTGGACGCGAAGCTGCGAAGACGTCGTTCCGTGAGTTCAAATTTTCATTATTATTTTTATAAAAAGAAAAAAAAATCATTTCGTTATTATAATAGTCGTATATACTGTTAGATTTATTTTTAAAAAATCACATTGCTATATATCACTTAGAATGGTCGAATCTTGTTCACTTCATTTTAACTAAATACAATGAGTTTAAATTTGTTTTTAGATACACAACACATAAAAAGGTCAAATCCTATTCACTTAACACAATTTTTGTGTTCACTGTAAATCCGTAATCTATTATATTTTTGTTTTTAAATATTCGAAATCATTTCGTTATTATAATAGTCATATACGTTGTTAGATTTATTTTTAAACACATTGCTATATATCACTTAGAATGGTCGAATCTTGTTCACTTAATGCAATGTTAGCTAAGTATTACATTCATGTTTTTAAGTGCACACTTAAAAGGGTTGAATCTTGTTCACTTCATTTTAGCTTAGTATAGTGTGTTTAAATTTTAAGTGCACAAAAGGGTAGAATGCTATTCACTTAACACAATTTTGAAAATGTGTAACTATACTTGAGTTTAAACTTGAGTTTATTCAATTCATTTAAAAAAAAAAAATCGTAGAATCCACTGAATACAATTTTTGTGTCCACTGAACACAATTTTTGTGTTCATTGGAAATCCGTATTCAATTTGTTTTAAAAAATCATAGTGTTATAATACACAATTAATAACACAATTTTATATTCAGTCCGTAACATTCTGTTTTAAAACGCACCCTTTATAAAATACATCGCTATTCAATCTGTTCATAACGCGCCGAGCGATTCGAAGGAACCTCGAAAAATATTCTATCTTCTGCTTCCGCTGATAAGGTACAGTTCGAAGATAACTTTCTATGTAGCACGGGTGCTGTGGCATGGCGGTAAGACGCAGGCACTGTAATCGGTTGGTTCCAAGTTCGAATCCCGCTCCTGACAAGTGAGACATTAAATTCTTTTGGAAAAAATGCCGATAGATGACAGCACTTCATCAAAATTCGCCAGAGGGCGCTTTAACTACGTCACGCTGATAAGATCGTTCACTTTATTTCCAGACAGCAGAGAGGACGGACGTGTGCTCAGACCTCTTGTCAAAGGTCACTTCTAAGGTCGCTGATTGCGACACGTCATTTCCAGATTGTGTGATTGTGACATCCATTGAAACCACTTCCTCAGGTCAACGGTCAGTCAGCGATTGCGACATCCATTGAAACCACCTCCTCAGGTCATCCCCTCTCACTCCGTATGAGTCATCATGCCTCTTCGAAAGAGGCATCCTCCCAACAGAGGCATTGGGTACTGCACCGCCTCACCAAACTTCCAAAAGGGGGGGGAGGGGGGCATCCTCCCTCCTGGGGGTCTAAAGACCCTCTGAGAGGATCCACTCCAAAGAGGGGGGTCTCAAGAGAGGCATCCTCCCAAAGAGGATCCTCTCAAAGAGGGAAACTTCCTCTCAAAAGAGGGAAATTCCCTCCCAAAGAGGATCCTCCTCTGGCACCGCCTCCCCTCTTTGGACTGGTACGCCCCTTTTATAACTACTTGTAAGCTCAACTGAGTAGTTGTCGATATTGCTAAACTTGATGTGATGGGGCACCTTTGAACAGAAGAGTTGGGGCTCTATTGAACAATCAAAACTACATAGTAAAGAGTTATGAATGTGCCTAAATATAATTATTTTTGAATTTACTGAAAATTAAAGATGTAAATTACTTATGAGTCACTTTACTATTAAAGTTTCATTGATATATGAACAATGCGTTTAATTACTATAATTATTATCTAGCATGTTATCATTTACTTTTATATAAAAGTTAACGTTCTCTCCACAAAATACTGACAATGTTTGTAGTGTAAAATTTTATTTAAATTATAGCTAACTACCACTATATTTAGTTTTGATTTTGTTTTACAGGAAACCTTTTTACAAGATGGTTAGAATTTATGTCAAAAAAAGAGCAAATCCCGATATTTCTTGTTTTATATGATTTGAACATCAATGATTTTATTTTAGTTCAATCTCATACAAAAAACTACTGTTCATTATGTTGGTCAGAATAAATTGAAATTACAAAAAAAAAATATAATTTAATGATAGATACCATTGTAAGAAAGAAAATGATTATAAGTTTTATTTTCCAGAGGCATCAGATATCAGTTTGGTGGATTTCGAGGATATTGCAAAAATGCTACCCCAACCAAAAATAACTACAAGATTCTTACGTGCTGTTTCTACAATGTTCTTTTTTTGATACCAATTTTGATGGCTATAAATTTGGGTTAATAATATATGTAGAAATTTCAGTTAAATATAATTGTTTCATTTTATTCTAATTATCTTGTCTTTTTTAAAGATGTGCAGTCTTCAGAACCCCTACATGGGGCAGGTTTGAACAGAAAAATTTCAATTTTTTGAAAACCTTACAACACATTTATTTTATTCCAGGAAATTTTTAGTTTTAGGCTTATTTGGTTAAGAAATGTATTGCTTTTTAGTAGGATATTCAAAAATGCAATAACTAAACTTTAAGTCTGAAATAAAGTGATTTTTCAAAAAATCTTTCAAATGTGTCCCTTCCCTTTACCCTACTCTGGTTATTTTTTTCAACTAAAGTTACTATATTATTTTTTCAATTAAAATTACTTACAATTATCACAAAATGATCATGTAGTCAGTTTACGGCATAGGCTTAGCCATGATCTCGAACGGGGACGATTACAGAGCGGGATTTCGTTTTCCAATATGACCACAATAAATAAATAATGTTACGTTTTTTCCAATGGGGTAGGGGTATATATAATATATATTTATTTATTTCTGTTAGTGACACATAACGGAACAAGTCCAATCACAATGACCACAGTACATGGAATCATACATCAAAGTGAAATCCTCAACATGCATTTTTAAAAACATTTTCAGACATAGCAAACAAATCAATACTATTTGAACATAACTTAAATAACGTATAAAATTTAAAAACAGAAAAGTTTCTCAAAACGTTTGTGAAGATTCTATTATTCATGATTAATGTATGCTAATTTTACTTCTCATTATGCAAATTTATGTACGAAACGTCTCAACTCTGTTTTCGAGAATCACGTACTCACGACTGGCTAGGACTATAAAAGAGACAAACGTTAGGCAGAAGGTATTCATATTCGGATATGCGGATTGGAATTCGATAAGAATGTAATCGTGAGTCGTCATGGAGCTTAGGCTGATATTGTGATACGAGAGTGCGCGGGTGTGTGGTGATGATCCTGTTCAGTGAATGAAAATACGCAGCGAAGTCTTGCCTCTACAATATTGTGAGTATAGATATCTATAGTTTAATAGTTGATTAGTATTATTAATTCAGTTCAGTAACGAAATGTTAAGGTTCAGTCGAGGTATAGATATGATAGTGCTAGCTTGTAAATATTCTGTCTATGTAATTGTATTTTGAGTTGTCAGCGAAGTTAGCTGGAATAAAGTATGTGTTTGTTAATGTTGTAGATCATTAATGAAACTCTAGTCAGTAGATTTAAGATTGAAGTGAGTACACTGGTGAATCAAAGGCATGATTTTAGCAACAGATACATAAAGGTTACTTTACAAGTAGCTATTAACATTAACTGGAATGTGAAATAACGTATGGTACCTTAAACTAGTTTTATTAGCATAAGGATCAACCATATTTAAAAGTGCGCTACATACACAGAAGAAATGCTACCGCAGTATAAACACTGACTCAAAATAAAGGAATCCCACAAATTAATTCTAAACCTTTTCAATTACATGAATTGAATCACTATAATATAAGGGTCAAACAGTAAAATCAAACAAGCGAATTTTAGTAAAATTCCTAGTCTTCTTAAAAACAAAATCAAGTAGCTCATAATCTCGAGAAACAATATTTTGAATACGTAAATTGAATTTGAACTCAGAACCGAAAAAAAAAATGACAAGTCATTGAAGTCATTCACACGAGTGAGGAATTCAGAGTTAATACAGAACATTTTTTTTTTAGTTTACCTATAAGTAAAGCTGATATAATTGCATTTTGAAATATTTAACTTTACCTTATTATTTACTGACCAGAGATACAGTTGATTAAGGTTAAATTGTAAATTGTAACAATTATAAATAGTTCATCGAGTTTAAGAGCATCAGCAAACAGAAGACAACTCGAAAACTGAAGCACCGTGGGAATGTCATTTACAAAAAGTAGGAATAACAAAGGTCCTAGGTTAAAACTCTGAGGAACGCCAGATCCATTTGAAAAAGAGTATGACACAGCAGAATAATAGGTGACAGTAAGAGATCTCATCATTAACAATGAGAAAAGTCAATCCAAAAGGTCCAAACTGAACTCCATTTTATACAATGTTAACATTAAAAGACCAAAATCAACTCTGTCAAAAACTTTTTCAAAGTCAGTATAAAGAACATCCAGCTGGCTATTATTCTTAAGGCGACAGACAATTTCATTACAAATGCAGAGCAAATTAATAACAGTACTACGTTTGGATACAAAACCATGTTGAAAAGGAGAAATACTGTTTTAACTTGATTGTAAATTTTGTTGTACATAATACATTAAATTTTTTTTTAGAAAATTGAGATAAAATAGCAATTGGTCTGTTCTTTTTAGTATTATTTCTGCAACCTTTTCTAAAGACAGGCAACATTTTAGTAGACTTTTATAAGTTAGGAAAAGACTTGGATTTCAAGGATAAGTTTAATAAAATTAAAATTTGGTAAGTAAAAGACCCACAACAGCCCTAAACAATAAACGAAGGAACATTATCATAAGCCGATGTGGTGGCCGAGCGGTCAAAGAGGCAGGCGTTTCCTCGTGATGGCTCAGCTGCCAGATTGCGGGTTCGAGTCCCGCCTGCGGGCATGGATGTTGTGATGTCTTATTGGGGCAGAAGTCAGACTTCTACCTTCGGGTGCCCCGGGTCTATGACTAAACAGAAGCAGTGCACACATTCTTCCTTAATAAAATAGGTTAGGGACACGACACCAACTAACCAACCAACATTATCATAATCAAGGGATTTAAAAGGTTTTAATTGCTTGATAGTATTTAGCACATCAGTAAAAGTAATATGAAGAATATTAACACAATCAATAACATAGTTAGCATCAATAGTATCAGGAATACGCAGTGATTTATCAAATAAAGTACTTTCCACAAAAGCAGAGCTGAAGTAGTCGGCAAAAGCACTAGTAATAGATTGAGAATCATTAAGTTTTCTATTATCAAAGTAAACATTCATATTAGTTTTCTTATTATCATCACGACGACAGTATTTAATTTTTTGGGGTCATCTGTAAAGTCAGCTTTCCATAAGTGCTGCCCACATCAAATTTTTAGTTGGGTAATTAACAGAATGACGCGTGAATTTATCTCAAGGTACTTTTCAACTCTTACACATTTATCAAAGGAACTTCTATCTTTCTGTGTGATGCAAATTTTTCATACATTCTCTATAGTAAAAATAGAGGCCATCATGTCTAATTTATCATTAAAGTCATTCAAGCATAGTTTCAAAATCTCACTACCAGAAATAGTGAGATTACTACAAGAAGCCAACGTTGTTCCAGCCGTCATGTTGGATTCGTAAATCAAGTGTTAAAAATACACTACAAAGTGCGTAGAGTTAGACATATATTAAAATACCAGAAGATAAAAGATATTTATATAAAATATTATACAGTAAAATATTTAAGAAAAGCTTTAGAAAGGAATATAAAATCACACAACGGCACTCGCGGCCCTCTAGATATAATGCAGGATTTACACGACAGTGACCTTACATACTCCGAATCTTTCTACAGCTAAAAAGACTATCATAAACGATTTGTAACAAATTGAGGTTACACCAGGTAGTCAGTTTACGCCATTAGTGTAGTCAGGATTTTTGAAAGTGGGGGTGAGTAATTTGATATAAATTGATAATAAGTAAATTTTATGATAGAATTTTAAGAATAAAGTTCGATTTTGTGTAATATGGTTGCATCTTGTAAAAGTTCATTATGTTATGTAAAATTTCTGTATATTTACAATTTTCGCATAAATAATTTATTTTAAAATAGGATACCAGCAGGTAGTCACTCTGAATCCAGAGGAACGATGGATTTCGTAAAGGATGGGAGGTCGAAGATCAAAAATGGGAGATTTATACAAGCCTATTGTCCTATAATTCGTATACTAATATATTCTACATATACACCCCATGGCTAAAAAAAAAAAAAAAAAAAAAAAAAAAGGGCGCGGTAGCCCATTGGTTAGCGCGCTGGAGTTGCACTCGGTAGGCCCGGGTTCGATTCCAGCCACTGCCAAAACTGCCGCCGTGTTCACGCGGAGTACGATCACGTTAAACATGTGGGTCCGTAAGTCCTTCCGAGAGGTTGGTGGTAGGGGAAGGAGGGTACGGTCCTTGTGGATGCCTCCCCCACTGGGTTCCGGTCCAAATTGGGTGGCACTTCCCGGCCGTCCAAACAGTTACCTTACACCTTTCTGGTAGGTCGGACGGTCTGGGTCTCAACAACAACAACCCCATGGCTAAAGTATTACATCACTTATCTATAATGACTATATTGAAAAACGAAAACTCGCTCTGAGTTGCGTGAAGTATATGTTAATTGGGTATTTCAAATAATTTTACATGTTGCCATCCGGAAAATTGCCAAATGTATAATTCAACGATAAAAACACAGTACCATGGATCTTATACATTATTACTTTCCTACATAGTATAATGTATAAGGAAAGTATTGTGACGGGGTGGGGAATTCGAGTTTTCGACAGGAGAGCACGTTTCAATCATCCCTGAACACGAATCAAATGTTTTTGAGATGATGTCTGTGTGTGTGTGTGTCAGTGAGTCTATGAAGACGATATCTCACGAACGAATGGAGCTATTCGAACGAAATTTCGTACAAATATTACAAACCTTGAATACTGGAAGCCTATTGTTTTTAAATGCAATCGAATGTTCAGAACCCCCTAAATTTTCGAATGAAATTTTGAAAAAATCATCAAAAAGTCAAAACCTTTAAGAAAGTTAGTCAAATAGATATTTCTTATGTAATTTTTCCTTGAGAAATGATTGACATAAATTTTAGAAAGCTAGCATGAACTGTACTCGAGATACTGCACATTTTTCAAATAAATTTATTAAAAAATCACATAAATTAAAGTAAATATTAACTATTGTGAAATATGTTTACTTTTCATATGTAATATCATGCGCTAAATTTGGTGACATCATTCTCGTGGATCTAGCTCGTTCCATTCATGTGAAAAGATACTTCGGGTATACTTTTGTAGTTGGACGCCAATAGTCTGCTATAAGAATAACTTATTTCTCTGTCCTTAACGCTTGACGAGATTTTGGCAGAATGACGCCAACTTGGTTACTGTTTTAAATCTTGCCAAATTAACGAAAATGTCGCCAAATTAATAAAAAAAATTCTGCTAAATCAATGAAAATGACGACTAATTGATAAAATTTCAGTATCTTGGATAGATTATAAGACTAGACTATAAGAATAACCCATTTCTTCGTCCGTCCGTCCGTAACGTTAGTGAGAAATTTAGCGGGACGTCGCCAATTTGGTGATTATTTTAAATGTTATCAAAGTGACAAAAATGTCGCCAAATTGATAAAAATGACGCCATATGGGAAGTACTTAATGTTTCGCAAATTCTGATTTCCGTTACATGACGGACATACCTTCTAGGATATAAGAAATATTCTTCTCTTCATTTGTCTGTAACACTTGGTGATGCATTTGGCGAACTTGGCGAATAATGTAGCAAAGTATCGCCAATTTGGCAATATTTTGCCCCAGATTGACAAAAATATCGTCAAAATTTTAAAAGTGACGCTAAATTAATGAAAATGGCGCCTAATTGACGAATTAACTATTAAAATATTTTAATATATGGACTATATCGCTTATTGAGGATGCTATCATTATTGCTAATTGTTTGTTTAGAGTTGCGCGAAATATAAGTTAATTTGGTATTTCGAAATAGTTTTACATGTTGCCATCTGGAAAATCGCTAAATGTACAATTTATCGATAAAACACAGTACCGTGGATCTTATTTATTATTTCTTTACTATAAAAGTAGCAAATCCTTTGCATTATATAAGGAAAGTCATGTGCTGCCCACATCAGATTTTTTATTAATTGTATGTGATTTTTTGATAAATTTATTTGAAAAATGTGCAATATATCGAGAACGGTTCATGCTAGCGTTTTAAAGTTGATGTCAATCATTTTCTAATGAAAACATTGCATAAGAAATAATTATTTACTTAACTTTATTGAAAGTTTTGATTTTTGGATGACTTTTTCAAAATTTCATTTCAAAATTTAGGGGTGCTAAACATTCGATTGTGTTTAAAAGCAACAGAATTTCAGTATTTATAGATTGTAAATTTTGTACCAAATTTCGTTTGAATCTCTTTATACGTTCGTGAGATATCGTCTCCACAGACTCACTGACACATACACACACATATAGGATACTTGAAATGTGCTCTTTCGTCGAAAACTCGAATTAGAATATTCGACCCCATCACAATATTTTCCTTATACATTATACTATGTATATAAGGGAAGGAAAAAAAAACTGCACACCAAACTATTCCCGACAGCAAAACAGTGTAAGACCATGGCTCTCAAGAAAATGATCCTGGGCGACAAACCCCTGTTCCTAACCAGGGCTCTCAAGAGAAAGCCACATGATAGACCAGTCTTGTAAAGACTTTTATATTACGTAAGACAATAGACTTTTAATGAACTTTAATTTAATAACTAATGTTTTAGCTTAACACTTGTTAAATATCAAAGTTCTTATTATTAACAATTTTAATTGCTAATGTCTTTTACTATAAAAGAAAAAGAGATGTAATGATATAGGATCTTCTAAAGATCGTATACATGACGCTAAAGTTCCAACCTGAGGATGAAATGGTCAAGAATGTAATCGGCAGTTGAAGCTTGGATATGGTCAAATAAAGTGAGCTGTCAGACCCGATAAGATCTCATGCTTTCTTTGTCTTAGTACTTCAGCATATAAACGAAACATAAACGAAAGCATAAAATGGATACAGCGCGGTAACCCCATTTGTGGGCATCGCTTGTGATATGATTTTCAATAAAGCCATTGCCGCATCAAATACATATATACACTCTGTTGCAAAAAAATATATGCACCCATAAGAAATTGAGCTACAGTCACGAAACTCAGCATATATGTATGGTTTGAGGAGATATGCAGATGATTAAAATTTGAGAGGGAAAACATACGTTTCAAGAAGATGACATTTTAGTAAGTGGTGAATCCGCCTTTTTCAGCTATACAAGCCGACATTCGGTGTGGCATAGAGCCAGTTAAGTTGCTTATAGACCACTACGGAAGGTTCTGCCACAAATATTGAACCTGGTCATCTAATTCAACGGCATTTTGATAAGGCTTCAATTTCCGTCCCAGCATGTCTCAGACGTGTTCTATTGGTGATTGGTCTGGGGATTGGATGTCCATGGGGGGTATTAAATTCTAGACGACATTGTTGAGAAAGTCGTACAGTATGTGGTTGAGCGTTGTTTTGTTGGTAAATAGAACCTGGGCGGCTTGACAGCATAGGCAGAACAATCGGCTGCAGAATATCATCGACGTACACGCGAACTGTCAGATTGGCTTAAATCACAATTGTATGAGTTGAGATGTACCGATGATTTTCCAGATGCCGCTCGTCAACAAATGTTCGTCAACAACGCTAACCGAGCTCGATATAAATCCAAATGGCTTTGCCAATGTGGAGGGATTAGTGGTAGGCACCTCAATGAACGCCGACACCGAATCCCACCTTCTGCCAGTCGTCTCCGAATAGTATCCTTTGATACAGGTTGCTTGGACAATGACAACTGCCTTCAAATGGCTGATATCGACGCCATTTGTGTGGCCGTGGCTCCTGTCCTAAGTGTGCGATCCTCTCGAGCAGTTCTGTGTATGGGGCATCATGAGCCTACATGTGCCTTCCCTGATCCACTGTTGCCAACAACGTGCAACTATCTTATAGCCCCGACCAAGATGGCAACTAATACGACTATTGAATCAACCAGCTTCCCCTAGGCTTATGATCCGATCTCTCTCTAAATCCAATAATTGTTTGTAACGCTGTCGAGTACGTCTCAAAGGTATCTTTGTATACAATTGCTTTTTATCACAACAATGATTGAAACTATTAAGTCTCAGGATCATTGAGCAATAAATAAACTCTTTTATACATAATTATGTCAAAATTTGTCCTATGCTGCCATGTTAAAAAAATATAAAATTTCTAATAAATTTCGAAGTTTTCACCCGAATTTAAAAAAATGTCTATCTAGTTCTAGACTATTTGATAGCAAAGCCGGATATAAAGTTTCATGAAAATCCATTAATATCTGTGGCCGCTATCGTGTGCACGCGAAATCCATCACACATACATACAGACAGATAGACGGACACCACTCCAAAAATAGTCAAAATTTATTCAGGAGGTCTTAAAAATATATTGGCATCAAAATCGCGAATTCGAAAGTTTTTGTGAAAACAATATTTGCTCTACACTATTACATAGTATGAGAAAGTATTAAAAATTAACCATTTGGGGCCATTTTGAATTTTTCAAAAATACAGTAGTGGCCAAAATTGGGGAAACCTTTTTGAGAAAAAGTGTATTTTTGAGGTTTGATGGCTCATAACACCACTTTGTACCAATGCGATAAAACTATATATCAATGGAAAGGTAATTTAATCAAGATTGTAATGCAATAACATTTATGAGTTATTTTTTAATAGAACAGCATTTATAAAGAAGAAAAGGGAAATACATAGAAAAAAATGAGATATGCAAAAAATCAAATGAGATATACAAAAAATCTCACCATGTCAGTTAATACTTAGTTGGGTAACCTATAGCCTTAATTACGGCCTTACAGTGCTTTCCTGTGGAGCGAACCAAGTTTTATAGTTCTGAGTTGTTATAATGTGAAACCAAGATTGGGTTATTGCTTCTGCTAATTGAGTTTTATTGCTGTGTTACTTCTGATTAATAAGTTTCTTTAGTCGGCTCCATAGATTTTCGATGGAGTTAAGGTCTGGACTATTCCCAGGCCATTCCAGCAGTTGAATATGATGATCTTGAAGCCACTTTTTGCACATACGAGCAACATGACATGGAGCTGAATCCTGTTGAAATATAAATTATTCATTATCTTGGAAAAGATCACGTGCAGAAGGCTGCAATTTGGGCTCAAGCATTTCATTTATGTATCTTTGGGCGTTTAAGTATATTCCCATTGACCACGCAAATTCTGCCCACACCTCTTGATGTCATACAACCCCAGATCATAACACTAACTGGGTGTTTCACGGTAGGTGTAATGCAATCAGGATGCAAATCTTCTCCGATTCTTTTCCTTACGTATTTTACGCCATCACTACCAAACAGGGAGATTTTGGTCTCATCACTTTAAATTGCACTGTCCCATTGTTCCGTTGTCCAGTTAACATGGGTTTTAGACCGGTTTAATCTTTTCAACCTTTGTTTGAGAGATAAAAATGGCTTTTTTCTTGGAGTTCTAGTATTTAGACTAAATTCATGCAATCTGCGCCTAACAGTCCTTGCACTCAACTTCACACTGCATTGCACCATTTCACCTTGTATACATCGAGATGGTTTTCTTTTATCACTTAGACACAGTCTCTTAATTCTTCTATCATTACTTGCAGTTGTGCACCTTTTTCTGACTTTACCAGTCTGGTTTTGTAGTGATTGAGTCTCTTCATACCTCTTCAAAAATTTAGAAATGTCAACTTTGGTTAAGTTTCCCCCAATATTTCTTCTAATTTCTTCATAACTATAGCCTTGTTTACTTAATAGTACTATTTTACATAGCTTTTTAGGTGACCAGTTAACTCTTTGCGACATTTCTTTAATTTTATTACGTTTTACAAGCTCACTAAATCAAAGAAAGAAAAAGATCCAACCAACTTGATAGCAATCACATAACACACTGATAACTGTCCTGTGACCTGTTGGCTCATTGCCAAAACAAGATGACACCTGAATGGCTCTCTAAACACTCATGATCATTGGCTATATTCGAATGAGGGAAAGTTACTTCATATAAACCTAAGCAAGTTGTGCTTCTTTTTTCTGGTTATTTGATTGTAACTTTTGATAGAATACAGGTAATTGAACAAATGTTATTGCATTACAATTTTTATTAAATTATCTTTCCATTGATATATAATTTTATGGTATTGGTACAAAAAAGTGGTGTTATGAGTCATCAAACCTCAAAATACCACTTTTCCCAAAAGGTTTCCACAATTTTGACCACTACTGTATATAAACCATGTTTGTGAAAACTAAAAAAAATGGTACTGTAAGATTGCATCTTGTCTCTGAACTCTGAAGAACCCCCAATGATGATAAGTTTAATAGGCATACACAGATCCAAATGGGTTGAATCTTAAGAAAATTACTCAAAAAATACACTTAAAGTGACTGAGTTCCTGTAAAAAATTGCCATGTCTGATTATATTCAACCATTCGCAGTCGACTTATAAAAGATGGATGGCAGCTTGTTACATATCTTATTTCATAGTAAAAATATTTAATTCAGAGTTTTAAATACAATTTTCATATTATTAAAATAAAAAATCCGTAACCCCCCCATGAGCATTTATTAAATCAATAGAACTGAACACTGAAATTTTACTAAAGCAATGTTTTGCATATTTAAGCTGACATAAAGTGCATATTAAAAAATCATAAATTTAACTTAGCCCCTTTGGTACCGGCAGTGCGAGGTGTAAATAATTAAAGTCTAAATAACCCACAATTAACAATATTTTATTTCCTTCTATAGCATCGTGAGTGTTTACACTGAAGACTGTTGCACAGGTATTAACATTTTTTATTAAATTAGCACTCAAAACAATGATCCGACGCTAGGAACATTTCAACTGGGAGTACAACATGTAATGTTTTGTAAGTACAATTAAGTAATTTAAAATTTCAGTATGTTAAATCAATTTGCAAAATTTCACATTTGCAACAAAACAATTACAAACAGCAAATATGTCTTATGCACAAATAGTAATTGAATAACACAAATAGGACATAGTGGTCTCAATATGTATTTCTCAGCAATGTGATGTATTGCTAAGACAGACATCAAAGCACTTCTCAAAAATTGCTTTATATTACTTTTTAAAGCATATTTTGATGTTTTGATCGATTCTACCAATATTTTATTTTAATATTAAGAAATGAAACATACTTCAATGCATGCTTGCAAATAATTGAATGCATATATACTTAAATTTGTGTGTAGGATTTTCGACACTTCTCAACCATCTTACTATCTTCTAGACGCAATGGAATGTACTGATTTAAATTCAGGGAATTCCAGAGAAATCTTTAGGTTGTACGAAATGTCCATTGTTAAGAAATTGTGAGATGTATATTATATATTTAAATGCATGCATATTATATTAAAATATAAATGATTCATTCAATAGTTACTAATGATGAATTTCTATAAGATGAATCACGATGTAAAAATGTTGATTCATATACCTAGACAAAGTTATATATATATATATAATTTCTTGAATCGGTTGTAGTTTTTATTCAGTATAAGGTTCCTTTAATCTTTCATAGTTCCATTAAATGCATATAATATAGCTACATATATTGAGACACTATGTGTGATACTGAAATGTACCGTACCCAAACTTATTTTTTCTTGCGGCTATTGAAAATGTGATCTACAAAAGTAAGCCATCGCATTTTATGATTTTAACTTTCGGATTAATTTGCTGTTTCAGAATTTATTGTATATTTTCTATAATATTTTAGGGTTGCGCAATGGGTGTGTAGAAGTAATACTTGGTACTGTATGAGTGTTTATTTATTTGTAAAATTGACATAGAGCTGAATGAAAAATGTATGGCATCGCATTATCCAATAGAAAAGTAAATAAAACTAGACAAGAGTAGTTAGCAGATTAGAGGAAAAAATTAAAACTAAGATGACAGGTCACATACATTTAAATGTTAAGAATAACGGAACTAAACCTTACTGACAGATAAATAAAATTTCATTATTTCATTTCCAGGTACCTACATAGCACAGAAAGTAGCTGGTGTTTTAATAATTTTTTATTTCCCCTTTTATCCAGGTTTTAGTTTGTCGGTTGGGTTATGTTTGCCTATAGTTTATTATCAACTTGATAAAAAAGAAAACGATTTTTGGATTTGGTTAATGCAGTATAAATAACAACCTTGCTGACAAATTTATGCTGTATTGATTTCGTAAGATGTCCATGCCCCATTAAATCAATTTATCCCTTTTCCGTTTTAGGAAGTGTTATATGCAAAAAGAATTGACACATAACTGAAGTAGCAGAATCGAAAATTAAAAATAATTTTGCCTAAGAAGGGTTAAACGTCTAGAATAAAATGTGTAAAGATGAATTTCCTCTCGTGGTACAAGGCACTCCATCACTGCCCATCAGTCATCATTAATCTTTCTGTTGATAGTTTCTATCTTGAGATAAAGAATATTGTCAGAGGTCTCTACATTAGCAGAAAAACAAAGGAAAATCAAAATGGATAAAAATTTGCGTTCTATGTACTATATAACTCGCATTATTCAAATGACAGGCTTGACCTCATACATTTGCTTTGAAATCTCAATGACAATGACTATCTGCGTAGTAAAGAGGTTCTACAACTATGTTTGCATGTCTTTCATTCTATTCTTAGGCTTTTGCCTTTAATATTTTGATGTTTCTACTACAATTAGGTCTAATTAATCTATTGCTTATATTACATTAAGTTAGTGCTTCTGAACTTTTTTGTATTTGATCCCCCCCCTTTCCATATCAATTTCGGTCAAGCCCCCTTCTAAAAACCTTGCTAAAACAGTTATAAAAAGCAAGATGCTTTCCAGGTAAGCACATTCCTTCCGGCCCCACCAAGAAGCTCTTCATTAAATAAGTGAAATAACGGAATTTAGGAGGAAGGGGATTGCAAGATATTAAATCTTTGGTTTCAATTTAATGGTCGCAATTCTCGACACTTATTTTTTCTAAACAGCTGGGTAATTCGATAATATTTCTGTTAGTTACGAGGATACTGCTTTCATATTGCGAAGGCGTATTTACTAATGTGTTATACAGTTTTAAAAGCTTTATACAAAATATGAGTGAGTGTGCGTGTGTGACAGAAATATCTGAATCTGTGTATTTCATACCACACAGTTTATATGTGAGTGTGCTTTATTGGAAGTACGATGAATTTTTGAAAATAATTTTCTCACAAACACCAGAAAATATTTGTTTCTATAAGTTAAAATTTTTAAACCCGAAGGCAAAGCTACTGGGCTGGAAGGGCAGTGGTAGGGAAATGGAAGAGTCCGAGCCCAATAAAATGAAATTAAATTTTCAACCTTTTCGTCTTTTCCATAAATTGGGTACTTCTAATTTTTTTTCTCCTACGAAAATGCAACTAGTAAACACTTTTGTACATCACCACGAAAATCAGTCATATACTAATAAAGGGGAAAGCATGATAATGCAAAGTTAGAAAATGAAACTAATGAATAGTTCAGAGTAAATGTTAAGACATCCTCATTCAAAATGGAAATGCTCGGCTCCGCCACTGTTTAAACTGTATAAAATGTGCTTACTATGAACAAATGCAGAAACTCAATCTGTTCTTAAATGATTCAACGAGAATTGTGTACTTCCCCCAAGGGGGAGGGTGCCTGTTGGATGCTTGCGCTAGGGAGGGGGGGCAGGGCGCCTCGACGTATGGCATCGGCTTCTGACCCACCTTCTCTAAGGGGATATACAAATCGTGGGATTGTCCCCTGGGTATAATAACCGGGGTTCATGAACCGACTTTCAGGTGGCGGAGAGGAACTGTGCCTTTGTGGCCTGTTATCAGACCCGTCGGCGACTGGGGTCGAGACTCCGCCAATTGTCTTTCCGGACCCGTATTGTGGGCGATTCGGCCGATCTCGCTCGCCTGATCCTGGCTTCGCTGGGGATGACAAAAAACATTTCTGCCCCCTTTTCCCATCGGCTGAAACCTAATTTGGTTGCCGTGGATTTGAGCTGAATCCCTATCATTGGATGCTTGTTCTTGATATTGAGCAAGTTCAATATGAAGGCTGTTTGCTTTTAAAAACGAACAACCAAAAAGTTTTTAGGGACTAGAGATTCAATGTAATCTGAAAGTTAGCTTCTAACCCTAATGCTTACGAAAAGAAGAAGCTTTGTTTGATATTTGCGCTTATCTAGCAAAATGACAAATATTTCATAAATCATAACTTACACAATTTCCTTTCTATGCCTGCTTTCTTCAAGGAAATTTTGCAACCTATTTTCTTACAATAAGATGTTTTATTTATGGTAATTGCATAAAGTACTAATAAAGATATTACACATGTTTAAGGCAATATTAATTTTGAAGGAAAATGAAGAATAAATTTTTTACTATATTATTGGTCACTGTGTAGATTCTTCATTATTCCAATTTTATAAATGAAAACTGACACTCAATTAAAAAACTCTAGATGCTATATTTTGTTCGAATCTGTATACTATATCCAAACTCGTCTGTATCTAGTCAAAAATATAATAAATTTTAAGGTGCATATGAGAGTAATGTGTGTCATAATAATGCGTTAGGTAAACAGTATTTAGCCTATTAGGATATATGTGATGTGAATATTACTAATATGGGGGGTGAACATGTGCAAATATTTTGAAAAATGTGGAAGTCGAATCTTATGTTTTATGTGCGTAAATGATATTGAAATAGAGAATGGCAGTGTTCACTATCGCTTATTACTTCAATTCATTTGCTCTCATGTACCTTTTCGTAGAAATTTATAGAATTTATAAAAGAAAATGAAATCACCAGGAAAAGCTTATTTATCACAAATAACAATATTTCAAAATTTCCTCTGAAAGTTAGATATCTCTTTGAATAGTTTTTGGATAAACTCTCAACATATAGTTTTATTATATATAACAGAGATACATACAACAGAGATTTTAATTTTTAAGAAAGTCATTTCCTTAGAAACAGCAAATATACATACAGTTGCTGGTATTTAATAGTCAACATCTGGACGTTCTAAAATTTACTATTCTACATATTTTAATGAATATCAACAAGTAACAACCAACATAAAGAAATTATTCACATGTTTACACTTGCAAATTATTTTTTTAAAATGAAATCACAAACAATATATAACAATTTGCAAAATTATACATTTTCAAGAGTATTATTTGGAATGAATTTTATGTTAAACGAGCTTTGTCATCCATTCTTATAGAATGCATCAGCCATTTTTTCTCACTAAAAATCCGTTTTCTCTTTTTTCAAAAATATGATATTATTAAAAATGGCTCTTTCACAATATTTAAGAAATATATCTGGAGTACAAACATTTTATCTAAATATAATAAAAAATCTTTAATTTGTCCTTCACTATTACTAGCACGCATCATGAAGTCAAACAATTGAAATCAAAATAGAAGCAAGTGTTTTTATCGTCGGAGAGGGTCAAAAGGTGACAACACATGAATAGGCACTGAAATAACAAATAATGATCAGAGACTGCAGTATTTGCTATCTTTTCTCTCTGCTGATCAAATCTACGAATATTGCTAAAAGCCGTCCCTGTCTTAAATAGATCATTTTTCATATAAACATTTAAATATATTTATATAATGTATATACCATTCTTCAATCAATGAAATTTTCTAAATACATTTATATACACTTAATATGACTACTGACGATATCTAGTTGAATACATAAAATATATACGTTGTGAAGATTTAGTGCTTTACGTTAATGAATACTAAAACGTTTTACAATTCGTATATATGTGTGTACATATACATATAATATATACATGCATATATATTTATATATATTTATATATACTATTAATGTGTATTTATGTTTTGACGTGTATGTATAAATGTAAATATATCCATTTATACCTACTATAAATTCACTTTTGTCATACGCATCTACGATATTCATTACCTACAAAATAATACATTCATACGCTGAAACACACACAAACAGAAGGAAGAAATATCTGACGCACCAAAGATGGAATGGGATTCATTCTCTTATACTTTGGCACTACTAAGTTTTGGAAGACGTTGGATTTTGGTGTTGACGACTGAAAGCATCATTCCACCTCAATAATGACAATGACGACACAAACATATATCTCTCATAGCATTTTGAATATCTATACACTCTCAAAAATGTCCAACGAAAAGATAATTGTGTCCCAGCATTTAAAATCTTTTAAGGTGTTTGAAATTTTGCTAACTACCAGTTATCAAAAAGAAAAAAATCAATACACATTTTTATAACTCCAACATACATTTACAGAAAATGGTAAATTGAAAGAACTAGGTTGGAATGATAATGCTGGGCCAAAATTCCCCTTCATCCTATATGTGACATTGATCTAATAAACAATCACGCGTCGAAAAATATGATAAAATAATCCCATTTTACAAATCATGACCAAGTCGGTCCAGCTCATCTAGCATGTAGTCAACGTCTGCTTCTTGGACAGCTGCATTAGAAATAATGCTTCGGAAGAAATTCGGGATCTTCATAGTGGGACAATCAATAGGTTGGTAACCAATCATGAGAGTTCCAACATTCATCATTCGTCCCTTCAACGTCGCTGTGAGCTGCAAAATAGAAAATGTAAATTAATATAGCTGAATATCAATTTTTACTTTAGGGGTACTCCATGGAAAAGTTCTGCACTTGGCGATTTGAAAGAAATGTTTTTGAATTCATTCTAATGCTCTTCTAAAATAATAAAGAAATAAGTCTGTCTGTGTCGTCTGTAGCGAAAAATTTAAACGTCGCACGGCCACAAAATTTGGTACACAAGTACTTCAGGACTGGAACGATACGTCTCGGTGAGATTTTTAAAAATTAGACTAAGATTTTTAGTTATTTCAAGTCAAAAAGCTTCCCTTTTCCGCCAGATTTGTGCTATATCTTCTACTGCACAGTTGCTGATTGCGTCATCTGGTACCGACATCTTAAAGTAAACCGTCGTTCATTAATTAACTTTTAAATTAGAACATTAGTGTATTTCAAAAATATAAATTGCAGGAGAAAACCAAGAGCAGCCCTCCCTTCATATATATTTTCATCTGTGAGTAATTGAGTTTTTCCCTGGAAGAAATTTCATTTCGTTTGAAGGAAAAGAAAATGTATTTTGAATTCGATTTTCGAAATTTTCAACAATATACTGCAAAAGTGTTAGAGACTGGAAATATATTCATGTACTTTCTACCTTAACACCACCGAAAAGATCCAAAAATTCTCTTTTAAACAAAATTTGAATGGAATTCATATGATTCCATTAAATGGATTCGTGAATTTAAAAATAATATATACTCTTCACGTTTTACAGAAATATTAGAGTCCGGACTCTAAGAGACAATTACTGCGATGCTGTCATCTAAAATGTAAAATTGTTAACATTTTGTTGGTGTCGATGCAATTTTTTTTGCTCTATACAATAAATTGAGTTCCGGAACGATTTTGTTCGAAATAGACATTTCGGAAATTAATTTGTGTTATTTCCATCCTCATTTGGGATTTTTAGCAAGTAGGGAGGTATTTATATAGTAAATTTAAAACAAAATAAATTTTACTTAAAGATTATTTTAAAATGCTAAAATTTGATAGATTGGTTAAAGATTAGATACTAAAACTTACGTACACTAAAATTTAAAAGCTTTAAAGCGTAATTAAAATATAGAAAATGTGCAGATATTTCCTACATTGGATGTGCAAATTCTATATGGGGTAAAGAAATTTCAATTTGCTTCAGAAATATCGACAGAATTTTATTTATAAATTGCGAGACTTTTTAAAAATGTGAATTAGTTTTTAGTTATTTTAAGTCTGAAAACTTCCAGTTTACGACAAATTTGATCTTTTATTGCACAGTAGAGACCCTTTATAATAAAGGGGCTATTGCACAGTTGCTGAAACCATTATCACATTGCGCTATATAATTGGCTTGGTTGCGAATGGAAGATATTGAGCGCGGGAACGATTTTTGTTCGAAAATCTCGGAAATTGATTTGTGTTATTTCTATGCTCATTCGGTATTTTCAGCAAGCAGTGGAGCATTTATATAACCATTATTAAATTGTAATTGGAAATATTGACAACTGGACAAATTGACATTTGGATATATTACTAACATTTGTTATGTAATAGAATCCGTTATATTAAAATATGTTATTTATTAATTCAACAATCTGGAGTCATTTTTGTAACTTTAGCGTCATTTTTACCAATTTCGCGACATTTTCCTCAATTTGGCCCTATATTAAAAAAGTTATGAAGTTGGCAATATCTCGTCAAATTTGTTGCCAAGTGTCATATATTTGATGATACTTACTACTGTTCATATTTAAGTAATTTTTTAGATACATTTATTTGAGAGAAAAACGTGCAATATTTCAAGAACGGTTCAAGTTAGCGTCATTCATTAAATTACGTGTAAAATGATTATGTATTTAACATTATTGAATATCCTAAATTTTTTCAGGATATTTTCAAAAATTCATTCGAAAATCTGGGGGGGGGGGAGGGGGGGGGGTCTTCCGAACGTCCAATAACGTTTAAAGTCAATGGGCGTTCAGTATTCATGGATTGTACTAAATTAAGTTCGAAACGCCCCGTTCGTGAGATATCGCATCTACAGACTCACGGGCACACACACACACACACACAGACATCACCTTAAATACGTTCGATTCTTGTTCTGGGATGATTGAAACGTGTGCTCTTCCATTGGAGACTCAAATTCGAATGTTCGACCCCTTCATAACATTTCTCTTACACATTTCACTATATATGTAAGGGAAAGTACGGTGGGGACGCACATAAGGAGGGACGGACACCACTCAAATGAGTTCCGAGAGGTTGGTGGTAGGGGATGGAGGGTACGGTCCCTGTGGATGCCTCCCCCACTGGGTTCCGGTCTAAATTGGGTGACACTTTCCGGCCGTCCAAACAGTTACCTTACACCTTTCTGGTAGGTCGGACGGTCTGGGTCTTAACAACAACCACTCAAATGAGGAGGCGGACCCCTAATAATCATTTTAGGAAGAAGAATACATAAAAAATTCTCAAAAAGGGGGGGAATGAAATATGAAGGGGGGGGGGTGTAATAAATGTAAGGAAGGTCCAGAATTTGTATGGGCGGCCCCGGTGCAAGGATAATTTCCTGAATAAAATTGTTTTAATGACAGTTTTGTGTGCTCAGGTTAAGATCATATTAAAACACACACACACACAGTCTGAGAAAAGGGGAAAATATTACCTCGCCAAGAATCTTCTCCTTTTCAGGTGAATGAGGCATGCTACGCAACCGTTTGGGAATATACCAAAATGAAACATTTGTACATTCAGGCTGAAAGAATGAAAGAAATAAAGTATGAATCAATATCAATTTTAATCTGATTAAATTTACAAATAATACAGCGTGCAAATGAAGTCTTGGTCCATTTTCATGGAAACGTTATATTTTTTTGTATTGTTATAGGCATTGTAAACTAGACATAAAATACTAAACTAATAAAAAATGAAAAAAAGATTAATTTTAATAAAAATAACGAATTTTGAATGCTAAAAATGTTTAATTACTAATAATTCATATTTATTCTAACAAATTTAGATTACTTTGTTTGTGGGGCTTATCGAATCTAAAGTTAACCAAAGTAAAGCAAATGATCTTCAAGATCTTAAAAATCGTATCAGGGTCGCAAATGAGATGATTACTGCCGATTTGTTGTAACACGTTTTTCAAGTTACTACAGAACATTCGGAACAATGCAACGAAATGGAGGGGATTTTATTGAAATACATTGTAGATTTATGTTAATTAATAAATAAAAGATTCAGTAAAATCATTTTGATTTCTTCACTAAACTGGATCGAAATTTTATTTAGATTCTGTATTTAAAGTACAGATTGCATGATTAAATACCCTTGAATGCATATAAAATTATAGTTAAAGAGAAATCGTCTAATGATGATTGATTTGACGACTTTTTGATCTCAATAAAGTAAAGAAATGTTACTTTATTGAGATCAAATTTTTTTTTATAAAACTACCTTTAAAGAAGTTTTAAAAATACAACAAAATACTATTTACTCATTTTGGAAAATAAACATTTTAGACCAAAGGTACATCTCTTGTTTTAACTTTATTTTTAACTAATTTGAAAAATGAAGACCGTAGCCTATCAATTGTTAATATTTGTTTTCCAGTTTTATTGAAAAGCTCAAATTCTTGACAGACTGACGAATGTCGTCCCAGGTACGGCACTTCAGTATTTTTTTAAATGTAAGAGGACAGTAAAATTGAAGGGGCAAACCGTGCAACATTTCGCAAAAGTAAGAGCTGTTTTTCTTTTTGAACAAATCCTTTTTGATATAAAATGTTTTTACTTTTATGTATTACTAATTTTTGTTTTGTAAACCCAAGGTAAAATTTACATTTCAAAAAGAAAACTTTCAAATTTAGATGTGAATGGGCGTGCGCCTTCATTTAATGTTCGGGATCTTCAGTAAAACATTCTCTTTACACAGAAATTTCATTTGAAACTCTAATTGACTTATGTAATTCTATAGGTAAAGGTCACTGGTGTTCAAAACCTAAAGATTAAAACTATTTCTGAAGATTACAACCGCAAATTCAAGCAAATCCGTTTATGGCAATTTGCGCTACTAACGTTGGAATCACAATAAATCTCTTGTAACGATTTCAAGTGGAAAGCTAGACTGCCAAATTTTCGATTTGAGAGCACATTAAAGAGGATAAAAGGTTAAAAATTGCTCTATGTGAATCGTGTTTGAAAGTTCATTTTTTTAAGGTATAACGTTTCAAACTTGGATGTTTTTTGAATGTCTCAAAGACAATATCTAGATGATTTCACGCGGGGAAGAATTATTGGAAAGCTTAAAGAAAACCAAAGAATGACTGATATTTCAAGAAAGTTTGAAATCTCACACAAAATTGTGTCTGAGTTCTGAGCAGCCTTTCAATTCAGTGGACTGTGTTCCAGACTTTTGCTAAGAGGTTTAGCTATTTGCTAACAATTATGTAGTTACCACTAGCCAGCTGGCTATAAACTTTCAAATGTGACTAGTAAAACTTTGTCTTTAGTATAGCCACTATTGCTACTCGTATTAAACACAGTTTCACTAGCTACTTTGGAAAGTTGAGCTTGCATAAGTGCACTAGATTTTACGAGCATCTTCAGTAGTGAAAAAGTGTGTTTAGTGTACATGAAACACAATACATACAAACTCATCTAAGTATATTTCTTTTCTATTGATTAATTTTATTGATTATTCAATCTAGTTTTTAACGTACACTACATGACAGTGAAAATAAGACACCAAGAAGGAGTGGGCAGAAAGTGATGAAACTCTGCAAACAGAGAGAGAGACAGCAACGAACAACAACTGATGTTTATTGCAACATGATACACCTATACACTGAGTGATAACATCGTCTGATCAGTAAGTTGTAGGACCACCACGGGCGGCGATACAGGCAGCAACACGTCTAGATACAGAGTCAATGAGCATGCCGATGGTGTCCTGAGGGATGTCTGCCCATTCCCTGCCAACCATTTGCCAGAGTTCGTTTTCTAAACGTGGTGGTGGCAGCGCACGCAAGCGACGGCCAATCATGTCCCAGACGTGTTCGATTGATGAGAGATCAGGGGAGACTGGTGGCCAGGGAAGCACCTGGACCTGGGTACCTTGCAGAGCATGTTGGCTGATGCGTGCCGTGTGTGGTCGGGCGTTATTCTGCTGGTAAATGGCATTGGGCACCCCCCTGAAGGAAGGGTAGTGTCACCAGCCGCAGCACGTCATCAATGTATCGTTGGGACGTCATAGTGCCCTCAATACGGACCAGAGGTAACCTGCTATCGTAGGCGACTGTGCCCCAAACCATGATGCGGCGTTGTCACGCGGTGTGGCATTCCACAGATGCGGTCGATTTGGACCTGTCAACACTTCGGCGCCAGACTCGTACACGGCGACTGTCATTGCTAAACCAGAAGCGTGACTCGTCTGAGAACACGACCCTGTGCCATTCCCCCGTCCACGTGACTCTATCCCGACACCATTGCAAACGGAGGCGTCTGTGCTGTTGGTTCAATGGAAGTCTTCTTAACGGACGACATTAGTACAGATCGTCGGCGACCAATCGGCGGATAATGGTCCTTGTCGATATGGGAGCATCAAGGGTGTCCTGCACATGCTGCAAAAGGGCGACGGATGTGGCCTGCGAGCCCCCAATGGATGCCGGCGGATGCGTCGGTTCACGCGTGCTGACGTTACTCTGGCCGTACCGGCACATCTCAAACGTGCCACATTCCCTTGTTCCAACCATCTTCGCCATTGCCGGTGCACTGTGGACGCGTGTAGGAGGCTGTCCGCTAAGCTTTGACGTATGGACCAACCTGTCCTTCTGAGTCTGATCACCATGCCCCTCGTGAAATCGTCTGTCTGCTGGAGTTGTCTTGGTTAGTGGATGCCTGCATTCTCTGCTATTCCTGCATTCTCGTTTCCTCTGAGACAAAATAAATTGCAAAATGATTTCCCTGGCAGACAAAGCGGCGCGACTATTGCCGATTCTCCAGGTTCCTTCCCTTACATCGCACTCAGCGTGAGCGGGACAGCTGGGCATTTCGCATCATTTACATAACTCGGTGAGCTGCGTCCATCCTGCAATTTGCATATTTTTCTGCCACTCCTTCATGGTGTCTCATTTTCACTGTCACTTAGTGTATTTATAATTTTTAATACCATGTTATGATTCAAAGTGATAGTCTCATTTGCTGCGTTAAAAGTGAATAGTAATGTGCCAAGACTGTCTATTACGGTATTAGTCTCTAGTAGTTAGTGACTACTGAAACACGGAATCCTAATTTAAGCTATACTGGCAGTATGCCTTCGTTTTACCACGAAGCATGAAGACAGAAGTTGGGTTATAACAGTGAAACGTAATCAACGCATCAGGATAGGTGAATTTGCGAGTTGGCTCTAATAAAGCATAGGTACGAAGGTATCTGGACAAATTGCGGCCATGGTGTCTGCGATAACGAGGGCAATGCTCCTGAAGGCCTGCAGTATGAATTTCTTTATCCAAAGCTCGCCGTAGAACACGTTTTCAATGGTGTCGTATCCATATACGTATATCCAATTTTGCAGCTATTGGAACGTTTCTACCTCTTGGAAAATCATACAGCAACAAATTCCCATAACGCTATGCATTTTTACTCATTTTCAACTTCAGAAGCCTGTAGCACCTTATTTACGGTAAGGGCATCTCAGATAAAAGATATCAAGATTTTTGCAACGACCTAAGCCAGTAACTGTAACAGATATCACTTAATATTATTTTGCAATACAGAATAAATTTCCGAAATAACTTGTCTTTTAGGCTTAAACATGTGAGATTTTTATTAGATCCTGTAAATTAGCTACTTTAAAGTACTAACCCAATAGGCGAAATAAAGGAGAGATGAAACTGCGAAATTAAAAGAACAAATTTAGAAATAGACAAAACTAGTGTAAATATTGCTGATTCTGTCAAATAAGTAAGTAAATTATTGACTGAAAAATAAAATACAATAGCAGTTGTAATCAATCAACTCATAGAACATACTGATTAAACAGAAAATTAAAAATTATTGTTTAAATTCAATAAACAAAAGCTGTTAAAATTTACCTCTTCAATAATCAAGTAGAAGCGATCTTTTCGTTCTTTTAGCTTTTGAATCTGATATCTGCAATGAAATCACACATAAAGCAACAGCAAATAATCGACACATTTCTAAAGTAGTAGTTTTGAGAATATAGAATAGTACTAATATAACAGTATCAATATGGGATTTTAGAATGAAAATTTTTTATCCATTAATGAAGCTAAATAACATGAAATAATTATGGAGTTCTGAAATTAACATGTTTTCAAAGCTGCTTATAGTGGGGGAAAATCTGAAAGGATTACTATAATTTTTTCATACTTTTTAACATATCCTACACAGTATAGGTCTAGTTAAGCGTGATTAATTTGTACTTTTATCTTTTTAATTGGGAAATTTTGTCGAACTTTTAGCAAAAAAAATATTGTAAAGCTGTACATTTTTTACAAAAATATATGGAAGGTTTTAACAGAAAACCATCTGCGCTAATGAATTCTACGGAGCTCAGTCTAGTACAAAGGAAGCAAAAATCGTGTTGGAATCACTATAGATCTCTTGCAATTACGCTTTAAAATTTTTAATAGTGATTTAATTATCTCTAGTTTTCAGCTGATGTAAATACATTGGTGAATTGTCTCTAGTAGGAAGATTGATAAATATTATTGTTGATACTTTACAGAAGGATCGTATTTTAGAGCAATTATTTCTTCTTAAACGTATCCTTGCTATTTAAATCTACCAAACTGAAAAATTTCAGTCAAATCTGCCTAAGATGCTGTTGTAAATCCATATTTTTATTTAATTTTGGACGAATATCTTCCAACCATCCACCCACATATTTAGTACTATTCAGACTAGTCACTATTAAAGCGAGTCTGATCATGTGAATAACGTTTGTCTATTTGGAAATTTACGTGCAACTCAAGTCTGGAAAGTAGATATTGGTCTTAAATGAAAGATACGGATCTTGGAAGGAAAGTAAAAATTAAATTAATTAATTGTTTTCTTATTATTTGCGAAAACAGCCGTAAAACCGAAAATATCTTTTATCTTGGCTACCTAAACCTTTATTTAAAACGTAGACTCTTTGAGTTAGCTGTTTGCCTCAAATAAGAGGCACGGATCTTAGAATGAAAGATGTAAAAATGAAAATTTAAAATTTTCATAGATTTTTAAATATTTGTACTCCCCCCTTAAAAAAAAAAAACGCTCGTTGTAACCTTCGGTTATTTGCGGATTTAAAAAGCAAATTTTGGGTACACTCATATAAAGTTGAGGTTTGTTTTAAAAGGGAGGTGTGTATCTTGGAATGAAACTCATGGAAATGAAATGTAAAAACAAAATAGATTTTATTTAATGATTAAGTGGAATTTTGAAAGGTTGTCATAATTTTCTCACTAATTAATTCCCAGAGTCAGAAAAATGATTGCACACTTTCAATTTGAACACAATAGTAAAGTACGAAAAACGATTTTTAAAATTAAATCAGAACGGAATTCGTCGCCTCATTTGCCATTTTTGGAAATATTTGAGCGAAGGATATTTCTATGAAGAATACGCTTTCCTTGAGTACTTTCCGTTTGAAGACGTAATTGGATTTTAAAATTACGATATGCAGGAAAGTTTTTAATGAGTTCGTTCAAAATAATTTAGGAGGATCGAAACTCATCATTTGGTTTTCTTCAAAAAATTGTTTATTTGTCTTTATTAGAAGTGATATGGAAATTAATAAAAGGTAAGAGGATCGAATTTTGAGGAACACATTTTTTTTTTCTTTTCTTTTCTTTTTTTTTTTTGCACTTCATTTGATGATTTTTGGCGCATGCCCATAACGTATAATTTATGATAGATTCTTCAAAGTAAGGCTCCTATATATACAGGCTGACGCAACCGCCATTTTGGTTCCAACCGGTCCAGTCAGTTATTGTTTGCCTGTACTATTTCAATGACGAGCGCATGTTACATGACTGATATTTGATAAGTTATTTAATTGTAAAATAGGTGCTTCTACTTTCAAAATATTGTACCAATTATTCTGGAAAGTAGTCTAGAATGTTTTTATCTTCTTAAGATCCCGAGAAAAGGACGAGAGGGCAACTCTCTTTTCGCCATGTACAGTCATCGCTTAAACTGGGAGTCAAGATGGTCGCTGCTGCGCCAGCCTGTATAGAATCCTTACTTCAAAGGTTTAAATTCGTAAGGTAATGTGACGTCATTCTACTTCTATTAGGCACTTTTGCAGCAGCTACTGAGGAAATTTGTAAGCGTAGAAGTATCCTAATAGAGCGTTCACCGCAGGGCATCTTGGCCCAGCTACATTGTAATCATTTAAAGTTTGTCGTTTTTTCAGTTAATGTTTATTTAACGATTTAAACTTTAAAATATTTATTTAATATTTAAGCGCAATATCGAGCAATTTGCATACAAATTCATTCTCAACGATCAGTTTTAGATCATGTTTTCACATTTTAAGTGCAGTAGAAGTAAATATTTAGGGCAAAAAATAAACCATTTTTATTTTTAGAATAACCGTTAATCATAAAATTTGTTCCGGTATTACATATATTTGTGACAAATTAATTATTAAACTTTTAACTATCCTATCAATAACAGTAAATTTATAAGAGTGTTTAGGAAATATTAAGAGGATCTACAAGGAAAGTAACTCAAAATTCAACGGAGACCTAATTTCTCAATAAATCAATGCTTGAAAAGTAAATCAATTTTATCTGCCCTATTAAAAATAATCGCGTATATTTGTATATAGCTATGCATATTTGTCGCCTCCTATTTTGAAGCCCTACTTGACCTAGAAGGTTGCGTTATGTTTTAAATGCAGCTAATGATTTGGGAGCATGTACAAAACTTTCGAAAATTCAAAAAATTCAATAGATATTTTAATATTTTCAAAAAAACACATTTCTTGAAAAAATCTTATTTTTAATTCGAAAATCAAGTTAGGTTCTCGATTGTTTTTAACTGGAGTCAGAAAAATTTGCCTTGTACTCTATAAGTCCGATTTTTCAAAAAGTTGGTAAAAAGATTTCAAAAGTCATATTCTACAGATTTTGAATGATAAAAAGCTGTGAAAAATCAGCCCCTTTTTATGTCAATATGTATGTATGTCTATCTCCTACTTTTGCTGCTTTGCGACCGGACAGCGGAGGGCAGAACATGCTAAAAAACCGATTGCTGTAAAAACTGATTGCTACATTTAGTGACCGCTAGCTGCGGGCATCGTATCTAGGTTTTCAAAAAAAAATATATTATTTCTCATTCAATAGATACAACATATAAATGCGATGATAGTTTCAAATAATACTTACTCAGTCATTTGAAATAAGTGATCTATGTGCTTTTCATAACCCCTTTCACCCTGGAATTAAAAGTGATACATATTTTCAAGTAAATTTCGTATATATATATACACACACACACTCTCTGCTACAAAAAAAAATATGCACGCATAAGAAATTGAACTACAGCCATGAAACTTGACATGTATGTACCGTTTGAGGAGATATGCAAATGATTGGAATTTGGGAGCAAAAAACGTTTTTTTAAGAAATAGTGACAACACGAAGATGACATTTTAGTAAGTGGTAAATCTTCGCCTGACAGCTATACAAGCCGATATTCGGTGCTGTATAGAGTCAGTTAAGTTGCTTATGTTCCACTGTTGGTAAATGTCTTGTTGGTAAGCGGAATCTGTGCGGCTTAACAACATAGACAGAATAATCGGTTTCAGAATATCGTCGACATACAAGCGAGCTGCCAGATTGGCTTGCAACACAACTAGAGGAGATCAGCTGTCCCAGGAGATAGCTCCCCAGACTGCTACCGAGGTCATCTGCATTGAGAGAGAAGCGGGATTCGTCGCAAAGTACAGCATGTCTCTAATCGGATACTGTCCAGACTAACCGAGTTCTGCACCAATCCAGACGGCCTTGCCTATGCTGAAGGGTCAGTGGTAGACGCCTTAATGAACGTCGACAGCTAATCCCACTTTCAAATGGGGGAAGGTTCGCTTAGACTTAACTATCGCCATCTGGCTACTGCGGAAGAGATGTTCAAAGGAGAAGTAACCGTACAGGGGTATTCCCTTGGAGTAAAATCCCTTCTCGATGGGCGCTGGTGTGATTTCGCGCAATGCATCTTGGGTGATGGATAGAGATTCTTTGTCAAGGAGGGGAAGGAAATGAGTTATTTCTTTCGCAAGTCACTGTGTTTGTCTGTTGTATTACCACGTGGGCTGACTTTATTACAATTTTAAGTTGTTAATTTAATATTTTTGTCACTTCATTTACATGGTTGACATGTATTTAATCGTGTATTACAATTCTGGGCTGTGTACATTTGATTTTCCGATTGGGATTGTCTTAAAATGACCGATTTGCTGAGTCTCTTGCAAACACAAAAGGTACGTGAATTATTTCGATCCTAAAAGTATTTAATCTATTGTTTTATTTAATATGCATATATAATCGCAATAAACACCTTTAGAAATAAAGGATCTTGTCGTTTAGGATCCTTATCATGATTATATTTACTCATTTGTATACTTAGAACTTTTGATTTTACTAATCTTAAGCCAATTGATTAGCTTGACATAAGCCAGTTGATTAGCCTGTTGAGATAGAATTATTTTTAATTTTCTGTCTGTTCAGGCTGATTTGCTGGATGTGTTGAAGCAGATAACATTAGAAATAAAATACTTTTAGATTATTTATACTGTGATTTTCTTTCTATGTAAATGTGTTTATATAATGAATATGTGTAAATAAAAATTGTTTGATTAAATTTTGCTTAGCTTCACTCATGTTTCATTATTTTCTTTGTCTAATTTATTTTTATAGGACATTCTTTTTTCCTGGTAGGAACCATTATTGATTTTACAATTATTAGAGGAGTTTTTTTTTTCTCCTTAATTTCTGTAGTTTAAGTTACACTTCTGCTAAAAGAGTTTATCTGAAAGAAATATGTAAAATATAGAAGAGTTTCTATCTTAAAACCATTTCATCTGCAACTTATAAATTGCAGGGGTATTATTAAAATTTACAAAATTATCTTCTATGAAGAGTATAAAATATATCTGTGAAATAAAATCTGAGAATAAAATATATCTGTAGAGCGAAAATGTGTGAAAAAAAATTGTGGAACTTCTTACTCTTTATTTGTTTTACCTGATCATGTCAAAGGTAAGTGCATTTATAATTTCAATTTTATTAATATTACATATAAGAATGCACTTGAATTTGAGTGTAAAAGTTTTTTGTAAGATCATGCATGCAAAATAAAATTCTAATAAAATTTTAAGTCATAATTAGATATGAAATAAAATATAATTTTATTTTACCGTAATATCTTTTAATGATAAGGAAAAAATATCTTAAATTGAAAAAAATTTTTATACAAGGACAAAGCATGCAAATTTAAATTCTTATTTTGAATGTAATTGGAGGTAAAAAAAAGCATTAAAATTTTTTATTTTGCTTTAAAAAATCTTTATGTAAATGAAAATATGTTTTCCATTTAAATTGCATCACTTATCATACGATTATCAAATCAAAGTATTAAAAAAAAAAAAAAACCCGAGAAGAAACAATAAAGAATCCTTCATCCCGGATTCTCGTCCTGTAACGTTGCTTTTCCTGCATGACAGATTTTCCGCAGTCGCGATAAGGCTGTTTACATTGGGTCTACGGAAGCTTCCCTTTTTTACGGTTAGAAATTCTTTGCTTTCTGCAGGCTGTCTCTGAATAATATCCCGTGATACAGGATGCAAGGAGGATGACAAATGCTTTTGAATAGCTGATAGCAACGCCATTGGTGTGGACTTGGCTTCTTTTCTGACTGCATGATTATCTCGAGCAGTTGCCTATCTGGGACGTCCTGAGCTTCTGCGACATTTACATGTGCCTTCTCTGATCCACTGTTGCCAACTGCCTACACCGAGCAACTACCATATCGCTCCGACCAAGATGGCGACTGATAAGTCTGTTGGACCAACCAGTTACCCTTAGGCATTTAATGCGACAGCTCTTTAAATTCAAGAATTGTTCGTAGCGTCATTGAGTATGTCACAAAGGCATCTTTGTACACAACTTTGTATACAACTATCAAAGCAGAAAATCCTGTTCCAATTGGCCGTTAGTGAGACACCTTTCGTTTAAAATGCTACACGAGGCGTCGTTCTGGTGCACGTTGCATGAGCCCTATAACATCATTGGCGCTGGCAATTTGATCATTTGCATAACTCTTAAAACGACATTTGCCTGCCGAGTTTCGCTACCGTAGTTCAATTTTTTTATGTGTGCATATATTTTTTTGCAGTGCACACACACACACACACACACATATGGAGACAAAAAAAATATATATATATTATAATTATTTATTAATTATATAATTAAATAAAATTGAATAATAATGAAATAAACTAAGCAAATTAGAAAAGTAAAAAATCGAAAAATAAAATACATTAATATTAATGCTTTGAATTTTATTTTCGCTAAAAAATTGTAACTTTAGCCAGTTTAACACTACGATTTGAGCGCCCTTATAATGGTGTATAGTGGCATTCTCCTTTATCCATTTCTTCTTTGAATCACTTGTTTAGTAAGAATTTTCATCTATGCTTCATGTTCATATTCTGTTTTACTTATATGGATAATTGTCCTGTCTCGGGCTCTGACTCACTGGACGGGTCTGGGAGGGTCGCTGTGAACGTATGTTCTGCGTCCTAGGTCATGTCGTCCTTTCGTCATGTTCATTCCGGTGCTTCTCGATATTTTTCATACTGTTGTGGTTGATTGCAATTACACGTGATGAAAGAAGAAGGGTTCATGCCTCATGGTAATAATAAATTTCCTAATTTTTCTTACCTTCAATTTTTCATCTTTTGGTGCCTGTAGTCTAAGTTTGGGTATTTATAGTAAGGTACTATTGCCCAATCTGAAACAAGCACTTGTTTGGATAATTAGAATTAAATACTCAGACCTGAAGATGAATTTAATTCTGGTTAATTTTCGAATTTGAGCCGGTGTTCTTTTCTTTTATCGGCATTATGGCCGTCATTTTGCTTCTATGGTGATGTTAATATTTCACGATTACTTGAATAAATTATTTTTATTATTACATATTTCTAATATATATATATATATACACATACAGGGTGTCTCACAAAATGTGAGCAGCAGAGGTTGTTTGAATGGTTGTTTGTAGACTCATAGCCTCAATTGCAGAAATGCTTTACATAAGGTAGGAAGTTATGAAATAGTAATGTAAAGGCTGTAACATAATATTATGAACTTTGGTTGCAAATACTTACTAAAACGTTTATCACTTTGAGATCCAAATTTTCTTTACTTTGACTAAATGATGTATTGACAACAGTTTTGTACTTCACATTTTTTGGCTAGAGGGGCTGTATGTAAATGTTAATTTATTTTATTTTTTAACAATATTACTGCATATCATTTACATTTCCATTTCATAACTTCTGACCTTATTTAAAGCACTTTTGCAATTGGAACCACAGGGCTACTAACTACAGGGCTACCGCGCCCTCTAGAGAGATAACAATTGGCAATCGACTCGGTGATTTTGAACCTTTATTAGTCTTGCAGAGTGGTAATATTGAGGTTTAAAAATCAGTCTTTAATCAGACCAGCCTGGTGATTGCTGTCGGATGCTTCTATGTTTAGTCCAGTCTGGTGATTGCTGTCGGATGCTTCTGTGTTCAGTCCAGCCTGATGATTGCTGCCGGATGCTTCTATGTTAAGTCCAGCCTGGTGATTGCTGCCAGATGTTTCTATGTTCAGCCAAGCTTGATGATCGTGCCAGATTCTTCTATATTCAGCCCAGCCTGGTTAATGAGCCGGATGCTTCTATGCCAAGTCCATCCATGGTCTAGGTACAAAGTGTTCTGGGATGTATTTCTACATTTCGTAAATTAGTATAACTTGCTACAATTGTATGGTAATACGTAAATTCCACAAAATCTCCAAAATAAAATAAAGACAACCCAAAACTGGTTAATTAAATAGTCTTCAATAAAACACCTTTAATGACGATTGGTTTGTGTGATTTTAAGTACGTCATTAAACGTGTTTTATTAAAAACATTTTAATTAACCAGTTTTTGGTTGTCTTTATTTCATTTTGGAGTATTATAACTTGTTTTTCTGTTTAGTAAAATTTAGTTTCGAGCTATTTAAAATAACTCGAAACTATAAAATATACTAGACAGAAAAACTTAGGGCAATAGCAAACCGGTAAGTATTTATGATTAAAATATTTTGTCTCAGGCTTCCAACTTGTTTTTATATATCACATTGTATTAAATTTTAAATTTACAATTTGAAAGAGTTATAAAAATCACATAATGATTCATTCTTACCTTCGATCTCCACATCAGCCACAATTTAAAAATATCGTTGTGGCGACCACACTGAATCACCTTGTCTCCTGTATCAAAATTTACATCATAATGCTTATCTTGTTGAAAAAGATAGTCAGCACTTAACTGATTACAGCTCATCAAAAGGCCCTAAAAAAAAATGCTATTGATCATGTCATAAATATTTTTTCATAATTTTCATTCTATATTATTCCTTAATATTGATATTATACATCTAGTCAAGAAAAATACACTAAGAAAATTTAAAGTACAAATAATTAAAGTTAATTAAGATTTGGTTTTTATGAAGAAAGCACGGTTTTGTTAGAAACACAACCTCTTATTGGAAGGATAGAAATCTTAAAGGCAAACTTTAAAAGCAAAAATTTTTAAAGATTGCAGATTCTCTTTTTTCAAATAAGAGATAAGGCAAAACGAAATACATTTAAATTTAGGAATATGTTGTTATTGCTCATCTTTTTAGTTGTTTTAGTTACCCGACTTGGGCATTCAAGTTTTTTTTAAATCATCATGGGTACACATTTCAACAGCTTTCAAACAGTATGTATCTCATTCCACTGAAAATATGAATGGTATGAATTGAGTGAGGAAGATCTTATGTTTATATAATACTTACATCTTCACTAAAATGAATGGTATGAATTGAGTGAGAAAGACCTTATGTTTATATAATACTTACATCTTCGCTAAAATGAACAGTAGAGCATTGAAGTAATGAGCCCATGAGCTTATGAGGGTTCCATGTTAAAGATTTAGCCCTGTAATATATGAATATTTATAATACATGCAAATTTTAATGATTGTTGTAAAAGTAAATAAGTTATTAATAAATAAAACTGTAAAGTTTTGCTAGGCGAACCTTTCGACTCCATTCATTCTTGATCTGTACTTTGTAGATAGTAATACACCACCGCCCCAGGCAGCCTGAAATGACAAAACAAGTGAAAAGTGAATTAGTAATCTTGAAATTTTTGCATCTTAGTTAAGCTGGGAAAGACAGCAAACACAAAGTCTCATCAACGTGACAGAATAAACCAATATAATACAAACATAATAAATAAAACTGCTGTTTGCAAGAATATAACTTTCTAATATGAAGAAAGCATGCACAGAAAAACTAGGTACCTACAACTGTTTCTGTGCCCTAAATGTCTCTGTAGTTGTCCTTAGACTCTGTTTAAGAGCACATTGTTTTCGACCTGAGAAAAAAGCCCCAAAAGGCTCTTGGAACACTTGTAGTCACCTAATTTTTCTATAGGCTTATTTTCTTCAAGGAAGTATCAAGGAAATAAAGTTATAAATCAATATAAGGCAATCAGTTTTACAATAGATTCGATTATACAATTGTTGTAAACAAGTAAACCTTTTCATATCCGTACTGCTGTTGATTTATCACCTATAAAATAGTTGGCTTATTGGTAACATTGCAGTTGCTTCATAATGGTGGGTAATTTGATATCTCACGAGAATCTCATTATATCTAAATGTATTTAAAAAAATTCAAACTATTAATGTTCAAATCATCTAGAAAAATGATGCATTTATAAATTATCTTGTCATAAAGAAACGTAAAACATTTTCATGTCATGTTTTTTAATATTTATCTAATTTTATTTTATTGACTATCAGTATTCAAGATACATTAAAATTAAAAGGGAATATATGAAAAATGCAAATATATGAATTATAAATGTTACATTTTTAATGTAATATAGTATTTTAGCTTTATTAAATTCTCTTGTAAAATAGAGCTTTATGTGTAAATTCATTTATTGAGCAGGTACTTTGCATATTTGTTGTGTAGCGCCTTTCAATTTTTTTTTCTCAGAATTTCATCTATTTCTCAGAATCGGTTATAAATAAAGCTTAGATAATGAGTGATATGAATTTAACACCAAGTTTCTAATGAGGAGGGATGGAAGATTATCAAAGACTTTAAACTTCTGACTATTTTCCACTTTTAGTTCAAAAATTTTCCTTAAAACCTCTAGTTTCCCTAAAACATCTAGTTTTCAGAACAGGCTATAGATAGAGCTTAGATGACGACTCATATGGATTTAGCATAAAATTATTGTGGGAGTAGAGGTCTTAATAAGAAGTTCCACTTCCGGTTCTAGATGTGTCAGTTTCGATTAAAACATTTACATTTTTCTTGCAACATCTGTTTCTCATGATTGCCTATAGATAGAGCTTAGATGAGGACTGATATGAATTCAGCATCTGATTTTGGAAGGCGTATAGGGGGTTTACTATGGATTTTTCTGGTTCTGGATATGTCACGTCTGGTTTTTCCGAAAATTCTGAAGACTGTACACAAAGAAGGAAGAAAAAAGAAGAAAAGGTATAAAAATTCTTAATAGTTCCGTCGAAAAGTGAAATATAGTGAAGTGGACAAACTACTTACCATCCTATGAAAGTTCCTACATAAATTTTTAATTTCATTTCATTCTTTAGATCTTTTGAGTCTACTTTAATTATATTGGAAGCATATTTTTGCAAGTTGAAAAATTTGTTGTTTATAGATCAAATTAAGATTACTTAAACTTTTTATATTGTAGATTCACTGCGGCAATTTCCTTTGAGTATCAGAACAAATTCCAAAAATTTTTATCTAAAGTTCTGATGTATTGTCACTTGTTGTTCATCTTGAGTTGTGTTATTGCTTATAAATTTATTAATATCTCTTTACGAAATTACGTCTTTAACATACAAAAAGTATATATTTTCAAAAATTCCTGAAAATTTGTCTATTAATCGTAAGTTTGTTTGAAAGAAAATATTTTAATCTTTCCGATGGTGTTAAGATGGAAACGCAATGATAATATTTTTTGCAGCTAAGGAACTCGTTTGTGTGAAAAATCGTTCAAAATCGAGTTAAATCGTGCTAAAACATAAAATAACTAAAAATTAATTCGAATTTTGACGAAGCACATCGCTTCGAGTCCTGATGTACCTGTGTACCAAAAATCATGGCCGTACGACGCTTCAATTTTTCGCTACAGACAACACAAACAGATGAACAGACGAATAGACCCTTTATTATTATAGATTAGGCTGCTTAGGTATATTTTTCTAGGAATCCTGTATGTTTTCAATGCACTTTAAGTTGATATTTAATTTCAACAAAATGTACTTCTTACTTACATCAATATGAAGCCATATATTAAACTTGTCACAGATGTCTGCAATCGGATGGATGGGATCGAAGGCTCCTAGAACAGTTGTTCCTGCAGTGCAACAGACAAAAAATGGCTTATATCCCTTGTCTAAATCTTTTCGAATGCACCGCTCTAGTTCTTCAGGTATCATGCGACCTCTATAAAAAATAAATAAAAATATATTAAAATTATATTATTCTATTAGACAAGATGTATCTAATGTAGTAAAGATAAAGTTTACCAATATCTGTTCCATGACAAAGCGCTACATAGAAAAATAAGAAAGTGGAGGTAAAACGGAATAGTTAGCTGTTTGAATAATTGCTGGAAATTTCGTTTTTATATGTTAAAGCATGATTTCTCTGTAAAATGTTCTGTTACTTTTATTCTATGACTATAAATGACACATTGTTTTCAAACCTTCGAGTTCTACAATTAGAAGGCAGGACTATAACTGTAGGTGCATTTTTGATTGACAAGTAAGAATTATACGTACAGCTCAAACTGCTGCTAAAGTAATAAGACTGAAATAATTTCGTTCAAAGCAGCATACAATGCAAAAGTAAATAGTATTAATCAGTTTCGAAGACAGAAAAAGCAGTATTTTTCGTCAGGACACACAAGAAGCGCAATCTTCACTCGTGAGAGAAAGATCGGCTACTGATGTAGGAACAGCAAACGTACCATGGTGAGAGAAGAAAAACGAGGCAAAACCCAAGAGGAAAGGGCAAGAGGTGGGGCACAATGAATGAATGATAAAATACCAAAGAGGCAAATGAACGTCCAGCCGAAGATATAAAGCACTTGTTCAGTGAGTAAACCTACGAACATAAGAGCCCTATTCAATTGAATATGAAACTAACCGGTTTCGGCAGTTGCATGAGTCGTCCAAATCAGCGGTAAAAATAATAGAATTGAGATAATTGGAATTAATTGGGATTGTAATTCCTACTACATTAATTTCTGTCTGATGATGGATACTATGCCTGCAAAGTTTCTAGATCAACAGAGGGAACTTCTGGAGGGTCTGAAAGATTAAAAAACATTTTTAATGCCCCCGGGCGAGTAAATCGCAAATCCGCCTACGTTAAGTTCTGTTCGATGTTTGATACTATAAGTGCACAAAGAGTCAGCCTTTCAGGTCAACAAGAGGCTCTGAAGGGTCTGAGAAGACATTTCAAAACCTACCATTTTCTCCGCTCCTCGGGAGGGTAAATCGAAAATCCGACTCTGTTAAGTTCTGTATCATAGTTAATGCTATAAGTGTGCAAAAATTTATCATTCCAGGTCACCGGGGGCTTCTTAAGGGTTATAGAAAGACAAAAACAAGTTAGACTTGTTAGACAATTATTTTGATGATTGTCTTTTATTTGTACCAAATGAGCGCCTTAAAAACGAGATTTACCTTCAAATTTTCGAATGTGCTATAAAAAGACGCTTTTCTGGGGGGAAAAAATCTGGTTTGTATGTTTGTAAATAATTTTTTTTTTCAAACCATGTTTGCATATGATACTGTTAAAAGTGACGAAGAAGGTCTTAGAAAGACATAAACAAGGATGATTAAATGGTCAGCCATGCTTCAGTAATTGTATATGAGAGTGTTAATCCAAACTTTTATCAGTGCCTTATTAATACCAGTTATGGATTCTCTAATGTGCTTTAATTAATGGTTTCAAGGTCTCGCAAAATTATTAAAAATCCACCCTATTATCAAATGACAGAATTATTTATAAGCAATCAATGGAGACCATTGAGTTGGAGTTATCACAAGTCGTTCTCGAGATATTATATAATCCTACATTTCTACACGGAGAGCGATATCTCTGGAAATAATTAAACGATTTCCACGAAATTCGGTATGCACAATAAAAAGCCGATTGATTTTTAACAATATTGAAAAAGCTCCTTTTTGCACTATTGTTTTACCCCCAAATCTAAATTTGTTAATTTGCAGGGTGGTCTTATGATGGCAAAACGACGAAACATCATTCTGAGGAGAGAAAAAAATTGGCAAAAGTTTTTTTCAAATCCATCAATGCTATTGAAACTTACACCATTTCGTTTTTTTTTGCATTTTGGTGAAAAACTGGTCTAAATAATAACTTGTTTGCGTGCCTCTACTTTTGATTCCATTTTTAATGTAATTTATGTCATATCAACTGTGTTGAAATTTGCCAACAAAGTAGCGTATTTCTCACTTACGTCGTTTTGCCGTATCAACTGTGAGAAATATGTGCAAAATATGAGTACATACAAAATATGAGTACAAAATATGAGTTCCGGTAAAGTTTATGCACTGTAGTTTCGCTTAACAAGAAATTGTCATTTTGAACATACTTCATATATTTGCGTTCTTATATCTGCTACATTAATTTAGATACGTCTTCAAGAAAATATCATAACATCAACTTATCAAAAGAAGGCCAACCCGCTTTGTAAAGACAAAACGACGTATCGTGAGATCATCACAAAGACGAGGGAATGGGCACATTTAATTATTTTCTTTTTAATTTTGTCCTCTCTGCCAACATATAAATTCGGAATCCAATACTTACCTGTTATCACATCTAACTTCTATCACGTGATCAGTCCCGAAACCCATAACCATTCCAGCTCCCCTCATGGAGTAATGACTCTACAAAAGAAAAGTATTTAATTGAGAAGTGGAGCAATTATTCTCCAAACATTGTGCCCCAAATGAAGCTTATAAAGCACGTTCCAACTATTGAACGGGGCACCACACGAAATCATTTTTTCTTTTTTTACAAATGAAAATACTCACATGTTCCGATGTGTAAATGACGAGTTGACCGATTCCCATCAATCCTTCCGCTTTGTAGGTTGGGTACATTTTATGTCGAGCACATAAGGCAGCATACAAGTTACTGATGGATCCACCTTGTTTAAAGCAAAGATAAGTATCATTTAATAATAAGATAATAAATAAATACAGATATCAGTGTAATTGATATTTTGATGTTTAAACGAAATCTTATGTAATAGAAATAGTTTTTTTCTTAATTCTTGGAATATCTTTTGATGCAAGTACACGCGGTGAGTGTCCAGTGCGTTAATACTACTGTTAGTTATGGGTGACAAATTTGTCAATGACGGACATTGGAAAGATCTATAAAATTTGGCTCAAACCGTCTGGAACAATTTCAAAGTTTAATACTTCGTTAGCATAGAAACAACAATCTGAAAATTTAATACTTCGTTAGAATAAAAACAACAGTTTGAAAATGTAATACTTTGCTAGTATAAAAACAACAATTTGAGAATGTAATGCTTCATTCGTATAAAAACATAAAAGGTTGACTTAAAGTATCAAATGATTTCGGAGGCAAAGAACAGCCCGTTCTTTGCTTCTGAAATCGTTTGATACTTTTAATTAATATTTTATGCTGTTATATTAATGAAGTATTAAGTTTTCAGATTGAAAAGATCATTACGAACCGCATTTTGATGTCAGAAGATGTAATAATAAAAATGTCGCTTTTAAGAAATTCGGTTTATTGATTTTCCTTTGCTGTACGTGATTCCTGTTATAGTGTATTAAACCCAGTGAAGGTTAACAGATGTGAAAAGGGGGAGGGGACTGCAATAAGCCATATTTACAGGGGGGGGGATACGCTAAGCCTAATTTTCTAGGGACTACGATGCCCTTGTTTTTTTTTTATATAACGTAATAAATTAAAATCAGTGGTGACGTCTCCTTCCACAATTTACTGACGTCAAATTAGTCATGACGTCAGTAAATTATAGGAAAGGGAGGGTATTTAAAGCACGAGAATCCCATGCGTTTGCGCTATGCTACTACACCTTTTCACTCTTTAAAGATTGTTATAAAAGTAATCCGTAAAGTAAAATTTGATAAATTTGAAACCGAGAAGCAAGACCTGTAGGAATTGGCGCCCTCCTCAAAATATGAAGAGGTTTCCTCCAGTATTTTTTAACTCTACCTTCTGTTAGGAGATTATTCATATTTCGAATTGATAGACGTCGGTACAAAGCAGCCTTTGTCAGGGATCAGAAAATTTGTTTGAATTATGAAAGGGAAAGAATAAAATTTAGAGTGTTTTAATTAATCAGATTTTACTGCATTAAAATGTGAACATGTCATCCTATTGATATAGTCATTAAAATGTACATTTTTAAATGGAAGTAAAAGTACTCACTTAATGCGAAATTCCTTTACACCATAAATTATTTATTTTGATAAAAAGGTGGGGGGTACCCGAGTCCTTTCTCTTATTTGATTGGAGCTCCATATGCTTAAACGTCTTTAGCTTCATAGTAAATACGCCACTGATTGAACCTAATTTGAGACTTTGAGAAAACAATCAGCCATTAGAATCGACGACGGAACTCGGGTCTCCTATATTGCACCCAGATATTTTATACCTACCATACCAATTTGATCCTCTAAAGAATTACTAGAAATATATTACAGGTCACAAAAATTTATCTTAAAACAGCACGGATTAAAACATCTAAACTTTAGTAATTTCTGAGTCATTTATGATTATTTTTAATTTGTTTATTGATGCACATTATTAAATAAAAAAGTTATATTTATTTTGATTTGCCATGACTATTCAATAATATGCTACTGCGTTTAATACAAGTTCGGCTACAGAAAATGTTCGAAATATACTCTTCTTTATATTCTAGTTTTCTCAATATATTTTTAAGTTCACTAAGATCTTGACTGTAAAATCTGAATGACTGTAAACTGGCACATCATAATGAAATTAGCCACAGTGAGAAATTTAATTAGCCACAGTGATGGTTAAATTTGCCTGTTAAGACTAAATAGGGTTGAAACTTGATTCAATATACGAATGCTTGTAAAAATTGAGAAGCATATTCTGTAAAAAAAAAATATATATATTAAATGTTTTACCTGGACCGAGGATACTGTCGCCGTTTGGCCATCCAATTATTTCTCTCATTTTCTTTAATGTTATTTGCTCCATTAATATGAACACCGGTGCAATTTCGTAAGTAAACCTATTATATTATAAATAATACATATAATTAGTTGAGTTATACGTATAATATTCATAGAATAAGGCATTCAAATAATAAATTTTTTAATTTATATAAGAGCTGCAGGGCGAAATCTTCGCCAGGCTGCAGAAATATTAAACAATCAGTATTGTATAAACTTATATTTACTGTGTTTGGACTAAACGTCAATGTTATTATGTCAATGCCAATGCTATCCTCAAATTTGCAAATTAATTTTTTTCAACATTGTGTATTAAAAATAGTTATTATTCCTGTTTAATTAATATATTGCTTTTATTGTTTATTATATGTATATATATATATATATATATATATATATATATAAATCTTTCAATTTTTATATATATATATACGCTCGCCACAAAACAAAAAATAAATGAATTAATACATAAAAGATTCAAAGCAACTAAGAGAGAAACGTGGCAGTACATTATGACGGTATCTGTTAGATCGTATCGGCAGCTGGAGGGATGGTGGCTGTTAGATCGTATCGGTAGGTAGAAATTAGTTGACTTTAGACAGACTTGCTAATTTCGTTAAAAAATCTTATTAAAAATTTTGGAAAAAGGCTTTCGAGACGTATTAGTTCAAGTATAGATGATACTGTGTCGAAAACCCAGACCATCGACTTGCCCTAAGGTAAGAGCAGCAATTTGAGTGGACGGGAACAGATGCTACTGTGTTGAAGATCCAGACCGTCCGACTCATCCTTACGATATAAAGCAGCTATTTGGACGGCCGGAGATGCTGCTGTGTGAAAACCCTCAGACCTGTAAATGCGATAGATATCGTGCGGCATTGCGAACAAACAAACAGGTAGATATAACATTTAATTATTATAGATTATTTATTTTTTTATCATTTTTGATAGTGAATAAAAGTTACTGTATATAATTATTAATCAGCTTTTGCGTTTGGAAAAGTTAAAATATGTTATCCTTTTACATAGTACATGTTGTACAAAATGCGTTTTCGGACTCCATATATGGATAAGGCACAGATTAAAATTTTGCACTTCTATATGCAATAAGCGCTCTATTTACATTTTATATAGAGACACGTTCTTAATCTTAAAGTCACTTAGAAGATTAAAGATAGATGAGACAGTGTGCGTTGAATTATAATTGGAAACTCTTTTTTAAAAAGGGAATTTAATTCTCAGCTCTAATATGCCACACTCTCGCCAAGTGGGAATTTGAGTAGGAATTTAGTAAGTTTTTGGTGTACTTACTTCTAATTCACTTTTATTAATATGACCATAAGCAAAAAATTAAATTAATTTTTGTATATATTGAGTTATCTTCAACATGGCGACATTTCTTCGAAGTCGCCAAATTAACGATATTCAGCCAATTTATCACCAAAGTCACCAATTTGTCGCCAAGTATGATAGGAAGTTTCTTACATAGCATAGACTATAGACCAATCGCGTTTTTTAACACATTCAATTTAATAATGTATTTTTACATAATTAGAGCTTCTTATTTTTCGGATTGTATTCAACGAAGGCTATGAATTTAATGGAGAAACTTATCACCGTTAATAATAATTTTTCTTCTGTTAATATAATCTTGAAAATATACCAGTAATCTTCAATTGAATTAATTCGCATTTTTAAACTTCAATATTTTGTAAATAAATAAACATGCATTCATTATAGGATTTTACTGACTCACATGTTTGTATTGGCAGTCGCCGTAAGCCACTCTCCAGCCATGCACACAATATCTAAACCGCTCGACAGCTGATTGTAAAAATAAGGATGTCCTGTGAAAAAAAATATATCTATGTTAATAATTAAACATTTTTAAAAACAAACTTTAAATATACATCTATTTTAACTAGTGAAGTCTGTAAGTAATTAAAAACACCTAGTTTATTAATGAAATATCTATAGTAGTATTAATGTAGTATAGAACAATAAATATTAATCTAAAAAAAATTGATCGAAAATGGATTATGATTAGAGCTAGAATTTATAGGCGCTAAAAATCTCAAAATAGCCGGGCAAAAAATACGATGAAAGAAGGTACCGAATTTGATACTGAATCTATATTAGTCATTACTTAAGCTCTATCTATAACATATACTGAGAAATAGATGTTTAAAAAAAAATTATTAAAAATAATAGTAGGGCAAAACTTTTGCTCCCAATAAAAGGAAAAATAGCTTGAACTTTTAAAATAAGCGTATATAGATATTAACCTTAAAATAGGCATTTATAGGCACTAACTCTCAAAATAAGTATTTATAGGCACTATAGGATTTGGATAGTAGACCTCTTAGAGCTAGAATTGGATATATGTGTTGGAATCCTACGATTCTACAATTAGGATAAAATAGGCAAATGGGGCAAAATTCGGACTCTAATTATGGCACAAAATTAAATGCAGACACATCTATATACGTATATATAAGCATATTATTTTAAAAAAAATATTAAGCGATATGTGGTAATTTTTGGTGTTTTAGTGATTACTCTTAAAAACGTATATCATTGTTTTTGCAAGTCTTAATTATATCTACATAGTTAAGAATATTTAAATATTGATGTATGTGGAAATTTGCAAGAGTTGATGCAGGCGAGCCGCATAATTTGTAATGCAGATACGAGTAGTAATGAAAGCTTGAGAACCACTGCTCTAGAGCACCAATAAACTGTTTTCAAATTGTCGTCTGCCTGTGTATCGGTGCAAAAGTTCGTATCCCCCATAACTCAAACTATTCCATGGATTTTATGAAGTTTGACAATTTGGTGCACTGAAGGTTATAATCTGGTGATTTGGTGCTAATTAGATTTTAGTGAGAATTGAAATCGAATTGACCAATTTTTTCGAAACTGCCCTCTAAAGAAAGGAAAAATCAAATAAAAAAAAATTCTGTAGATTTCGATAATATCATCCCACCCGCATATACGCCCTGAAAATTTGACGACTTTCTTTCATATAATTTCCAATTGTAATCTAACTTTTTGTCAATTTTTAAGGTGTTACAGATCTTCTCAGAGCTCATCCTTTTTCCCATTCGTTTTTTATTATTATTATTACTAAGCTTGAAGTCGCCACTTCTAATTCATGAAACACTCAATTTTTAAAGCATGAAATAACATAAAAGATAACATATTTATCTCCTGCCTTTCCCATCTTGAAACTTAGGGTTGTAAAAGGGGAAACTCACCCCCATGGTTGCAACAGAGAAAATTAAGTTAGTTTTTGCCACTGAGCTATCTATTATTGGAAAAGAACACTCCTGTTCCTTAATATTACTCTTCTCCGTTTACGCGAAAAGATACAGTGTAGGTTTACTTTCGAATCGAATACGTTAGACTTTGGCCAATTGACTTCTACGCGAAGTATTCAGTTTTTCTATTATTAATGATAATCGCAATAAATAAAACTGCTGCTTGTGAGAATAAAACGAAAGAAGCAGGTATATATCAGTTAGGTGACTACTATATTGTTCAGAGGGTGTTTTTAGCCCCCTTTCTCTGGAAAAAAACCGTATACTCTCTTAAGAACGGTTATGAACGAACCGACTAATTTTTAAGCAATCGAGTTTAAAAACATTCGAAATTATTGAACTTCATTTAATGTATGAAATTATATCGAACTTGTTATTTATAAGAGCTTTATAATATTTTGGGTAATTTATTGATTTTTTTATCCTGTTCAAAGCTGGAAATTTATAATACCATTGAGACTCGTTTAAATATTTGTATAATATGATATCATTAATCGGTTTGTTTTATCCGACATTTACACGATTCTTTGATCTTTTCTTTGTATTATGTTGCTTCTTATATTTGAATATTGGTACATTTCTTGTACTCCCATCCTCTTTACTTTTGTTAATATTTTTGTTACACCATTTAATTATGAACTAGAGATTAATGCCTCATTTAGTTTATTAACTAGAGAAATACGTTTCATGAAATATGTCATACAAATCAGTCAAATGGGAGTGGATTTTGAGACTATACTAAAGACAAAAACTGTACCAGAATTTAAGTATTAAAGATTAAATATACCATAGTGCCAATATAACTCATCTTAACGTTGCTATTACATTTTTACTTCATTGCCATGCTTGAGACTTGAAAAATAACATTTAGACAATTAATGACGTATTTTTACTGAATATTCAATAAAAGTTCTGCTATTATTCATTATAATATTTATAACCCCCTCTGTAGCTCGTAAGCACAATCATTGGCATGTACTCTTTTTTTTTAACATATATCTCCATTTTAAATGAAAAAATAATAATATCAACAAGTCATATTAAATGAATAGTTATTTTCTATATTAACTGATGCATAAATGTAGCCAGGATCTTGGAAAGGAGGTCGAAGATCGATGGGAGGGGGGGGGGGTTACAGTGCTGGATTTAGTTTCCAACAAGAAAACAAATATTCAGCAAATGGAGGGAGAGGAGGGCTATGGGTGGGCCTCTGTTCATGCCTATAATTTGAGGGATGCTAAACTGTGTCAATCCTGAGGTATTGCATGTTTTTGAACTGGTTCTTCAAAGAAAAATGTATATAGATTTCATATGCAATTTTGCATAATGAATTGTTTGGGGTCATCATCTTGAACATTATTACGTGTTATACTTGTCTTGATAGTGTACTTTTTGTATTCGTGTTGGGTTATAGTATAGTTATACACAGCACTAACGTAGTTTGGAGGAGCGGTCAAGAGCGATAAAAATGTATAAAATATATTCAGTGACTAGCATTCTAGCAGGTTAAAAGACAGGGAAATAGCACTCTTAAAAGCACTCTTAAAGCTCTCAGTTGCAACTTTTTTAATACGATTTAAAAATGCCTCTTACTTAACTTCAAAAACAGTTATTTTAATTGAAAATTGACCCAGTTAGGTTCTGTTTCGTGGTCAATACGAAGTCTTCTAGTAGTGAAGTATACAAATTTTAAGCCTTTCAGTAACACTGCAGAGTATGCTAAGTTTAAGCCTTCTTGTAAAGCCGCAATGTTTTAAAGTCTAAACCTTCTAGTAGCACTGCAAAGTATGCAAAGATTAAGCCTTCCAGTAGCGTTGCAAATTATGCAAAGTTTAAGCCTTCTAGTAGCGCAACAATGTATGCAGAGTTTAAGCATTCTAATTTCAATGCTAAGTTTATGTCTTTTAGTATACTTGGGGGGGGGGGGGGGCTTCTATCTGGAAAGTATTTTTGACTCTCTTCCATTTTGCCCGCCCCAGGGAGAGAAATCGAAAATCCGGCTCCGTTAAGTTCTGTTTCGTAGACTATGCTATGAGTGTGCTAATATTTAGCCTTTTAGGTCAATAGGGGGCTTCTGGAGAGTCTAGAAATGTTTTTTGAAGATCCCCTTCTTTGTCCGCCTCAGTGGGAAGGAAATAAAAAATTTGACTCCATTAGGTTCTGTCTGGTTAATACTATAAGTATGAAAAGATTCAGTTTTCTAGGTCAAATGGAGAGGGTATGAGGGCCTGGAGTGACTTTTCGATAAACCTCATTTTTTACTCCTCTGGGATCTGAATCGAAAATTCGACTTCGTTAGGTTCTGTCCCGCTTTTGATACTATACTTGTGCAAAGATTCAGTCTCTAAGTCACCAGGGGGCTTCTCTAGAGGATCTGAAAAGACAATTATTATATAGATATATGGAATTTGTCATTTACAAACTTATAGAGAGTGCGAATACTTTAAAAGCTGCGCTTTAATAAATAATTTCTTATTGGTTAAAAAAAAGTGAGATGCATATAGAAACAGAACACCGTGTTTTAAAAGCAGTTCTAAAGCTTTTAACGTAGCCAGTGATGCGTACCACCCCTTATTCCTAATACGCGGCTAATCTCTGCTTGTGAGGGGACGAAAACAATTAGTTTCAGGTGCTCTTTTAATAAGGCGGATAAGTGCGTCGTTTGCCACCTCACAGCCCCTTTTGTCTGCTTCCCTAACATCCCAACTTGGGCGTAATTCCTTTAAGGGGTCGTTGTTTAATATAAAATATACTTTATAGATCGGAGTTTTGCTTCCACTTTTAAGTGTATTGATTTGCACAAATTGTTTTTGAGTTTTTAAATAATTTTATGGGAATTAATAAAAAATGACACATTATACATAGATGCGTAATGTAAATTTCTTTCTTTAGAGGGGGTATTCATTCTAGAAAAAAAATATAAGTAAAATTATAGAGAAATACAATACGAAATATAGAGTATATTTGTTTTCTTAAACAATCTACACTATTAAAGTGCATTCAACCATGTGCGTTCGAGGATTTACAATGAGAATACTGCATCTAAAATGTAGAAATTGATCTTAGATGGGAGATATAGATTTTGGAATGAAACTAGTCGAAGAGAAATTAAAAAGAATAGTAAATTTCTAATGATTTAATATTCAAGCTGAACTTTCAAGGATTTTCACAATTATTAATTTCAATCGTAACACCATTGCAAAGTATAAAGAACAATCTTTAAAATAAGATCTAAGAGGAACAAGCAAATATATTTCTCGATTTCACGTGAATATTTTTGCAAAGGATGTTTTTTTGAAAAAAGAAAATAATAATGCGTTTTACTCGAGTACTTTGCGTTTGAAGCTGTAATTTGATTTTAAACTTGCGGTATCCAGGAAAGTTTGCAAGTCTGATGATAATAATGTAGGAAGATTAGAATCTATTATTTGACTCCCTCATAAAATGAAAATTTATTTATCTGCCTTCAGTAGATGTGATGTGGCAATTAATAAAAAGTAGGAATATATATGAGAATAATATCATTAAATATATAATACGAAGAAAAATATTGTGTAGGATTATTGCATATCATTGGAATTTTACTTAATTCATGGCAATTTATCAAATTCTCATTAACAGTTCTATTAATTTTTATTGTTGGGATTTCAAGTTACACACAATATTTGAAAGGCTTAGTTATTTCAGAGAAATCGAGATTTTATTCAACTATATATAGTTTATTAAGTTATAGATTATTCAACTATATATAGTTTATTGAGTTATAGATTATTTAACTATATATAGTTATACTATAGATAGAGTTTCAAGTATAAATTTAAAATTTGTATCCATTGCTTACTTTTTAAGTGATTTTGGTAATAGTTTCTAAGGACGTGCCAAAAAATATCAATGAAATCATCTTAGGACAATTATAAAATTAATTACAGGACGTGACATTAAACAACAGCAAATAAATCGATCAACTAAATTTTTGCGCAAATAAGGTGAAAAAAAAAAAGAAAAGACAATCGTTTAGAAAACGCCTGGGTAAATCTTTATGCTTTTCAGACATCTGTTAAAAATCAATTAATACCATAGCTATAGAATGAAGATTTCTAAATAGTGTGACGCATTTTTATTTTAAGGTAATTTTTTTTGTTAAGAAAGTGGTGAAATGCTGTTTCGTTTGATTTTTTTAAAGAATAAACCAATCCCGCTGACGGGGTTAGTTGAAATATGTCTCGGGGCAGGTTTGCACAGAAGCTTTCATATTTTAAAAGGTATAAATGTTCGTTTAATCGCAATTTTATTGTATTTCATAAAGCGCAATGCAATTTTAATTTGTTTTCTAGTCGTTTTACTGCTATTTATTTACAAAAGTCATATCAGTTGTGAAAAGTCAGTATCATTATAAAACAAAACTGCAACTGAATAATTAAATGGTTTTACTGCTTTTATAATAAAATGTAAGTAACACACAAAAGAAAAAAAACTAAATATACAGTGTTATACTATGTCAATTCAACCACACATCTACTTTTCCAAATACTATCTACTTTTCTCTATCACAATTGCTTCTTTTTAATCACAAATACACTTTATGCTCACTTGTAGCCTATGCGCCAAGGTGGATTGCCAAAACTTTATGAATTACTTATTTATTTCATGTTGCATTGATAAATAAATACTTCAATAGTTTTTCATTGAAACGTTTGCGTAATGATAAGTGGCGCTGATATGTAAAAAATTATGTTTATTGTTAAAAAATTTCTGTTTATTGTTATAGGGTGGCTAGAAATAAGCGCCCCAATAAGGAACTGTAATATTTCGAAAACCTCTGAACATAAATCGTTCAAACTTTGGGAATAAACAATACTGACAACCAAATTTGATGTGTGCATGCTGTAATGTTTTGTTTCTGTCTTTGCAGATAAATTTAGAATATATATCTTTTTTTTGTAATTGAAATAAAACATATTTATTCACCCGTCTTTTTGTCGTTTCATTTTACTTTTGGGGCGCTTTTTTCTGGTCACCCTGTATATTTTATTATGCTAAAAATTATATTCACTGATAATAAAAATGAAATGTTTTATGTTGATTAGTGCGAGCATTTATAGATTATATTAATTTTTAGCTGCGAAACGTAAATCGAACAAAGCTTTATATCAAATTATTATATGTGAATCAATATCTGTAGACAGGTATGAAAGTTTTTTAAAATTGCAGAAAAAAAACTGATAGACACTAACTGGCTAATTTTTCAATAATGGATCTTACGAAAAGTTTAGACAAAATTAAACGTTGCTAACTGTTTAAAGAAAAACTGAAAAATTGGGAAAACAATGTTGTAATTTTTAGGTCTGCAATAAAAATAACAATAATTATGTACATATTGGTTCCCTCATACTTGCAATATATGGATTTTTACTATGTGGGGTTGGTTAGAGCATTCGTCAACTAACCTGGACATGAGTGTGGCACCTAACTCTATCGTACACTTCCAAGTTTATGTTGTTACTCTAATCGTTCCATAGTTATAACAAACTTACTTGAATTTAGCTTACATTATATCTTAAAATACTGCAAATAACTGGTATAAAGTAAGAAATAATGAAATACGATGAATAATGAATAATGAAATGCTAGTTCCGAGATTCAAAGATCAAGGCTTTCCTGGAGCTGATCCTCGGGTTATTAGAAGTACATTACATATAATAACCCGACACAATGTATAGAACAAAGTAGGCACAATATATAGAACAATGACATATGACAATGTATAGAACAATGACAATGTATAGAACAATGAGAGTTAGACACAATGTATAGAACAATTAATTACTTGTACTATCAAAAATAGATAAATGCTGTAATTAGGTATTTTTTGTGCTAAAATGGCAATGGCAATATATGCTCACATGAAGATTCAAGGAGCAATATATCATGGTGGTTTTCCTGATACCATCTGAATAAAATTCACAGAACTATTAGCACGTCGACAAGCCCCGGTCTCTTTTATACAATGCATTCTGTGCGCAAGCTGTTGCTTCTGAGCACCAAGAGTTTACTTGATCATACTATTTTCAGTGTTAATTTCTATACGTGAAATAATTTCTAGTATGTAGTTGCTCTTGAATGGTAAAAAGTTGTAAAACCCCATTCTAGAAGTTCAAAGTTTTTCAATTTCTAAATATTATCGTACTGAGATTTCTTCCCATGCTCGAGTAATCAGTATTACGCTAGTTCCGAGATTCAAAGATCAAGGCTTTCCTGGAGCTGAACGATATTCTAAAATCTGGAATACGAAATGAAGATAGTGTGAATAAAAATACGAAAAATAAAAGTTAAATTTGTTGAGTTTAAAAAGTATCTTCTACAATTTAGAATTGGGAAAGGGCAGCGGATAGAGAATATGCTGTTATTAAGTTTCGGGTAACGGGGGTGGGGTGGGTGGGGAAGACTGAGTTTTTTCTTGAACCGGACTTCACAAACTGTTCATAAACTTTGGAAAATGTAATAATGTCAACATATTTTTAATTTAAAAATTCTAACAGAAAGTCAATATTAATGATAGATAGGCTTCTAGAGAAATGCCTAAATGTCTACTATTTTTACTTCAATATTTCAGAATAAGAACGGATTATAAATGCTCCTGTGAGGAGTGAGGCAATCAGAAAGTTCCCTACTCCACTACAGATTGGGGGGGGGGGGTATCATGTGACACAGCTACCATATGCCACCTCCCCTCCTCCCGTTGAATACAGCTGTTACATTCCCCTTCTCAGTTTGATACAATACGCTGATCGAAAATCCCACTGGCACAAAAAGGCCGTCCTAAGAGGAAAATTAATTCTCAGATTTCTCCGAGCTTCAAACTTAGTTAATTTCTGAGACTGAAGTGCGTCTTTTTTTTCAAGAACTAAAAAGGCAGTCATTCACAATACACGAATTTTATGCAGATGAAAATGCCTTAATGCAGAAATATAAATATTTTAAAAGAATTATTTAATGTATAATGTATAAAATTTTTTATGATATACCCAATTGTTCTGCATGTAATAAAAGTTGGCAATCTATCTTGCTAAATGTAGCAATAAATTATTTTTTATGAATATCAGGGGTGAACGTGCAACTTTTCCTATTATTTCTTTATTTACTTATTTTTGAAATATGAATATACAGCTAAAACCAAGAAAAAGTTATTCAAAATTGAAGAACTATGTCTGGATGTGCTATTTTCTTGTTCAATAGTTAGTAATTTACGAATAATTGTTTCCGATTGTTTGATTCTATTTAGAATGTCTTTCTATATATGACTGGATAAAATGTAATGCCTAAAATGTGAGTATATACAACAGTTTTCTCCTATTAAAACAATTGAACTTTACTGCGGTTGATTCCGTTCAGTATCTGGAATTAAAAATTTCGTCTACAAGCTACAAATCACAAGACTACTCCGTGAAGAATAAAGATTAATGATGTGGTGATCGTGCTTATTAGTGATGGGTCTTCACGGAGTTAATTAATGGATTGAATATAGTTTGAAAGAATGGATTGAATATAGTTTGAAAAGGTAGTAAATTATGTAACCACTACGTGTCAAAGCATAAAGATAAATGATGTGGTGATCGTGCTTATTATTGATTTGTTTTACGAAATAGATTGGATATGGCTTGATAAAGTAGTAAATTATGTAACTAATAAATTTCGCAGGAACAGATCTAGCAGATATATATATATATCCAGCGATGCTTATGATTTAAAATATTTGAAAATTATATATGCTTTCATTTTGGTTTTCAAAACAATTATATTGAAACATTGAATTTAATTCCTTTATAAAAAAATATAAAGCTCAGGCAAACTGAAGAATAAAACATCCTGTTCCAGTTTGTAAACCAATAAAATAGTTTTTCGTGTTCTAGAGCTAAAAACAGTTTCTTCGAACCCAGTTCAAAATAAAATATGGCATCCATCTTGTGTCAAAATCGTGATTTTAAAAACTCTTTTTAATTCATATTTAGTGCTGTATCCGTCCTAAAACCGGTTTATTTTTGCTTAATTTCTGTGCATCTGTATTCTGAAACAACTCAATTACAATATATTTGAGTTTAAATGATCATCAAACTTTGATTATTTCTACAACGGAGCCTAATTTTCACTTATGGAGAATATAAACACATAAAGATGAAGGGTAAGTTGTATAAGAATTGCTGCATTTCTTTAACGCAAAATTATTAAACTCTGGAGTCTGCAATATAGATGATATGAATGAAACATTCATTGATTTTACATAGAGAAGCAGACGATTTAATGGCAGATTTCTTCGATGACGTTTTATTCACAGAGTTAAATTACTTTTACCTCCATGGCATTAAGTTTTTAAGTAAAATAAATTATTGTAGTACTGTGATGAATGAAATAAAAATGTATGAATGAAATATTTACTGCTTTTACACAGAGAGTCAGGCCCGGCCGTCCAAATGGATGCTCTATGTCTTCGGATGAGTGGAACTGTCTGGGTCTTCAACACAGAGCCAGGCGATTTATATTTTGATGACGTCATTTGAATCAAGTTCGTTTTCTTCGATGAAGTTTTAAATTTTCAAATATAATTAATTATTGCAGTATTGTGATAATTTTAAAAATATTACCGCTGAATGTATCGCATTTTAGAGATGTTTGAATAAAATTAGAGTTGGAAAGTGTTTCATAATCAATGTTTTATGCATGATTGATATTTCTTGTTGTTAATTTAATTATATACATAAAATAAAAATCTTCTGATGAATAAACACATTTTATTAAATTCCTTTTCTGAGCAACATGATGTAATTTTTTGTCAAATGGAGTTTCGAAAAATAATGTTATAATTTTCTTCAAATGAAGTTCTGGAAAATAATAATAGAATTCTATTTCAATGGGAAATTTAATTTTGCGTTTTTTAATACTATCTCAACAACCCCTGATCCTAGAAATTTTAAACATGGACGGGGTTACCCGCAGTGAAGTAGAGAATAACCATAGTGATAGTAAACCCAGTTTCTGTGTGTTTTTATCTATATTTCTTTTAATGTAAAGAATTTCTGAAAATCTTTGTATGTGTATCTTGAGAAAAATCTATGTCTATATGTTCAGTTTTTAACAGCCTATCTTGATACTAATATGAGAACGTTTCATAGCTGCGTTAGTGGACAGCATAAAGCTACAACATGCAGAAATAATTAATATTTTGTAATATTTAATATTTTGAACGTATTACAGCGTATCGTGCTGCTAATATGAGAACTTTTCAGTGGTGCATTAGAGATACACAGAAAAAGCTAAAACACCAGAAATGTTTGATATTTTTAATTTTTAATGTTTTAACAGTATTACAGCGTATCGTGCTGTTAATATGAGAACATTTAAAAGGTGCGTTAAGCAGCAAAAGATTCAACACGCAGAAATGTTAAATATTTGGTGATATTTAATATTCTAAGAGGAAATTTGAAATGATTGCAATATATTTACCGAGCTCACGCACACAATTAAAGATAGGTAGTAACAAGCAATACATGCATTTATAAGAATGAAATAGATTTCCAACTTTTTGTATAAATATGTAACAAGTAAAACTTGATGACCATTTTTGTTCCGCATGGATAACATTTCATGAGGCAAAGCAACATGTTTCCGGTAAAACATTCTAGCTCAGCTTTTCTCTTCCAATATATGAGAATCGGCTATTCCCCATCTCTGAAACGGGACAAGGAATATATTGCTCGGCGATCTTCTAGATGATAAGTCGATGGTGGGGGAAACTTTGGGCAATAAATTAGTTTCACAAATTTAATTTCCGTGGCACAAGCCCACCTAATCAGGTTCCTAAAAGGCGAACAAAACCACGTCCCGGAAACTTCGCGGTATGTACAGTGACGTCAACGTTGGGGAAATCAGAATATTGCCACCCTCCGCATTGAGAGATCGGGCGAATTCATTGATAAAAAGAAGTGATAACTAAGAAAATCAGTTTTCACCATGATTTTTACTCTCCCTACCATACATAGTTAGAGGGCCGTATCCAGAAATAAAATTGAAGAGGGACTGGAGGGAAATTTGAGGGGGCTCAACAGTCTTAACGGAGGGGCTCACCAAAAATACAATTAATCATTAGCATTTATAAACCATAATAGTTGCTATTATATATTTCAATTCATATAAATTATTAACAAATAATTGCATATTTATATTTGCAAGCTAAGAGCTGATTATTAATATCCATATAGCTACTATACATTAATATTAATATATAATAATTACAATTGATTTTAATGTAAGCATTAACTAGTAATAAAGCTGTTAATAATTTTAGAAACATTCTGAAAGTTAATACAAGTTAATGCTTATTATTAACTCTTACCTATTTATCAGTTGATTTTAACTCTATAATGTATAACAGTGAACCCCACAATAATACAAAAGTATCCTACATTCTATTGTCATAATTTTTAAATATTTTTACATTAAATATGTAAATAAATTGATCATTAGTATAATCACAGATTCAGCTAAATTAAAAAATCTTTAAAACAAAGTAATTTATAAAAAAAAAATTCTCAAAGAAATTTTTTATGTAAAATTTGAATTACATTTATATGAAATTTCATATTACTACTAAAAATTTAATATTTTTATCAGGGGTGGGTGGGCTGAGTATACATCTTGAGGGGGCTTAGCCCCCTCAAAATTGTCGTAAAATTAAAAGGTCTTTTTGTCGTAAAATTGTTGAAAAATTAAAAGGTCTTTGTTTATATCTTCATAGCGGTAATTTTTAGACGTTTTCAATTGCAAATTTCTTAAAATTCTGTTGTGACATAGGAATAACTTATGTATCCTTATATATGAGTGCTACTTAAAACTGAATTTTTAATAGTGTTTGTAAGCTACTTAAAAATATATGTTTCTGTTTTTACACTCATTACCAGTTTTATATGGCATTAGGTGAGAGTGCGCAGCCGCACGTACTCTTAGCAATAGTGATTCATTATTGCATTATTTTGAGAGTGTTTGTAAATTGTTGTATTACTACCTGAAGTAGAATTTGAGAGAGTTTAAAGAAAAAGTTAAGATTTACATTTTTATGAGTAATTATTTATTTTACAGTTTGTGCAAAATGAATTGAAATTGTATCAAAAAAGTAAACATCCAATTCTAACTAACGCTGTTTTTAAAATTGTAGTATATATGTTATATATAACATTTGAAACATGTGTTTTTTTATGTTTCCTAGTTTAATAAGCTAGATTTTTCTCGGTCCAGTACATGGGAACGAATTGGGTGTCAAATGAATTGATAACCTATAATCCTTTTATTTTGTCTGTAGCAAACCAGATATCAAATTTTACTAATAGGGAGTTAACTTTTCGTTTATGCAGAAATAAAATTTTCAAAACTTGCCCTTCAGCAAATTAAAATAAAAATCATCACAAATGACAATAAACTCATATTCCGTAAAGTTTATGATTATGTTTACAAATTAACTTGCTTAGTTTGCCACATTGCCTATATAGATTAAACCAGCACTCCAATACATCTTCGATTAAATGTGCATAGAAATCAAATAAAAAAAACTTTGATAAAAATTGCTCTTCTGAAAATAAATACAAATATGAACATTTTAAGAGACATGGATTCAATTCTGTACTCATAACCATCTTAGATGTAATACCTAATGCCCCTGAAAGAATGTATATTAAAACCAAAATTACCTTAAAGCACAATACAACTTTCTCTTACGGTCTTAATCAATTAATTAATCTTCCATCAGGCGCGGTTGATCAGATTGTACTGGCAGCTCTCGCTACGAAAAGTACCGTGCCCGACGGAAGGTAAATGGATGCCACATAGTAATGTCAAATTTACTTAATTGTAAGGATACAAAAGTGAATACATACATAGACATACATGTATGTAATAAAAATTAAACTCTTTTTGAAATGGTACACACTTGAATAAAATTTGCAAAACTTGCCCTTCAGCAAATTTAAAAAAAAGCATCACAAATGACAATAAACTCATATTCTGTAAAGTTTATGATTGTGTTTACAAATTAACTTGCTCAGTTTGCCACATTGCTTATGTAGAATAATTGCCACATTGCCTATGTAGAATGGTACATACTTGACAAACTCCGGCCGCCCTCTATGTCCAAGGATGAGCCGGACGGTATGGGCTTTCGTCATTTCATAAACTGCAACAGTTTGAGTGGCCGCTTTCCGACACTTGACAAACTTAAGTACTGTTGAATTCGCTTTTCTGATGTGGTTAACTAGTATCTTTAATAAAACTAGGTAACAATTTCACATAACAAGTTCCATATTTAAAAAAAAAATAAAAACTGGAGTGATACAATGTTTATTAAATAACAAATTTCCCGCGAAGTTTAATTAGTAATGCCATAAGTTCAATTTGCTTTAAATTCCGTCTTTATGCGCAAAATCTCGTGAATATGCTTCTGTAGATATTCCCTCAATCATAATAATAATCTATAAATTCAATATATTCTCCCACCAAGTAGCTTTACATTAGAACATGAATAGATCTGATAGTAACTCCCAGCAAGGTGAACAGCCTGCTATTAAGTCCAGATTCCCGAGATGTAGCCCGAGTGAGAATCAATTTTCCCAAATCAATGATTCCCTCACTCCTTCGTGACGGATGACTCGCTTACGATTACAGCTCCCCCCCCCCTCAGCCCCCTCGAAAGAAGCTTTTGTTACTTGACACCCTCCCCCGCAAGTAATTTCGCCCCCTTTTATGACTGGCATTGCAGGGAAAGGCACAAAGTCGAATCCCGGGACTTCTAAACCGATTTCGCCCTCTTTTGGATGGGAAGATAAAAATTCCGCTCCTGAATTTGATGCAAGAGTGCACAGTTTTTATGTTTCTGGTTGAGAGGTGGAATGCTTTTTTAAAATGAGTTTTACGTTTGGAATGCATATACCAAGATATCTATTTATATAAAATTGAAACTTTGTCTGCAGGGCTGTAGTTAGAAGCGAAATCCAAGAGGGACTGGAGTGAAATTTGAGGGGGGCTCAACAGTCCTGGAAAAGGGGCTTACTAGAAACTTTTGTGTCATAGGGGGAGGGGGGGACTACTAAAAATAAATTTTAGTTAATTATAAATAAGTACGGCACTTATTGTTATTGGGGACTACTATTATGTGTTACTGAGTTTATGCATTACAAAATCTATTAATCATTAGCATCTGTAAATTCTAATAGTTATTATATACATATTACAATCCATATAAATTCTTATAAAATTTATTAACAAATAGTAAATTGTATAGCAATGTTTCTTGAAAGATAATAGTTGACCATATAGCTGCTATACACCAAGTTAACGTATGACATGAACTCTATAACTACTCATCAGTTGATTTTGACTCTATAAAGTATAATTGGCAAACCCTTAATAATACAAAGTACTCTAAATACCATTGCCTTAAATTAATTAAAACTTTTAAATGTTTTTAAATTAAATTTGTAAATAAATTGATGGTTATAAGTGTAACCACAAATGCAGCCGAACTAAAAGATCTTATTTCTGAATTTATTAAAAAATTCTCAGAACGCAATTTTTCGTGCAAAATTTGGATAACATGTTGGATGAAATTTCATATCATTGCTAAATATTGGATATTCTTTTATCAGGGGGCTGAGTACACATCTTGGGAGTTGATCAGCCTTCCTGCCTGTCTACGGCCCCTTCTGTTAGTTTGGTTGCGCCGTATATAAATCTATAATTTTTTCAAATTAGGTGTGATTATTTTTTATTCCAATACTTCCTTGACGAAAGCATACATAGATTTGATGACCTATGCTTGTGTTTTTTTTCAAGGAAGTGCGAAAAAGTTATATTTTCACAAGCAGCAGTTTTATTTATTGTATTCATTATTTTACTGCGGAGAATCGCGTCTACGTTTTGAGTTACTGGGTACAAAGATTATTGAGATATTAATAAAAACATTAAAATAAAACTTTCATAGAAATAATATTATGTAGACGATTTTGCTGAAACTTTATTAAAAAAAAAAAAAGGAAATCGTGTTGCTTAGCAAAGGAAATAAGTTATTTTTATCTCGTGAAAACGTTTTTATAAAGTACAACTTATTAAACAGATGATATTCTTTCATTCCAGTCTGAATTATAAAGAAAATATTAGACAAATAAGTTTAATTAATTCATGATATTGGGAAGATCACGGAAAGTATTCATATTTTCAACTACTTGCTGAATCATTTATTCAACTTACTAAATCAATCTGTTCAACTTACTAAATCATCTATTCTATTATGGCAAAGGATATTCAAATTTGTATATTGCAGCCTGCGTTTAATTGGTTAATTCAACGGCATGAAACAACGATACGGGATTTTTTTTTCCTTTTACTACTATTTCAGTGTTTTCATTTTGGTACATCTTGAGAAACACACATATTTTTTGTAAATTGATTTACAAACAGGACCAGGATGTTTTATTCGTCAGATTTGAATATAATGATAATTTTGTATATCAAGAACTGAATATTTTATACTTTTATTTTTTATATGAGATTAAATATTTTAAAAGGAATTTTTTGAAGATGATTTTAAATGCTAATAGAATTTGCCCAATTATCAAATGACGAGTTACGCCAAGTATATTTGCTCGTATTGTGTGAGAGTAAACAGTTCGTCCTTAATAGACTTTTTAGATCTGTAACGTTGCTTATTCGTATGCTGAACTAGAAATATTAAATACAGGATCAGCTATTTTTGTGCATATTTTTAGGAGTAAACCTCTCCATTGTTTATTTTACTCATTGTTTCATGTGCAAATATTTATTTTTTCACATTTCAAGCCAATTTATGTAAAGTGTTCTTTTAGACATGTTATCTTTTCATATTTAGGATATAATGGAATTTTATTTCAGTATATAAACAAAGAAAGAAAAAAATTCAGCAACAGAAACAATATTTTCAGCTTTACCAATATTTATTAAAATATAAATTATTCTTTAAGTAAGCAGTAAAACCATTATAAGTAGAATGTCAATTTTTAAAACAGTAGTATTCACGATATAAAATTCCAAATATGTATACTTTTTATATAGAATGAAAATGACACTTTTGGATGACATTGAATGAAATTCTTTAAACGGAAACAATATCCGTTTACAGCGTTTTATAATTCTATGTCATGAAAACTATAGATAAAGTATTTTAAAATTTTAGGACTTCAAAATCTAAATGATTCTGTTACAATCGTATTGAAGGTTTTACATTCCCCTTTCTAATTAACAAAAAGATATTAGCTAACATATAAGACCATCACAACTTTCTAAGCATTGATATATTGTCTGAAAGTGCTACAGATAAAAGTTACGGTGTCATTTGTCAGAAACGACATATTTTCTCAAGTTGTTCTCTAAGACAGCGAGGCTTCATGTCAGGAAAGTAGTTTTACAGGAAAAGGGCGTTAGAGCTTTGTGAACGACTGCAAGTTTGCTGTTGATTTCCGAATGACTTAGGATTCATGCTAGGAAAGCAGTTTTAGAGGTAGAGGGCTTTAGTTGTATAAACTTTGGCGTCGTAACTTTGTGAGCAGCTGCAAGTTTGCTGAGTTGATATCCGAATGACTTAGGATTCATGCTAGGAAAGCAGTTTTAGAGGTAGAGGGCTTTAGTTGTATAAACTTTGGCGTTGTAACTTTGTGAGCAGTAGCAAGTTTGCTGAAGTTGATTTCCGAATGACTTAGGATTCATGCTAGGAAAGCAGTTTTAGAGGTAGAGGGCTTTAGTTGTATAAACTTTGGCGTCGTAACTTTGTGAGCAGCTGCAAGTTTGCTGAGTTGATATCCGAATGACTTAGGATTCATGCTAGGAAAGCAGTTTTAGAGGTAGAGGGCTTTAGTTGTATAAACTTTGGCGTTGTAACTTTGTGAGCAGTAGCAAGTTTGCTGAAGTTGATTTCCGAATGACTTAGGATTCATGCTAGGAAAGCAGTTTTAGAGGTAGAGGGCTTTAGTTGTATAAACTTTGGCGTCGTAACTTTGTGAGCAGCTGCAAGTTTGCTGAGTTGATATCCGAATGACTTAGGATTCATGCTAGGAAAGCAGTTTTAGAGGTAGAGGGCTTTAGTTGTATAAACTTTGGCGTTGTAACTTTGTGAGCAGTAGCAAGTTTGCTGAAGTTGATTTCCGAATGACTTAGGATTCATGCTAGGAAAGCAGTTTTAGAGGTAGAGGGCTTTAGTTGTATAAACTTTGGCGTCGTAACTTTGTGAGCAGCTGCAAGTTTGCTGAGTTGATATCCGAATGACTTAGGATTCATGCTAGGAAAGCAGTTTTAGAGGTAGAGGGCTTTAGTTGTATAAACTTTGGCGTTGTAACTTTGTGAGCAGTAGCAAGTTTGCTGAAGTTGATTTCCGAATGACTTAGGATTCATGCTAGGAAAGCAGTTTTAGAGGTAGAGGGCTTTAGTTGTATAAACTTTGGCGTCGTAACTTTGTGAGCAGCTGCAAGTTTGCTGAGTTGATTTCCGAATGACTAAGGATTCATGCTAGGAAAGCAGTTTTAGAGGTAGAGGGCTTTAGTTGCATAAACTTTGGCGTCGTAACTTTGCGAGCAGCAGCAAGTTTGCTGAAGTTGATTTCCGAATGACTTAGGATTCATGCTAGGAAAGCAGTTTTAGAGGTAGAGGGCTTTAGTTGTATAAACTTTGGCGTCGTAACTTTGCGAGCAGCAGCAAGTTTGCTGAAGTTGATTTCCGAATGACTTAGGATTCATGCTAGGAAAGCAGTTTTAGAGGTAGAGGGCTTTAGTTGTATAAACTTTGGCGTCGTAACTTTGTGAGCAGCAGCAAGTTTGCTGAAGTTGATTTCCGAATGACTTAGGATTCATGCTAGGAAAGCAGTTTTAGAGGTAGAGGGCTTTAGTTGTATAAACTTTGGCGTCGTAACTTTGTGAGCAGCAGCAAGTTTGCTGAAGTTGATTTCCGAATGACTTAGGATTCATGCTAGGAAAGTAGTTTTAGAGGTAGAGGGCTTTAGTTGTATAAACTTTGGCGTCGTAACTTTGTGAGCATCTGCAAGTTTGCTGAGTTGATATCCGAATGACTTAGGATTCATGCTAGGAAAGCAGTTTTAGAGGTAGAGGGCTTTAGTTGTATAAACTTTGGCGTTGTAACTTTGTGAGCAGTAGCAAGTTTGCTGAAGTTGATTTCCGAATGACTTAGGATTCATGCTAGGAAAGCAGTTTTAGAGGTAGAGGGCTTTAGTTGTATAAACTTTGGCGTCGTAACTTAGTGAGCAGCAGCAAGTTTGCTGAAGTTGATTTCCGAATGACTAAGGATTCATGCTAGGAAAGCAGTTTTAGAGGTAGAGGGCTTGAGTTGTATAAACTTTGGCGTCGTAACTTTGTGAGCAGCAGCAAGTTTGCTGAAGTTGATTTCCGAATGACTTAGGATTCATGCTAGGAAAGCAGTTTTAGAGGTAGAGGGCTTTAGTTGTATAAACTTTGGCGTCGTAACTTTGTGAGCAGCAGCAAGTTTGCTGAAGTTGATTTCCGAATGACTTAGGATTCATGCTAGGAAAGCAGTTTTAGAGGTAGAGGGCTTTAAATGTATAAACTTTGGCGTCGTAACTTTGAGAGCAGCAGCAAGTTTGCTGAAGTTGATTTTCGAATGACTTAGGATTCATGCTAGGAAAGTAGATTTAGAGGTAGAGGGCTTTAATTGTATAAACTTTGGCGTCGTAACTTTGTGAGCATCTGCAAGTTTGCTGAGTTGATATCCGAATGACTTAGGATTCATGCTAGGAAAGCAGTTTTAGAGGTAGAGGGCTTTAGTTGTATAAACTTTGGCGTTGTAACTTTGTGAGCAGTAGCAAGTTTGCTGAAGTTGATTTCCGAATGACTTAGGATTCATGCTAGGAAAGCAGTTTCAGAGGTAGAGGGCTTTAGTTGTATAAACTTTGGCGTCGTAACTTTGTGAGCAGCAGCAAGTTTGCTGAAGTTGATTTCCGAATGACTAAGGATTCATGCTAGGAAAGCAGTTTTAGAGGTAGAGGGCTTTAGTTGTATAAACTTTGGCGTCGTAACTTTGAGAGCAGCAGCAAGTTTGCTGAAGTTGATTTCCGAATGACTTAGGATTCATGCTAGGAAAGCAGTTTTAGAGGTAGAGGGCTTTAGTTGTATAAACTTTGGCGTCGTAACTTTGTGAGCAGCAGAAAGTTTGCTGAAGTTGATTTCCGAATGAGTTAGGATTTATGCTAGGAAAGCAGATTTAGAGGTAGAAGGCTTTAGTTGTATAAACTTTGGCTTCGTAACTTTGCAGCAAGTTTGCTGAAGTTGATTTCCGAGTGAGTAAGGTTTCGTGCTAGGAAAGCAGTTATACAGGTAAAAGGCTTTAGTTATATAAACATTGACATCGCAACTTTGTCAGCAGTAGCATGTTTTCCAAATAATTGAGGATTCTTAACCAAATTTATTTCCAAATATGTGAGGCTAGAAAAGCAGTTTTTACATGTCACGACTTTAGTCTGCAGCTTTGCGAGCAGCGTATGCTTTCTGGAGTTATTTTCCGAATGAGTGAGGCAAAGAGAACAGCATTTCTTCAATTGCAGAGAGAACAGCATTTCTTATATAAAAATGACTTTTGTCAAATTGAAAAGGGCAATTTTACAGGTAAAGAGATTTAGTGGTTTTGTTATATATTTGACAAAAATTTGCCATTGTTTTAAATGTTACTTTCTGAATGAGTGAAATTTTTTGCTAAGAAAATATTAAAATATTTCAACAGTTAAATGCCATAGATTGAGATTCAGATGTAAATGTCAAAACTAATATTTAATTGAGTATTATATTCAAATTAGATTATATTACTTTTAATGGTGTTATGTGACAAGCATTTCTTTAAAAGTTCTAAAACTACGATGTGGGCAGTATACGACTGTCCGTATATAATGCAATGAATTTACTTCTTTCACAGTGAGAAAATGATGTATAAGGTCTACATCACAACGCTATTCATTTTAAATTGTACATTGGGCGCTTTTCCGAATGACAACATGTAAAACTATCTCCAAGTACCCAATGTACTTATATTTCACGTAACTCTAAATTAACAATAATCAATATTGATGGCATTCGCAATAAGCGATAGAATCCATATATTAATGTATTTTAATAATTAATTCCTCAATTGCAGAGAGAACAGCATTTCTTATATAAAAATGACTGTTGTTGAATTGCTAGACGCCAAAATACAAGTACGAAACTATTAAACAAAGTACCTTCTCTCGTGAATGGAATGAATTAGGTCCACTAGAATGATGTTAACGTATTTATCGCATGATGTAATATATGAAAATTAAACTTATTTCACAAGAGTTAATACTTTTTTAATTTTATGTGATGTTTGATAAATTTATTTGAAAACAAAAAGTGCAATATCTCGAGAATGGTTCGTGCTAGCATTTTAAACTTTACGTTAATAGTTTTCTAATGAAAAGTTACATAACAAATGATTATTTATGCTACATTTTAAAAAGTGATTGCTTTCTTGATGATATTTTCGAAATTTCTCAAATTGGGAGGGGGGAGCTCTTCAAATCTATAGACTTCCAGTATTCATGGATTCTAATTTTTGTACGAAATTTTGCTCTAAACGCTCCCTTCGTTCTTGAGATATCGTATCCACAGACTCACGGACACAAGCACAGAGACATCACCTCAAAAATGATCGATTTGAGTTCAGAGATGCTTAAAATCTGTTCTTCCGTCGAAAACTCGAATTCGAATTTTCGACCTCGTCACAATATTTTCCCTATACATTATACTATGTATATAGGGAAAGTAACCATCTATTTTTGCTTTATTTAATGCTCTTAAATATGAAAAAAAGAATGCTAAAAAAATATGGAAAATACTTGCGTGACATTAGCGAACATAATATATGACAAAATTAAGCCTGCAGTTATACAGAGCAACTAGCTATATCACATTTTCCTTTATATTAGACATACGTAAACATTCGTTGATCTATTGCCATCAAAACATTAATTATACCAGAGTAAGCAAACTCCTAATTATACAGAAGTGTGTCTAAGCATATAATAATAAAAAATAAATAATAGTGCATTTAACAGGGCCCTCAAAAATTGTGATTTTAGCTGGGTTTTTATGCATTGGAAGTGTTATTCATTGGAACTGATACATTCTTTTAACTTTTAATGCTTAACCGTATGGTTAATACGATAATTTCTACAAAAACATAATATTTCCATGTTTTCATTTGCACAATTTAATTTTTTTATTAATTTAGCCTTTACTACATTTTCAGTTAATTACTAAATATACTTTAAAAAAGTTGCTATCTTTGTTTCTTATATCTTGCATATAAATATCATAAAGATTAAAAAAAATCAGATGTGGGCAGCACATGACTTTTCCTACAGACTTATATCTACGTTCTCTTTATTTATTTCAATTTAATTCACTTTTAATTCATTTTTGTTCTCATTTGGTAACTGAACTTATTTTCAAAGGTGACGTAGAGAAAATACGAAAAAACTAAAATATTTCGAGAACGACTAGTTCTAGTGTAATGCAGTTGCTCTTATTCTTTTCTTCGTTAAAAATGACGTATAAAACAAGTATTTAATGCATATATTTGAGCATATGTAGTTTTTTATTTTAGAGTTTGGCGATTTTTGCGACCCATTTCGTAAAAAAAGGCAGATTGTCTTTACCGAATCGTACCAAAATCTAATCAGCACCAGATCATCCTACAAGTAACTTATCTACCAAATTTTGTGAAATTTGGTCAGATAGTATTTTAGCTGGACTGGATACATGAAATTTTTACGGGCCATTTCGCTAAAAAAGGCGAGTTTTGTTTTTACGAATCCTACCAAAAACTAATCAGCACCAGGGTATAACCCAAGTGTCTTACCTACCAAATTTTATGAAATTTGGTCCATTAGTTTTTTAGTTAGAGTGGATACATACATTGCACAGAGAGACACACAGACACACACATGGACAGACACACAGACACACATACAGACGTCACGCTAAAAATAGTTTCTTCGTATTCTAGAGGTCTCGAAACGTGTAGATCCTCCGAAAACTCGAGTTGTGATTTTCGACATGATTCCAATACTTTACCTATACATTATCATGTATTGCATGGAAATTAAAAATCTGATGTGGGCAGCATATGACTTTCCCAGCAGACTCAAATTCATATGTTCTTTATTTCTTTAATAATTCATTAGATTGAGTTTAATTGAACCAAATAACACTAAATTTGCATTTGTAATTCAATTTTTGTTTTTATTTGGTAATTGGACATTTTTCCAAAGGTAGCATAACTAAATGCGAAAAATCTCAAATATCTCGACAACGGTTAGCTTTAGAGTAATAGAGTTGTTCTTGTTCTTTTCCTCAACAAAAATTACGTATAAAACAAGCATTTAATTGATATATTTGAACATACGTAGCTTTTTTTTTTAGATTTTGGCGATTTTTGAGGGCCATTTCGTAAAAAAAGTTTGGTTGTTATTTTCCGAATAATACCAAAATCTAATCAGCACCAGAGTATCCCACAAGTAACTTATCTACCAAATTTTGTGAAATTTGGTCAATTAGTATTTTAGCTATTGTGGATATATGAAATTTTTAAGGGTCATTTCGCAAAAGAAGGCGGGTTCTGTTTTTACGAATCTTACCAAAAACTAATCAGCACCAGGGTCATACCCAAGTGACTTACCTACCAAATTTTATGAAATTCGGTCTATAAGTTTTTGAGTTAGAGTGGATACATACATTGCACAGACAGACACACAGGCAGACAGACAGACAGACACACACACAGACGTCACGCTAAAAATAGTTGTTTCGTATTCTAGAGGTCTCGAAACGTGTAGATCCGTCGAAAATTCGAGTTGCGATTTTCGACACGATTCCAATACTTTCCCTATACATTACGATGCCTATACCCTATACATTGCAGGGAAAGTAAAAATCTGATGTGGGCAATACATGACTTTCCCTGCAGACTCAAATTCATATTTTCTTTATTTCTTTAATAATTCGTTAGATTGAGTTTAATTACACCAAATAACACTAAATTTGCATTTTAATTCAATTTTCGTTTTTATTTGGACATTTTAATTGGACATTTTCCCAAAATCGGCGTAAAAAAAATGCAAGAAATCTCAAATATCTTGAGAACGGTTAGTTCTAAAGCATAGTGAAGTGTGTTATATTCTTTTCTTTGTCAAAAATTGCGTATAAAACAAGAATTTAATTGATATATTTGAGCATACATATAGTCTTTTTTTTTTCAGATTTTGGCGATTTCGTAAAAAAGGCAGGTTGTTCTTTTTCGAATCGTACCAAAATCAAATCAGCACCAGAGTATCCTACAAGTAACTTATCTACCAAATTTTGTGAAATTTGGTCAATTAGTATTTTAGTTAGAGTGGATACATGAAATTTTTGAGGGCCATTTCGTAAAAAAAGACTGGTTGTTTTTTTTCGAATTGTACCAAAATCTAATCAGCACCAGAGTCGACCGCAAGTGACTTATCTAACAAATTTTATGAAATTTAGTCTATTAGTTGAGTTAGAGTGGAAATATACAATTTTTGCGGGCCATTTCGAAAAAAAAAGGGCAGATTGTTCTTTCCCGAATCATATCAAAATCTAATCAGCACCAGGTTGACCTACAAATGACTAATATACCAAATTTTGTAAAATTTGATCAATTAGTTTTTCAGTTACAGTGGATAAAGGCAATTTTTGAGGGCCATTTCTTAAAAAAAGGCGGGTTGGTTTATTCCGAATAGCATCAAAAACTAATCAGCTCTAGGGTCATATCCAAGTGACTTACCTACCAAATTTTATGAAATTCGGTCCATTAGTTTTTGAGTTAGAGTGGATGCATACATTGCACAGACACACAGACACACAGACAGACACACAGACAGAGAGCCAGACACACAGACAGAGAGCCAGACACACACACAGACGTCACGCTAAAAATAGTGTTTTCGTATTCTAGAGGTATCGAAACGTGTAGATCCGTTGAAAACTCGAATTGCGATTTTCGACATGATTCCAATACTTTCCCTATACATTAATTACCATGTATTGCAGGGAAAGTAATAAGTCTCTGATGCAGTCTTGCACAATGAAAAATCATTTATAAGTCATTTATACGCAGTTGCACTCATTTAGAGCTAGTTCTCCTGAGTGAAGTTGTACAGGATTTGGTGTGGAAAAGTCTCTTGTAAGTTCACTCGTTTTGAAAGAAGTGTTCGACTTTGGTTTATAATGTTTTACTGTATAGCCATTACTGAAAACGAATTCAGCTTCCATCTCTCCAGTTAAACTTTGTAGTGAAAGTTATTGGATTTATTTGACCTTTTTCGATCGCGTTCTTGGAGAAAGGTAGGGAAGAAGCGAATAAAGTGTCCATGTGCTATATTTTAATCATCAGTGTGCTGTCACATATCGTAAGAAGGGAAACCAGCTTGTCTGAGGTTAGCTTTTTCAAGACAAAACCTGCAAATGCATTTTGTTCTCAGAGGGAAAGGTTTAAAAAAAGTAAGAAATCCCCTGAAAAAAAAGTTACTTAACGTGTGAATCGAATAGTTGATTTTGGAAGGAACGTAAGTCATAATTTTTATGATTTTAATCTGCTAGTGTAGTTTTATTGCATTAAGGGGGGCTCTATATAATGATGTTAAGGAGGTGTATATGCTTAGACGCACTTCTGTATAATTAAGAGTTTGCGTACTCTGAAATAATTAATATTTTGATGACAATAGATCAACCAATACTTACGTATGTCTAATATAAAAAAATGTGCTATAGCTATTTGTCCTGTATAACTGCAGGTTTAATTTTGTCGTATATTATGTTCGCTAATGACACCTAAGCACTTTTTATATTTTCAAATATGTGCCAGAGAAAGCATTTTATTTCTCATATTTAAGATCATTAAATAAAGCAAAAATAGGCGGCTACTTTCCCTATATATATAGTATAATGTATAGAGAAAGTATTGCGAAGGGGTCAAAAAATCGAATTCGAGTGTTTGAGCCCATTTCAAGCATCGCTCAACGGGAATCGAATATTTTTTAGGTGATCTCTGTGTGTTTGTGTCCGCGAGTTTATGGAAGCGATACCTCCTTAACGAATGGCGAGTTTCAAATAAATTTTGGTACAAAAATTACAATCAGTGAATACTGGAAGCCTATTGATTTTAAATGCAATCGAATGTTCAGAACTCCCCTCCCCCTCCCAAATTTTCGATTGAAATTTTGAATAAAATCATCAAAAAATAGAAACTTTCAATAATGTTATGTAAATAATCATTTCTTATGTATATTTTCATTAAAAACGATTGACACAAACGTTAGAAGGCTAGCACAAACCGTTCTCGAGATATTGCATATTTTTCAAATAAATTTATAAAAAAATCACATAAAATAAGAAAAGTATCAAATATTGTGAAATATGTTCACTCTTTATATTAAATTTGTTAACATTATTCTCGTAAATCTAGTTCGTTCCCTTCACGTGAGAAAATACTTTGGTAATAGTTTTGTATTTTGAAGCCTAACAATTTGCCAATAGTCGTTTATATATAAAACAAGAAAGATCAATCATGCTTAAAGCATTGATTATGAAACACTTTCCAACTTCAATGCAATTTTATTTAAACATGTCTAAAATGCAATACATTCCTCGGTAATATTTTAAAACTTATCACAATACTACATTAATTTATTATATTTGAAACCTTAAACCTTCATCGAAAAAAATTAACTTCATTCAAATGACGGCATTAAAATATAAATTGCCTGGTTTAAACATCTCTAAAATGTGATACATTCCTCGGTAATAATTTTAGAATTATCATAATACTACGATAATTTATTATATTTGAAAACTTCATCGAAAACAACTGAAATCCATTCAAATGACGTCATAGAAAAAATAACACGCCTGGCTCTCTCTATAAAAGCAACATTTCATTCATAAATAATTCCCCCATTCATGTCATTCATCACAATACTATAATAATTTATATTATTTAAAAATTAAGACCATGGAGCTACAAGTAAGTAAAACTCTATGTGTAAAACTTCATCGAAAATTATCGTCCTTCTCTTTCTAAAATCAATGAATATTTCATTCATATCAGCCATGCAGACTCCATGGACTAAATGATTTTGTGTTAAAGAATTACAGCGATTCTAATACAACTCATTCTACATATTTTGCTGTTTACATTTTACATAGGTGAAAAATAGGCTTAATAGTAGAAATAATCAAATTTGTATGAGCATTTAAACTGAAATATATTGTCATTGCGTTGTTAAAGTATGTAGATGCACAGAATTTAGGCCAAAATAAAGTAGTTTTAGGATGGATACAACACTCAATATGAATTAGAAAGAACTTTAAAAATCACGATTTTGAGACAAGATGGATGCCATATATCATTTTGAAGTGGGTCATGTCATCGTTTCATATCATGGACACGTGATCGCTTCATATAAGAGGTGTTATTATTATTTTAATTTTTATTTAAAAAACTACTGAATATATTTCGCTGAATTTTTTTTTATATATTTTATGGAACAATTTGAATATTGCCTAAAATTTTCGAAGCAATTTGTGAATTTTAAAACCGCTTAAAAAATGCTTGAAAAATTAGGTCCCATAGGGCTCAATGTATTCCATTTTTTCAACCCGGGTTCAATCCAAAACTAATTGGGTGATATTATTCATTTATATTACCATAGGTCCTATAGACCGTCTGAACAACATACTAAAATTTCATTTTGATTAAGTCATTTTTACGGCAGTTATCGTGCTAACGGACAGACAGACAGACAGACAGACAGACAGACAGAATGAACAAAGTCATAAACACTTTTCAACTTTGTTGTAAAGTGTTAATAAAAAGCTCTTCCCTCCGTTTGCTTGTAACTCTGATAAATTTGGTTAATTTGGTGTCTCATTTAACGAAATATTGCCAAGTTGGTAATATTTCACTCCAGTTTAACGAAAATATCTTTGAAATCGCAAAAATGATGCTAAATTAATGAAAATGATGCTAAATGAATTAATTAATATATTTTATATATGGACAATATTTCTTATTACAGATGTTGTAAATATTGATAATTGTCAATTTAAAGTTGCACGAAATATAAGTTAATTGGGTACTTCGAGATAGTTATACGTGCTGTCATCCGAAAAAACGCCAAATGTACAATTCAACGTTAAAAACATTGTGCCGTGGATCTTATACTTAATTTTTTTTACTGTGAAAGAAGTAAATCCATTGCATTACATAGGGAAAGTCATGTGTTGCCCATATCAGATTTGTTTTATTATCGTTGAGTTTGAAAACGGTGTGAGTCGTCGACTCCAGAAGCTTTTCAGCTTAAATGTTGATTTCTTCACTGCCAAACATACGATAATATAGATAATCTGGCAATATTTTTTTTTATCTCCGTTCCCATGTTAACGTTATCCCGTACCCTGTGTGTGTCAATGAGAAAACTCAAACCCGTACAGAAACGACATCCCAAACCTAGTATGGCGACGAAGAGTGGCATCACATTAACGTGTTAAAAGCATACATTTTATTGTATAATGTAAACATAATTCATATCATCAGATTTGGGATTATTTGAAACCTCTAGTAGATATTTCCTTTTATTATTATTATTGTTTTTTATAATAATATTTGTATACATATAATAAACAACATTAGCAAGTTTGATTTTGAAAGGGCGTAAATCATATACACTTCATCATGTTTCACTCCACCAATATAGAAAACTAATTTAAAAACCTGATAAGGATTACGGATTTTTCATATTTCGGATTTTTATTAATTCATCAAACTGTCGAGTAAAAATGTTTCTTGTTATTTACTCAAAATGTTTATTTTTGGACTTCTGCCCTTTTCAAATTCAGCGATTCATGTATATTAGCATTATTTAGTAAAATAGAATTTTCTCTGTTATTAAGAAGCAGCACTTTCAGGCCGCATTTTTTATTTTTTCACTTCCGCCCTCTTCAAAATCAGCGATTCATGTATATTATCACTATTTAGTAAAATATTTACTCTGTTATTAAGAAGCAGCACTGTCAGGCGGCATTTTTAACACTTTACAACACAGTTGAAAACAGTTTATGACTTTGTTCATTCCGTCTGTCTGTCTGTCCGTTCGCTCGATAACTGCCGTAAAAATGACTTTATCAAAATTTAATTTTAGTATGTTGTTCAGACGGTCTGTGGGACATACGGGAATGTAAATGAATAATATCACTAAATTAGTTTTGGATTGAACCCGGGTTGAAGAAATGAAAAACATTGAACCCTAGGGGACCTAATTCTTCAAACATTTATTAAACGAATTTAAAATTCACAAATTGCTTCGAAAATTTTAGGGAATATTCAAATTGTCCCATAAAATATATAAAATTTCAGCAAAATATATTCGGTAGTTTTTAAATAAAAATTAAAATAATAATTCCATCCATTATGAAGAGTTTATTTGACCCACTTCAAAATAACATATAGCATCCATATTGTGTCAAAATCGTGATTTTTAAAGTTCTTTTTAATTTATATTTAGTGTTGTAGCTGTCCTAAAACCGTTTCATTTTTGCTTAATTTCTGTGCATCTATATTCTAAAACAACGCAATTACAATATATTAGAGTTTAAATGATCATCAAACTTGGATTATTTCTACAACGAAGCCTAATTTTAACGTATGCAGAATGTAAACACATCAAGCTGTAAGATGAGTTGTGTAAGAATTGCTGAATTTTTTAACGCAAAATTATTTAGCTCTGGAGTCTGGAATAAAGCTGATATGAATGAAATATTCATTGATTGCACATAGAGAAGCAGACGATTTTAAGCATTGACTTTTTCGATGAAGTTTTAAGCATAAAGTTAAAGTACTTTTACCTCTATGGTTTTAAGTTTTTAAGTAAAATAAATTACTGCAGTATTGTGACGAATGAAAGGAATGGAATAAAAGTGTATGAATGATATATTTACTGCTTTTACATAGAGAGCCAGGTGATTTATATTTCGATGACGTCATTTGAAAAAGTTCATTTTTTATGAAGTTTTAAGTTTTCAAATATAATAAGTTGCTGTAATTTTGTGATAATTTTAAAAATATTACCGCTGAATGCATCGCATTTTAGGAATGTTTGAAAAAATTGTATTGCAGTTGGAAAGTGTTTCATAATCAATGCTTTATGCATGATTGATCTTCCTCGTTCATTTTTTAACTCCCGTCCTTTTCAAAATCAGCGATTCATGTATATTAGCATCATTTAGTAAAATATTTTTTCTGTTATTAAAAAGCAGTACTTTAATTTACAAATTTGTTTCCTTGGGCTGGGATAGCCCAGTGGTTAATGCGTTGGTATTGCACACGGTAGACCCGGATTCGACCCCTGTCGCTTAAAACTGAAACCATTTCCGTGCCATTAAATATGTAGGTCTAAAATTCAATCCGAGAGGTGATGGTATGGTATGGTCGCTGTGGTTACACCTCCATTGGGTTCCAGTTTAAACTGGGTGGTACTGCCCCGGCCATCCAAACAGTTACCTTACACCTTCAAGTAGGTCGGACGGTCTGGATAGAAAAAAATGTTTCCTTTTGATGTTTAAATAATCCGATTGGAACAGAACGTCAAAATATTCATATGAAAAATCAGCGGTGGCTCCTAAAGTCCGATGTAGTCGAAATGATTATGAGCGAATAACATTTTGTAAAATAAAGCTCCAGTAAATTTCAATAAATTTATTCGAATTTTTCAGACCCTTTTGTTTCGTTTATTTTCAAAGCATTACAAGTTACTTGCTAACTATTTATAGCTAGCTAGCACTTCTAGTTTACAACCCAATTTCATATGGATATTCCGACCATAGACATCACATGAAAATATCAAATTATTTTATTAACTTGCTTGGCGGTATAAGAATTAAACTTATACAATACATCTAAGGATATCTTAGGTTCAAATTAATCTGTAAATTTGGCTGCGGCACATAAATAAGTATATTTCCATTTATTCTGTTCAAACCTTGTCAATCATTACACGTTTTTAGAATCCCAAAGTTCATTTAACCTCCTATTTTTTTTAAACAAAATAGAGTATATCGTGCTTATGCACTAATATTTAACCAAGAAGTAAGTAAACAAACTGAGCTGTAACAATCGTGGCATTTTTCTTTTTTTTTACAGCTTTCTCACCCATTAGAAAACCCATGTTAAAATACTAAAATATCGAAGTTATAACAACTTTACTTCAAAAACTGAGAGCTCGATCCAAAATCCAATTATATACACTTATAGGGCGTTTAAAGAATTACAAATTCTTGCTTATTGTTCATAGTTCACTTTTAGTTTTTGAGAGATAAGTATTACAAACATGAAAAAATGGAAAATCTCCTTCAACTTGATAAAACGATCACGCGAAAACTATAAGAGAATTTTTTAAAAATAAATATGTAATTTGAAACTAACTTTTTTAATACATATTTTTGCCGCTCTTTAATTAAATCTATATTTTATAGTTTCGAAGATATTTTGAGTGAAAGTAAGAAAAATGAAAAAGAAAAAAATTTCTCGGAGAAGTTTTTTCGAAAGAAAAAAAGTTCAAATTATTAAAATATTGAAATTTTTTTATATATTTATAATCTGAACCCTGTTTCCGACAAAACAAGAAAAATTATTTACATTTTTATCTATTAAGTTCGGAGGTATAAGCACCTAAGTGTTTACGTTTTTTGTAACGCTCCGTTTTTCCGTCACCGAAACCCCAAGCATAGATGTAAGATGTTATTCACATTAAAATGCAATCCCTTTCATATCAAGAAATGTTATTACGGATTTAAATCTACGGATTTATTTAATGTTGTTACAGATACAAACACTGTGTTACGGATTTATGTTTTAATGTCACGCAATGATCCAAATATTTTTAATATGCTGCGACACTAGACAAAGAACAGACATCAATATGATTCGAACCCTCCCCCCCCCTGCCCCTACTTTTTCCAGAACAAAGGACTGGAGCTATGAGTTTGTCCTGTATCAGATGCCTGAGTATGGGGAATGGGCAATTATGCGGCCTTTATTGTACAGAGGCATGGATATGGATGGCGAAGGAATTCAGAGAATTCCGGCGAGGAATTAAGTCTTGCCTGTCGGACATTTCAGATTACGCGTGCCTTTCCTAAACAATCGAACTTTGTGGGAATTCGACACGTGTTCCAAAGGAAGAGTAAAAAGCTTTTCCTTGTTATCCATTAACAGCGCAAATCTGATTTTCTGCATGGATGGAAGTAAGCCGTGAAAAGGTTTTGAAGAGTTTCGACTTTTTTAATGTTTTATTATTATTATTTTTTAAATTTTGGTTCGATATCTTTCAGGATGAATTGCAATGTGTTATGTTTCGATGCAAATGGAGGGAGTTTAAATGCTATAGATAATATAGTAGATGAATAAATTTATGATATAATTTTTTAAAGTTAATTATAGACCAGTGTTCTTTTTTCCCATTCGATCTTTTTCCACTCGATGCTTTTTTTCTGTCAAAGTATGTATCACAATTATGACACAAAATACTTATCTGAAAACTCATAAAAAAAAACTTGCCGTGTACCCCAATTTTGCTAAATACTTAAGTTCTACGGCTCAATTTTTCTACATAAGTTTGCAAAAAATTGTGGCACACAGCAAGTTTTATTGCAGGTGTCGACAATTTCATGCTGACGAGAACTACAAATCTCATAACACAGACCAACCGATACCGGTATCTTTAATGAGACCGATATCTTTTTGAAAACGCTCTCTTTTAGCAAGTTAAGAATTTGGCCATTGTAGGTTGGACTCAATTTTTATGAAATTTGATACTGACTATTGTTAAGACTTAATTTGTCCGTCTCCAGAGAGGTTCACGAAATTGTGGCATATAGTAAGTTTTCTTGCTTTCGTTGGAAGTATCGCCTATATCGTGCTGAAGAGAGCTGAAAAGATGGAAACTAACCTTTGTATGCTGGCATTTGCAATTTTCTGCAATTTTTCTTTTTTTTATTGCAATTTCATGACATTTTTCTTAAGATTTCATGATTATACTTTTTTTTATGCGGGTGTGTGTGTATGCTTAGTTTTCTGAAACAAATCTGAAACAAGCATGTGTTTAGGTTAATTAGAGTTAGATGCTCAGACCTGAAGAAGAGTCTAGTCTAATTAATCTTCAAAATTAAGCCACTGCTGTACATTTCTTTTCTAGGCATTGTGGTCGTGGTTTAACTGCTTTGGTGAATTTAATATTTCGTAATTACTTGAAATATATATAAACAGTTGCAGAACTTCCTTGTTAAAAGTAGGTATATGTCATTTAGGTGACTATAATTATTTCGAGGGCGTTATAAGCCCCTTTATTTAGGTCAATAGAACAAGTTATGTGCTCTTAACCACCTCTAAGAATGAACTGTGGCGAGGCACGCAATGCGCAATTCAAAATCTAGAACATGCACAGAAAAAAATTCGCGTGTGGGTGGTATCAGCCATGGGAAAAACAACAACCAGATACACATCACCTTGATAAAATGGTCCCACCCCCGCCTCCAAAGACAAAGGGATTAGGTTCTGCAAATGAAATTTCAAGCATTGAAAAGAGATTTAAAATCAAACAGAGAGGAAAAATATATGAATATATGAATTAAAACTTCATTTCTGAATTAGAGAATAGTATTTCAAGTCTTCATAGTTGACACAGAAAAATAATTTAAAGCAGAATAAACATAACACCTTTAATAAAATATGCCAGATTTAATAAATAGAACCGAATTATATAGTCTAATCATGATAAATAGCAATGAATGTAAAAATATGTATATAAATAAAATATTCTGCGCATAAGAGCATATGAAGGTTGTTAGGGAGATTTCATAAAACGAATTTTGTCCTGTTCTCTTTTGATAATTTATTATGTGAATAATTCTTTTGAAATGCTCAACCAAGTATGGAGGAAAGAGAATGGGAAAGTTATTCGATTATTAATAACATAACGAAATCTGCCAGTGACATTCTCTTGCAGTGAAGCAGCTGTCAATGACGGCCGTGAACGCCTAGTTGCAGTTTGTCGAGTCGAAAGTCCTTCCACTGGGAAAAAGAATGCATCTGTAAAACCCGTAGATATCTACAGTAAAACTCACGGATTTTTATCAATATAAAGTGAAGCTTAGAAAATACTGTTCATAAGCGTCATGACTAGTTTGTCAATTGCGTATAATTTTTGTATAAATCTGATGCAAAGATATATGTGTAACTGATGTCTGTCAAATATCTGTAGTGTTAAAAGTATGAAAAAATCTTTGATGTGCTGAGTATGATGTAAACATTTTTTTACTCGTTAGGATTTGCTTTTAAAATTGTGTCGGGGTTTTTTATGTAAAAATAATAAATATAAAAAACTGCTTGGTCTAAAATATGTTTTCTGAAACATTAATACACACACATACAATGGAAATGCAACAGTTATTGATTTATGGATTATACACTTTATATAAATGTTCAGATAATTATTGTGTAAAAAATAATCGCAATTGCGTAAAAAATGTCCGTAGCATGTAGTTTGAAACGTATTTTAAAATTTTAAAGTTAATATCTTAAAAGATATTTATATTTTATATATGAAGACATTACTTTATTGGTGGTACAACTCCATTTTCATTCATTTCGATGTATTGTCTCTTAAAGTTAATAAAGAAGGAAAATTTAGGAGGTGAAGTATTCAAAAACTAATAGCCCTTACTAATGGTTATTCCTAGTCCTTATTAATGGTCCTTCCTGGTCTTTACTAATGGTCTTTACTAATGGTCTTTACTAATGGTCCTTCCTAGGTTTGAGTTTATGAAAATGGAGTGGGCTATGCCAAATGAGGGGGTGCAAGAATGTGTACTGATTGAAGAATCTATGCAACAGTGGAGGTACACCAGAATAATATTTTAATGAAAATGCTTTGAATTTCATCATAAAAGTGGTACATTGTATTTTTAATGCACAAATATCTGTGCCTAAATAATATTAATTTTTTATAATACATATTCAGTTGTATTGTTTTTTTCGTGTTGCACAGTTACTATTTTAAAATCACCTGAAATAGCCATGATAGTATAGCTGGAATGAGAAAGAACGCTTCTTTTTTATTAACTCCACACACACACACCGCTAGCTGAGGACATAAAAGGGAAATTTGAAGATTTCTGTACTCTGTTGCTCCTAAGTCACTTCTCTCTGATGGGTATCACATTGAAATATGTATGTATATGGTAAAAATGATGCATAAGATCCACGGTACAATTTTTTAACATTGAATTGTGTATTTAGTACTTTTCCGGATGACAACATATAAAATTATTTCGAAGTACCCAATTAACTTACGTTTCACGCAACTCTAAATTGACAATTATAAATATTGATAGCATCCGCAATAAGCATTGAAGTCCACATACTAAGATATTATAATAATTAATTCTTCATCAATTTGGAGTCGTCTTCGTTAACTTATCTTCATTTTTGCAATTTTTACGATATTTTCGTCAATCTGAGGTGACATATTGCCAAGTAGGTGATCTTTTGCTAAATAAGTCATCAAGTTCGCCAAATGTATCGTCAAGAGTTACAGACAAACGGAGAGAAGATAATTTCTTATACATAAATTACTGTTGGCGAATCGTTAAGCTTCAAAATATAAAACTATTACATAAAGTACCATTTCTTATATGTAAATAACTATTGGCGAATTCTTAGGCGTCGAAATACAAAACTATTACACAAATTATCTTCTCTGGTGAATGAATCGAACTAGATCCACGAGAATGATGTTAATAAATTTATTGCATAATATTACATATAAGTGAACATATTTCACAATAGTTATTATGTTTTTAATTTTATGTGATTTTTTTGATAAATTTATATTACATAAGAAATCATTATTTACTTAACATTATTGAAGGTTTTTATTTTTCGATAATTTTTCAAAATTTTATTCGAAAATTTGAGGGGTCTTCCGAACATTCGATTGCGTATGTAAAGTTAATAAACTCCTAGTGTTCACTGTTTGTAATTTTTTTACCAAATTTCGTTTGAAACGCCCCATTCGTTCGTAAAATACAGTTTCCGTAGACTCAAGGGCACACACACACACACACACACACACACACACACACACACACACACACACACACACACACACACACACACACACACACACACACACACACACACACACACACACACACACACACACACACATCACCTCAAAAACGTTCGATTGAAGTTCTCAGAGATGCCTTAAACGTGCTTTTCCGTCGAAAACTCCAATTCGAATTTTTGACCCCGTCACAATGCTTATTAGACTATATACATAGGGAAAATAATACTGTGCAAATAAGATTTAGTAAGCAAAGGCATGTTTCTGTAACCTCTGGATTTCCTTCTTCAGTGCAAAGATGGAAATTTCATGATCTAGTTCTCATTTGAGGGTTCAGGTCCAGAAAAAGGTTATTTGAGTAGCACTTAATTTTTTGAGCTAGTTTGTTAACTTTTGTATTAATCTTGATGAAATCTAAGAGATATCATAATGCCTTTGAAAAAATTCCAGTCACCTAATTTTCATACGGTTGCTTCTCTTATTGTCCAAGAGTCAGCAATGATCTTACTTACCCCATCGAGTACAAAAGATTTGAGCATTGTATGTGGTTGAACGTTGAGGTGTCGACGGCGAGCCATGAGTCTGGCAGTTCCCCCAGGTTGACTTTTGCATAGGCTACAATTGATAGCTACTTACCACATCGAGTATATGGATGAAATTGATGTCAAATGATAGGTTTTTTACGCCCCATTAAAGGTTTGACCCTGGCAGTCGTTCCATGTGGCAGGCTGCATGCCAGATGCCTCAAAAGTCGAAATTTTGAAATTTTAAAAATCTATACTTCAAAAATTTAAGCATAGGATTCAACAAAATTTTATATTTAGAGGTTTGACAATATGTATATTGATATTTTGTAAAAATATAAATGTTACAATTCACTTTTTTTCATGGCCAAAATTTTAATTTTTTTTAAATTAAAATTTTTAATTTAGACATTTCTTTTGGGTTATCCTATTATACATTTAGAAGCAAAAGTGATATCAATAAGTACATATTTTAGCAAGTTATAGTTGAAAATCTCTTGGGACAAATTAACATTGAAAAGTCCAAACTTCTGTTACCAACTGTTAGAAAAGTTTCTAAGACAGACAAAAAAAGAAAATAAACCCCCCTTTTTTTAGTGTTACAAATGCAACAAATCGCAGAAAAATTTAATGCAACAATGCAGCAAATTTAATGCATCAAATCGATTAGAGTACAAAAATATAATTTTCATCAAATTATTTTGTACTTTCTGTCCTAACTTACCCCTTCGGCCCATCAAGTACATGGATGAAACTTATGTCATTCGTTAGCTTTTACATGGGGAATGCGAATTTACAAGTCTTGCATTCATTCGAGGTGGCATATTTAATGCCAGATGACAATAAGACCGATTTCAACAACGCGCGTTTCCGGGAAATAGAAACTTTAACTTCGGGAAATAGAAACTTTAACTTCGGGGAATAGGAAACATTAAATCGACCAACAAAAGAATGATTATAAAAATAATAATAAACTAGCCATATACCTGCTGAAAATCAACGGTCTTGCAATAAGCAACCCATGAATAATATATATTTTTGAATAACTCGCGTTTCATTAGGGGGTGCGGAACCCCCCTAAAGAAAATATTGGAAAACTTAAATTGTGCACTTCTTCCTTTCGAACTATCTAATCATACACCAAATTAAAGTCTCTATCTCATCCCGAAGCAAGCATGTTATTTTATCATTTTCCCTTTCGAAGGTTTCCCTGTGGAGCACTCCCATGAGTGAACATTTTTGAAAAACTCTGTTCGTCTTGGGTTTTTTATCGGATGATTGGTCCATATACCAAATATCAAGCGTCTATCACATCTAAAAGGAAGCATGTCTCATTTATTTGGAAAATCGAACATATTAATGTGCAGCACCCCCTAAAGTAACAAATATTGGAAATCTGAAACTGCACACGTTCAAACTATCTACCCGTACACTCAATTTCCAGTATCCAACATATTGTGAAGCATGGTTTTTTCAATCACTTCACCTTTCGAACGCTTTTCTGTATAGCACCCCCTTAAATGAACATTTTTGAAAAAACGTATTCGTTTTTGGATTTTTATCAAATGATTAGCACATATACTCTAAATTTCAAGCTCTATCACATTATAAAGGAGGCAAATTTCATTTGTTCGTAAAATTGAATATTTTAGTTAGCGGCACCCCCTACAACAGCGAATGTTGGAAAACTGAAATTACACACTTTCTTCCTTTTCAACTATTTACCCATACACAAAATTTGAAGACTCAATCTCATCACCAAGCATGCTTTTTCTATCATTTCACCTTTCGAATGCTTTTGTGTGGGGTACGCACCCCCTTAAAGATACATTTTTGAAAAACTCCATTCTTCTTGGGTTTTCTATCAGATGATTCGCCCATTTCTATCAGATGATTCGCCCATTTCTATCAGATGATTCGCCTTTCCGAAATTCGCCTTTCTTTTATTCCGAAAATCGAACATTTTTGTGTGCGTAGTAGAAGTAGATAATATTGGAAAACTGAAATTGTACACTTTCTTTCTTCCAAACTATCTACTCTTACACCAAAATTGAACTCTCTATCTTATCCCGAAGCATTTTTTTTATCAATTCACCTTTCGAACGTTTTTCTCTGGAGCACCCCTTTAATGAACATTTTTGAAAAACTCTTTTGTCTTGGATGTTTTTATCAAATGATTAGCCCATATACAAAATTTCAGGCCTCTGTCAAATTTTAAAACAGCCATTTCTCATTTATTCGGCAAATCTAACATTTTGGTGTGGGCCACCCCATTAAGTAGAAAATATTGGAAATCTGAAATTGCACACTTTCTTCTTTTCGAACATTTTACACATACACCAAATTTGAAGTCTCTATCTTATCGTAAAGCATGATTTTCTATCATTTCATTTTTCGAACATTTCGGTGCGGAGCACCCTCTCTTCAGAAAATTTTCAGAAAATACGAATTTTCTAAGGGATTTTATCGACCGATCGACCCATGTACCAGATTGCAAGTCTCTATGTATTCGGGAAGTGCCTAAAAAAGCGTGACAGACAGATGGATTGACAGACAGACAGACAGAGACTTGGCAATTAGTATATACTAGCCGAATACCCGTTGAAAATTAACGGTTTCGCAATAAGCAATCCCTGGATAATGTACATTTTTGGAATATTTTGCGTTTCACATTTATTCGACAAATCGAATATTTTGGTGTGCAGAATACCCTAAAGAAGAAAATATTGGAAAACTTAAATTGGTCACTTCTTCCTCTTGAACTATCTACCCTTACACCAAATTAAAGTCTCTATCACATCCCGAAGCATACTATTTTATCATTTTCCCTTTCGAACCTATTACTGTGGAGCACACTCATAAATGAACATTTTTGAAAAATTCTGCTCGACTTGGGTTCTTTATCTGATGATTGGCTTATATAACAAATATCAAGCCTCTATCACATTTAAAAGGAAATCAGAAATTTAAAACGAATTCAGAAAATCGAACATGTTGATATGCGGCACCCCGTAAAGTAGCAAATATTGGAAATCTGAATTGCACACATTCTTCCTTTCAAACTATCTACCTGTAAATCAAATTTGAAGTCTATCCTATCTTAAGTGACCAATTAAGAATGTCTTTCCTATTACTTCACCTTTCGAATGTTTTTCTGTGTAGCACCCCCTTAAAAGAACATTTTTGAAAAACCGTATTCATCTTGGTTTTTCTTATCAAATGATTAGTCCATATACTAAATTTCAAGCCTCTACATATAACATTGTAGAGGAGGCGTTTTTTATTTGTTCGTCAAATCGAATATTTTAGTGAGAGTCACCTCCTACAATAGCAAGTGTTGGAAAACTGGTATGCAAACTCTCTCTTCCTTTTGAATGATGTACCCGTACACCAAATTTGAAGTCTCTACCTTATCGCAAAGCATGCTTTTCTATCATTTCACTTTTCGAACGTTTTGGTGTGGAGAACCCTCTCTTCAGAACATTTTCGGAAAATGCGATTTTCCCAGGGGGGTTTATCAAACGAACGACCCATGTACTAGATTGCAATGTCTCTATCTATTCGGGAAGTGCCTAAAAAAAGCGAGATGAACAGACAGACAGACAGACACATAAACACTTGGCAATTAGTATATACTAGTCGAATACCCGTTGAAATTCAACGGTCTCGCAAAATCAAACCCTAAATAATGTAAATTTTTAAATAATTAGCCGTTTACATTTATTCAGCAAATCGAATGTTTTGGTGTGCAAAGCCCCCTAAAGAAGAAAATATGGGAAAACTTAAATTGCTCACTTCTTCCTTTCGAACGTACGCCAAATTAAAGTCTATCTCATCCCGAAGCATACTATTTTATAATTTTCCCTTTCGAACGTTTTTCAGTGGAGCATACCCATAAATGAACATTTTTGAAAAACTCTGTTCGTGTTCGTCATTGTTTTTTTCCACATGATTGCCCCATATACCAAATATCAAGCCTCTATCACATTAAAAAAGTCGTTTCTCATTTATTTGGAAAATCGAACATATAGGTGTGCGCCACCTCCTAAAGTAGCAAATATTGGAAATCTGAAATTGCACACGTTCTTCCTTTCAAACTATCTACCCTTACACTAAATTTGAAGTAACTTCCCTATCGCAAAGTATGTTTTTCCAGCACTTCACCTTTCAAACGTTTTTCTGTGTAGCATCCTCTTAAATGAACATTTTTGAAAAACCGTATTCATCATTTGATTAGCCCATATAGTAAATATCAAGCCTCTATCACACTGTGAATGAGGCGCTTTTCATTTGTTCGTCAAATCGAATATTTTAGTGAGCGGCACCCCCTACAATAGCAAATGTTGGAAAACTGAAATTACACACTTTCTTCTTTTCCAACAAGTTACCCGTACAGCAAATTTGAAGTCTCTACCTTATCGCGAAGCATGCTTTTTTTATCATTTCACCTTCCGAATGTTTTTGTGGGGTGTACCCACCCACCTTAACTATACATTTTTGAAAAACTCCATTCTTCTCGGGTTTTCTATCAGTTGATTCGCCTATATACCAAATATCAAGCCTCTATCACGTTCTAAAAGGAGCTTTTCTCCTTTATTCCGAAAATCGAACATTTTGGTACGCAACACGCCCTAAAGTTGAAAATATTAGAAAACTGAAATTGTACACTTTCTTCCTTCCAAACTATCTATCCGTACACCAAATTTGAAATCCCTATGTCATCCCGAAGCATGTTTTTTATCAATTCACCTTTCGAAAGTTTTTCTCTAGAGTACCCCCTTAAACGAACATTTTTGAAAAACTCTATTCGTCTTGGGTGTTTTCATCAAATGATACCATATACCAAATTTCAAGCCTCTATCAAATTTTAAAGGAGTCGTTTCTCATTTATTCGGCAAATCGAACATTTTGGTGTGCTTTTAAGTTGAAAATACTGGAAATCTGAAATTGCACACTTTCTTCCTTTCGATCGATTTACCCATGTACTAAATTTGAAATCTCTATCTTATTCAAAGTTTGCTTTTCTAACATTTCACATTTCGAACGTTTTGGTATGGAGCACCCTCTCTTCAAAACATTTTCGGAAAATACGATTTTTCCAGGTTTTTTTACGGAACGATCAATCCGTGTACCAGATTGTAAGTCTCTATCTATTTAGTAAGTGCCTAAAAACGTGACAGACAGACGGACAGACAGACGGACACTTGGAAATTAGCATATACTAGCCGAATACCCGTTGAAAATCACCGGTCTCGCAACAAGCATCCCCCGAAAAATGCAAATTTTTGAATAATTCGCTTTTCACGCTTATTCGACAAATCGAACATTTTGGTGTGCGGCACCCCTAAGAAGAAAATATTGCAAGTTTAAAATTACACACTCTCTTCCGTTCGAACGAATCACCCACACACCAAATTTGAAGCCTCTGTCTCATCCAGAAGTACGATTTTTTTATCAATTCACTTTTCGAATGTTTTTCTGTGGAGCACCCCCTTAAACGAACAATTTTGCAAAACTCTATTTGTCTTATGTTTTTGTACCAACTAGCCCATATAGTAAATTTCAAGTCTTTATCAAGTTTTAAAGGTGCTGTTTCTCATTTATACGTCAAATCGAACATTTTGGTGTGCGGTATCCCCTAAAGCAGAAATATTGGAAAACTGGAATTATACACTGTCCTCCTTCCAATCTATCTACCCGTACCCCAAATTTGAAATCTCTATTTCATCCCGAAGCATGCTTTTTTAACACTTTACAACAAAGTTGAAAAGTGTTTATGACTTTGTTCATTCTGTCTGTCCGTTAGCACGATAACTGCCGTAAAAATGACTTAATCAAAATGAAATTTTATTATGTTGTTCAGACGGTCTGTAGGACCTATGGGAATATAAATGAATAATATCACCCAATTAGTTTTGGATGGAATCCGGGTTTAAAAAATTGAATACATTGAGACCTATGGGACCTAATTCTTCAAACATTTTTTAAGCCAATTTAAAATTCACAAATTGCTTCGAAAATTTTAGGTAATATTTAAATTGTTCCATAAAATATATAAAAAGAAATTCAGCGAAATATATTCAGTAGTTTTTTAAATAAAAATTAAAATAATAACACCTCTTATATGAAGCGATCACGTGACCATGATATGAAAGATCACGTTATCAACTTCAAAATAATATATGGCATCCATCTTGTCTCAAACGCGTGATTTTTAAAGTTCTTTTTAATTCATATTGAGTGTTGTATCCGCCCTAAAACCACTTTATTTCTGCTTAAATTCTGTGCATCTACATACTGAAACAACGCAATTACAATATAGTTGAGTTTAAATGCTCATCCAAATTTGATTATTTCTACAACGAAGCCTATTTTTCACCTATGTAAAATGTAAACAGCAAAATATGTAGAATGAGTTGTATTAGAATTGCTGCATTTCTTTAACGCAAAATTAGTTAGCCCATGGAGTCTGCAATATAGCTGATATGAATGAAACAGTCATTGATATTACAGAGAAGCAAATGATTTTTTGATGAAGTTTTGAGCATAGAGTTACATTACTTGTATCTCTCTCTATGATTTTAAGTTTTAAATAAAATTAATTATTATAGTATTGTGATGAATGAAATGCTGCTTTTATATAGAGAGCCAGGTGTGTTATACTTCCATGATGTCATTTGAATAAATTTCATTTGTTTTCGATGAAGTTTTCAAATATAATTAATTATTGTAGTATTATGATAATTTTAAAAATATTACCGAGGAATGTATCGCATTTTACAGATGTTTAAATAAAATTGCATTGAAGTTGGAAAGTGCTTCATAATCAATGCTTTATGCATGATTGATCTTTCTTGTTTATATAAGTTGAAGCGAAGCTGAATGTTGGGCTCATTTTTAACAACCTTACAACAATGGATATTCATATCACTATTGTTGTAAACACAATTTTTGATTTATTATTAACACTTTACAACATAGTTGAAACGTGTTTATGACTTTGTTCATTCTATCTGTCTGTCTGTCTGTCCGTTAGCACGATAACTGCCGTAGAAATGATTTTATCAAATGAAAATTTAGTATGTTGTTCAGACGGTCTGTGGAACCTATGGGAATATAAATGGAAAATACCACCCAATTAGTTTTGGATTGAACCCGGACTGTAAAAATGAAATACATTGAACTCTGGGATCAAATTATTCAAACATTTTTTAAGCGAATTTAAAATTCAAAAATTGCTTCGAAAATTTTGGGAAATATTCAAGTTATCACATAAAATATATAAAAAAAAATTTCAGAAAAATATATTCAGTAGATTTTTAAATAAAAATTTAAATAATAATTACACCAACTATATGAAAAGATCACGTGACCATTATATGGAGAAATCACGTGACCCACTTAAAGTAAAATATGGCATCCATCTTGTGTCAAAATCGTAATTTTTAAAGTTCTTTTTAATTTATATTTGGAGTTGTCTCCGTCCTAAAACCGCTTTAGTTTTGCTTACTTTCTGTGCATCACTGTTCTGAACCAACGCAATTACAATATATTTCAGTTTAAATGATCATCAAACTTTGATTAGTTCTACAACGAAGCCTTAGTTTCACTTATGGAGATTGTAAACATATCAAGTTGTAAGATGAGTTGTATAAGGATTCCTGAATTTCTTTAACGCAAAATTATTTAGCGCTGGGGTCTGCAGCATAGTTGATATGAATGAAACAATAATTGATTTTACATAGAGAACAGACGATTTTTTAGCAGACCTTTACGGTGAGTTTTAAGCACAGAGTTAAATTACTTTTACCTCCATGGTTTAAGTTTTTAAGTAAAATAAATTATTGTAGTATTGTGATGAATGAAGGGAGTAGAATATAAGTTTATGAATGAAATTTTTACGGCTTTTTCATAGAGAGCCAGGCGATTTATATTTTAATGACGTCATTTGAATAAAGTTATTTTGAAGTTAAATTACTTTTACCTCCATGGTTTTAAGTTTTTAAGTAAACTAACCTATTGTAGTATTGTGATGACTGAAAGGAATGAAAAAAAGTGTATGAATGAAATATTTACTTCTTTTTCATAGAGAGCCAGGCGATTTATATTTTAATGACGTCATTTGAAAAAAGTTCATTTTTTTTTGCTGAAGTTTTCAAATATAATAAATTATTGTAGTATTGTGATAATTTTAAAAATATTACCGCTGAATGTATTGCAGAGATGTTTAAATAAAATTGCATTGTTGTTGGAAAGTGTTTCATAATCAATGCTTTATGCATGATTGATCTTTCTTGTTTATTATCCAAGCCGTCGGGCTTACCCAAAGACTGTAGAGCAGTTACAAGTGACGGTCGGAAAAAACACAGGAAAACAATACCGAAATACACACAAAAAAGACAATACACAAAATCAAAATACACGTTTATACACATAGAAATACAAGATGTTATACGTTCAATCTCAAATAACAGAAAATAATACAAGAAATAATATTACAGCAAATAATAATACAGGAATTTACAAGAAATGATAAAAGAAAAACCTTTAAAAATTAAAGACCTAAATTCAAAAGAGGGACAAAGGAAAATGTGAACAAATAGTTGCAAACAAACTGACACCTAACTAAAAGGGTTTTCAAAGTTTTGAAAAATCGAGTACATTCTATGGTGGGTATAGGACGGGCTGGTCCCAATAATGTTGAAATTCCAAATGATTAAAATGTACCACAAAAAACACAACGACAGGTCAAAATTTATGCAACTGGTTAATTACAATTAATGCAACCTGTTTAGTTAGGGCCTCAAAAATTTACAATGCGACACACACACGCATATATATATATATATATATATATATATATATATATATATATATATATATATATATATATATATATATATATATATTCTAGTTTTGCTTATTAGTGAGCATTTATTTTATCCAGAGTTAATGTGTCTACAGATTAGTTCTTATTATTTTCAAGTTGATTAAGATGTTCCACTAGTTTGAAAAAATAATAGTATCTTTCATATGTTGTAATTGTGTTTCCACATTTGTATGTGAATTAAGTTACACACTTAGCTCTCTAATGAGTCTCTTATTTTGAATGCAAGTTCCTTTATTTTGGAAAAATAAAGGCTATTATCTTACCCTATTATATGATGTCTAATTATAAATATTTAGCGACTGGCAACTGGATGTTCTCTGACATTCAAGCTCGGTATTCGAGAACTTGTTCGGATTTTCTTAGATCGATATCCTGTTACCAACAATATCCATTTTCTTCAATGACTATTCCATCTTTATATAGTACATCCAACCAGTATTCCTTGTTCTCTTCATATAATTATCAATCTTACAACCATGCATCACTAAATAACACTCTTAAATTTAAAATTTGTAATCCTAATAGATATAAAACATGTCCGCTTGCTAATCGTAACCAGATCAGTAGTAGCAACAATCTTGTCTTCTGTAAGACATATAACTGCATCTACCAAATTGTATGTAAAATATGTAATATGTCATATATAGGCCAAACCAGCAATCCTCTGCACCTCCGAATTAACGTACACAGGAATCATAAAAAAATATCAAATAATGCAACTACCCTTAATGAATCAAAATTCGAGTACGAACATTTTTCTATACATGGGTTCGACAACATTGAAATTAGTATTCTATGTATTCAAAAAAATTATTATGACAGATTGTTCATTGAAAATGAATTCATATGTGCACACAAAACTATTTTTCTATATGGACTCAATCAATTATTTAATCATCATAACATAGTTAAAATATCCTTTAATTATCCTAATGAAGACCATAATATTTATAATTTCTTTAACATTTCTAAAAATAAATCAAAAAGAATTAAAAGAGCAAGTAAATATAATAAAAAATTGCCCTCATTATCTGATCTAAAAAATGCCATCCTACAGCAACATGCAAATTTCAAAATTACTTTTGATTGGAAACAATGTAAGAACTGGATTTTCGCAATTAAAAAACAGCAATTAAGTATGGCTTATAATCTTTTTATAACTACTGCACTTGATAACATTCATTTTAAACATTTATTCTATGATTTGCTCATTACCAGAAGTAAAATTCTTAATGTTTATTTATACGTTACAGACTTAAATTTAAATGACGAATCAAAACAATATACTGAAATAAACGAATATTGTACCTTGAATGTCACTAATTCTGTCTTAAATAATCTGAAGATAAATATTTTTTTAAAATCGGTTTGCAATTACTTTCCAGTCAAAAATGCAAATTCTAAAATTGCATATAAATATGATAAACCTCTAGGACGTTATATTTTCAATTATAATCAAATAGCCAATTCAATAGATATTAATCAAAATTATGAATTTGATAAAGGGTCATACTGCCACTGTCATTTAGATAAATACAATGATTACGAAGATAAGCATCATGGGCATGTTATAACGGGAAATCTAAATATTATTAATTATGATGCACTGAGTAATATCAAATGCCTGGTCATTGGAAAAAAAATGATGCACTGAGATCACTGATGTTACTAGGTACTAAATATCGTATACCAACTAAATTTAAACATAACGTAATTTGTAAAGATTTCATTCTTGACTTAAATAAATTTATCTATAAAATCAGCTATAAATATCAAATTCCTGTAGAAGCCTTCAAACCCTGGAGTGTCTTAATAAAGCAATACTTAAATCACTATATATATAATCAGAAAATTAATAAATCATATAAATTTAATTCAATTAAGAAGGATATTAAAGAAATTCAAAATGATTTTGTCATTACTTATGTCGATAAGGCAAGTAGTAACTACTCACTCATATGTAAATATTACTATATAAGTACCCTCCAGTCACTCTTGCTTAATAATCAAATCTATAATTTACATAATACTAACTTTAAAATCTTATCTAATAGAATTTCAGCCAAATATAAGCAAATCCATCTAAAAAATAGTTGTAAAAACATTCCATATCTTGTTTTAGTACCCAAAATCCCCTGTAGCTTTTCGAACATAAATCCCCTGTTGCTTTTCGAACTATTACTAGTGGGCATAATTCTTACATTACTAATGCTGGTAAATTATTATTAAAAATATTAAATGAAATATCCTTGTCAGATGAGATTTCAAATAATTGTCATATTGTGAAAAACAGTTTTGAATTAGTTAAGAAATTAAAAACTCTTACTAATATTCATAGTATTTATACTTTTGATTTCAAAGATTTGTTTAATAATATTGATATAGATGATCTGTATAGAATTATTTTAGGAATTTTTGAAAAATATAATATCAACCTAAAATATTCAAATTTTTTATTTAAAAAATTATTAAATTTCGCTCTTTATAAGAATTATATTTAACATGGTGGTACTTTTTTTAAGCAACAGTTTGGTATGCCACAAGGGGTGTGTGCCTCATCATTTTGTTGGCTGATCTGTATTTATTCTTCTATGAAAAGAACATTAATCCAAGCTTGCATAATATGCACATGTTTAGATATTTGTTGTTGTTGTTGTCGTGTCCCTAACATTACAATTAAGGAAGAATGTGTGCACTGCTTCTGTTTAGTCTAATGACTCGGGGCACCCGAAGGTAGAAGTCTGACTTCTGCCCCAAATAAGAGAATACAACATCCATGCCCGCAGGCGGGACTCGAACCCGCAATCTGGTTTAGATATTTAGATGACATATTATGTGTATCTCTTAATAATAACCCTATAATAATTAACTTTTATCCTAATAATTATAAGGTGTCAGTTTGTTTGCAACTATTTGTTCACATTTTCCCTTGTCCCTCTTTTGAATTTAGGTCTTTAATTTTTAAAGATTTTTCTTTTATCATTTCTTGTAAATTCCTGAATTATTATTTGCTGTAATATTATTTCTTGTATTATTTTCTATTATTTGAGATTGAACGTATAACATCTTGTATTTCTATGTGTATAAACGTGTATTTTGATTTTGTGTATTGTCTTTTTTGTGTGTTTTTCGGTATTGTTTTCCTGTGTTTTTTCCGACCGTCACTTGTAACTGCTATACAGTCTTTGGGTAATAAGTAATTAAATAATAATAAGTAATAATGACTCTAATGTTGAAAACTTTTTAGATTTAAATTTAGATTTACAAAATTGTAATATGGCTATAAACTTGTATAATAAGACAAGATTTTAAATTTAATACATCAAAATTTCAACATTTTGACTCTTGGTTGCATATATCAGTTTTTAGAAATATTATAATAAACCAGGTTCTTAGAATCAATAAAATTTTTGATGAAAATTATAAATTAGCACATTTTATGGAATTATTGAGTACAGCGACTAATAATGCATATCTTCCCAAATTCATTAATAAAATATATAATTATTTATTAATTATATAAATAAATAAAAATGAAAAATAATAAAAAAAGGCTAAAAAATTAGAAAAATCAAAAAATCGGAAAATAAGATACATTATTATTAATGTTTTGAATTTTATTTTCGCTAAAAAGTTGTAACCTTAGCCAGTTTGAAACTACGATTTGAGAGCCCTTATAATGGTGTATAGTGGCATTCTAGTTTATCCATTTCTTCTATGAATCATTTGTTTAGTAAGAATTTTCATCTTTGCTTCATGTTCATATTCTGTTTTGCTTATACGGGTAATTGTCCTGTCTCCTGCTGGACGAGTCTGACAGTGTGGCTGCGAACGTGCTTACTACCTCCTAGGTAGTATTTCGTCGTGTTCATTCCGGTGCTTCTAGAATATTTTTATGCTGCTGAGGTTGATCGCATACACGTAGTGGAAGAAGAAGGGTTCCTGCCACATGGTAATACAATTTTCCTAATGCTTCTTATCATCATTTTTTCATCTTTTAGTGCCTGTAGTCTGAGTTTGGACATTTATAGTAATGTACTATTGTCCAATCTGAAACAGGCATTTGCTTAGGTTAATTATAATTACATACTCAGACCTGACGATGAATTTAATTCTTTTTAATCTTCGAATTTCGGCCGGTGCTGATATTTTCTATTATCGGCATTATGGCCGTGGTTTTGCTTCTATGGTGATGTTAATATTTCACATTAATTATTATTATTATTATTGCTTTCTAATATATCTATTGATCATTCTTCTCAGTCAATTGTAGATAGTGAATGTATTTGTAAATTAAATAAATTTGCTAAATTTCTAAATCCTGACTTGGGGCACATAGTTACAGGAGATTTAGACCTTGTTAGTGACAATGTGTTAAGAACCATTATGTCATTTGGCACTAAATTTAGGATACCTTCTTGTTATAATTCTTTTAAAGTCTTAAAATCAATTAATCTTGATCTTGATAAATATATATATAAATTAGCTTGTAAATACGCTCTGCCATTAGAGGCATTTAATATGTGGAAATTTACTATATTAGAATCAATTAAAAATGCTATTAGAGATATTAAATTGTCTAGATCTTTATATAATATTGATAATATTAAACATTCCATTAATGATTTACAAAGATCCTTTGTTATCACCTATGTTGATAAAGCCTCTAATAATTATGCTATTATCTGTAAAAAATTTTATATTCAATTTCTGTTAGATTATTTAAAAAATAATAGTCTTTTTAAACCTGATTTACATTCCATCAATAGTATTAAATTGAAAATTATCAATATGTATAATGATTTAAATATTAAATATAAATATCTTAAATTTCCTTATATAGTGCTTATTCCAAAATTTCATAAAAATCCTATTAAATTTAGAACAGTTACTAGTGGCCATAATACTTACTCTACTACTGCGAGTAAATTATTACTAAATTCTTTAAATCTAATAAATAATAGTTTAAGCCAGACTAGCAATAACTACCATATTCTAAATAATAGTAAAGAATTAAAGAATAAATTAACATCTCTTAGAAAAATAATAGGATTTCAAACTTTTGATTTTAAAGATCTTTTTAATAATATTAAGATATCTGATCTATATGATGTAATTTTAGCTCTATATAATGCTTATATTACACCTCTTTCAAATCAAATTAAATTTAAAAATTTTCCTAAACTTCTTCACTTTGTTATTTTCAATAATTATATATTTCAAGGAAATAAATTATACTTACAAGTCTCAGGAGTTCCACAGGGTGGCTGTAGTAGCAGTATGCTAGCTAATTTATACCTTTATCATTATGAAATGTCATTTACTTCAATAGATTATACTTTTTACAGATATGTTGATGATCTGATTTGCTTAGTACATACAGAAAATTATCTCATAGATATAGATTACTATCCAGACAATTTGGAATTAATACCTAATGAAGCTACTATTAATAAAAATGTTAATTTTTTGGATTTAAATCTTTTTATTGATCCTTCTAATAGAATTGTTACAAATTTATATGATAAAAAAGACTTTTATAATTTTAATATTAATAAAATCTTACCTTTTAATTCCTGTAACTCGATTCAATTGTTTAGAAATATTATACTCAATCAGCTTTTTAGAATTTATAGATTATCTGATAAAAAATTTCATGCTATGCATATCAATAATCTCAAAATTACTAGTAATTTATATAAATATCCCACTTATTTAGTAAATAGTATTGTTAAAAAATTTAAAATAGCTGGATTTTTATAATTCTTTCCATAGTATCATATAATTCTATTCATAGTATCTTATATTAGCCAGTCATCTCCATTTTTTTTTTTTTCCATTCACTTCCCACTTCAGCATTACCTTTATTTGCCCCTCTTTTTAGTAGCTCTTTTTGTATATTAATACTTTTTCTTTACATTTCGCTTCACAGTTTTTCAATTCTTATGAATGGCAACAGTAAATGGTTTTTTATTTTTTCTTTACGAATGGCAACACTGGTCTCTTCTATCAGTGTTCCCTCGATCCCTGTAATGAATCGTCTGTACACATGCTGTGCTTTTTCCAGGTATTCATTTTTTCTTTTTTATTCCATCTTTATGTATGTCGTCCAAGTAGAAATAGTTCATAGATTTAATCTATCTATTTCTTCAGAAACATACATTTTTGAGTTTGCTTCTACAAAAAACTTGGACATGATTAGATTTTTGTAGAGGTTAACAATTCATGATTTAGGCTTAGAGCCTCGTCCACGTGTAAGGCGTTTGTGCTTGATTTCGTTTGTTATACTTATTTCGATTCCATACCTTTGTATTATATTTTTCATTGACTTGTTGATTCGATATTAATTTTTTTATTTTTTCCATATGCTTGAGGATTAATTGATTTTTACATTAGTTTTGTACGCCAGTTAGATAGTTGAATTTAGTTTAAGTTTTTCTTTTTTTGTTTCCATACCTTTTAATTTGGTTGATTTTCTGTAACTTGATAGCTAGTGTTTTGTATTTTTAATCCATTTGATTGATGATTTGCTGTATTATATTTTATTCTGTGGGTGTTTTTAAAAAGTTAGGTTTATCGTGTTACATCTTCTTACTTTTCGTTCATTGGATTTTCAAACTTCTATTATTATATATATATATATATATATATATATAGTTTACGTTTTTCTAGCAATAACTACCTTATTTCAGATAATAGTAAAGAATTAAAGAATAAATTAATATTACCAGGTGAACTAATTGGATTTCAAACTTTTGATTTTAAAGCTATTTTTAATAATATTGAGATCTCTGATCTTTATGTAGTAATTTTAGCTCTATATAACGTTTATATTACTAATCAATCTACTCATACATTATTTATCAATTTTTCCAAACTTCTTCACTTTATTCTTTTCAATAATTACATATTTCAAGGTAATAAATTATATTTACAAGTCTCTGGGGTTCCACAAGGTGGCTGTAGTAGCAGTATATTAGCTAATTTATACCTTTATCATTATGAAAAATCTTTTACTTCAACAGATTATAAAATTTACAGATATGTTGATGATTTGATTTGTTTGGTTTTTATAGACGACTGTGTCACAGATATAGATTTCTATCCGGATAATTTGGAACTAATTCCTAATGATGACACTATTAGTAATAACATTAATTTTTTGGATTTAAATCTAATTATTGAATTTACTAATAGGATAGTTACTAATTTATATGATAGAAAAGACTATTTTAACTTTAACATTATTAAAATATTACCATTTAATTCCTGTAACTCGATTCAATTGTTTAGAAATATTATACTTAATCAACTTTTTAGAATTTATAGATCATCAGATAAAAAATTTTCATGCTATGCATATTAATAAGCTAAAAATTACCAGCAAATTATATAAATATCCAGCATTTTTAGTAAATGATACAGTTAAAAAGTTTGGAATGTTTGAATATACTTAACTTCTCTCCTTAGTATCTTATATTAGCCAGACATCCACTTTCTCTTGAATAAGCATTACCATGTATTTACATTCCCTTATAATTTAACCTCTATGTTTTCTATTATCAGCTTTTTCTCATTACTGTTATTTATTTCTCACGCTTGGCAAAAGCAGTTCTCAACTTTTTATTTTTTGCGATTGGTAACATTGGTTTCTTTATTTAAGGGTTCAATGGATCAGACATATGAAGTGTTTTTTCAGGTATTCTTGTTTCCTATACTTTTTCAATCTTTATGCATGTAGTCCAAGTTATCAGTGTTTATAGATATAATCTATCCCTGATATCAGAAACATGCATTTTGTGTTCATTTTGATGAAATACTTGGACTTGAAGAAGAGTTTTATCGAACTGAACAAATCATTTGTTTAGGCCTAGGGCTTGTCCACGTGTAAAGCTTTAATGCTTGGATTTTATTCGATTTTCTATTATCGATTCCTTTTCATTGATGTTAGTTGTTTGTCTTCAGCTTGATGACTAGAGGTTTGCCTTTTATTTTCCACTTGATTGAGGATTCTCTGTTTGATAATTTTATTTGTTAGGCATTTTTTAATGTTGGGGTTTCTTGAGTAGCAACTTCTCTTTATTCTATCATTGGATTTTCAAACTATTATTATATATATATATATATATACATACACACACATATATATATATATATATATATATATATATATACACACACACACACACACACACACACATATATATATATATATATATATATACTCAGTTTGAAGTTAAATAAAATGTTGTAAAAAGTATAAACGGAAAGGCATTACTACATTATTAATCAGGATATAAAGCTGCGAATTTTCGTTGTACGCGATGAAAAAATCGATCTTTCTGTCGCTTGGTATTAAATATTGCAATATGGATGCAAGACTTGTAAACTCGCATTTCTCTTGTAGAAAACTAACGAGTAACATAAGTTTAATTCATGTACTCGGTGGGTCGTAGGTGTAAGTTGGGACAAAAAATACAAAATAAGTTGAGAGAAAATTATATTTTTGTACACCAATCGGTTTGTAACATTAGATAACACTCAGAAGTTTTTTTTTCTTTTTTTTTTTTGCATTAGAAATTTTTCTAATAGTTGGCAACAGAAGTTTGTTCTTTTTAATGCTAATTTGTCCCAAGAGATTTTCAGCTATATCTGACTAAAATATGTACTTATTGATATCACTTTTTCTTTGAAATATGTAGTAGGATAACCCAAAAAGAAATGCTTTAATTAACCTTTTGCTTACTGGTGGGATAGAGTCATTCCCAAACGAAGAACCTCTAAAAAAGACAGGTATTTGACATCCCCTATCCCAAACAGTTCGATCCCCTTTTGCAGGCATTAGAGTCCATGGACGCCAATGCCTGCAATGGACGTCAATGCCTGAAGGGGGGGGGGGAATCGAACTGTTTGGGATAGGGTATGTCAAATATCTGTCTTTTTGAGAGGTTCTTCGTTTGGGAATGACTCTAGCCCACCAGTAAGCAAAAGGTTAAAAGTTTTGCATTTTGATGATATTTTTAATTTAAAAAAAAAAAAAAATTAAAATTTTTGGTCGTGAAAAAAAAAGTGAGTTGTGACATAATAATATTTTTACATAATCTTAATGCACATATTTTAAACCTCTAAATATAATATTTTGTTGAATTATGCACGTAAGTTTTTGAAGTATAGATGTTTAAAGTTTCAAAATTTCGACTTTTGAGGCGTCTGGCATACAGTTTGCTACCTGTAACGACTGTCAGATTTATAAATCCGTAAATGGAACGTAAACACCTAGCATTTGACACTAATTTCATCCATGTACTCGATAGGGTAAATAGATGTCAATTCTAACCTATTTCGAAAATATACCAGGGCAAAGACCACCTGAGGGAACTGTCAGTATCACGAATCTTCGCCAACACCGCGAAATTCTACCACATGCAATGCTCAAACAATTTGTTCTCGATGGGGTAATTAAAATCGTTGCTAACTCTCCGACTATTAAGGAAGTACAAATAATGTGTATTCTTACAAACAGAAGTTCCACTTATTGGTGTAATAAATGGTGTCATACTTGCCGTATCTTGGAAAAAATTTGCCTTGAAACATCTATTTCTCAGTGATAGATAGATATCAGCATCAAATTCTAGAGATGTAGGGGCGTTTATTAAGAATTTCTACGAGTATTTTCAGCTAGTTTTTTATTTCCTGTACAAAACATTTTATTTTACTTGAAAGATCTATTTCTCAAAATTCGCTATGGCTAGAGTTTAAATGGTAACTGATAAGGATTCAGAGTGTAAAGGGTGGTTCACTAAGAATTCTCAGTTCCGGTGTTTTTTTTCTACTTCCGGTTCAAAAATTTTCTAGTAAACATCTGTATCTTACGATTTTTAATTCCACTTCAAATACTTTTTAAACGTCTATTTCTCAAGATTGACTATAGATACAGCCTAATTGATGGCTGATATGAATTCAGCATTGAATTGCGGAATAAAGGGGAGGGTTCACCAAAGATTTCCGCTTCAATATTTTTTTTCACTTTTGGTTCAAAAAATTTTCTTGAATTATCTATGTCTTAGGATTGCATATTGATAGAGCTTGAGTGACGACTGGTACGGCTTCAGCATCGAATTTCAGAGGAAGTAGGGCTTAGGGTTGGTTCTATAAGGATTTCCATTTCCAGTTCTGAAGGATTATTTCCACTTCCGTTCCTTCCGAAAATTCGTATGACTGTACGAAATAAGTATGAAAAACAAAATATAAGTGCTTAATATTTGTGATTATTTTAATGTATCTAGTGTAAAGTTTGCTTGGTGTTAAGTGTTCATGGATGTAATGAAAAAAAAAATTCCGGTATGAATAATGGAAATATGTATTCAGTTTTTACATTATTCGTAATATGCAATACATAAATAATAACGGTATAATAAAACCGAAAAAATATCTTTAAAGCATAAACAAGTTAGCACAGTTGTACGATGCAAAAGACAAAAGTAGATGAAAAATTAAAATAAATTCAATTTAATTTTACTTGATTTCTTATTTTTCCAATTATAAGTTAATAAGACTATAGAAAATAATAATTATATACATATTATTTCGCTCATTTAGTCCAATTTGAAGGCAGATTAAATTGATAACTCGATTATTACTCGATTATTTCATCTTTTCATGAACAGAGAAACAGAAACTACGATTTAAAGTTTGATTCTCCGCATTTTAATTATTTAAAATAACAAAGGGAAAAAAAATCAAAAACTGTGAATTTCTGAAAAATCTAAAAATTATCACTGGTATTATAAAATTGAGACCGCTTGAAGGCAAAAATGAATTCAGCGAAATTTGCTTACGAGCCCAGGTATCTCAGTTGACAAAGCATTGTCTCAAAACTCAGAGGTTAGGGGTTCAAATGGCTTCATACTGTCATCCCGAGCAATGTGTAAATTCTGGTGTATATATATATATATAATGAAGGTAGTGTTAATAAATATAAGTAAGGAATTATAAAACAAAAAAGTAGATTCCTAATGGCTAAAAGTATGTGCCTCAAAATTAAGGGCAGGAAAATTAAGGGCAGGAAAATTAAGGGCAGGAAAATTAAGGGCAGGAAAATTAGAGCTTTCCGCTTTAGTCTTGGTAGTTCAATCGCAAAGCGCTGAATTGAAGGTTGAAAAAAGGTTATGGTTCGAATTCTTCATATTATATAATTTTTAAAAATATGTTTTAAGGTATTTAAGGTTCATACAGTAGAAAATATTGACAGGATATACGTCAAATACGGGGTATTTTCTAGCGAATCAGAAATCAAAAACTATAAACAAGAAATAGCACAATAATAAGCATATAATAAAAACAAATGTATACGTTAAAAAGGATAAAAATAGACTAGCAGATTGAAAACAGTTTTTCTACTTCTTTCATGAGGAAATCAGCAATTATATTTTGTTTGAAAAAATATTTTATTCCTTACCAAATTCCCCTTTTTATTACTCTCCGGAGCAATGCATTTTTTCATTCTCCGTCAGGAGAAATGACACCATAGGTATCGTAAAAAAACACCGACATATTTTCTCAACGCTTCAGCAGGCCGGAGTCGATCTCCAGCAGCAGTAAGCCCTGCTTTATAACTCTGCGGCCGGTCGTTTTCTGCAGGGGTATCTATCAATTGGGGGCCCAGTGGGCAACGAAGCATTGAGGGGTCGTTAAGACTCCCCCCGGGATCCCAGGCCCTACTCAACGAGCCGTGATTTTTAGATCTTGGGGATACTATCGAGCTTAAATGTTTGCTTTTAGGTACTGTTATTATGGGAGACAAATGAGAGGTATTAAGGTTTCTAGGGCTCCCAAAGAAGCTTATTCCACCTCTCTTCATCGCAGAATCAGCATAGTCGCTATTGGGGATAGTCTTGTGTGCTTGCCTTTTGGAATAATCCACAGCATCAATTATTCCTTTAAGATACATAAGAGTGATTCATTTTACAATTTTTAAATGAATAGAATGGCGATCCATGCCAAAAAAATAAGATGGATATTTTGTGATATAGAAGTTTCAGTGGTGCGTTCAAATTTATAGACCCCATCGATGCAATTTCTGTCAATTTAATAAAATCTATTTCCTTTATCTTTCTGTCTCTTTGCTAGAAATTTAAAGGTGAGTTTTATGCTCACCTGGGTACTTCTTTAACTCCCATCCTTAAGTCAAGTTTATATATCTGTATACAGAGACGGGCGTATTATTTTTCCGCCCCTAGGCACTTATATATATTCATGTTGTAGACACTATAAATACAGCCTCAAGGCGAAAACTCTTGCAAAATAATATAATACTTTTCTCGTAGAGGATAATACATTTGTTTCAAAGTGCTATTATGCTCACGATATACCAGTGGATTTGTGACTCATATACTAACATCTTTACCGCATCATATATTAATATATATATATGCCTCCCTATACAATTAAGCAATTCTGCTTTTACACATTTTTTTACAAGGTTAGAATGCAAGTCTGTTTTTACATGGATTTTTTTTTATACAGTTAGAATGTATATACCGTGTGAAAAACTGAAAACAAACTTGGATGTATACTAATCTGTTTGCCTTTTAGGACACAGTTAAATTTCGGCAAAACATCTTCTGCCTTATAACAGAACAATGAAAATAAGTAAAAAGTGTTTACTTGGTGGCAAATTAAAAAATATTTTAAGAATAACTCTATAATATTAAACGATATTTTAGACTTCATATACCCGTAAAATGCTGTAATATTTTCTTTCCGTTAAATATTTAAAAACCACTTTTCGATCTATATTTTATTTTTTGTATTTTCTCTTTTCATTGAAAAATATACTTTGACTGTAATTTACAATTCCAACAGTTTATTCAACATATTTACCGTTCATTAAAATCGATGTCATCCTAGGCTCGGGCCTAGCGTACCTAATGGGAAGTTCTTCGATTTATCAGTTTGACATACTTATTATTTTTATATAGAATTATCTTTATACAGCAAATTATAAAGACTAGATAATATTTAATCGCTAATCATTGCTGGATGTCAAGTTACCGGCTTGTTTTTTTTCTGCCCCCATCATTCAAATATACTCTTCAGTTTTAAACTTGAATTTCTGTAATGCTTTTCATATCAGTAAATTTCCAGTAATCTGTTTAATGATTTATCAATGGCTCCGTATTTCCTCGAGATATGGCATGTTCCTTGCTGCTGATTCAAAACATACGCTTTGTCAACAAAGATATATGTTCTTAAATGCTTTTGTCACAGTGTAGCTTCATTTTAACACTTTTCTGATAGCATGCTAACTGTTTCCTGTATAGTTTCGTGATAGTCTTTTTTTTCTTGAGAATAGTTTTATAGGTGAAAAACTCCAACGGTTAAGTTCATAATTTGAGCTTCATGTTGGGAAAGCCGATTTATAAGTGAGAATTCAACAGTTAAATGTATAGGTTTAGTTACAAAATTTCATTTTATGAGCAATGCTATAAATTCAAAATTTGGGTTTTTAAAAGTTTAGCTTCCTATTAGAAATATACTTTATAGATAAAACAACGATACTTATTTGCTATGCATATTTCTGAAGTTTTTTTTATCAAATAGTGATGCTTTACAGTATTAAGAAAACAGATTTACAGGTAAGAAATTGCAGTGATTAAAATTACATATGCAGTTATAGATTTTCTCTTCACAGCTTTGTCAGCTACGCCATATTTGCTGAAGGTAATTTAAAAAAAAAAAGATCAGCTTTATGTTAGGAAAGCAGTTTTATTAACGAGGAGATTCAGTGGTTGAATTTAAAAGCTGAGCTACAGAGTTTGATATCACGATTTGGTGTGATTCAGTATTTCGGAAGTTGTTTTCCCCCAAAGTGAAACTTCTTGATGGAAAATCATTTTTACTGCTACAAAATTTTACTGGTTCAATTTATTTGTATAGCTATAAAAATCGCAACTTTGTCAGTAACGTGAGTCAGTTTTCGCAAAAGATTAAAACTTTATTCTTGGAAAGCAGTTTTGCAGATGAGAAGCTTTTTTTCTGAAGTTGTTTTCCCAAAGATTTAAGCTTCATACTTAAAAAACAATTTTACAAGAAAGAAGTTATATAAACTTATGTTTGTAAAAATTGCAACATCATGAAGGAATCACGCGATTGAGCTGAAACTTACAGCAAATGCAAATTTGTGTGTGTTATGAAAATGATTAGAATTTTCGAGTCACCGCGTATGCGTGGTCTGAGCAGCGTGCTCTGAACTGCTATTTTAGCCGTATAAATACAGAGCTGGAGCCGGACGTTAAAAATAGTCTATGGTTCTCTGCTAGTGGTAAAGTTTCATGAGAAGACTATGCCATGTGATACTATGCCTCTAAAACTACAGAGGGCGCCATATGAACAAGTTACGGAGTTTGAACGGGGATGAATGGTCGGCCTTCATGAAGAGTTTTTTCTTATCATGCAATAGCAACTTGTATGGAGCGCAATTCCACGACAGTGATGCGAGTGTGAAAGCAGTGGGCGGAAGAGAACCGGACGAGTCGCGAATCCAGCAGTGGACAACGAAATGTTACGTCAACACGGGATGATTGACAGTTGACACCTTATTCGCATGACAGTGATGGATCGTACAGCTTCATCTCGACAGTTGGCAGAACGTTGGAGCACTGTTACAGGTATGTCATTGTCTGTTCCAACAATTCATCTGTATCTGCTGTACCGTGGACTGCGTGCAGGAATTCTTTTGTACAGGATTCCCCTGACGCAAAACCATCGACGCATACCGCTATAATGGGATCATCAACATATATACTGCCGTGACGATTGGCAACAAGTAGTTTTTTCCGATGACTCCCGCTTTAATTTGGGGTACAATGAGTGTCGCATCCACTTTAGAAACTATAGCGGCGAACGCCACCTTCCGGAGTGCGTTATCCAGCGTCATACTGAACGAACGCCCAGCTTGATAGTCTGAGGCGCCATTGGGTATCTTGGATGATTTCAGCTGCTAAGAATTGTGGGTAACCTCAACAGTAACTGGTACATCAGAGAAGTTCTGGAGCACAATGTCAAACTCTTCCTTCAACGCATTCCTGGGGCTGTACTTCAACAGGACAATACCCGTCCACATGTCGCTAGGAATGTTCAAGACTTCTTTTCAGCACAACAGATACAGCTTCTTCCTTGGCTTGCCTATCATCGGATATGTCGCGTATTGAACAGGTCTGGGATTTTGTCGGTTTGGTCGCTCTCGTGACTCTCGTCCGGTAGCTAATACAGCTGAACTTTGGGTTCGAGTAGAAGCAATCTGGAATGCTCTTCCTCAGATACAAATTCAAAGTTTGTTTGATTCAATGCCACGTCGTATAGAAGCACTTATTTCAGTGAGTGGTGGCTTCACCAAATACTGATTTTTGGCATGTAATATTGTTTGTTTTATTGCTTTGTGAATTTAATCGTTTATTGTATTAATACAGATCGTTTGTGAAAAAAATTTCATTCAATTCTGATGATTACTTCATGGTGTTGCAATTTTTACAACCAGGAGTATATGCATAAAAGTTATAATAGTTATCTATGCTTATACATAAAATTTGACATCGTAGCTTTTCATACAAACGGTGATATTTTTCTGAATGAACCTTCATGTTAGTAAAAAGTTTCATAATTAAGAAGTTTTACATTCTAAAATTTACCGGTTAATCCATAAAATCTGGCTTGAGTGTAGCGGCATATTTTCTGAAATTTTTTCCCACATAGTGTAGTAAGGAAAATAATTTTACAAGTGAAAATTTTCAGTGGTAATATTCATAGGTTTAGTTACAAAATTTCAAATCACAGTTTAACGTGTAACAGTATATATTTTGAAATAGTTTTCCCAAGAATTGGAGCTGCATGCTTAAAAAACAATTTCACAATCGAGAAGCTTCAATGGTTATACATGTTGGCTTACAAAGTTTGACATCGTAGCCTTTCCTGAAAAAAGTAAAATAATTTTATAGTTGAGAAGCTCCACATTTTGAAATTTTTGGGAAAAACTATAAAATTTGAAATTAGAAGTTTAAGTCCAATGAAATATATTTTGATGGCTTCCCCAAATAGGATTTATGCCAGGAAAATAGTTTTACAGGAGCTTTAATAGGCAAATTTATCGGTGGAGCTACAAAACGTGATACATCAGTTTTATTAGCAAATGAAATTATTTTCCTAGTGAGTACAGTTTTGTGTTTTTTTGGTACCATCATTAATGAAATCATAAGTTGAAGCTAATGTACCGATACTGGATACAGAACAGCAACTGCAACTTAGACGGCGCATTACAAACGTTTACAATTAAAATCTAGCGATAATTTAAGAAACATTTAGAAACAAAGACACTATTCACTGTTTTTTAAAGTATTTCAATACTCAAACATATTAAAAAAAGATATTTTTTCGTTAATGTCTTCTTATATATATATATATATATATATATATATAATAAAATTATGATATGAAATAACAATAATAGAAAAGAGAGAAGTTGTAACTTATAAAACCTTAACGTAAAAAATGCTACCAACATAAAAGGATGTAAAAAATAGAGAATCATCAATCAAGAGGAGAATAAAATGCATATATCTAGTCATCAAGCTAAATATATTCAAATTATATCAATGGTGAGAATTCGAAAATTGAAAAACAAAAAATAACCAAGCATTAAAGCAATACACGTGGACAAACACTAGGTCCAAAAAAGTGTTCATTTTGAAAAAATTCGTTTAGTATCTATAAGTTAAAGTATCTATTCAAAATGAACAAACAAAGCTTGTTTCTGAAGAAAGAGATAGATAATATCTATAAACTCTTTCTACTTGGACAACAAATTAAAAGATTGAGAAATGAAATAGGAATATAAAAATACCTGAGAAAATACAGCACATGTCCTAACAATACGAGCAACGAGGAATATATGACGAGACTACTGTTGCCATTCGCAGGAGATAATAGTGGAAATCAACTGTTGCCAAACATGAGATATAAATAATAGTATGCAAAAAAGTTATAAAACGCGAAAAATTCACCAATAAAAACTACGTAATAAAGGGGCGTGTAAAAGAATAGAAAACAAGGAGGCAAGAGTATGTAAATACATCGTAATGCTAATTCAAGAGAATTTTAGCAATTAGCTAATATCAGATACTAATGAGGGAATTTTAAGAATATTCAGCTAATTTAAACTTATTAACTATACCATTTACTAAATATACTGGATATTTATATAATAAACTGGTACTTTTTAGGTTACTAATGTGCAAAGCATGAAATTTTTTTCTTCTGATGATTTATAAATTCTAAATAGTTGATTAAGTATAATATTTCTAAACAATTGAATCGAGTTACAGGAATTAAATGGTAATATTTTGTTAATATTAAAATGAAAATAGTCTTTTTAACACTTTACAACAAAGTTGAAAGGTGTTTATAATTTTGTTCATTCTGCCTGTCTGTCCGTTAACACGATAACTGCTGTAAAAATGACTTTATCAAAATAAAATTTTAATATGTTGTTCAGACGGTCCGTGGGACCTACGAGAATATAAAGGAATAATATCACCCAATTAGTTTTGAATTGAACCCGGATGAAAAATTAAAATACATTGAACCCTATGGGATCTAATTTTTCGAACATTTTTTAAGCGAATTTAGAATTCACAAATTGCTTCGAAAGTACTATTAGGAAATGTTCAAATTATCTCATAAAATATATAAAAAAATTTCAGCAAAATATATTCAGTAGTTTTTAAATAAAAATTAAAATATTATTTACATCCTTTATATGATGAGATCACGTGACCATTATATGAAGAGATCCGTGACCCACTTCAAAATGAAATATGGCATCCATCTTGTCAAATTCGTGAGTTTTAAAATTATTTTTAATTTATATTTAGTGCTGTATCCGTCCTAAAACCGCTTTATTTTTGCTTAATTTTTGTGCATCTGTATTCTGAAACAGCGCAATTACAATATATTTGAGTTTAAATGATTAATGCCATCCATCTTGCGTCAAAATTGTGATTTTTAAAGTTCTTTTTAATTTATATTTAGCGTTGTATCCGTCCTAAAACTGCTTTATGTTTGCTTAATTTCTGTGCATCTGTATTCTGAAACAACATTTTTACAATATATTTGAGTTTAAATGATCATCAAACTTTGATTATTTCTACAACGAAACCTAATTTTCATTTATGGAGAATGTAAACAGATTAGGCTGTAAGATGAGTTGTATAAGCATTGCTGAATTTCTTTAACGCAAAATTATTTTGTTCTGGAATTTGCAATATAGATGATATGAATGAAATATTCATTGATATTACATAGAGAAGCAGACGATTTAATGGCAGACTTTTTCGATGAAGTTTTATGAATAGAGTTAAATTACTTTTACCTCCATGGTTTTACGTTTTAAAGTAGAATAAATTATTATAGTACTGTGATGAATGAAATATAAATACATGAATGAAATATTTACTGCCTTTACACAGAGAGGCAGGCGATTTACATTTCGATGGCGTCATTTGAATCAAGTTTTTTTTTCGATAAAGTTTTAAATTTTCAAATATAATGAATTATCGCCGTATTGGGATAATTTTAAAAATATTACCGCTGAATGTATCGCATTTTAGAGATGTTTAAATAAAATTAGAGTTGGAAAGTGTTTCATAATCAATGCTTTATGATCTTTCTTGTTTATCATATAAATTAGCAATTATCCTATTAGTAGGTTCAGTAATTAGATTTAAAATATATATTACCATTTAATTCCCATATATACCATTCCTATGTATATATATTAATATTACCATTTAATTCCTGTATATACCATTTATTTCCTGTAACTCTATTCAATTGTTTAGAAATATTATACTTCATCAACGAAAATTGATAAAAATCTTGTTTTTGCTATATTTACAAAAGTAAAAATAGAATAATAATCTGATGTGATGGAATTTTGATTTGTAGGACCAGTAAAAACATATAAAACCCGGAAAGATATCGGTTTCAAATAATTCTGAAATTCTTGAATATTTTAAAAATAATCAGCTTAATATCTAAGTTCTGAATGATTATGTGCGAAAGCTAGTATAACATTATATCACATAAGTATAAAAATTCATAGAAAATATAAATTTTTGAGTATACCTGAATTGAAACTATTAAAGAACGATTTTTATTACTTTGCCTACAATACATTAGTATATGTAAAGGACATGTAGATATCGAATAATTATGAAATTCTTGAATATTAAAATGTGGATATTAAGGCTTTACTTTTGTTTTATTAGGGCATTTTAGTTTTTGGGTTATAAAAGCATTTTTATATGGCATCTAGCAAAGTTTTGGTCATAAAATATAGCTCTACTTATAACCATGCCCATGTCTTGAGCCTCCGATCTTATGTTGAACCCCCCCCCCCCCCCCCCCCGATCACGACTTGAGCCCCGATCTCACGGTTTCAAGGCAATTTCTGTGGTGAATAACTAGAGATTGAACCTTATAAATTCCATCAATAAAAATTCCACATTTTGTTGCAAACATTTGTCTACAGTAATATTCAGAAACATCTGATGAGTTCGAAGAGATACCGTCTTTTCTGCTAGTAATGTGACTCTATCATTTGCTCAGCCGAAAACTCTTGGGGACGCTGAGAGACAGAATAACTGCCTATAATTGGTCCATAAATAACAGGGTCCCCACGACATCCCAAGTCCGTTATTAAATCTCTGCGAAGTGGCTCCCTTCACCGAATAATTGGCTGATTGAAAGGGGAACTGACTGCAGGAGGGGAAGCTGTTGCTCGGCATTTAACAAGGCACAAAATCTCTCGTTAGCTTTAAAAAACAAACCGATACAATATGCCTTGATGAATCATTCTTCGGCTCACCGTGAGGGTGCTTCTCGTTTAGGTGGGAATAATTGAAGTATTTTGTTATAATCGAAGTATTTTTATACAGCGCTTGGATTTATTTTCTGAATACTTCTGCATCGATTCTCGCATCACTCGATTCATGGTAGGAGAAAAGAGTTTTTCTCTATGCGATGATCTTGGAAATGGCTGTTTTTATTTTATAAAACCAGTACTATATTAAGTTCCACCAGCCAGATCACATTTATATGTATCAGCATGCACACCCTTTATCTTTCAACGAGAAAATGGGACGCGATTGACTCTAAAGTTATTTTAAAGATGGGACTGAAGAGAGAAGATTTATTACAAATTTAGTTTAATTACACCCAGTTACATGTATTCGTGGTGAAGCATAAAAAATCATAGATTTTGTTTGTGATTATTTTTTTACTATTGTATGAAAATTCTAATTTATCTATAACAGGCACTTGAAATTCCATATATATTGACTGTTCTTAAACAATTATGAGGATAATAGAAAGTCGCAAATATTATCAACTTACTATGAATAGATTTGCAACTTTTGATCTAATATCAAGCAAGTCAAAAAGGAAACACAGAATATATATATATATATATATATATATAACTACTATCTGAAACTTATTTACTATTATAAATTTCTCTTTTTTGTAGCTCTTATTGTATTTTATTACTTTTTCATGCCTTTTAGCATTACTGATATTTATTTCTTACAAATGGCAACAGTAGATCGTTTCTTTTTCCTTTGCGAATGGCAACACTGGTTTCTTCATTCTGGGTCACAGGGTTCGACTGGTTTGGGCATATGCGGTTTTATTCCAGGTATTCTTGTTTCCTTTTTTTTCCTTCTTTATCTATGTTGTCCATGTAGAAATAGTTTATAGATATCATCTATCTATTTCTTCAGAAACATACATATTTTGTGTTTGCTTAGACAAAATACTTGGACCCGATGAAGAGTTTTGGAGAAGTGAACAATTCCATTATTTAGGCCTAGTTCTTCTCCACGTGTATTGCATTAATGCTTGGATTTTATATGTTTTTCTATTATCGATTCCATACCATTGATATTTGTTGATTATCATTAACTTGATGACTCGGAATTTGTATTTTTTTCCATTTGATTGAAGATTTGCTGTTTTATACTTTTATTTTGTAGGTTTGTTAGAAAGTTAGGTTTTTCGAGTTGCAGCTTCTCACTATTCTATCATTGGACTTGCAAATTATTATTATTATTGAAATAATTTTATTTATAAGCTGCATTTGCGCAATAAATTAAATGTATTTTGCATTGACATTCCTATTTGCTATATATATATATATATATATATATATATATATATATATATATATATATATATATATATATATATATATATATATATATATATATATATATATATATATATATATATATATATATATATTTGCTTCTATGGTGATGTTAATATTACTTGAATTTTTTTTTTATAATTTTTTTTTTATTTTATTTTTACATAATTCTTATTATTACATATTTCAAACATATATATATATATATATATATATATATATATACATATATATATATATATATATATATATAATTTTGTGGTAGATTTAGAATTTTTTCAAAATATAAAGATACATTTAAATTTATTTGCATCCGAGTTATTTGACAGTTATTAGTTTTTAAACACAAATACATTTTATACACTTTTGTTACTCTTAACATAATTTTCTACTGTAGTAAATTCGTCTTTCTCTTTTTCGTTTCATGACAGTTCATCAAATCAACTAAGTAGACAATGATTTTTCTTTTTTCACTTTCTCTTCATCTATTACTAAGACTATTTCTTTATCCAATTTACTGCAAGTCACTATCATTATAGTTTAATCTATTATGATGACTTGCAGAAACTATTGAATCTCAAGCAAGAAAACAATACTCATCGATCTTTAATAAAATTGAAATTTCCCTTAACCAATAATCTTATACTAATTAAAAAAATTGAAAGCAATAGCTAAAAAATAAATAAATAAAAGGTTCAATTGTGGAAATTTCAAAACCAATTAATTTTGCACAATGGACATGACCGAGATGTGTCAAAGAGGATTTTTTTTCTGATCTATGGATCGTTATAGAAGTAATGAATTGCTCCAATCTCTGATACTTCTTTTTCAATCTCTTATACTTCATCTTTAATGTCCTTCTTTCGCCTGGGTTATTCTTTCAAGATTTTTCTTTTAGGGGAGGGTTAGTTTTATAGTTGAAATGTAAATTATAGTGAATGAGAAAAAAAAACAGTTGTATCGCTATTTATTGAAAAGGCTTCTAGAGAGTCGATATTCCGTAATGAGTGTGTGGACTCTAGAATCAGACTCTTTCAACAAATAACAATTCATTTGTTTTTATTTTATATTTCTAAACAAAATCTATTCTATCAGGACCAAATATAGCTACTAGAAATTTTACAACAGTGGTTAACCGTATTTGATTCGTATATACCTTTCAATAGATTATATTATTTTTGAATCTCTTTCACCAGAATATGTTAATTAAGAAATCCTTAAATGGATTTTCTTAAAGTATCGGATTTCATTTGTGTCTGTCTCTTTAGAGGGAATTAGAAACCCCTAACTCACGCCGGGTTGTCCTATGTTAATTTATTGAAAAAATCCCAAGTATAGTTTGTTTAGTTTCTGAGATATTTTCCTCTGTTCTCTTCCAGGTATAGATGCTGAAGGGAGGAACGTCTCTGTTTTTCTAAGTTCGTTAAAAGAATAAAATATATTATGACGTTCGAGGTTATGTGATAGGATCTCGATTGAACGAGATATCAAGCAGTTCGCGCGGCTGAGAATCTTGAGTTGACTACCATCGTGGCCAGGGATGTCTTGAGCCAGGGCCGTGAGCGACTACTCCTCGATATATAAGGAGACCTTCACACAAAAATTCCTACCATCTGCCTAACCAGAAAATTACTACATAATTCAATACTTTTTTCCATCGCGCTTTGAATGTTTGTTATACTATGTATTTATTCAATTCTGAGATTAATTATTTAAAAGCTGTTGCTGTCGATCGTGGTTTCTATCCCAGCATTGTTGATCGTGCAATTAAAAAAATTTTTAAACCTTCCTCTAAACTAACTTCTGAAAAAAAATTCAATAACGCTATCATTTTACCATTTTTTCTAAAAATCAGTCAGAAGATTACTAAAATCCTTAAAACATTCAAATTCAATATGGTATTTAAACTTCTAATAAACACAGCTTTTCTAATTTTAAAGATCCTTTAGAAATTTCTAATAGTTGGGGAATTTACAGTTTTTCTTGCCAGTGTTGTCTTTTTTATATTGGTCAAACAAAAACCTGCTTTAAAATTTCGTATTAAGAAACCTTAAAACTATGTCAAAAAACAGAAATTTAATAAATCTTCAATTTCTCAGTATTGATAACAATGTAACCACCGTTTTGAATCATACAAAAATGCGCATCAATCTATGATCTTGATTTCTTTGGAGCCTTCTACATCCAGTCAATTTTTGTCTGCGGTCTGGCGAAATGCTCTGTAAAAAAAATTTCCACTTTCTTCTTTCTATTCCTTTGGGGCTCTTATGTGTCATTTTAACCCATTTTTCACTTTGTTGGGTCTCATCTATTCTCGTCGGGATATTCTTGTTATGTTTTGGCGAACGCCAATATTGTATGATACTTCTCGTTTCGGATTGACTTGACTGATCTTCATACTGCGTTCTGATTGGCAATCTCTTAATCCAGGTTTTAGGTATATAATCCCTCCTTCGCGCGCATTCCTCTTTTGCTATGGGATAATGAATTGATGTCACAGTATGATGATAAGAACCATATCTGGAGACTGGAGATTAAAGGCTCTTCGCGCCTGGTGCTCTGTTCCGAACGTGAAATCAGTACCAAATCAGTACCATTCCTCTTTTGGACTTCGGGTTTATGCGTCTCTTACACTGACGAAGGGGATCCAGCGTGTTCTTAAAACAGTTGTATGCTGCAGTATTGTGTTATTTGTGCTTATTTCCGTTGCTCTAGTTTTTCTTATCCTTCGCACAAAGTGTATTTTACTTGTATAAGGGGGCGTTTTGTTGTGTCTCGAGCTTCTTCTCCCATCTCATTTCTCTTGTCTAGCTCTCGGGTAATGCACATGTTTCGTGTCGCTTTGGTGGCTCTAGATATCAACTCGATCTCTATTGAAATCCGCTTGGGATATGTCTGCTGTTTTCTCTGATTAATAATCGGAGTCGTGCATAGAAGCCGTACTTGTTGAACTCGGTTTGCGAATTCCATTGGATTGTGAGTTAGTTAGCGATCGATTCTTGTAGATAAAAAAGGCATTGGTCTCCGGACTGTCTCGTTAGTGCCCAAATTCAAAGCGCGAGAAAAGTCGTGTGCCATGCTATAATAAAAGCTGATGCGTAACCGTCCTGTTTTAGGTAACGAGACTGAGTCAACTAAAACCATCTTCAGCGAGTATATGTATAAGGATAGGTGGGGGCTTTCGAGGAACAGCGGTAAAGTGAAACATTTATTGGGATCATTTGATTTCAGTGCAGTGGAGTAACTGTAATAATGTTCCCTTTTGTTAATGACTATTTATGATGCTATCCTCTAGTAATATATTCATTTGTTAATATGATTGTGGATGCTTTTATTCTGAATGACTTAAATAAATTTGTTCTTTAAATTTGTCCTCTATTTATTCGTGCATAGTGACTACGATTATGACAATATTTCAAATATTTATGTAAAATGAAGATATTTATTTTTAGATAAATATTAGATATATTTTAATTACATCATGGAATTTTTGAAATAGTACGCACCTTTCTTTTTACAGAGTTCATGCTTAGCAATAAACAGCAACAAAAGTCCTCAAACCAAACGAACAAGAGCCTTAAGACTATTTGACATATGTTAATATGGGAAAACGGAAACACATGTTGTCGTTACTAGAGTTCTTCAGCATTCTATAATTTTCTAATTTTCATTATGCATTTCCACCATAAGAAAAAATATATAAAAGAAAACATTCGCCATTATATATATTTTTACACAAATTTCTAAGGAGTTCGGAAACCTCAGTTGGAAACCATTGTCTGACAACATGTGAAAGTATTATTAAATTTATAAATGCAAACGTTTAAATATATTTTCAAGTTTTAAATTTTATCTTGCAAGATCATGACCTAAACATACAGCGTAACCATAATAAAAGTAATTAGAACAATTTGCAGAGTAGAGCTAGTGCGCAAAACGGATTCAAACTTCTTATGAACAGTCTCCAAAACATGAAGGAGGATTTATTTCAAATGTGCTACTAAGGGAATATATGGCAAAGCTTCAAAAAATTCATACTAAAGTGAAGCGAGAGAAATAATAAAGCCTCCATGATATGTGTTGCTTATTTATAATATTTTGTAGCCTTATAATCAAAATAATCATTAATAAGTATATTTCACTTGTACGGACATTAAGTGTTCAATATGTTCGCCCTTTCAAAGGTCAGTAATATGCAAATATGATTTTCTCGATAGGCACTTTTCATCGTACCTTTCTTACTTCTGGAATATTTTACCTAATCCTTAAACCTGAATACTGCGTTTCCAGGCTGAGAACCAATGACCGAATATACAAAGTTTGGTTATATTTGGTCATTGGTTCTCATTGTAGATAAACTGTGAGTAGGGATTGTTTAATTCTGGCAACCCTGAATTTATCACACCAACAAAAGCTTAAAAATTTATAACTTTATAAAATAAAACTATATTATATTTAAGAGTTATAGAAAAACTCACCGGTTTTCACTTGATATTTCAAAGTTTTATTAATATACTGCGTTTCCAGGCTGAGAACCAATGACCAAATACACAAAGTTTGGTTATATTTGGTCATTGGTTCTCATTGTAGATAAACTGTGTGTAGGAATTGTTTAATTCTGACAACCTTGAATTCATCACACCAACAAAAGCTTAAAAATTTATAACTTTATAAAATAAAACTATATTATATTTAAGAGTTATAGAAAAACTCACCAGTTTTCACTTGATATTTCAAAGTGTTCTTGCAATCAATCAGCAGCTGCTCCAGATTAACAGGATCAACAGGAATTTCCAAGTCCAAAATTTCGGTGAGCTTCTCAGGTGGATGGAAGTCCAATAATTTGCAGGATCTGTCATTAGTTTTGTTAATGAAATCCAAGAGGATATCCATAACTTTAAGAAGAAACACTCTGGTATTTTCTTCCGAATTTTTTTTACCCAGAGGAAATATGTCTGAAACGAAACAATATTCATGGTTTAACACAATGCAATATAAATGAGGAAAAAGAAAGAATATTTTAGGCCAAGAGTCAGGTATGGTTATACTGCCAAAGTAAGCTTGCTCTGTCATTACGCATTTTTTTTTCATGCTTTGGTTAATGTCCTTCCCATTTAGCCAAACACAGGAGTAAATTTATGAATAAATAGTAAATGATTTTCATTCCATAATACATAAAAAATAGTATTCTCTAATACTTGATTGTCACCCGAGCTACAATACGTTTGGTATTGGGAACTGTTTGTTTCTTACCTTCAAAATTTTGGAAAATGTTGTAGGAGGGATGAAGTATATATATATATATATATATATATATATATATATATATATATATATATATATATCATGATAAAAGATTTAAGGATACTTTGCAAATATGAATAGTTAAAATACTAAAGTTATTTAGCAATAAATAATGATGATGCAAAATACATTTAATTTATTGCGCAAATGCAGCTTATAAATAAAATGATTTCAATAATAATAATAGTTTGAAAATCCAATGAAAGAATAGAGAGAAGTTATAACTCAAAGACTAGAAGTTTGCATTTTATTTTTCACTTGATTGATGATTCTCTGTTTAATACTTCTTTTTATTATTTAGACATTTTTTAATGTTAGGGTTTTTTGAGTTAAAATTTCTCTCTATTCTTTCATTGGATTTTCAAACTATTATATATATATATATATATATATATATATATATATATATATATTTGAATTCATTGCTGGAAAGTCAAAAGTACTAATTGGTCCAATAAGTGAAAAATTTAAGTAATGTATTAGTAGCCAATAAAACTGGTAAAATAATTCTTTTAGAAACGAGAAGAAATAAATATATATGCAGACCATACCCAAATTGTTTCAAAACGATTGATCAGGAGTCCAACTTTTCAATATATATTGATAGACACGTTTATTATTTTGAATCGTAAGAAAAGTTTGTCTAAAATATTTTCAAAACTGAAGGAGGTATGGCATTAATATAGGAAATCTAACTTTTTATACGGCCCTTTAGAGCAAATAGCCCAATTTCTCGAAAAATGTTTATGTACTTTTATATAATAATTAAATAGTTCAGCATCTTTACCTGTAAAATCAAAGCTTAGGGAAAAGAACAAAATTCTAACTTACACCACAAAGCCACGCTCTGTACCAAGCAATTTTTGAAAGAATCTAAGGACCATCCACAAGCAAAATATTTATTGTACTTTGTGTACTTGCTTTTTCTAAAAACTTATTAAGCTGATTTACGGTCCCCAAAGGTTTGTTCCATGAATATCCTTACGAGTTTTTTACTTAGAATCATTAATTGTTTTAATATAATACATATTTTATGCAGATTTTTTTAGTAATCGAACTTTCTTCTCTAAGGGGATTGTATAAAACGTTATTTTCTGTATTTTGATGTTAGTATATCAACACTGTTTGAAATTGTTTTAATATAATTCTTCGCAAGATTCAAAACAATTGTCCGATAGAAAGTATGTGTCTAGCACTAATGGCTCGAAAGTTGTAAAGAGGATTTTAAAACACCTAGTAATAACACTGATCAATAGTAATGAAATGGTAATATTGACTTAATGCATAAGTAATGATATATTATCTAAATTGTACAAATGCATTATAAATAATAAAATGTAAATGGAATTAATTAAAACGCGAATATAAATGTGTTTATCATGACTGTTTAAGATGTAATATAGAAGAAAATAGCGTATTTGTTATTTAATATAAAGCAATATTTTAATCTTTTCTATCAGAAAAAGTATTGACATTAAACATCTGAAAAATAATTGGTAAAAAATCATTAATAAAAAATAAATAATTTAAATATTACTAATATATTCAAAAGTATACAACACGCGATTTTTATTCTAACTGTATTGAATTTCGAAGCATCGATGCTGGGTTTGCTGGTAACATTAAGTATCACAGATACATTAAGTATATGCATGCATAATTAATTATTAATAATTAATTAACAGAAAATAAATAATTTAAATATTATTAATATATTCAAAAGTATACAACACGCGATTTTATCCTAACTGTATTGATTTTTGAAGTATCGATGGCCCCATACTTCCTAATTATTAATAATTAAGATGATAATTCATTAATGAAAAATAAATAATTTAAAGATTACTGATATCTACAAAACTATACAACACACAATTTTTATCACCCTAATTTTATTGAATTTCGAAGCATTGATGACTGGGTTTACTGGTAGCATTATGCACTACAGATCCATTTAGTATATGGCCACACACTTCCTAATTCTTAATAATTAAGATAATAATTCATTAATAAAAATAAATAATTTAAAGATTACTAATATCACCAAAACTATACAACACTCTATATTTATTCTAACTGTACTGAATTTCGGAGTATATATATAGGTGACTGGACTTACTGGAAACATTAAGTACCACAGATAAATTAAGTGTATGCCTACACACTTAATTATTAATAATTAATTAAAAAAATAAATAATTTAAATATTACTAATACATTCAAAAGTATACAACAGGCGATTTTAATTCTAACTGTATTGATTTTTGAAGTATCGATGACTGGGGTTGCTTGGTAGCATTACGTACTACAGATCCATTAAGTATATGGCCACACACTTCCTAATTCTTAATAATTAAGATAATAATTCATTAATAAAAATAAATAGTTTAAAGATTACTAATATCACCCAAACTATGCAACACACGATTTTTGTCCTAACTATTGAATTTCGAAGCATTTATAACTGAGTTTGCTGGTGGCATTACGTACCACACATCCATTAAGTATATGTCCGCACACTTCCTCTACAAAACGTTTGATTGAAATCCTGATCCCTAAAATGTTAATAAAACTTTTCCGGGGAAAATCGTGCCACCCCAGGCAATGACTTTTCCCCGTCATCATATCCTCTATAACTCGTTTCTCGGCAAGCACTGATACAGCGGAAGGAAAAAAACATCCCCATATCTCGAATCCCGCGGCCGTTACGTTATCACGAGGCGCAGGCCTAGCAGTGGGGCTATAGTTATGAAAGGTCTAATAATCCCTCCTCTGTATCCATAGAAAATGCAACCAGCGGCTATGACGAGTACTTAGATAACAGAGAGCCTTTTAATCCACAACCTAAACGGGCTCATAAGTGATTTGCTCTCGCTGATGCTTTTTCTCAGGTCTCGGGGGACCTTTTGGGATATCGCCAGTAGACAGGAGTTCCCAATGTAACGAGCTGATATTTTGTTAGGTTGTAAAGGAACTTAAATTGCGTTTCAATAGGATTCTGTAGAAATAGGCTCGACAGAAAAAATATCTTGCTCTTTAGAAAACCAACTAAATACGCATGATATTTATGATTTTTTTTTGTTTAAGGCAATGTCAATTGTAAACCAATTAAAATATAGGAAGAATTTTTTGATGCCGAAAAGCATTTTGTTTGTGTTTGTAACTCTTATGAATTGAAATAAGTCTTTGCTATTAGTCGTATGGTCCAAAAGAAAATAAAAGTTTGATATTTTTCGGACCTCAGTGAGGTCTCAGTGACATTATCACATAACTTATAATGACTTAAACCTGCAGGTTAATGTCATTATAGGTTATGCGATAATCTTTAGAGGTCTTAGTGTGTAAATAATCTTGCTGCCCCAACCGGGGATCGAACCACAGATCTTCGTACTGGACATGCCGATGCTCTACCGTTGAGCTATTTGGACGGAATTGCAAGTTTTTATTTTCAAAGTGGACTCTGCATTCCCCCCCTCTAACGTCCGATTGACGTGCAACTGACAATCTGACCTCCTGCTATTTTTATCCTATGCTAGACTTCTGCTGCTATTTTTCCCAAGTTAGATTCCTGCGTGGCCGTTGTTCTCCAGATGTGAAATCGGCTCTCAATATACCAGAGTCGCCTGAATCTTTGCTAGCCATACTAAGATCACGTTTTGATCTCTGACATCTTTGCAGTAACCTACAAGAGTGATTTGTTAGGGCGCCATTGTAAAAAACATTGCTGCGCCAACTGAGAATGGAACCACGGATCTTCGTACTGAGCAACCAATGCTCTACTGTTGATCTACTGAGAATCTACAAGATCCACTGGGAATTGCAAACTTTTGTCGTCGAAGTTGACTCTGCAAGCATTTATCTTGAAAATTTGCGAGGGTTAATTCAGTTACATTTTAATATATATATTAAAATATAATGTTACTCATTACTTAGCAAAATATTTTTTATTGCATGTAAACACCCGTAAACTCACATATATTTAAATGAATGTAGATATACATGCACAGCATTATTTGAAAACAAGCAAACAACATATTTATTTTATATTTATAGATTTTCCACACATTTTTAGTGACATTGCCAAAACATGAAATTATACTGCACACAAAACGGTACTACGACATATTTCAAATTTGTTTTTTTTTATCATTACACTTATAGCATACGCATTAAATAAAAAAAAATCAACAATATAATACGAAATGTTTAAATAAAACATTCTTCACAACTCTAATTACTCTTCACAAAGACCCTAAGTAAACTCATTGAAACGAGTAATACACACTCCACACGGTCACATTCCCTCTGCAAAGCACTCACTACCCGCCAATATTATTGAAAGAACAAAATAAGTATTTGCAGAGCGATGTAATATGTGGGGTGGATCAAGTAGCCTGGGGACTGATTTCTTGTATTAGAAAATGATCCACGGATGTGGTTTCCCTTCGCAGCGTTCTTGGTTGCAATAAATCAGCGGATCTTGTGCATATCCCTTCCAATCCCTAGTCCCCGATGTCCTGAGAGAGATCCTAATGATCTTTTATTGAAGGAGTCGACGAAGGAGTTGACAACTCTTCAGGGTAGGTAAGGTGTCAAAGGGCAAGCAGTGTCTGTTTCTTCATCCGATTACGTAAGGGGAAAGGTGAAACTATGTGTCTTAATCCGTTACAACACTGTCCTTTAAGCAGCTTATGCTCGTTATTCATTTTACTCCTTATTTTTAGCTATGTTTTGGCAGTCTTCTCTTCGAAGATTTGTTTTAAACTCACCACTGAGTTTTAAACACTGATTCTATTCGAGAAAGATATCACATGAGATGTTGAAATTAATTTGTAAATTGCCCGCATTAGTTCAAATTTCTAGTTACTAGGGTCTTGAGAAAGAATAACGACCTATTATTGATGGAATGTTAAACTTTTCAAGGTTAGGTTAAGGTGTCAAAGGGCAATATTTCTTCATACGATTACAAAAGAGGAGTGTGTCTCTTATGTGCCTTAATTCGTTTTATAATGCTGTCCATTAATCAGATTAAGCTCATAACGCAATTTACTACTTACTCACTACTCTACTACTTTTCTACTCTACTTACTCTTAGACATATTTCTCGTAAGATTTATTTCAAGCTGACCAGTAAAAGCGCTTCACAGATTTATAATGCTGTCCATTAAGCAGATTATGTTCATTACACAATTTACTACTTACTAAGAACCTTTAGACATATTTCTTGTAAGGTTTATTTCAAAGTGACCAGTGAAAGCATTTCACAGATAACTTCTGTTCAAGAAAGAAATCGATTGAAACGTTGGAGTTATTCGTAAATTGTAGGCGCAGGGACAAATTTTTAGTTCCTTGGGTTCTAAGAAATAGTAATGACCTATAATTGATTTTATAGTGTCCCCTAAGTAACTTATGATTGTTAAGTTGTTTACTACTTAATTTTAGGAACCATTGAGCAATTATTTTTAGGATTTATTTTAGGCAGCCCAGAGAAAGATTTCTACAAATAATTCCTGTTCAAGAGAGTAGTCGCCTGAAACATCGATGTTTACTCTAAATTGTGCAGATATCCGTACAAATTGAGCTTATTTTAAACTTTTGTTACATTCAAATACTTTATTATAAAAATTTAAGATTGATGTTTTAGTATTGTTATGTATTTTAATCTACACGATCACGAATTAGATGGTAACTTATTATTAAACCTATTATTATTATAATAACATATATTATAACACACACACACACACACACACATATATATATATATATAATGTATATATAAAAAAATATCACAAAATATTCTAGATAAATCTAAAGAATAACCATAGAGGAAATTCTATTAGGTATAAATAAATAGAACACAATGTAAAAAAGCTCTGCAAATAAAATGCAAAAGTCAGAGGATATAATGGGATATGTAATAATTTTTCTTCAGTGCTAGCAAGCCAAGAGCTGCAAAACAAATAAGAATACTACGTGCCAACTATTATTAAAATTGAGCAGTGGTTGTGCCACCCATTGAGGGGAAGGAGAAGGGAAAGAGTAAAATTAAAAAAAAAATAACTTAAAAATCAGAATGAGAAACTCAGAAAGAAATGGGAGCAAAATATGAATGACAAAAAGAAACATATTAAACATGATCAAGCCATAACTCGAAGAAATATGATGTCATAGACAAGTTAGTAACCAGATAGTTGGTATTCTTATTGATGAGAAGAGCCTCAAAGAAGTTATTGAAAACTTTTAAACAATAGAGACAGAAGAAAAATAAAAATATTCTGGACTTACAGTAGAGATTTTCTGTAGATTTATTAATTTCGTGATTTTTAACATAACTTTAATGCTATCTCAAGCAATGCTTTTAAGCACGTATAGTTTGTCCAATACTACCTTAAAGTATTTTCCATTAACAAAACGTCCATAATTAATGATTAATCCGATTTGTCCAATGAGTAATTATTTGTCTATGACACCATATCTCTCCGAGTTATGGTCTGACTATGTGTTATTTGTTTCTCTGCAATATGCCCTCTTTTTCGCGTCTCTCTATATTTTTTTTTTCCTCGCAACATTTATTGAGAAACTTTTTTTTTATTCCGTCATGCTCATGTTCAAACGATGCTTGGTCTTATTGTATTATTATCAAACTTGTCCGTGGAAAAAGCTCTCAAATAATGCAACAATTTTTTTAGGGGGGATATTTTGCACTTACTTGATCCCCCTTTAAATAATCCATGAAATCTAACAATATATATTGTTTTAAAACAATCAGCGTCTTGAAAAAAATCTAACCGCAATGATTTTTCTTTAATTTTTCTATGAATGTTTTTCACTTTTCAACGCTGCTTTTAAAGCAGTCTGGAAATCATCTTCTTTTCCTTCAGTAGACAAAATATACATACATCATTGCACGCACCAGTATTACAAATTATATTAACCAATGGTATAATCCCCCCCCCCCCATTTGCAAAGTGCTGTTTTTGCTTTTACATATCCGTTATATCCTTAACTTTTTGTGAGCAGTGTATATTTATAATAACATATTTTATGTTGGACTAAAATTTCAATTCAGATCAAAATGTATCTACATTTAAAATCTAAAGAACTCGTGACCAACTAAGATTCGAATCACAAATTTCCTCTTAGCCATTCGACACATTATCTATTGAGTTACTGCGATGATTGTTTTTCTCTTCCATAGATGAAAAGGACACTATAGTCTCCTCGGTTTCAGATCAAAGTCAAACTCCAGATCTGTACAATAACCTCTGAGTTTTTTAAACGAAAGTATAGCACTCTGTTCATCGTAACATTAAGTCAGTTTAAGTTATTACGTCATTAAGTTATTAAGTCAGTTTAAATGTCGTAAAATTTTTCTTTTGAAAAAATAATATCTTGGAAGTCCTTATCTCATTTCAAAGGCTTGAAATTATTTAATTCTATTCAGTCTCTTCCTTAAATTCGAAGAATACCTGCTAACAAAAGCAGTCAAATCGGTCAGTGAAGCGCCCCTAATCGTCTTCGCCATTAATCAGCTTAACAATTCAGGATTATGGCAGAGGAGGTTCACATCTTATACAATAAAGGAGGATTACTGGACTTCGTGGCTACTAAAGTCCTGTCTGAGCAATTAAGGTTTTGTTATTATCTTTTCAGCTAATTATTATGACCCTGTTCTGCAAATCGACATGCTGTTCGAAGTTCATTAGCTGAAAAAATATTCTAAAATAGATTAAAGTACTGGATCGTGGTGTTTTACAAATTGAAAAAGGGAATTTTAGTCCCTTCAATACATTGGTTACTTATACTAACCACCAATTAAATTATTTGCTAGACAACTTCGAAAACCATCCCAGTCGCTTTTTCTAATATTTTCAAAAGGAGTTTTAGTCTCTTCAATATAGTATTAGCTAATTATACTATGGTTATTAAATTACTAGTCACCTTTGACGACCAGCCCAGTCACTTTTTCTAATCTTTTTGAAAAAAGGAATGTTAGTCTCTTCAATATATTGGTTAATTATACTACGATTATTAAATTATTAATCGCCTTCATCGATCAGCCCAGTCACTTTTTCTAATATTTTCGAAAGAGGGAGTTTTAGTCTCTTCAATATATTAGCTAATTATACTATGGTTATTAAATTACTAGTCACCTTCGACGACCAGCCCGGTCACTTTTTCTAATCTTTTGAAAGAAGGACTTGCAGTCTCTTCAATATATTGTTTAATTTTACTACGGTTATTAAATTACTACTTAACTTCGACGACCATGGCAGTCATTTTTTCTAATATTTTCGAAAGAGGGAGTTGTAGTCTCTTTAATATATTAGCTAATTATACTGTGGTTATTAAATTACTAGTCACCTTCGACAACCAGCTCAGTCTATTTTTCTGATCTTTTTGAAAGAAGAAATTTTAGTCTGTTCAATATATTGGTTAATTATACTACGATTATTAACTTATTAGTCGCCTTCGACGATCAGCCCAGTCGCTTTTTCTAATCTTTTGAAAGAAGGACTTGTAGTCTCTTCAATATGCTATTGTTTAATTATTTTACTACGGTTATTAAATTACTACTTAACTTCGACGACCATGGCAGTCATTTTTTCTAATATTTTTGAAAGATGATGTTGTAGTCTCTTCAAAATATTAGTTAATTATGCTATTCCGATAAATGGTTATTGCAGGTACCAATAAGACTAATTAAAGAATGTTCTGTGAGCTTTACGATGATATTAGGATTGACATTCTGATAAATAGTTAAATCGCGAAGGACCGATGAGTTTGAAAATTGGGGAAAATTTTGCTTACACATTAAATGAATAATATAAAATATTCACATTTCAAAAATATGACTTCAGAGTATTTCTCAGCTTGTCTGAAAGTATCTTTGTGATAAATTTCATAGCTGTAGGTTGCTTGAAATTCTCGCTAGAGAGTGTACACGTACACACAAAGGGTCTTATATTTTTAATATACATATGTTAGTTTCCGAAATTTAAGTACTTCGTTCAGTATCAGCTTTTATCAAATATTTGAGTTATTATTCTTATATCCCAGTCATAAGCATGCAATTAATAAAAGCATGCAATTATTTTTACTTTCACATACTATAGAATATAGTATAGAGAAAGTATGAAAACTTTTGATTTGAGATTTTGATGCCAATATATGTTTTATTGTGTATTATGTCTTTCCTGAACGCATTTTGACTATTTTTAGGGTGACGTCCGTCTAAATGTTTGTCGTCTGTCTGTGATCGAACACTATAGCTTCTACAAATATTAATGCATTTTTACAAATATTAATGGATGCAGAAACTTTTTACCCGGTTATGTCAACGAAAAATCTGGAACTAAATAGAATTTTTTGAAATCCCAGCGAAAATTTCGAAATTTATTTGTATCTATTATTTAGTTCTATGTCAAAGTAAAGATCAAATATTGAGTATATATTTTATTCCCTGAAACTTACAAAATCCTTATATTATTTTTAAAACTTGTAACGTGTATTTTTATTTATAGAAAATCAAATTTACTATAATTTCAATATTTTTACTTTCTCCTATTATAGAATATAGTACAGAGAAAGTAAAAATATTTCTAATTTTTACTTTATTAAAATTAAATGTTTTTTAATTTTTCTTGCAAAATTAGCGAAAAACACCCACTTAAAACTGGATTCTGGTATGAGAAAGTCGAGTTGAACCATATACTAGAAATTTTAAATTTTTTTAGTTTAAATTTTACTTATGATTAGTAGAAAAACTTCTACATTACTTACTTTATAAATGTAACACTACAAAAAAACCTCTAATTAATATTAAACTTGTTATAAAAAATCTAAAAGATGTTAAAAATACTTTAAGTACTTATTAATATAATTGATTTAAAAAAATATTATGTTTAGTCGGTTAAATCCTTTTAGAAAGCTGTTTTCTATCTCATAGACATATGTAGTCACAGAATTTCTATTTTATATATCACAGTCATGTGTAGGTACAAAATTTCTATTTTTCTATCTCATAGTCACATGTAGTTACATAATTTCTATTTTCTATAACATAGTTATGTGTAGATATAAAAAATATCTATTTTCTTTTAAAACCTCTTTAAAAATAAGAAATTCGTGAAATGATCTTATGAACATCTCTTTTGAAATACAATGTCGTCTACTTACACAATCTAAGTAAAACTCTAGTTTCATTCAGTTTTTATCCATTTGTAAAATTGAAGTCAAAGTTCATTCTTGTTAAAAACATAATATCAGAATTCAAATTTACTTACGCGAGAATTATTTTGAATATAAAATTTAATTTTAGCTGAAAGCAATTCAACGAACAAGGTTAAACAAATGAATTTATGGCAAAATAGATAAGTATATCCTACAAGGCACTGAATTTTAAGAGGCACAAGAGGTAGATATTTTTTAAGGAAGGATTTTGGAATAATGGTCTAATAATATATTTTTCAATTTCAAGGACTCTTTGAGTGAGGGAACGACTTTCAAAAACCCGTAAAATGAGATCACAGTCCGCATATTCACTCTTAGAACGAACGTCGCTTGTTGTTACGAATCAATTTCTAGGATTGATACTCAGGTTGCCATAAAGAAAGAAAACATTTTTCACGTAGGCCGGAATTCAAAAAAGTCAAAAATAAAATTCTGTTGTTGATTATTTTGAAAATGTTATGTTATTTTTGTATTAAACTCTCTCTCTCTCTTTTTATATATATATATATATATATATATATATATATATATATATATATATATATATATATATATATATATATATATATATATATATATATATATATATATATATATATATATATATATATATATATATATATATATATTATATATATATATTATATATATATTATATATATATATATATATATGTGCGTGTGTGTATGTGTAATAAGTATTTCAATAAATATGTGTTTAAAAGTGGTATGTGAGCCTGCTATCTAGTCAGAATAGTTTAAAATCTGCTATAAGTTGTTCCGTGTTATATTTAGATAGTCATTTTTAATTGTACTTAATTTGACCGCTATTTAAATTTATAAAAATATAAATTGAAATAATAAAGTAAATATTTTAAACATATTTTTTATGTAGAAACTGACAAATTTCCAGCTATTCTATTTTAGTGGAAAAATTTAAATGGGTTAAATTCGCGAAGAGCATACAAATGAGTTTCTATAATCTCAAATAAAATAAAAAAATTTTAATTATGGAATTGTTTAAAGGAAGAGGTTAACACAGCGAGGTTTTTTTAGTATTTGCTTAAAAGTTATATCGTTTACTACATGTTTAAGAGTAAAAAACTTAACTATTTATTAATTTTTTAAAATTAAATAAACAGTTTTGCATTTATTACAATGAATTGTAGCGAACTTTTATTCAAATAATTCATCCTTTTCGTTTTAATTTTGAAGTTTAAAATTTCTATTAAATTCTTTTCCAGAAAAACAAGTGCAACAATTTTAAGCTAAGTAGTGTTATATTAAGAATGCAATATGCATTCACCACAAAGAAACATTACGAAATCATTATATGTTCACTAACATTTCTAAGTTTTAAAGTAATTTAAAAATAAATTAGCTTTTTGGAAAAAAAAATCTTAAGAAAAGTTCTCTGAAATAAATATATAATGAATATTGTAAAATATCACTTCATATTTTATTTATAGATTTATGAAAATGGCACAAGTTCAAAAAATAATTGACATACAAAAATACAAATTTAAGATAATTTATATGCTGAGTTTAAGTTAAAAACTATACATCAAATTTTCAATTTCTTTTTATATTCGTAACTGCTGTTTTAGAATATTAAACAATGAAAGGAACAAAATTTTTAATTCCATTTATTCTGAAGTTGAAACAATGCTCCTATGGTTGGGACCAAGGTTAAATGAAGGTCATTGACGAATAGACTATGTAAGGCGTTCTTCATACAAAAAAATAGTTAAAAGAGAATGTATTTAAATTTTTATAAACATAAATTGAATATTACTCATAATTTTGTGGAAATGTAGTTAATAATAAGAACCTGTTCAAACTTTATTTAAGTGCAATTTCCCTAACTGGTTATCGTTTTAGAACTTTTCTTCCCTACTAGTAAATTAAATTTTATGCATATATATTTAGAGAAAAATGTTCTTTACAATGAAAAATGAGTAATACAATACTTATTTTTAAAAAAACTGAAACTCCTAAAACCATTCTAAAAGAAATATCTAACTCCAATTCTTTAACTTTCCTTTCAGTTTACCGGGAGACAAAATAAAAAATGCGAATGAAATATTGTTTTTCTTTATTTTATTCTTTGGTTTTTAGTAAAAATTAAAATAAGATTTAGATAGATTTGAGTTGGTACACAGAAAAAGTTCTTTTTCCAAAGTATATTAATTTGTCCAGGTTTTTTAATTTAAAAACTGTGTTTCTTCTTAACTTTTTCTTCTTTTTATATTTCTTAACTAAGCCCTAAATGATAGACAATTGTACATCTTTAAACCTTACATGATGAAAATGATTTTAGAAAACTGTCACTAGCATGAACCCATGGAAAAACTGTTTGCGTAAAGCGGAAAACTAAATTAGTCTTTCTAAAGTGCAAAAGTTATTTTTTAGTGAATGGTCACTTGCTATAGAAATTTCTGAGAACTTACCGGTATAATTAAGTGAAGCCATATCTTTGGTGTTCATTTTCTTGTCCATAGCTGTGGAGATGGCGACTACCTTGGATGCCCAGTTGAGTCTGAACGCTCAGATTCTGTCGCAGAATTCATTCCCCCATATTCACAGACTCCCCCGCTTTAATATATGCGGTATTTAAGGTTCCTGGACTCAGCGCATCTATACACGCAAGCCTTTGCTCCTGAAAGCGTATCGGAACGTCCCACGCTCTCCTCTTATTGGTTGAAGCGAGGTCGGGATCAAGAAAGTGGGCGGAGTTTGCTCTTGCGCTTCTTCGTTCTATCCCCTTCGGCATTTCTCCATTCCATCAGTTGCTTGTCGTAAGTAGTTCCTCCTCTTTTAATTTTGTTCATATGAATTTGAAGTCAGTTGTGGGAGGAATACAATGCGATGCTCCAAATTTGAGGAAAAAGCATGTGGAGGTAAGAAATATAAAATTTTAAGTGGAAAAAAAACTTCTAGAATTTGCGTTTATTTTGAACTTTTCAATTAGCGGACATTTCTTCAAAAGTTCAAAAGAGGCAGTAGAATAAATTTTTAAATGCTTAAAATAGTTTTCCAATAATCTTTTGAAATAAAAACATTTATTATCAAGTTAATAAATCTAGGAAACAACTTCTTGAAGTTTAAGGAATTTACTAAATAGATGGGCATCATTTTAACGGTTTAAATTATTGAAATATTTATAAACTTACTGAAAGTTTATTGAATCAGTTTTTATATGTTATTTAAGAAACCCAATGCATGACAATTATATCAAAATTGTGTCATTTTTGAAACATATATAGCACAAACATAATTTTATCAGTTTTGATATGAAGATAGATTCATTATTATTATATTGAATCAAATGAAACTTTGCACACTGATAAAATTATAATATTTATGATAAAATGATTATTTTAAGGTTAGGAATAAGATCTTCAAACTTTTAAATTAGCCAAAAGTTATTTTTAATTGTTAAATCACTAGTTGTTATTCAGGAAAATTAATGTAAATTATACTAGGTGTGCTTTTAGAGCCGTAAAAGCCAAATGACATGAACAAGCTATTGAAAAACTAAATCTTTATTGAATTACTGGACCTTGAGTTTTCTGGACTTAGTAACCGAAAGGAACTTTCTGCCAAAAGTGTAATATAATAAAGATAAAAGTCTTTTGGAGTTTAATAAAAGAAAAGGAAAAACGAAACGGAAATAGTGTGTCTGTTGATACCAAGTAGCCGTGATTCTGGGAATGTCATGATCAACAATTCCTCAAAGTGTGAATTCAAGACAGCGTAACATAAGTAAGGCTAAGAGAAATTTCGGTTTTGCCAATGTCACCTTACTGGTCGAGGATTATGCTTTAACTTCAGTGAGCCATGGTTCATATGCGAGTTGGCATGACAGTTGTTTCTTTACACGGGAAACTTTGTCTTCCTTGAAACTCACCGAAACTGGTGTTACCGGAAGAACACGATTGTAAATTATCGGTCTTGTGTACTCGTCAAAACGAAACAAAGCACAGATTGGCATATCTTGCAAATGATTGCAGTATTCTGTCCTTTTATACACAATTTCGACAACAACACCCAATCTTCCATTGCAGAGCCCTTTCACAATCGACAGGTTGTTTCTCAGAATAACCCTGCAACCAATAGATAATTTTAGCGTCTTCTGCAGATCCTGGCATTCATTGGTGTTATCCCTAGCTGAGGTACTGTTGCTATCAATTTCAGTAACGATTGTCTGTTTTTCCAAGTCAGTGTTCGTTGTATATCGCAATCTCTCTATTGGTTGTCACTATTCACAAAGCATTTTCGAAGTTGTGTAGATCTCAACGTAAAACGAGACGAAAGAATGTCGTAATTTTCTCTTGAGATTTCTCATATAGAAATATAATTGAGAACGTTCTTAAATGCCTGTTGTTCGTCTCCAACTTATCGTATAATAAGTTTTAATTAGAATAACTTGTCAAAAGTCATGAACATTGCTCCACTATGAATCGCCATTTCGTTACTGGCTTGCATGTACAATGCACGATCTTTCACTGGCTACAATTGGTTTGGATCCCCAAACAAAAAGAATGCAATAACTAAGCGGTTGGATTGCTTTCTCGGGATTTCCTTGTCGCAGTCGTTTATCTATGGCAGCAAGCATTCTTTGGTCTAGCATGCTGAACTCATCGCATATCACAGATTTTTCAGTTGCCATTACTTTTTGGAACCATTTCTTCGATTCTTTCATTACATCTCGTACAAAGATGACATTTGAGCTCAGAAAGAGTTCAGAAGCTCCTGAAAAGAGATTAGCTACGCTCAGCTTAATAAAACATTTATATACAACTTTAATATTGGTATTAAAATGAATGACTATATGTTTAATATAAATATAGTGATTGAGAGGCACCATTTGAGTTCTTCATACATAATTATTCATAGTTTATAATGTACATATATCATAATAAAACATTCATACATGGATTGATGTATATGTGAATAATTTTGTTTCAAAAACACTGTTATCCACGTAAAAAGTTAAAATTTTCTATCATTATTTTTTAATATTCATTTTTCTATTGTCTATTATAGTACATTTTAGCGTCTAAATTTTTAGCCTTTATATAAAAGTATTCAAAGTGTATATTTGTAAAAATTTTTATTTGTCTTTATAAATGATTTGATTTTTAATTTTTGAATTGGCAATAGCTTGGTAAAGCCATTTGGGTATATGAAATGCAGGTAAGTACATGAAACCACATGAAATAAATGACATTGCCTTGCGATGTTTCTTCCAGCATAGCTATTATCAAATCCGCACTCTGCAGGCAGCACAAGATACCCCCCTATGATGCTTTATTTACATCCAAAGTGTTCTTCTCGCTTTTCCTACATACATAGTATAATATATAGGAAAGTTATTGTGATGATATTTCAACGGAAGAGCCCATTTTAAGCATACCTGGCCTCGAATAGAACGTTTTGAAGTGATGTCTGTGTATGTATGTAAGTACTTGTATATATGCATGTTAGAATGTATGCCCGTGAGTCTATGGACGCGATATCTCACGAGCGAATGAAGCGTTTCGAAAATAATTTAGTGCAATTATTACAATCAGTGAATAATGGAGATTTTATCGATCTTAAAAAGAATTGAATGTTCGGAAGTTGTTCCCACCCTCTCCAATTTTTGAATGAATGTTTGATAAAATAATAAAATCAAACCTCGACCTTCAATAGTGATAAATAAATAATTATTTCCGACGTAATTTTTCACAAGAAAGCGAATGACATCATTTCTAGAACTCTAGCGATAACCGTTTTCGAGATATTGCTAGTTTTTCAAACCAATTTATCAAAACAATTACATAAAATTAAAAAGTAGTGTTACTAATATGTAAAATGATTCGCGTTGCTCATTCATTTTACAAAAAAATTATAAAAACTTGGTTCCATTCACGAGAAAAGAATACTTTTTTAACTTCTTTTATTTTGAAGCCAAAGAATTTGCCATTACTCATTTATTTTGCGTGATATTAATTAAATGGTTACTGGCATTTTGATGAGGATTTTGCTCCTGACTATGGATAAGCCATTCTGTTTAGACACAAGAGTTGCCAAAAGTGCTCAATCCCAGTTCACGTGGTGTTAATTCAATGCCAAAGTCATTGTTCTATGGATCTTGTAAACCATTAATTCATCATTAATTCGCTGTGAAAGAAGTAAAGTCATTGCTTTATGTAGGGAAAGGAATGTGCTGCTCAGATCAGATCATTTTCTTCTCACAACGCATAGACAATTGGAACGTATTTTGAGTGCTCCCAGAATTTTCCTTCAGCACGTCCGGAATCCACTTAAGAGATATGGAGATATTCTATGCAAGCAATCAAAAACTAGACGTCCTTAAAACGTTCGAAATGATCCCAAATAACAAACAGACATCCAAATAACTTCACACGTTGACCCGGTTCCAGCCACTGCCAAAACTGCCGCCGTGTTCACGCGGAGTACGATCACGTTAAGCATGTGGGTCCGTAAGTCCTTCCGAGAGGTTGGTGGTAGGGGAAGGAGGGTACGGTCCCTGTGGATGCCTCCCCCACTGGGTTCCGGTCTAAATTGGGTGGCACTTCCCGGCCGTCCAAACAGCTGCCTTACACCTTTCTGGTAGGTCGGACGGTCTGGGTCTCAACAACAACAACAACACGTTGACCCGGAAAATAATCCCAAATTTAACCTTTTGCTTATGGGTGGGACAGCGTCCATCCCAAATGAAGAACCTCTCGAAATAGCAGGTATTTGACATACCCTATCCCAAGCAGTTCGATCCCCCTTTGCAGGCTCGGCTCTTCGTTCAAAAAGGTTCTTCGCTTGGGATAGACGCTGTCCCACCCGTAAGCAAAAGGTTAACGGCGCCATCCAGTACCTAACAATATTTTTAACTCTTTTGAAAAAGCACTTCTTTTAAAATGATTACACGGAAACTTTTGATTAGTAATTCTACGCCATTCATAAACTAATGTAACTATTTTATTAATACAAATTTTATTGCAGCAGGAAAAACATTTCTGGAATCTTGGTAACCTCGTTTCAATAAATGAATTGATTTTGATTTGCCAGTCTGCTGTTGTTTAGGGCATACAAGATTAATCGCTTTATGTTCTACAGCTTTAAATGTGTTTTGACCAATTGAGAATATTCATTTATTCATTCACGTACATACCCAAATCAGCATCAAATATGGTCACTTGAAGGATTACGATTCAGTCTTATGCTGGGATGTAAAAGCAGAAATCTAGTGTATTCTAGTGTGTCTATTTAAAATGTCCTTCATCAGAGACAATGCGTATTTGAATTTCAGAAAGAATATTACTTTAACAAGTATTGCAGGTAGCACGTTATTAGAGGCTCTAATGATGCGACTTTTGACAGATATTTATTGCCATTCGTACATGCGTTTCGTTCGTTCCTGGTGTCGATTTATACTGATTAGAAAATGTTATATAACTATTATCTAGAACTTTAAAATTATCCGCTAGGTGGCTCTACTAATACTTTTATTCTATCGGGTATGGCCATTTTACTATATCTAACGTGTACACTCATGGACCTATCCTTAAAGTTATTATGCAGTATTAGGACTTTACTAGGAATCTTGAATATATGTATTATTATATAAAATAGAAGAAATATTCAAAACACAAAATAATGTAATTACGAGATATGGAGAAATATCAAACATGTATTGACAGTGATCTTTATTGATAGCCAAAAGATACATTTGTAAAAATTATGCACTAATGTTGCATGGTATTTGAAGATTACCAGTTCATAAAAAAACTTTTCCAGGTACACCTAAAGTGATTTCGATACTCCAGTTCTTTCATTCATTTTATTGAAGTGTTTTATATTTGCTTATCTATTCATCATGATTTCTGAATAATGAAATAACTTTTATAATTATATATTATGCATTTAAATACATGAAATTAAAATTTTCGAACATTTTAAAATCCACCGAGTTCAAGAACTTTTGCTGTGAGATTGTAAAGAACCTTGCCTCAACCGGGAATCGAAGCACGGATCTTTGTACTGGCTAGCCGATGCTCTGCCATTGAATAGCTACTGAAACGGAATTGCAAACTCTTATTGTTAAAGTGGACTCTGCATTCTCTATCTTTTAATGTAAGATTGGCGAGGAACTGACAATCTGACTGACTACCTCTTGCTATTTTCATCTGAATTTAGCCTCCTTATGCTATTTTTATCCTTCAGGTTAGCTGCCTGGTGGGCATTGTCCTCCCGATTTGAAATCGGCTCTTAATATTCCAGAATCCACTGAATCCATGCTAGTTGTACTAGGGTCATTTTCAGACTTTCGACATATTTGCACGACATATTTGTTCAGGCGCCATTGTAAAGAACTTTGTTGCCCCAACCAGAAATCAAACGACGGATCATGGTACTGGTCAAACGACACTCTACCGTTGAACTACTGGGCCGCCTGAATTGTAAGCTCTTATTGTTGAAGTGGATTCTGCAAGATTAGTGCTTGTCTGGAACATCATCAAAGTGTGAAAATTCTCGCTGGAATTTAAAAAAAAACGAGCTTGTGTACTTTTATATCCAGTTATTTTCGCCTCCTGAGACTTTCCAAGAATTTAATTTTTGTTGTATATGAAATCAATATTTACTGTATACCAATTTTCTTATGATTTCTCAAAGGGTCTATTCGGAACGAAACTGTATATCTCTTTCAAGATTTGCAATATTTACAAGAGTTATAGAAATGTATAAAAATATTTAGCATAAAATTTATCAAAATGTTTACACAGATTTTGAACTATAATGCAATTGTATTGTATTATACAGGCAGAAAGGTGCATATACATCTAGAAAGCTTGTTAAAAATTACATCTGTTGAAAGTTTCGGTGTGTGTGAACCTCCATCCTTGAGTGAGTGAAATAACTAAAGACCGTTTGTATTTCTATGGGAAAAGAACTGTGAACTAGTCGGAAAGGCTACCTTTTCGAACCAACGATTATTTGATTTTAAAGAAATTTTTGTGATATTTTTACTTTTCCTGCAATACAAGGTAATGCATAAGGAAAATATTTGAATAGTGTCTAAAATCGCAACTGAAGTTTGTTTCGAGCATCCTAGAATACGAAAAAACTATTTAGCCTGCGTTTGTATGTGTGTTGTTGTTGTTGAAACCCAGACCGTCCGACCTACCAGAAAGGTGTAAGGTAACTGTTTGTATGTGTGTGTGTAAAATGCCAAAAAGTGTGTGTGTGTGTGTGCAATGTATGATCCACTTTAACTCAAGAACAAATTGACCAAATTTCTTAAAGTTTGGTAGACAAGTCACTTGTGGGTCACTAAAATCCAGCTAAAACAGTTTTTCTGAAACTACTTACATGCTCGGAACTAAGTGCAAAACCAAGAAAAGTAGTATTTTTATTTTGGCCACTGTAAGTTATTCTAAATTTCCTAATTAATAATTCATCTTCTAAATTATATCAAAATTACTTTAGTTTTCAAATTATATCAAAATTACTTTAGTTTTTAAATTATATGCATTTTGGACACATTTTAAATTCGCGCTAAAAAGAGCTAAAATTTTTCTTGGTTATCTTTAGTGAAAATAAAACTGGCTATGCTACCAAAGTGGCGGTCATTTTTAATTTTTTTTTCAATTTCAATTAAAAATAATAAAAACTGTTTAATTTGCTCGCTCGAGTAGTCATATTATATGTATTTTGACTCACAAAATGATTTTTAAGTTGCTAAAAAGAACCGCTTTTGAGTTATTTGCAGTTTTTAGTATTTTCTCTTAATAAAATATTAGACATGGGAATTTTTGCAAAACAAAGTAAATATTTAAACTTTTTTATAGTAATTTTACATTAGAAATCGAATAAGTAATTATTCAGAAAGTCATATAGTTATGGTTTATTATTTTCGTAATGTATGTCGGGGACAATATAATGGGTAGGTAAATATTTCAAAGATTATATTTTAATTCATTAATGCTCCTATAGTGTTTGTTCACGGTACCAACCAAACTTCACAAAAATTTATTTTTTACTGGGATACTGCGGGTAAATAAACTTAAATGTAAAAAATTAATACCGAACTATTTATGAGTTTTTGTTTTTACATTTTCATGTTTATTCGTGTTAATAAACTATTTGGAAAAAAGTAATTGTTTTATTGAATGTATGAAATTTGATAAAGGTGCAGAGTCCACTTCGATGACAAGAGCTTGAAATTCTGTCCCAGTAGCTCAACAGTAAAGTGGCAACGAACCAGTACGAAGATCCGTGCTTCAATTCCCGGTTGGGGCAACAAGGTTCTTTACAATGGCGCCCAAACAAATTAACCCTGTAAATTAGTGCAAAGATGTCGGAGATCTGAAAGTGACTGTACGACTGGCACAGATTTAGTGGACTCTGGTATATTGAGTACCGATTTCAAATCAGGAGGTCAAAGGCCACGTAGGAAGCTAACCTGGAGAATAAAAAAAATCGTAGCAGGAGGCTAACCTGGGGTAAAAATTCCAGGAAATGGATTGTCAGTTGCACGCCAATCTGACATTAGAAGGTGAAGATTCCGTTCCAGCGTCCACTTCGACGATAAGAGCTTGTAATTCCATCTCAGTTGGTGCTCAGCTGTAGAGCTTCGACTGCCAGTACAATGATCGGAGGTTCGATTCCTGTCTGGGACAGCAAGGTACGTCAAGGTAAGTCAAATTTTAGGAGGTGGAGGTTATTTGGTAGTGTGATGTTGAGGGTGTAAAATTCACAACGCTTTATATTTTAACAATTCCTTTCAGAATTTATATTGATATGTCATTTAATTTTATATTCACAATTTAAACTTTTCATGCTCAACATCACACATGCGTAAAAATCTTATATGTAAGACATACAAACCATACACATGCATGAAAAGAATCTGTATATGATCAATAAACAATAATTTGTGCTGAATAGCATGACCAATAAGCAATAAATAACATAAATACGAAGGTTTTGCAAATTTGTCCAGACATCAGCTTTGTTCTATGCTTATATGTTGCCAATAAAGTGTATAATTCAGTTATTCTGTACAAAACTCATCAGTTAATCAAATTATATTTCATCGTGCATTTCAACTATAGCTATTTCATACAGTAAAGAATGTGTTGATCTGTTTAATTGTAAAATATTAATAATTATGTAATGTAGATGTAAGCGAAACATTACAATTTTATATTGAAAATATTTAGTTGAAATTATTCAGATAATTTGTGTTTGTATAATGATTTAATTAAATAAAAATAAAATTTGGCGTCACGTCTGATTTCAACCAGCCAAAACAACAAGATCACAACTGTAATAGAAGGTCTTTTATTATTTCCATGCAGCCACTGATGAAGAGCGTATTTAGGCTCGAAAGCGCACTGGCCTTTTAAAGTTTTGTACGTCTTAAAGAAATGAAATAAAGACCTTTTATTACAGTTGTGATCTTGTTGTTTTTGATGATTTAATTATTTCACACATTTTTAATGAAATAAAGGCATTTAAATGTTTCAATAATTTAAAATACTTAAATAATTTAAAATACTAGGCCTCCTGCTTGCTCCGCTGGCACCTCCCCTCCGGGAGGCTTCGCCTCCTACTCGCTGCTTTCGCTTCATATCTATCTTTCCTAAACATTTTACTTTCAAAAATCTCTTTTCTATCCCTGTCTATTTTCCGCAGGAGGGAAAAGCAGGGATTTTTCTCAGCCCAGGGAAACCAAAAACTGAATTCCTTGACCATGAGTTCGCCTCTCGAGCTATTTCACGCCAAACTAAAGTTTAAATCGATAAACGGTTTATTTCATCGTGTTACCCTATTATTTCTCTATAAATGTACCAAATTTCATATTTTTGTATGCTATAGTTTTTACGGTAAGAGACAGAGAAATCGCTAGACATACCGATACGGAAAAAAAAAATCATTTCAGAAGAGCATAAAAAATAAAATATCTCAAAACTACATCGAAATTAAAAAAAGGGGCTCCGTCCTGCAAAAATTCACCCATGTAGGTACCTGCCTACAAACATTCGTGGTCTTGCTATTGTTAGTCTATCCAGGACGCGAACTCACAGCTCAAATATTTTGTCTTTGACTTTGACATTAAATATTTCTTAAACTACAATATATATATAGAAAACGGTTTATTTCAGAGTATTTCCCAAAGCTTTTTCTACAAGTGTACCGAATTTCATAATTTTAATTTTTATATGCAATAGTTTTTGCGGTATGAAGCAAAGAATCTCGAGAAACGAGAAATTTGTCAAACAGCGGAGACGGCAGCGTCAGCTACTTTTTTTTAATATAGAGCGAAAATACTTAAAAATTTAAATATTTTATATAATTTATTAAGAAAATTTAAAACTTTAATATAAGAGGTTTAACAATTCAAATACGAATGTAACAACACTACTGAATATAAACAAATGTAAGAAATTGAGTGTAAACTAAACTATACTGAATGTAAACAAAAATATTTAAAAATTAAATTTTTAATTTTATTTAATACCTTAAATTTTACTTTTATTAAATTTTTAATACTTCTCATATGGTGTACCAAATATCCATTGAATATTGATATATTTAAAACTTTAATGAAGTGGTGTCAGTTAATACATAAAATAATTCGTTGAATCTTAATACCGAAGTTTTATTTCATATTTTAACTGAAGCATTTTTATTATAAGAACGAATTACTCGGTGTTTCCCGGGTCCTAAATAAGCGCTCGCTACTTGAATAATATAGATATGTCTTTAATACACCCTAAATAAACTCGTCAGCTACGCCCTAAATAAGCGCGGTGCAATTCGCTACGTATGTGCACAAACATCTGGTTCACAGATCGTTGGCAGAACGACACAAAAATATCTTATATGCTTTATATGCTACATCTTTTAACTTCGCGAAGTAAGAAAACAGATATTCAAGAAGTTAGATATTTGAATTGCTTAAAATAATCACTAATAAACGGGAATACTTGAAGTCGCAAAATAGAAAAGAATTCCTTTCCCCAGAAGTAAAAAATCGTCAAATTAATTGTTATCTCAGCGAGTTTTCATTCGATTTAAGTCAAATAATATTGGAATAAGCGTATAATATTGGAATAATTCTATGTTCCCAAAATTGAAAATTTATCTTTTAAATTCACGAAATTAGAAAATCTAAATTTTATTGCAGTCCATGTCTGGATAGAAAATCTGAGACATCATTCGTATGCAATTTGCATCTGGAGTGCGAGTACGGAAGATGGGATCGTCTACAGCTGTGGTGAATAAATAAATTTGACAAAATGGCAGAAAATTGACGCTGCTTTAAAAGTTTATAATTTTTAAACTAATTTGAATTTTATAAAAAACTCTTAGACGTTTGTTGTATCGGGAGTTCAGCTAACTCTGTATCGGATTTTGCAACTGTCCGGCACTTAGATTTTCTGCAGAACACACACACACACACACACACACACACACACATGCACACACACACACACAGAGAGAGAGAGAGAGAGAGAAACATCTTTGATTATGTAAGATGTAAAGTAAGTTTTGTTTGCACAGTAACGGATTTTATACTTTTACGACAATGTACATTTTTAATAATTCTAAAGTTGGCAACGGTCTTATTTGTAAAGATATAGGGCCTGAGGAGGACTGCTGCAAATAGTCATTCCTGCTTTTGTAACATTCCATATGGTTTAATACTTATCCATTGCCAATAAGCCTATTTGCATGTATATCTTAAGCTTTATTAAAAATATTTTCTTTAAAAAAAAAGGACAAATTAATTTCATATGTTAGAAGAAGACATCTTTCAAGACAGTGAAATATCTTCAGGCCCGGACCTTGTTTTGTGTCGAGTACATGACAAAACGAATATGGCCGGAGAAGTTCTTTCTCTGTAATTAAAAGAACAGAAAACTTTTTTAGATTTAATTTAAAACAGCATAAACTCAGCAATTTAATTTTTTTAGCTATTGAGTATGACTTTATTTAAAACTTGCTTCTGATGATGTTATTAAAGGCTGTACAGAAAATAAAAGTAGGAAAAAGTTTTTCTGAATTAATTTGGCGAATTATTAATTGTTTATTGCATTTCGCGCCTAATAGTTAGCTTCGTAAATGCAAGTTTCATGCATGCTATTCTTTCAGGAAAGAACGGAAAATATTCCATTCCAATTTTTTGTTTCGGAAAAGTCAGTAAAATTTAATGTCGAAATTAAGTGTGAAATTTAAGCGTCGTAATTAAGTCGAAATTAAGTATGAAATTTAATGTTGAAATTAAGTAACCGTTGCTTTGTGTTTTTATACCTAACCCTCTAAATAATGCTTTATTTCTTTTGTCTGTGTAAATACACTAATATTACTGATATGGAGAAAAATACAATATTTTTGTTATTTCCTAGTGAAAACTAAAAAAGTGAGCGTAGCAAGAGGGGATAGGAGCAAAATAATGCTGTACCTAGGACCTAAGACTGATTCAATCATGCCTTGCGTAGGCTTGAAACTATAGAGTACAAAATGTAATTTCCCTTCAAAAAAACAGTCACACAAAACTCCTAGATTGATCCTAATTACGCTACCAGTTGCACCACTTTGGCCATATAAGAAATTAATTATCTTCAAGTATCTTACAAGTTCTCTTATATCTAGCGCAATGTCAAATATCAAAATTCAATAAATAATGCAAACATTATCTTAAATTTGGTCCTATTTTTTCTTCTTCAGAACATAGATCTTCAAAACCAGTTTGCCCCTCTGTTTATTCCAATCAAATCTCAAATATATTACCCACAGAATGAATCGAATGAAACCTTGTTCGAAAAGGAACACCCCGATGCCTTCTCTGACACCGACAGTAATGCGCCCCAGCAACCGGATCCGTGAAATAGTTGCCGTCGATGCGAGCGAGAGTGCCCCCCGCAATGGATGACGGCCGTAATTGCCGGCGGCAGGCCCCAAATCTCCCGTCATTAGAATCATCTCCCAGGAAAAGGCGGTGAAATTTACGGTGTGCCCTTTTTTGTGCGGTTTGTAGACTTTCCAATGCCTATGAGATTATATATGCCTATGAGATTATATTCCATGGAAATCGCAGGTTAAACTATCATTGTGATTTTTGCGTTGTAAATCGCTCTAAAAGTAGCTTAACCATCGGAAAGTTTCCACTATTCTGCACTTTTATTTATATGCGTATTTTACTTTTATCTGCACAATTGAAACGTATCGAACCCTGTTATTATGTTAGTATATTAGTATATACGCTAGAATTTATGCAGATCGATTTGAAACGTCAATTCTTTTAGAAAGTCGCGTTTTTTAAATAGGTATGTGCATAAAACATATTTGAAAAGGAAAATAATAGAACAAAAAATTCAACAAATTAACTACGACTAAAAATGGTTGCGTGGGATTCGAAGGAGGGTTACTATCGTTTGGCAGGGTACCCTAGACCGGGAAATGCATCTCAATTTGGAGCAAACCAGTTTGACATTTCATAACTTTCTTGGAAAGAGTGTTTTGTTTTTTGCACTTGGCAGAGAGGTTTTAATCATAAAGTGGTGTTTTTGTAAGATTTATATGATTTTTGCAGAAATATTTATCGACATGATTATTCAATAATGGTATAGCAAGCATTGCAAATTTTAATTTACCACCGATACCATTAGTTATGTTTTTACATTTTTTGAAATTATAAATCAAACTTATTTTCCAAGTCTTAAAATGAAAGTATGTACCTTCCAGCAGAACACATTAAATGAGCTATTTATTAAAATCAGTTCAATAATTTAGACTGTAGGCCAGCCAACAAGAAAATGGCTGAACAATCATGTTTTTTCAATTTTTGATATTCTAAATCAAATTTATCTTGATTTACAATTTTTAAAAAGTATGTACCTCCTATCAAAACACACAAAAAGAGGCATTAGTCATTAAAATTGGATCTGTAGTTAAAGTTGTAGGTCTGTTAACACTGAAGAAGGAAAAAAAGAGGCTGTAGCGAAAATCGTAAAGAGTGCCATTTTAAAGTTCTTTTTTCTAGGGTGCTACAGAACCAATTAGATTTTTTTTTCTGAGTTTTGTGAGTATATTACAGAGAAAGCAAAATCAAAACTTTAGCTATATTGGGACTGAGTTACATACCTCTGAAAATTGGAATTTGTCCCGTCAATATATAATATATATTTGGCAGCTATGGATTCAGAAAAACGACATAACTTTTTAAATGCAGGGGAATTTTTCAAAATCCGCCATTTTGAAGTTTATTGGGATCATAATCAATTTCTCACAAATGCTGCTTAGAAAGGAAATTTAAAAAAAAATGCAGTAGAATACAAAATTTGAACTCTTCCCTTTAAGTAGTAAGTAATTAGAAATTATTTTTGCATTTGTTGTTGAAAAATAAACCTAATTAAAGTGTAATAAAGATACAAATTGAAAGTCAATTCACAGATTTTGTTAAAGTACATTCTATAACGATTTTATGTGCATTAAATCATATTAAATATTAAATACTACTTTTTCGTTATATATAAAAAAAAATCGAATTTTGTTTTTTGTTTACTCCGGATCATTATTTCATTAATGATTTAATCGATAAGGTTTAAACAGACGTCCCTGCATGAGGTATCATAAAACCTAATTTTCATTTTTAACTCGAGACAAAATGTGTAAGTTGTTGAACGGAAGTTAAATATTAATATTTTAATTGGAACGTTATCAAATTTAAAGTTCGTCATCTGCATGTTTACTCATTACATACCTCTCCCTCAATTTTATATTCATCTATCTCATATTTGAAATTGTATGCTTTCACATATCCGTAGAGCACTTATATAATCGCGAATACCTTATCGATTCAGAAAAGCAGAAAAACCTATTGCTACTGCTCACAAAATTACGAATAGACAAAAACAATTTTCTGAGAAGTTGATATGAAGAAAACAATTCTTGTTAAAGATCGGGAAAAAAATAAGTTTTAGTTTACTAAAAGTAAACAATTCTTCAGGATTGAAAAGAAATAAGTTTTAGTTTTACTATTTTACTAAGCATTTGTTAAAGATCGCAAAGAAATAAGTTTTAGTTTTATTAAACATTTGTTAAAGATCGCAAAGAAATAAGTTTTAGTTTTACTAAAAGAAAACAATTCTTCAAGATTGGAAAGAAATAAGTTTTAGTTTTACTAAACAATTGTTAAAGATCGAAAATAAATAAGTTTTAGTTTTACTAAACATTTGTTAAAGATCGCAAAGAAATAAGTTTTAGTTTTACTAAAAGAAAACAATTCTTCAAGATTGGAAAGAAATAAGTTTTAGTTTTACTAAACAATTGTTAAAGATCGAAAAAAATAAGTTTTAGTTTTACTAAGCATTTGTTAAAGATCGAAAAGAAATAAGTTTTAGTTTTACTAAGCATTTGTTTAAGATCGCAAAGAAATAAGTTTTAGTTTTATTAAACATTTGCTAAAGATCGAAAAGAAATAAGTTTCAGTTTTATTAAACATTTGTTAAAGATCGAAAAGAAATAAAATTTAGTTTTACTAAAAGAAAACAATTCTTCAAGATTCAAAAGAAATAAGTTTTAGTTTTACTAAGCATTTGTTAAAGATCGCAAAGAAATAAGTTTTAGTTTTATTAAACATTTATTAAAGATCGAAAAGAAATAAGTTTCAGTTTTATTAAACATTTGTTAAAGATCGAAAAGAAATAAACTTTAGTTTTACTAAGAGAAAACAATTCTTCAAGATTCAAAAGAAATAAGTTTTAGTTTTACTAAACAATTGTTAAAGATCGAAAAGAAATAAGTTTTAGTTTTACTAAACATTTGTTAAAGATCGCAAAGAAATAAGTTTTAGTTTTACTAAAAGTAAACAATTCTTCAAGATTGGTAAGAAATAAGTTTTAGTTTTACTAAACAATTGTTAAAGATCGAAAAGAAATAAGTTTTAGTTTTAATAAGCATTTGTTAAAGATCGCAAAGAAATAAGTTTTAGTTTTATTAAACATTTGTTAAAGATCGAAAAGAAATAAATTTCAGTTTTATTAAACATTTGTTAAAGATCGAAAAGAAATAAACTTTAGTTTTACTAAAAGAAAACAATTCTTCAAGATTCAAAAGAAATAAGTTTTAGTTTTACTAAACAATTGTTAAAGATCGAAAAGAAATAAGTTTTAGTTTTACTAAACATTTATTAAAGATCGCAAAGAAATAAGTTTTAGTTTTACTAAAAGAAAACAATTCTTCAAGATTGGAAAGAAATAAGTTTTAGTTTTACTAAACAATTGTTAAAGATCGAAAAGAAATAAGTTTTAGTTTTACTAAGCATTTGCTAAAGATCGCAAAGAAATAAGTTTTAGTTTTATTAAACATTTGTTAAAGATCGAAAAGAAATAAGCTTTAGTTTTACTAAAAGAAAACAATTCTTCAAGATTAAAAAGAAATAAGTTTTAGTTTTACTAAACAATTGTTAAAGATCGAAAAGAAATAAGTTTAAGTTTTTCTAAACATTTGTTGAAGATCGCAAAGTAATAAGTTTTAGTTTTACTAACACTCTGCTTTGCACTCTGCTTTATGTACGCTCGCATGTACACTCTGCTTTTTGTACGCCCATGCAATGCATTATTTGCTATAAAGAACTTTCAACATTGGTACCAATTATTGTTATAACATACTCCAGTAAGCTTATAAAGCCATTTCAAAAATTTAACATAGATAATTACTAAGGATAAGATACATGGATAAGATAACATCTAAGATAAATTACTAGAAAAATTTATAAGAATGGTAAAAACTAATTTATTTAATGGCTGTTAGACAAATATCTGTGAATACAAATTTACGACATAAACTTTAACTAACGACGTAAACTAAAAAAGGACGTAAACTTTAGGGATATTTCTCTATATTAAAAAAACGTAGCTGACGCCGCCGCTGTTTGACAAATTTGGCGTCCCTTGAGTTTCTCTGCCTCGTATTGCAAAAGCTATAGCATACAGAAATATGAAATTCTGTATATTTGTAGAGAAATGGTAGAGATATACGTTAAAATAAATCGTATTTTATTTAAACTTAAGAGGTATTTAATGTCAAAGTCAAAGGAAGAGTTCGCGTCCTGAACAGACTAGCAATGGCAAGACAACGAAATTTTTTAGGCATGTACCAACGTAGTTAAATTTTTGAATTTGAACTTTTCGAGCAGCAGTAAGTAAGCTGCGAAGCTCTGCAACTTGCGAAGGAAGTTGAAGGTTTGGCGAGCGTAGGGGATCAAAGGTGGATCTCCCTAGTTACTAAAATAAAACATTAAAAATGTAATTCAAAATTATGCATATTTTCTGCCATCAACTGAAAAAGCAGATTTGGTCTGTTTCTCATTTACTTTTAACTTTAACGTACAGACATTCTTAATTTATGCTCAAAATATATTTTTGTTTAATAACTAAATAGACTTTTACAACTTTTTTTCTACAACTTTTATCAGTTTCACAAATGGATTAGTCCCCCCTTTCCCCGTGCCCAGTGATCACGAAATGAAACTGAACAGAAATGCAAAAGCCATCTGAATTTCAGCCACAGTATTTCAAGATTAAGGGGATTAAGTTATTTTCGAGAGTAAAATTTACATATACGTATTTTGTCATGACATTGATTTTGAATAAAGGAACAAATGGGTTTTTTAAATGGAAATTTTCATATTTTAACATTTGCATATTGTTAATATAGGAATAATACTGTCTTATTAGTACATATTTTGACTAATTTTTAAGCATATGATTTCAAAGATATGTCATAGCATAAGTTTTAAACACAAATTTTCGATGTCATAGCTTAAAAAATAAATAATAGCTGTCCGTGAGATTATTCTTTAACCAATGTTTCCAGAAATATTTTTTTCATTAAACTGAAGCTATTTAATGCTTCTATGCACTAAACCTAAAACATTTTAAAATATTTACAATTTTTATTTTTAAAAAAGCTATAAAGACTAATTTTTATTACTTTGGCAAATTAAACAAAAATAAAAACTTTTGACAAATTAAACAAAAATATTTAATTTTTGACAAATTAAATATTTTTGTTTAATTTTTGACAAATTAAATATTTTTGTTTAATTTTTGACAAATTAAATATTTTTGTTTAATTTGTCAAAAGTTTTTTTTGCTAAATTAAACAAAAATATTTTTATAATATTTATTTTGTATAAATATTTCAAAAATTAAAATTTTTATGTTTTATATGCTTACGTATTAGTTCAATGTTCATATGTATTTCCAAGCAAATAGGATAATAACTGTTTTTTGTAGTCATGCGGACATATATAAAAATTTGAAAGTGAGAAAAAGAGATTTAAAGAAATGTCAAAGTGGAAGAAATTGATGTGTACTCAAATACACTTTATATCGCTGTATGTTTAATTTGCATCCAATTTTGATGCATATTTCCTTAAATTAACCCTTAAAAATATAGTATATAATTTAAATAAAATTTAAAAACACGACTTTAAGGTTAAAAACTACCATCTAAAGAAAAATATTATTTTCCATTCACCCTACTATACAGGAGTATTAGCTAATTTTTATTGAAGCGTGTCAAAAGGGGGAACCCCTTTGTACGTGAGCTGTCATTTCAATACATAAGTGATTCGATACAGGATTTTGGAATAGTGTGTGTGTGTTTGAGGGGGGGGGGGGGGGAGTTACAAATGAGTAATTTTCTGGGCGAAATATATTTTTCTATTATAAGCCCTATGAAGAATTACTGTAATTTTTCCACTAATAGGGAGAAATTACACCCAGTCTCTCTCCTGTCTACGCCTAGAATTTCGCCAAAGAATTTCGTTTATCCTGGAACGTATAAATATAATGTTTGGATAAGAAAAAAGGATGAAGTGGAGCATAAAAATACAAAATTTGGATTTCACGAGGCTGGGAAATATCAACTTTAAATTAGAGGGGAGGAGAATATCAGTTCCCTTCTGTGCCTAGGCACTGTTAGAACCCTCTAATGTTCGTGCACTTGTATGGATTTTACATAGTAGAAAACTTTACAAAGAAACTTGGCTAGGATTTATATGGCAAAGAAGGCAAGATCATTTCTTGTTTTTAAAGCTAACACAAATGTTTAGTTAAAAAATAAATATATGAGTGAATTGAAAAAAAAATACAAAATTTAATCTAAAGAACAAACACTTGAAAATTTTAATTAAATTATTTACTAATTTTGGTAATCTGATTATTAATTTTTTCCTTTCGTAATTTAGTTATTCTTTTCTTCCTAGATGATAGATTCTTTTCAGTTTCCATTTTGAACTTATTCGTAATCAAAAAGATAAACATCTTTATATATACATTTCATTCAAAAAGGTTCTTTTACTGTAAATTTATAAAATTTAATGCAGTCGAACCTCTATTTACCGAAGTGGCGAAATTTCGTCTAAAAATTTAGTCAATTATTCTTTAAATAAAAACGGACTTTTTTCATCCTTATTTATCTAAATAAACTTATTTTAGATAATTTCTTATATAAGATGCCATAATTCTAATAGAATGATGAAATTATAATAATAATTAAATTACAATACATTATAATATTTTCTTAATTGGTGACAAACATTTTTCTGTACTATTGTTTTTATTAACATTTTTTCTTTGAAACATTTATTTCTCAGGATCTGCTATAGATAGAGCTTAGAAGACGATTGATTTGGATGCAGCATTAAATTCCAAAGGAGGATGCGGGTATTACCTAAGGATTCCACTTCCTGTCCTGGAGATGCCACTCCCAATTCAAAATATAAAATTTCACTAAAGCACCTGTTTTTCGGGATCGGCTATAAATACAGAAAGCTTCGATGACGACTGATATAGAATCAGCATCAAATTCCGGACGAAGTAGGGTAATTCATTAAGTATTTTTACTTCTAGTTCCTTTTACAATTCCGGTTCAAATATTTTCCTTAAAACACCTATATCTAAAAATTGGCTATAGATAGAGCTTAGAGGATGATTGATATGAATTTAGCATTAATATTCAGAGCTAGTTGGGCGTTCACTAAGGCTTTACACTTCCGGTTCTTCTCCTCTTCCGATTAAAAAGTTTCCATTGAAATGACTTTTTGTTTCAGAATCCGCTATTGATAGAGCTTAGATGATGGGTTATATGGATTCAGCATCGAATTTCGGAGGGGGTTGGGAGATTCGCTAACGATTTTCCATTTTCGGTTTTTCGAAAATTTGTATGACTGTACGAAATAGGTTTTAAAGGAGTATAAACATACTTAATAGTTCTGTCAAAAATGAAGTGACTTGCCACCATATGGAAACTTCATACATTTTTACTTTCCCTATATACATAGTATAATGAATAAGGAAAGAATTCCGACGGGGTCGAAAATTCGAATTCAAGTTTTCGACAGAAGAGCATGTTTAAAGCATCCCTGAACTCGAATCGAACATTTTTGAGGTGATGTCTGTGTGTGTGTGTGTGTGTGTGTGTGTCCATGAGCACCTTTGTAGACGATATCTCACGAACGAATGAAGAATTCGAACAAAATTCGGTACTAAATTATAATAAACGAGCACTGGAAGCCCATTGATTTTAAAACGCAATCGAATGTTGGGAAGACCCCCAAATTTTTTAATGAAATTCATCAAAAAATCAGAACCTTCAATAATATTACGTAAACAATTATTTCTTGTGTAATTTTTCATTAGAAAACAATTGACATAAAGTTTAGAACGCTAGCACTGACCGTTCTCGACATATTGCACTTTTTCAAATAAATTTATCAAAAAATCACATAAAATTAAAAAAATAATAACTAATGTAAAATATGTTCACATTTCATATGTATTTTTATGCGATAAATTTGTTAATATTATTCTTGTGGATGTAGTCCGTTCTATTCATAAGAGAAGGTACATTATGTAATAGTTTTATATTTTGATGCCTAACGATTCGCTAACAGTCATTTATGTATAAGAAATGCTCTTCTCTTCATCTGTCTGAAATGCTTGGCAATGAATTTGGCGCACTTGACAAGTAATTTAGCTAAATATTGCCAACTTGTCAATATTTTGTCCCAGATTGATGAAAATATCATTAAAATTGCAAAAACGATTTTAAGTTAACGAAACTCACGCCAAATCGATGAATTAATTATTGAAATATTTCAGTATATGGGCTATATTGCTTATTGCAGATGCTATCAATATTGAAAATTGTCAATTTAGAGTTGTGTGAAATGTAAAGTAATTGGGTACCTCGAAATAGTTTTGCATGTTGTCATTCGGGAAAGCGCCCATTGTACAATTTAACATGAAAAATATCGTGCCGTAGATATTATACATCAATTTTCCACTGTCGAAGAAATAAAGGGAAATATATAGGAAAAATTATGTGTTGTCCACATCAGATTTTTTGTCATAAGATCTTTTTTAACACCGTTGTTCAGTTCAAAAATTGCAAATATGAATGAAATGAACAAGTAAACGTATGGAGTTAGTTTAATTTAAAGAACAAATACGTGGAATTTTAATTAAAATGCCTACTAATTCACACGGACAAACTTGATTTATATTCATTCTCTAAAGAAACTTGAAATATGAATGAGATTAAAAACAGCATTAACTTTTTCGTCTGGTAAAGTAAAGTATTATTAAAGCACTTTTGGAATGAATGCTCAGAAGACAAGAAGAAGTAAAAAATAATATTTAGTAAAGTACAGACAATAAACTCCACATATAACCATAACTATAAACTATTTTGCAAAATGAACAAGGTGTAGATTTTGGTGGCAAAATTTTTACCGTACTGATTTTCGATTAAAAAAATTTCCTTGAAATACTTATTTCTCAGGATCTGCTATAGATAGAGCTGTGATGACTGATATGGAATCAGCATCAAATTCTAGAGGGTTGGAGGGTTACTAAGAATTTCTATTCTCGGTTCTTTTCCATTTCTAATTCACAATTTTTCATTTTACTTGGAAATTCTATTTCTCAAGATTTGTTTTCGAAAGAATTTATATAATGACTAATATGGATTTAACATCAAATTCTGGAGGTGGTGGTACTAAAGATTTTCAGTTTTGGTTTCAATTCGGTTTAAAATTTTTCATTTTATTTGAACTATCTATTTCTCAAGATTGGTTATAAATATAGCTTATATGATAACTGATATGGATTCAGCATCACATTATAAAGGCAAGGGGTAGTTTTTAAGAATTTTTACTTCCAATATCTTTTCCACTTTTGGTTTAAAAAAATTTCTTGAAACATTTATTTCGCATGATTGGCTATAGATAGAGCTTAGATGACAACTGATATGGATTCAGTATCAAATTTGGGGAGCGGATAAGAAGTACTAATGATATCCACTTACACTTTTCCCCATCCTGCTCAAATTTTCCCTTCAAACTTCTATTTCTAGGGATTGGTTATAGATAGAGCTCCAATAAATTTAGCATTAAATTATAGAAAGGTTGGTGTTTTACTAAGGATTTCTACTTACGTTTATTTTTCCATTACCGGTTCAAATAATTTCAGCTTTCTTGAAGCATTTATTTCTTAGAATTGACTATAAATTGAGTTTAAATAATGGCTGATATGAATTCAGCATTACATTCCTTAGGGGTCGGCGAATTCACGAAGAACTTATTTACAGTTCCGGTTCTACGGTTACCTTATACCTTTCTGGTAGGTCGGACGGTCTGGGTCTCAACAACAACACTTCCGGTTCTAGCGATGCCACTTTCGTGTCTTTGTCGATGATTGTACGAAATAGGTGTACAGAAAAGTATAATAATGCTTAATATTTCCATCAAAAATGAAGTGTACACACCCACTTTTCACCGCTCCTTCATAAATTTCTTGTTTAGACATTTATATTGAGAAATATAACATTTGTATAACAGTGAATTGTGTTTCTGTATCTTTAAAAAGTATTAAATCTCTGAAATACATAATTATTTTTATAGCACTCCCATTTTGATCCTTTTTTAAGTGTTAACTCTCACGCATAATATAAATGAAAAATACAATTTACTTGTATAATTCTAGTGACACAACGAAATTCGTGCCAAAAATTTAATGGAGGACATCATATTCGACCTACAAGTAAATTAAACAGTTTAGTACCCAGAAAATAAAACTGTTGCGCCTTAATTGCATCGCAGGAATAGAAAACAAAAGAGTGATATTAATCAATATGCACCTATGTACGATTTCTTTAGAAGTGCCTATTGACAAAAATACAACCAAACAGCAGGGAATATCTTTAAAAACATACGGTAGTGATTTTGTATAAAGTGGCTTAAAATATCAGCACCAGGTACATATTGACACCACAACAAATTCAATTTTTTTAATTAATTTTATAAGCATGACAAATAATTGCTATTTTTTATCGTTTCTCAAACAAATCACTTACAGCTATGTAGAATTAATTCATCGGGATTTTCCTAATAAGAAAAATAAAATAAAAGGTTGTTTGTCTAAATTCCTAAATTACCTATATGAAGTTATGTGGTGCACAAATTTCACTTATTTTCACACCTTACAGCAAATAATTGATCGCTTGTGAAAATTTTTTGAACAAATATTTTATCAAGCAAACAAATACTTTATGAATTGCTTATTTTCAAACAAATACTAGAGTTTTGGCTGCAAAATGAATTTGTAGAAATCTCTGAAAACAAAACTATTTTAGTCGTGATCATTCTGTATACAGGGTCTCTAAAAAAGTCCTTAAGTACCCTAATAAATTTGTAAGGAGAAGTCCACGAGTGTACACGTTAGATCAATAACCACGTTAGATTAAATTACCATGTCCGATCGAATTACAGACATTGGAGCACCCCTAATGAAGAATTAAAAAGGTTAGGATAAACAACTCGGTAACAAGACGAGATAGACGAAAAAAGCCAATTTCAAAGTTGTAGACCATTATCGAATTAGTAGAAATCGACAAAAAATCTCTTGCAGAAGGTATTTATTTAACACAATATGATTATTGGGTAACGTGTTGCTACCTACTTCGTAATTACTGTCCTACTTAGTAATGTTCAACTAAATAAACAGCACTTACATGCACAGGAATCTAATGTACAGCCTGTTTAGATGCCATCTGTTAGCAACAATGCACATTTTATTAGAAAAAGAGCATAAGAGCATAACTTGACAGCCACTGCAGATGTCACCATATTGCAGCCCTTGGTGATACTACGTTTTGATATGTATTTCCATATATAAGTTTCGTACATACCTAATGTCGATTCCCACTAATTAGTTAATTCTCTACAACTTTTTTCGTTTATCTCGCTTTGTATTGTATTGTTTATCTCGCTTTGTATTGTATTGTTTATCTCGCTTTGTATCGCATTGTTTATCTCGCTTTGTGAGTTCATTATTGTAACTTTTAAAATTCTCCACTAGGAGCGCTGTAATTACTTTTATTCAATCGGGTATAGTATCTTTACTTTAAATAGACCTAAAGTGTACTCTCGTGGACCTTTCCTTACAAAGTTATTGCGGTGCTTAAGGACTCCGTAGAAACCCTGTATTTTGTACCCATTACGTACCAAGATATAGATAGGGAAATGATGTAGTGCTTTCATTGTGGGTCTCAAAGTTGAAAATATACCAGATTTTTATTTAAAAATTCTAATAATTCTAATTTGAACAGAGAACAAACAGTTCAGTAAATGCTGAAAAGTGTTGGTATTTTATTACTTAAATATAATATACATTTATTCTAAATCAATTTTTATCAACAGAAAAATAACAACAAAGGTAAAAAAAAAATAATTAATTAAAAATTTCAGGCCAATTTCAGAGCCAATAATTTACGCCATAAAATTTAGTATACATGCAAGTATTTTCTTGTATGAGATTAAAAAAGAAATATATAATTGTTTAGTAGCATGTCCTTTTGCTTAAATGATTTCTTCTAAGTGACATGGAATTAAATTCATACGATTTCTATCTTTTTTTACCCACTATTACGATACTACACGTTATAGATGTTATTTGCTTCTACTTTTAAAATCTTATGGAGCGTTTTATAGCTAAAACAAGAAATTTGTAAAGGAAACTTCATATGATGGAAACTGGTGTGTGCACTTCATTTTCGACAATATTAAACATTTTTATATTCTTTTGTATTTGCACGCTTGTTTCGTACAGCCATATGAATTTTAGGAAAAACCGGAAGTGACAATACTTAGTGAGTTCCCCTCAAAAATTCGATGCGGAATCCGTAGCAGTCATCCTCTAAATTTTATCTATAGCTAAACCTGAAAAAGAGATGTTTCAAAGAAAAATTTTGAACCCAAAATGAAAAAGAACCGGAAGTGGGAAATCCTTAGTAGTTACCCTACCTCCTCCATAATTCGATATTGAATCGGTTAATATCTACGCTCTATCTATAGCCGATCCTAAAAAATAAATATTGCAAGAAAAATTTAAATTTTTTAATCACAAGTGACAACTCTAGAATCAAAAGGGTAGCGATCTCTACCCCATCTGGGAATTGATACTAAAGCTATATCAGTCATATCATCTAAACACTATATTTAGTACATCTTGAGATAAAAGTGTTTCTAAAATGTTTTTAGTAAAAGCAATAGTTTAGCAAATTTTTTCTACTAACAGCAAATTTACAATCGCACTAAAATCTGTGTTTCGTTGTAGAGTTTGAAATTGCTGTGTATAATTATGCAAAAACCGTTTGTTTCTTACATCTGCTGAATATTTGGAATAGTTGTTTTCATATAAAGCGTTAGATCCCAATCCAAATTTAGCATAACTTATCTTCAGTATATTCATCAGTATTATCAAGATATACCACTCTCTTACTATTAAACATAATTTCCCATAATCTATTTTGCTATATAAATCCACACAACCACTTGGTCACCTTAATACCTAGCTGTTGTAATTAAATTTTTTGAAAGGATTGTCGTACTTGACAGAGATGCAATCCAATGACGATCATCACTGCTAAAAATGTAACATTCCTTTCAGCACTGAAAATACCTTCTTTCCCAAATTTGTGTAGTTTTAAAACTGTGGTTTCCTGCAAACTGCAATTACTTCGTTTGTTGTACCACTAATAAACTGCATTCTTAGAGTTGCCAGAACCTTTTGTCGGCTGTATGCATGACTTTAAGTACAGTTTCTGAAAAAAAAGAGAGATTTACAAGCTTCCAAATTAGCTTCTCAGTTTTAGGACTATTCTTACCCCCCCCCCCTTCCATTGGTATATTACTCTTCTTTTGTTAAAAATAGTATTTCTGTCTCAAAATGCTCCATTGTGCAAATTTTTATGAGTAGATTTTCGAATGAAACATTATATTGTCCAACTCTTTGAAGTATTAAACTTCAAAGATTTATAATTTAATTATTAGTTTCCTTTCCAGTTTCCATTTTGAATTCACTGATGATCAAAAGAACTAATATTTTTGCATATAAATTTCGTTTAGAAAAGTTCTTTTGTTGTAAAATTTTAAAATGCCATGCAGTCTAACTGTATATCAAAGTAGCAAAATTCCGTTTAAAAACTTCCTTAATTGGGAAATACGTCAAATGCAGAAACACTTTATTGTTATTATTTTGTTTAACTAATGTAACAGTGAACTCATTTTAAATGATTAGTCATATAAGATATGATAATTCTAAAAAAAGGTGAAATTACAGTGATTCTTAAATCCTAATATTAAAATATAAAATTTAAATATAAATTAAATTATAAATTTTTCTGCAATTTTATTTTTCATCCAACTTTCATCTAACTTCTCTAGAATCAAAATATTTTCTTTAATGGTTGAACACTTTATCGTTGAATTTTAACCTTTAACCTCAGAAACCAATGAACACTTTACTGTTTGTTCGCTGCTGTAATGAATACACTCAGAAATTCATAAATAACTTTATCGAACTTGATAAGTCAACGAAACTTTAGTTAACCGATAATCACAGATAAGACACGATTGCTCCAGCTTAGGTGAATTCTAACCATTAAGGTGTCTTCAAAATTGGAAGTGCGACATATTTAATTAATAAACACTTCCAACAATAAACGCAACAATAAGTTCATGAAAGGGCCTTCATATGGTGGCAAATAGTATGAACACTTCATTTGTAATTGAACTATTAAGCATTTTTATTCTATTTTACATATTTTAAACAGTCATACGAAAAACCGGAAGTGACATCTCCAGAACCGGAAATGAAAATCCTTAGTAAATACCCTACTGTTTCTGGAATTCGATGCGGATTTCATATCAGCAATAATTTAAGCTCTACTTATAGCCAATCCTTGGAAATAGATGTTTCAAGGAAATTTGTTTGAATCGAAAATGAAAAAATAGGAAGTGGAATGTCTTAGTGGACCCCACTACTTCCTTCGAATTCGATGCTGAATTCACATCAGTCATCATCTAAGCCAGTGATTTTTAAACTTTTTTTAACTCCCGGCACATTGTTTCGCCGTGTGGGATATTACGCCACAATCATACATTTAGTGTCCGCGATTCGGCAACGTATTCAACAATTGTGCAAAACTAAACAAGCCTTTATTTCTCACTGAATTGTAGCAATGATGTAATTATTTGCTTAATAGTTTTAATTATTTCAGTTTGTTTTTCTTTGCAATTTACCTGTTCCTCTTGTATTGTTAAATAGCTTTGTTGAAAATATTTAAAACGTGCCTGAAACGTGCTCGTCTGTCGAAAGTTCGAATTCAAATTTTCGACTTCGTCACAATACTTTCTTTATACATTATACTATGTATATAGAGAAAGTAATAATGCAATATTTCATACACCGTCCGTGTTAAGTGCAAGTTATAGTTAACTTCAATTTCTGGTGAAAATTACATCTGAAAGGTTACTAATTTGATAATAGAAAGAATGTTTTTAGTAATATTGTGGAAAAATTGTGTAAAATGTAAAATCTATATATCGAGATTCAATGCCCTGTAAAAGGGTTCATTCACCTTAAAATATTTAGTTAAATAAAAATTAAGTATTTGATTAAATAAAAATTGATTATTCAATTGCTACTACCAGCTACTTGCCTTAAAATTTTACTTTTTCTATCTTTTTTAAATATTCTAAAAAACGAGCACTTTTCATTGGATATCAAAAGACATCTTGTCTTTATATATTAAATGCTTCGTTTCAAATTTTACAGAAATCATTTAATTCTTTCAAGATATATAGTATCTACAGAATCAGACAAGCATGTACAGCGAGATAGACACCAAAATTATTCTAAAAATTATTTATTAGTGTTCACGATGCTATCTATACATATGCTGTATACCAATGTTTTTTACAGTGTGTTTCCTCAGAACACTTAGAGTTGCGTGACAGTATTCCAGGGATTCCGCGACGAGGATTTTCATATTTTCGTATGAATTTTCTTAAAAATTAAAATTTTATTAATTAAAATTTGAATGCACAATTTGGACCGCAATGGAATTTTTCTCATTTTGAGGTTCCACCGCGCCGTCAAATTTCAGAAGAAGAACCCCCCCCCCCCCCACACACACACCACCACCACCACCACCACCACCATCTTGGGTTTATCAAAATTACATCAATCGTATCATCAATCGCATGATTAGTGTTCACGTTGCTATACTTATACCATATACCAATGTTTTTCACCGACCAAATGTCAATGCGACCAAAGAAGCTTGAAAAACACTGCTCTATACTATTTTATTACGTATACTATGCTATCAGATATTCTATGTAAGAAATGTTTTGTATGTTATCATAGAAGTTAAAAAATGTGAAGACACATTTGACAATAAAAATTTGTATGAATGAGGTTACTTCTATTACAGATTGTTTGTATTTTAAGTTTAATTATCATTTACAGTACAATCTAAAAGCAAAAATAATTCAACAAATGATGAGAAATATTTAAATACATCAGTTTAAAATGTCCCAAACAAAATTTAAAATGTTTTCTTCACGTGATTATCATGAAATATATTAACTTGTACAAAATTTGAATGCTTAATAATGATTTTTTAAATCTTATAAAATAAAACTGCTATTCATTGGATTAAAAAGAACTTTGCAATTCGAATTTTTTAATATATTACGTTGGGGTTTGTAGCGCTATTGTAGAAGTAATGCAGCATTTACCGGTATACTTCTCATGCAATTTATGTAGAATGTTTACTTCTAGTTCATTTAAATGTAAGAACATTTTGCTCAAGAACATATCCAGGGGGGAATTTGTGGTTTGATCTCCCCCTTCCCCGAAATCCTAAATAGAAAATGATCTTTTGTATATATGGTAACTTTTGCATACAGAAAAGGAGCGATATGAACTTCTCTGGAAAAAAATGAATGCAGACTTCCCTTCCCCAACCCGAAAAAGATTCTAAATACGTCATTGACATTGCTTAGTTTTTAATCATTTAAAAAATATGCCTGTGATTACTGTTCAATTGCTTGAACATTAGGTTCAAAAATATTTTTGTTGACTTTTAGTATACTTATATTTTAGAACACTTTCGTTTGCTTTCAATAACTAGGGGGGCTCTGTCCTCTGCTTGCTATGCTTCGTCAACCCCCGTAACTCACTTCGCGAGTCGGGAGACTTCGCTTCCTCCTCACTGCATTCGCAGAGCTCGGTTCGCGAACTATTTCGAGTCAAATTTAGTTTAAATCGGTAAACGGCTTATTTTATCGCGTTACCATATTATTTCTATGTACCAAATTTCATATTTTTGCATGCTATAGTTCTTGCGGTACAACACAGATAAAATGGATGGATGCGCCTATACGAAAGAACATTTTTCTCTTCAGAAGTGAATAACAAGAAAGATCAATCATGTATAAAGCATTGATTATGAAACACTTTCCAACTTCAATGCAATTTTATATAAACATCTCTAAAATGCGATACATTCCTCGGTAATATTTTTTAAATTATCATAGTACTACATTAATTTATTATATTTGAAAACTTCATCGAAGAAAATGAACTTCATTCAAATGACGCCATTGAAATATAAATTGCCTGGTTTAAACATCTCTAAAATGCGTTACATTCATCGGTAATATTTTTAAAATTATCATAATACTACAATAATTTATTATATTTAAAAACTTCATCGAAAACAAATGAACATTATTCAAATGACGTCATCGAAATATAAATCGCCTCTATATGATCAGCGTTTCATTCAGCACAATACTATAATAATTTATTTTATTTAAAAATTTGAAAAATTGTTATCTACCATATTTATTTTAAAATGTTAAACCTCTCTTATACATAAAATAATTAAACATTTGGGAAAATATTTATTATATAATATATCTCTTTTTTCTTTCTGGAGGATATAGCAAGAGTCAGAATTTAATTGAATTTGTTTTCTTCCCTATATAAAATAATTTTTATTTAAAAAACTACCTAACAAATTTTACTAAAAAATTTTTTATATATTTTATGGGATAATTTGAATATTTCCTAAAATTTTCGAAGCAATTTGTAAATTTGTAAATTACGATTTTGATACAAGCTGGATGCCATATTTTATTTTGAAGTGAGTCACGTGATCTCTTCGTATAATGGTCACGTGATCTCTTCATACAATGGGTGCAATTCTTATTTTAATTTTCATTTAAAAAACTACTGAATATATTTTGCTGAAATTTTATATATTTTTGGGATAATTTGAATATTTCCTAAAATTTTCGAAGCAGTTTGCGAATTTTAAATTCGCTTAAAAAATGTTTGAAAAATTAGCTCCCATAGGGTATAATGTATTTCATTTTTTCAACCCGGGTTCAATCCAAAACTAATTGGGTGATATTATTCCTTTATATTTCCATAGGTCCCACAGACCGTCTGAAAAACATACTAAAATTTCATTTTGATAAAGTCATTTTTACGGCAGTTATCGTGCTAACGGACAGACAGACAGGCAGACAGACAGACAGAATGAGCAAAGTCATAAACACTTTTCAACTATGTTGTAAAGTGTTAATAAAGTCATTTTTACGGCAGTTATCGTGCTAACGGACAGACAGACAAAAAGACAGACAGACAGACAGACAGAATGAACAAAGTCATAAACACTTCTCAACTATGTTGTAAAGTGTTAAATAAGATAAAACTAGATGATAATACATAGGGGACATTTTTGCGAATTCCGCGTAAGCTCAGGATGCAATCACGGATTCTTAAGTACTTTTCACAATGAGACATGCCAATAATTATTTTTGACACATATTAACGTATTTTTGATCTAAACAATTGCCATCGTCAATTTGTTTATGATCCCTATTTTCACTGATGAAACAGCCTTTCACCTGGTACGGAAAAGTGGCATAAGTCAGATTTTTTTCCTTTATCATAATTCAGGTGATTTTAAAGATACAGATATGCTATTTTTTAATGACCTTGTGGCATTAAAAATAAAAATTTTCTGATTGACCAAATTTGTCTAAGGGGGCCGTATAAAAATTTAAAAAGTGTAACTTTTTGAAAATTAATGAGAAGACTATTTGTTATTTCATTAATGCAGTCTTATTTCCTACCTTTCTTTCAGAATTTTTGCAATTTACATTGCCCACTTATGTCCAACAAGTAAAGAATTAAAGCGCGTTTTAATCTTTTTGGGACACCCTGTATATATATATATATATATATATATATATATATATATATATATATATATATATACATATATATGTATATTATAGTTTAGAAGATATTTCAAGTAAAGTAAAAACTCGCTCGGACAAAAATTTTTTTTCGACAAAAAAGAAACAAGAAAGATCAATCATGCTTAAAGCATTGATTATGAAACACTTTCCAACTTCAATGTAATTTTATTTAAAAAAGTCGAAAATGCAATACATTCCACGGTAATATTTTAAAACTTATCACAATACTACATTGATTTATTATATTTGAAAACTTTAACCTTCATTGAAAAAAATGAACTTCATTCAAATGACGGCATTGAAATATAAATTGCCTGGTTTAAATATTTCTAAAATGCAATACATTCCACGGTAATATTTTTAAAACTATCATAATACTACGATAATTTATTATATTTGAAAACTTCATCGAAAACGACTGAAATAAATTCAAATGACGTCATAGAAAAAATAACACGCCTGGATCTCTCTATAAAAGCAGGATTTCATTCATTTCATTCATCACAATACTATAATAATTTATTTTATTTAAAAATTAAGACCATGGAGCTACAATTTATAAACTCTATGCTTAAAACTTCATCGAAAAAAATCGTCCTTCTGTTTATAAAATCAATTAATATTTCATTCATATCAGCCATGCAGACTCCATGGACTGAATTATTTTGTGTTAAAGAAATACAGTAATTCTAATATATACAACTCATTCTACATATTTTGCTGTTTACATTTTACATAGGTGAAAAATAGGCTTAGTTGTAGAAATAATCAAATTTGAATTAGAATTAAACTCAAATATATTGTCATTGTGTTGTTTTAGTATGTAGATGCACAGAATTTAAGCAAAAATAAAGTAGTTTTAGGACGGATACAACACTCAATATGAATTAAAAAGAACTTTAAAAAAATCACGATTTTGAAACAAGATGGATGCCATATATCATTTTGAAGTGGGCCATGTGATCGTTTCATATCATGGTCACGTGATCGTTTCATATAAGATGTGTAATTATTATTTTAATTTTTATTTAAAAAACTACTGAATATATTTCGCTGAATTTTTTTTTATATATTTTATGGAACAATTTGTCTATTACCTAAAATTTTCGAAGCAATTTGTGAATTTTAAATCCGCTTACAAATCACCGCACAATCGTAATTTTTAAAATTCTTTTTAATTTATATTTATTGTTGTATCCGTCCTAAAACCGTTTTATTTTTGATTAATTTCTGTGCATCTATATATTCTAAAACAGCGCAATCACAATATATTTGAGTTTAAATGATCAATGCTATCCATCTTGTGTCAAAATCGTGATTTTTGAAGTTCTTTTTGATTTATATTTAGTGTTGTGTCCGTCCTAAAACCGCTTTATTTTTGCTTAATTTCTGTGCATCAATGTTCTGAAACAACGCAATTACAATATATTTGAGTTTAAATGATCATCAGACTTTGATTATTTCTACAACGAAGCCTAATTTTCACTTATGAAGATTGTAAACACATCAAGCTGTAAGATGAGTTGTATTGGAATTGCTGAATTTTTTTAACTCAAAATTATTTAGCGCTGGAGTCTGCAATATAGTTGATATGAATGAAACAGTCATTGATTTTACATAGAGAACAGACGATTTTATATCAAACTTTTTCGGTGAAGTTTTAAGCACGCAGTTAAATTACTTTTACCTCCATGCTTTTAAGTTTTTAAGTCAAATAAGTTATTGTAGCATTGTAATGAATGAAAGGAATAAAATAAAAGTTTATGAATAAAATTTTTACTGCTTTTTCGTAGAGAGACAGGCGATTTATATTTTAATGACGTCATTTGAATAAAGTTCATTTTTTCGATGAAGTTCTCAAATATTATAAATTCTTGTAGTATTGCGTTAATTTTAAAAATATTACCGCTGATTGTATCGCATTTTTGAAATATTTAAATAAAATTGCATTGCAGTTCGAAAGTTTCATAATCAATGCTTTATGCATGATTGATCTTTCTTGTTTTAATATAGAGAGATTTAAATATTATTATTTTTTGTTTACATTAAAACGTTTGAATTTTAATTTTTTTTTTATTTAATTTCTAATTTGCTTGAAATGCTAGAATCTTTTCGATGTAAATCACAATATTCTTCTCACTCAGCTATTGTTATTTTACCAGACAATATTTAGAAACAAGATGGATGACGAATCTGATACTTAACGCAAGTCTTTTACATCTAAATGATCAGGGACCAAACTTTCAACCAGTGCATAACTGTTTAACTTTTTTAAGCCACCCGCTAGATTTTCTGACGAAATTTTTTTGAGAACCACATTTTCCCTTTGAAATTCTTCCACGTTAACGTAATAAGGCGATTGATATGTGGTCTGTTATTAATACTATGCAGTATGAATCATAATTTATTAGAGGTGGGTATTTCATCAGAATTATATGCCAAAATATGTTCACCTTTAATCAATTTTAATACAATTCAATGTGATTAAATTATTATATTCAAATCGTTGATTGAAATGAATATTGAAGCAAATTGCAGATTCCAGCAAATTGCAGTACAGTTTGTCTGAATGTATATTTTTTCAAAATTTGTTGATGACGTAGCTTATATATACCTATCGAATCCAATTGTTTGCCTTCTTTTTTTCATTTGTATTATATAGTCGATGGAGTTAGTTCTTGTTATTTATTCGCTGTCCCTTACTAGTATTTTTGTAGTAGTGTGATCGAATGCTTTCTATTTAATTTAGTTGATGAAGTTAGCTCATATAGATTCCTGATCTGGATGTTTTCTTCACTTTTGTTATCTTCAGTCTATATTTCACTGATATTTTTACAGCTTGTCTGAAAGCATGTTTTTTTCAAATTTTGCTGTTGACGTAGCTTATATAGTATACCTATCGAATCCCATTGGTTGCCTTCTTTTTTGTTATATTTTATATATTTTTCATAATCTTTAATAAACAATAATTTTTACACATGCTTCGAACGATTCATGTATCTTACAGGTACATTACAGGCACCTACAGGGTTTTTATTGAATGTATCATAGGGCACTTCACTTGTTTAGTCTTATTCACTAAACAAATGCTTTAAATTCTGCCATTTTTTCACTTATTCCTTAGTTTCTACCTTATTTCTGGTTTCAGTTTGAAAACATCACCAATCCTGTGTTATGTGAGTTACTTACTCTCTTTCGACAGAAGTTGGCCTTGGTGAGTGTGGCTTTGCTGTCTTTTTATTTGGAAGAAAGAGGCTGCTTTCTGATTTCGAAACCAGTTAACACTTTATTTTGTTATATACTATTTTATACGAAGTATACAAATATGTATATACTGTTATATACTGTTATATACTTTATATACTGTTTGTTATATACTGTTTCTACTGTTTTATACGAAGTTTTATACGAATGTATTTGAAAAAGTATGCAGTTAAATGAACGACTGGTATTGTGTTTTCTCAACAGTGATGTGAAATGATCATATTAATCATATTAAAAAATTAAAATCGATCCGATAGATCCTCAGAAATTAAGTGTTAAAAAATTGCTTTTGTTTTAAAAATAGATAGAAAATGAGACAAATCTAAAATCTTTATTATTTTACTTGAGAAAATGTAAATTTCCTTCAAGTAAGCTCCGAACTGTAGACCTTCTATTACAAAGTTTGCGCCTAACAAACTTCTGTTACGAAGCTGATGCTTTTTCGACTGTGCCACAAAGACCATACCAATCAGGCATTCCATGACGATAAAATAATTTGAAGAATGTTCTTACCACACGTTTAAGAATCTGGGACTTTGGAGGTAATTCAACATTATTTTGTTCATCCGGAAAGTATCAGCTACCAAACAAAACATTGATTTTGAAAATCGATAAATTCCCAAAAAATCAAATAACGAAAAATTTTGTGTTTTAAATTTATAGATTTTAGTTTGGATTCAAATCAGATAATAATTGAGTTTTTCCCTTGCGGATATTTCTCATCTTTAAAAAAGGAGGAAAATAAGACAGGAAGTCCTTGAATGCTAGATTTCAATTTAGAATTTTATATGTAAGAGGTCAAAATCTGATGCAATCTTCGCAATTTTCTATTATAAAGTATAATAGAAATTAGATGTAACATCTGATTTTATCCTCTTTATGCAATTCTAAACTAAAATATTGCATTCAAAGACTTCCTGGCTCTTTTTTTTTTAATTTTTTTTTATAGTGAAAATTTAAATAGTTTCTAGTTTCAAGCTATTCCGTGGTTCTACCGGTCTTGTGGTTAAAGAGCTGCACCGCTAACATCGCTGTTCTGTCGATGGCGAGTTCTGTTCTTACGTCAAACGCTGTCCTTTTTTTTATTACAGTTTTAAATAATAAATGAAAAACCTTGCCAGGGTAATAGATTTAGTGGGTTCTAACTCAGATTTATTCTAATTGCCAATTTAGTGAAAGTTTTATATAATTAAAATAAAGCTTTATATTAATGCAAAGCCATTCGTACCGCAGCGGTAGTGAAGCTGCAACGGCGTGAAGCGAACGTTTTTGTGGAATGTTCTGTCCCCGGCAATTTTTTCAGATTATATGAACGGACATGTTAAAATATTAAACCTAAATGCACCGAAATCGCCCGCTTGATCAAAAGGCTTGGGAATTCAAGTTGCGGGACTCGGGGGTTCTTTGCTTTCAATTTAGAATTTTAAATGTAAGAGGTCAAAATTTGATGAATCTTTGCAGTTTCCTATTATAATGAAAATTGGATATAACATGTAAATTCATCCTCTTTATGTAATTCTAAATTAAGTATTCAAGGACTTCCAGACTCTTTTCTTATTAAATTTTTCACAATGAAAACTTAAATAGTTTCTAGTTTCAGCCTTTTTTGCGATTCAAACGGTCTAGTGGTTAAAGAATTGGGCAGTGAACGCTTAGATCTGTTGATAGCGAGTTCTGTCCTCACCTGAAATGCAATGATTTTTCGATTACAGTTTTAAATAATAAATAAACAATGTTGTGAGGGTAATAGATATTGAGGGCCCTGGATTGACGATTAGAATAAAATCTGGGCCAGAACCCCAATTTTATTCTAATCGGCAATCCACAGAAAACTTTATATTATTAAAATAAAACAAAATTGCAATGCCAGTCGTAGCGTAGCCGTAGAGTTCTGCGGCAACGGCGTAAAGTGAACGTTTTTGTGGAGGGTTCTGTACCCGGCAGTTTTAGTCCAGTTTTTTCAGATTATTTAAAAGCCATGTTAAAATGTAACATTTAAATACACTGAAATATAGATTTTGATCGACGCCTCCTTGGCCGAGAGGCTTGGGGCGTCAAGTTGCGGGGCTGTAGGTCGGGGGTTCTGTTCCCGCTAGATAAAAAGGGTAAGACTGTAGTGCTAGAGAGTGTAAGGTGTTAGCGTAGAGAGTTCCGGTGGGAATGAAGATGGGCGAGGTGGAACAAGAATTATGGGATAGGGGGGTTCCTCTTTAGATCTGTCGTTTATGTCTTCTCTAATTTTCTCTAATCTACATTTCTTACTAAATTATCTGCACGAGATGGAGGATAAGCGGTGGTTGAGCTCCACCGTTGCTGGTGGGTTTTCTCTTCGGGCCTGCTGGCTTCGGTGTTGCTCTCCCACCCTTCCTTGTCCAAAGTTCGTGTAGGGCTTGTTTTGCACCACGTGGCACCTGTTAACGAAGTTCTGAAATTTTATACATTTTTGTAAACCCTGTATCTCTTTTCCTCCCTTCTTTTTAGCCGGAAGTGACCGGAAATGACGTTACATCGGAACGTCATTTCCGGTACATCATTTCCTGTGACGTCACTTCCGGTCAAGTAATATTAAAATAAAAGTTCAATGCAGGTGGATGGGCTCGAACCCACAGTCTTTAGAACTGGAAACAAACAACATGACCACTGAGCCAGCCCACTCACATATCGATTATCCTAATTAATGCATTTAAATTTAACGGAAAGATTGATTAGAAAAAACAAAGATACCAACGCGACTCAATGAACTCGAACCCAGAGCCTCTGGTATTCGAGGAAGACAGCATAACCATTAAGCCGGCCAGTTCACATCCCGACGATATTTATTAATCTATTTAAACTTAAATGAAAGACGGATCAGGAAAAACACAGTAACCAAAACGATCCAACATGAGTTGACTAGCTCGAATTCACATCCTCTGGAATTGGAAACGGACAACATAACCGCTGAGCCAGCCAGCTCACGTACTGAAGATCCTAGTTAATCTATTTATATTTAACGGAGAAACTGATCAGAAAAAGAACAGATATCAAAATAGTTCGAACCCACAGCCTCCGGAATTGAAAATAGATAACATAACCACTGACCCCAGCCAGTTCACATAACGAAGGTCGTCATTAATCTATTTAAACTTAAAGGAGAGACTGATCAGAAAAAGTACAGAAGCCAAAATGACTCAACTCACTATGCGAATGGCTAGACTCGAACCCACAGCCTCTAGAGTTGGAAACAGATAAAAAGATCAACTGAGCCGGCGTGTTCACGTGCCGAGGAACCTATTTATTCTATTTAAATTTAACGGAGAAACTGATCAGAAAAAGAAAAAAAAACAGATACCAATATGACTCGATGTATTCGAACCTACAGCCTGTGGAGTTGAAGGAAGACAACAATCAAATCCTAATCTTAATTAATCTATTTAAACTTAATGGTGAGACTGATCAGAAAAAAAAAACATGTGCCATGAGGTAAGGACAGAACTCGCTATTAACAAATCTGCGTATTCGTTGCCCATAACTTTAACCAGTAGGCCGGTCGACCCCGGAGTAAAACTCAACTTAAGAACTATTTAACGTTTTATTATAAAAAAATTTAAAAAAAAGAAACAAGAACCCCCTTAGACGTTATATTTTAGTTCACAATACATATAATGAGGATAAAATCAGATGTAATATATATTTTAAATTTTTATTATAATTTATAACAGAAAATGGAAAATATTAACTTGATTTTTTCCTCTTACATACTATAAAACTCTAAATTGAAATGTAGCATTTAAGGACTTATTTTCTGTTTCTTTTTAAAGATGTGCAGTATGTGCACGGGAATGTTGGAAAATATATATTTACACTCAATATGCATCCAAATTAAAACAAGCGAGTCATTTTATTTAGGGATACAAATAAAGTTGGAGCTAGTGTTACTGGATGTTTCAGAAAATCAGCGCATGGCGCATTTGTCTAAATATTTATTTTTTCTAAGTTGTACCCAATTTAGTAGATGCATGTCATTTTACTAGAATACGAATCAGGCATGTTTTAATGATGTATGTATTACGACGTATCATTTAGAATCGTGGGTGAATTCTCAGGATACAAAAATGAGTCCAAAATCATTTTGGGATAAATAACATGTTTATTTACAAGCACAGAGTAAACAGGAACAATATTCAGAAAATAGCAAGATAGCTATCTCACAGAATTACTAAGCAACTGCCAGGAACAGTAAAATAGCACTTAAATGCTGAGCTAATTTCACAAAATAGCAGATACTATTCTCAAAACATTAACGTATCTCCCAATTCAATGTAGCTCGTATCACGTCAACTGCCCTCTAACTGAGCGATGTCTCAAACTTTCAGAAGGGTCTCGTACTTCGAAGAGCATTCGTTGTTTCAAAAGGGTTCATATTTCCAATCGAACATATTTCCAAATCTGACAACCCCTCGCAGAAATTTCTACATATAGCAATCCAAAACTTACGTAGTAGGAATGATTGCCTGTAAGAGTGTTTTCTCCTTTTGGTTCTCCAAAGAGCATCCAATGACAGCATTTTACATGTTTGTAACATCTGTTTGTGGTTACGGCATTCATCAAGCAAACTGCATGAAATTTTGCACGCTTTATTCAATTGATGTACGTCAGATGCCTTTTGATTTGCAGCAAACAAGCCGAGAAAAGATCCTCCAATATTCTAACTTTCTTTTTCCTAAAATAACAATTGTGCATTAAAATGCGACAAAATAACTGTTTTAAAGTTAATTTTTATTTAAAATCGTTTGAGATCATTTATAGGATGTTAACGTGTGCCGTAACTAAAAATTGCACATTTTTTAATTAAAATTTGATTTAAAGTATAAACCTTATTCTATTTGCTGAATTTGTTCAAGAGCGCTGCATGTGGGAAAAAATAAAATTTCCAATATCTCAAGAACGACTCATGATGATTTCTAAATAATGGTATTTATTCGTGTTAGGATAAAATAAATTGATCTAAAATATAAAATATTCACTTAATTGAAAATAGTGAATTTATTTCATTTTCTTTATAGTTTTTTTTATTTTAGATTAAAAACATGACGCAACATACTACCAAGATAATATCTTAACTCCTTTATTTAAAGAAGAAATACCATTCCATTATCCACCAGAGTCTTGACAGAGAAGAACTTCATCAGGATAAAGCTACCAGTCACACATCAAAATCTACCGCTAGATTTCTTGAGAAAATGGCAAGAGATATGGGTATTAAAGCTATACCTTTTGCTCATATTTTTTCAAGTCTCCCGATGTGTCGCCAATGGATTATTGTACTTTTACACTGTTAAAAAGAGAACTTTCTAAACGTAGGTCTAAAACAAGGAATAGAGTATGCAAAACTGTGAAAGAGGAGTGTAATAAAATATCCATCATAACTATAATAAAAGATCTCTTACCAATAAATAAAGATATAGAATGATAATCTAGAGAAAGGTCCATCAGATAGAACATTTAGGAAATAATTACTGTTACTTCAAACCTTAACTTTATTACTTTAAATTTATTTTAAGAATGTGTAAACACACTACACTCAAGTCCCAAAAGTTATGGGATACCTCTCTAATATCGTGTTGGGCCTCCTTTAGCTCGGGAAAATGCAAGCAACTCGACGTGATATGGACTCAACTAATCCGGGGAAGTCTTCAGGAGAAATATTCAGCTATGCTGTCTCGATAGCAGAGCATAATTGCGTGGTTGTGGTGGGTGTTGGAATTTGGACACGAATGCTTCTTTCTATCATATCCCAGATATTCTCCAAGGGGTTCATGTCTGGCGATCTGGGTGGCCAAATCATGTGATGGAATTGTCCAGAATGCGCCTCAAACTAATCGCGAGCAATATGGGCCCGGTGACAAGGAGCATTTCCTGGAGCGTCCCGTCGTTATTGGGGTACGTGAAGTCCATAAACGGCTGCAAAGGGTCACTAAACAGTTGACCATATCTATTCCCTGTCAATGATCAGACGACCCAATCCCTACCAAGTAAACACTCCCCTACACCATTATGGAACCACCACCAGCTTCCACAGTACCTTGTTGACAATTTGGATCCATAGCCTCATGGGGTTTACTCCACACCCGAACGCGACCATCAGCTGGTGCCAATTAGTAACGTTACCTATCAAACCACGCTACCTTCTTCCAGTCATCTAGGGTCCATTGCATGTGTTCGCGAGCCCAGGTGATGCGCTGAAGCCAATGATGTGCTGTGAGTAAAGGCACTCGAGCCGGTCTTCTGCTGCACATATCCCATCAGCGCCAAATTTTGCTGCACAGATCTCACAGATAAGCTTCTAGTGCGTCCCTCGTTGAATGTGGTAGTCAGTTGACGCAGTCGTTGGTCTGTTCGTCTGTTAGTAAGGACGTTTCTGCTCAGACGTCGCTGGTCTCGATCATTCAGCAGATGTGGCCACCCACAGTGCTGTCCCTTGTGGGAGGTAATGCCTTCCAGGAGATACTCTCGATACACCCTTGACACTGTTGAGCGAAAAATCTTCAAAGTCTCAATAACTTCCGAAATGCTATGCTCCATGCGTCGAGCTCCAAATGTCATTCCCCGTTCAAACTCGGTTAATTCCCGTCGGGTAGCCATTATCACGTTATTTAACATTTTACAAGACATTCAAGAGTCCAACAGACAACACTGACAACCATCTGACTCTTTATACCCTTTCAACGCGATGCGAACGCAACTTGTATATTTGTATAGTGTTATCCCATAACTTGTGGCACTTGAGTGTATATTACGTGCAGCAGATTAGAGGAGACTGGGACGGGCAGGATAACCGTATCACAGACATCCAGGGCAGTGATAGCGAGCCTTATCCTGTCATTTGCAATCAAATATACTAAATAGAAAGCAAAAAGTGCCTTCATTCAGTATCTAATTCGTCATTGATTAGACTGTGAACTTGTGTTTTTGTTTAAAATTCCAAGTTTTGTGGTAAGCTCTATATCATTTTTATTTACTTTCAGTACGAATATATTTCATTATAAGGTTTGTAACAAATATTGAACATTTGGATATTACGCTCAGTCTGTTTTCAGTAAAAATTAAATCATATCAATATCAATGAAATTTTCGTACGACAGTTTTAAAAGTTAAGAAAAATCCAAAATTGCCAGTTTCTAAAAGAAATACACTGAGAGCAGAAAAATTGACAAGTTCTCTATTTTAACCCGGAAAAGTTTAGAAAGTTGAAAAGCGTAGATCGAAAAGGAAGTCTTATACAAAGAAAAGAGAAAAAACAAGCAAACAAGGAGTCTCTGTGGCCCACATTAAGGGTCAGATAGAACGATTTATGTTACTTCACATTTTATTTGTTTTGCAAATAAATAAAAATAAATTATCAGAAAAATTGATAACTTTGCAAAGCTAATTTGACAAATCATTTTATTGTAGTTTCAATTAATTTTTACTGCTGTGTTTGCATTTGAGATATAATTTGATTTTCCTTAGGTTTTCTGTGCTCCAATCTCTCCTATATCTTCTTTCACCTATATTTTATCTTCTCTATTAAAATAAAACATTTATAAATGTACAGTATTTGTTTTACGTATGTGTATTTATTAAATTGTACAGTACTTTTGAAAGGTATTATCTCAGTTCGAATGAATAGTGAAACTGTCGATGTGTTACATTCTATTTATTTCCGTATGGATAATATTACTTATTTTCAATATATAGTTTGATTAAATACCACAAGATTAAATAAAATTTTAAAGGCGAAATAAGCGCTTATTATTCAGAGTTAACATGAAGATACATCTGATTTAAATTAAAAATCATTCTGCAAGGGCAATTCACCAGACAAAATTTGATTTTGTTTGATTAAAAAAGGATTTTGTGGTTTTAACAATGGAGTTGTCCGACAATGATAATATATTTAGTCACAAAATAGCAACATTTTCAAACTCTTAATTTGCCTGTTTAATATTCCAATAAAATTTGGCAAATGTGATGTGCAATATGGAGAAAATTAGGTACAAAAAAATGCTATGTGGTATATGGAAATTGTGTTAGAAAAAATTAAATGTCTTTCAAATTATATCCATAAATGTCTTTTAAATTATATCCATTTACTATACTAAGTATAAAATTTTAGAATGTGTGGATAACTATTTATAGAAAGTCCATTTGATACATAAAAATTGCATTTGATTCATAACTGGTTTTATCACTATTTGATAATGATTTAAAATTCACTTCTTTTTTTCACAAGAAGTAATACTTTAGATACATATGAAGTATTAAACTAAACAATACAATGAGTACAATACCGTTTAATACAAAATGAAGAATCATATTTTTAAGAAAAAATAAAATGAAATATTATAAATGACATGTATAAAACGGATGTCATTAAATATAAATTAAACAAAAAAATTGAATTTGTAAAAATACAAAAAACATAAATAATATAAAATTTGAAAGACAAAACAATATAAAATAAAATAAAATAGAACCATTTCTTTAATGCTTGAAATTTTAATAAGTACATCATTTTATTAAAAATCCTAACAAGATCCTTTATATTTATTTTTTTAGTTTATTAAAAAGTATAAAATAGAAAAGCCAATTTTTCTATTAAAGCAGAAAGTATGCATTCTCTTAAAAGTAGCTCTAATTAAAAAGTAAATTCGGAAACTGAAATTTAAATTTATAATATTAAAGTGGCATTCAAAGAAAATTATAGAAAAAAAGTATCACAAACCGATTCTTACATTTGAGTTAAATTAATTCTATGGCCTCAATTTTATCTTTAAAACCAAAAATTATAATTTCGGTATCAAGAATAAAGCAAAAATTTATCGCACAGATTAAATCCTTGATATAAAAGACAAGGGCTTAAATGATTGTTTCGCTTTAAAGCAATTTCTAGCTAATACGTGGCCGAGGTTCCCGTCAAATTCTTTGCATTCCTCTCTTAATCTTTTAAAAGAGAATTTTTTACATGTTATTACTTGTACCGTGTTTGGTTTTATTTATTAGCTTCGAGCTCGGAAACTGTGATGAATTTGATAGTTTGATTAAAAAAGGAATTTTAATCGATATATTTATATTAAGTAGGAATTAAACCTGCATATACTTTTTATATAAATTGAGCGATAAATTACATTTAATATATAATTTTTATAGGGAAAATGTTGGTTTCCAGAAATTTTATGAATTGGGTATATTGTAAGTGTGTATATTTAAGAATAGGCAGTATTGCTCCCCAACATATTTTAATTCGAGATTTTGATTAGACTTTAGGTAGTTTACAGAGAGATGCTGTGGCAAAAAAACGCCACGGTCTATAGTTTAATTAGTTCATCTTTTGTTCATTATACTATGCCTGCAATTGTATTTAATTATTTTGAAAATCAAGGCAAGTATTTATACTAATCTTGTAGGGAAAAGCTGTTACTTTTAACAAATTACAACTTCTTATGTGTGAAAAATACGATTTTCTAGCCAAAAAGTTGTCTCTTTTTTATGTCTTTTAATCGGACTGAAAGTAGGTGTTAAGTTTATACATATTAAAAACTTTTTACAACTGTATTTGCCTTTAATTAACGCAGCTGTTAGTTGATTCTTGAAAAGCGCAAATTGCGAGATGCAGAGTCTCTCCTGAATGGTCAGGGCATATGTCACATTTACAATTGGAGAGATGACACAATAAAACCAATAAAACAAAAAAAGTAGCTTCTTTATGCATTAAAAGACTTTAATTTTTAACTAAATTTAATTTTTCATGTGCTAATTTCAGTCTTTTTGTTTTTAAGATCTAGTTGCAGCGAATGCCCTTTCAATCTTCTATAATCGGAAAACAATGTAAAAAGGGAAGAGTAAAGCGAAAAAAATCAGAGCGAGGCTATTCGGAGATTGCAGAAAAATGATATTTTATTCAGGAAAGCTATATGTTATTACGAAATTCCATTCAGGACTGAAAAGATGGAGGATTTAAATGAATATGGACTTAGACTGTCTTTAGCTACGTGCTTTAGTTTTGAGCCCTATTTTTAGACCAATTAAGGCCTATGTGCTTGCTAACAACAATCTTATACTGAACTAAAAAATTTCTGAACATTTATTACTACATAGTACGTATCTTTTGTCATAATATAATTTACAAAATTTTATATGATATAATAAAATGTTTTTAATCGTGCTTTTTCATTTTCTATACTGAATTTCATAAATTTTCACAAATACATGTGATGTTTGAAGATACACGACATTTTCATAAAGCGGAATTTCTACCTGACAGACAGCATCTCTGCCGGTATATCAATATGCGAAAGCTTAGAAACAACATTTTATTCTTCCATACCCTATATATCCAGGATAATTCATTTCTTGATGCTTTGATTATAGTTTCTAAAACATAGATTTTAAGTTGCAGCCAATAAATGTTCTACTGCTGTGTTCACTCGTTATTGCCTGAGTTGAAAGCCCTGTTTATTACCTGAGTTGAAAACCCTCTTTATTGCCTGAGTTGTCGTACATTTTACAAAACAGTAAGATGTACGACATCTCCCTCGAAATTATCCTGTATTCTAAGATTTTCTAAGCGTGCCAAACTTGCATGTTATAAGAGTTTTTAAAAAAGTTGTAAACTTGTAAAAATATACTTTAAAAATTATTTTAAAATAAAATTGAAAACATAATAATAAAACAGTGTAATTGGCAAGAAAATGAGAAATGTTTGAGAAGAATGAGGTGAGAAAATGGTGAGTAGAAATTAAAAATCAAGATGTATTTTTTACTTAGGAAATGATAGACGAGTTAGGCTTAGAAACTCCAAAGAAATACTTGGAAAAGTAAAATATATAGTAATGGAAATGTGTAAAGAAATAACGTTAAGTATTTGATAATATTCATTAAAATAATAATGAGGAAAAGCGAATGAGAGCGTATAGCATTTATGCTAAACAGGGTGAAAGGCGCATGGCTATAATTGGAGGTTAATTTAGAAATAAATTCTTTGTCAGGGAAGCAAATATACTAAATTGATCCGAAACAAATGCCTGTTTCTGAATATATCGACAGTAAATAATTATAAACCCCATATGATCTGTCAACAGCCAAAATCAGATGGATGCTAATAAAAGTTTAAGAAGTGCAGTGACAGGAAGTAAAGAAAAAGAGTAAGGTGTCAAGAAAATAAATTGTACAAAAGAGCATAACGTAAAAAGTTTACACTTTTCAACTAATTAATGTTACATTTAATTACAATATGATAGTTTACAATATGTTAATTATATAATCGAGAATACTTTAAATTATTAATACTACTATTAATAAAGTAATCAGGATAGTGATACATTTTACTTATTCTTTTGATAATATTAATGTATAGATAGTAATATTTTTTATCAGAGAGTCTATGTATTCGATAAATCCGGTTAAAAATAATGTTCCTAAATAATTGAATGAAACAGCATATTTGAAAGGATAGCAGTTTATTGATATTAAAGTTATAAATATATTTTATAAGTTGGTTATAATATTTTTTTATTGGGATCTAAATTTAAATCTAAGTAATTAACATTTTGACTAAATCTAGGCTCGGTAGGGATTAATTTTAGATTAGTTGGGTAAAAATCAATATTGATATAATTTGCATCATTAATAAGACAAATTAAATCATCGACATGTCGATGCATTCTATAGGCATTGGGAATAAATTTATTTTCATAATAATAAATATATAAGTTTGTTGAAATTTTGCTACTACACCCTCCTTGGAGTACTCCTGATGTTTTTAAATACATGTTACTGCCTTGCATTAAAAATTATTATGCAAGATAAAGTGTAGTATCATAAGAAAGTTGTGTACTTTAAAATACTTTAAACTGGACACACCATTATTAGTAGGCCAACGGCCGTACCGTGCTGATAACACCGGTTCTCGTTAGATCACCGAAGTCAAGCAGCATCGGGCGCGGTTAGTACTTGGTGGGTGACCACCTCGGAACACCGCGTGCTGTTGGCCATCTCGGGTGCGGTATCCCCGTGGTTTGCGCGCTAGATTTGCACGCTACCACAAATGCCGCCGTGTTCATGCGGAGTACGATCACGTTAAACATGTGGGTCCGTAAGTCCTTCCGAGAGGTTGGTGGTAGGGGAAGGAGGGTACGGTCCCTGTGGATGCCTCCCCCACTGGGTTCCGGTCTAAATTGGGTGGCACTTCCCGGCCGTCTATACAGTTACCTTACACCTTTCTGGTAGGTCGGACGGTCTGGGTCTCAACAACAACACCATTATTAGTAATATAATCATTATTAAGAGGGATGTATAAATCTATATAAATGTTATATATATATATATACATGAGATTTTTCTGAAAGTTTAGCAATCCTATTATTCCTTAAAATCACGAAGTTGGGTAATACTCGTACTATATTGCATTTTGTACGACTTTAAAAATTTAAATGCGAGGAGACTTAACTGTCGAACAATTTTGATATGCTCATATTATAATGAAAAATCTTCCATCAAGGTGATTTATTTCATCTCTGCGCCATCCCTCATCGGTCATTAGTTGTTCCTTTTTACCTCTACTTCCTATCCTAGTTTTTTCCGGCAGTTTGCAAGGGGGGGGGGGGAGGGGTCAGAAAAAGGCGGTTTTTGAGGAGTCACCTTCAAACTTTCTTCAAACGGTTTATTCCTCTTCAAATCTAGAAAAGTTAGAAATGTCATAAGCACAAAATCTTTGGAAATTTTTCCAATTTCATTTCGCTTCGTACTTGGAAGTTCTGCATATCATGTTTAAATATATGCAACTGCTACCCTAGTTTCTATTGATCGTGAAATCGATTTTCCTCCGGATGATAGTTCTGGAAATATTTCATATTTTCTTGTTTATTCAGTTTCATGTATCTTGCCTTAAATAAATGCGTCCAATGAGAGAGCAATTCAAGCATCGTAGTTGGTTTCCTTGTGCGCTTTGGAAATATGGATCTAAAATGCACTTCAAGTTTTCAAATAAATGATACCTGCATTTATTCGGAAAATGTTATAAAAATGCAAATAAAGTATAAGCGTCGTAGTTACTCACTTTTAAAATCTGACATGATTCATTATTATCAATTTATATTATAATTGTCTAAGATGTTTTTGTCTTTCCAGACCCTGCAGAAGCTCCTCAATGACTTAACTAGAAATCAAGTACCGTCCACGATCCAGAACCTTACGGAGCCGGATTTTCGATCCCTCCGGCGGCTGATGAAATGTGTTTTTAGTCTTTTTAGACCCTCCAGAAGCTCCCCGATGACTTAGCTAGAAGATTGAATCTCCTCACACTAATGGTAATCATCCACGGGACAGAACCTTACGCATTCGGATTTTCGATCCCTCCAGAGACTAAGGAAATTAATTTAGTTTTTCCCAGACCTTCTAGAAGCCCTCCGATTACTTAGAAGTCTGAAACTTGGAACACTTATAAATATAGTCCACGTTACAGAATCTAACGGAGTCATAATTTCGATTTCCCTTCCCCCCTCTCTCTGGAGGGCGTACATTAAAGAAGAGGGGTCGAGACGTATTTCCAAACTGTAAACATCCTATATAAGGATATCTACGTTACAGACAGTCTAAAATCCACCAGAAGTAACTCAGAAGGATAAAATTTTGCACGCTTATAGTATGAGCAATGAGAAAATTTATCTAAGTCAATTTTCGATCAACACCACTAGTTTCGACACTAAGCGCCATATATTATTAAACAATTAAAAAATTATGACTAAAGGTTCAACCAAGCGTTAAAAGTGTTAGTTATTAAAATTATTAAAAGTGTTAGCGTTAAGTGTATTAAAAGTGCTTCCTAGTCTTTCACAGGCTCAAATACTAGTCAGAACTAAAAATACTATAATATTTTAACTATAACTTCTTATGTAGACTTTATCGCAATATGTTTTATTGTAGCATTAATCAGGGCATGTTGTCATAATGTTTTATTGTAGCATTACCCATTTGATGGCGAATTTAATTTATTTGGATTCTCTCAGTGGGTAAAGTTTTAAAAAATTGATAATAGTTTTTCACAATTTTTTAGAGCTATTTTAAATATTTTACACAAAGAAATTAAAAAGAAAAGTCAGAAATTGAAATTTAAAAATTTGAAAAAAAATTAGCATAAAACTTGTTTTCTATTTTCTCAAGATGTGAAAAGAAAACTCAAAATATGAAAGCAAAGTAACTTATTTTGCTGATACTCGAGTTAAATCCTTTTTCTCATTGAAATAAGAAACGACTGTTTTTCTAGGGTCCTTTTACCCATTATATTTATCGTTAACGAACACTATGTGTTTTAGAATACTGCCACACGAAGTTCTCTCCTCTAGTCATTTGCTTTCACACATTATCTATTATTTAATATTATATAATCAGCTGTTTCCTCTCCGTGATTCTTTCACTCTATTCACCATCAGGGTGATTTTAGGGGTCGTATATTAGTTGAAAAAAATAACTAATTTGAAAAATTTATATGAATTTTAATTTAATCTTTATTTTATATAACGGACGAAATATCCCAGTTTTAATAAAATTTTGCGTAAAATGTGTAGCATAGATGCAACCTAATCAATGTAATTCTGTAACTATATCAAAGGGTTAAGGAAGGGGAAGAGGGGTGAAACTTGTATTATTATAAATTGAACTCTAAGCTATCTAATGATGTATTATCAATTATTCTACGATTAATATTCCCGCAGTTAATACGAGTTGAAATCAGACACTAAGATAATTTATAACAATAAATTATTTATATAAAAAAGTAATAAAAATATATATAAATTTATAATAAAAATATAAGAAATAATAACATTATGTTTTCAACATTATGTTATAATTACTACAAGACATAACTTTACGTCAAAAGACTAATTTGCATATTTGCCGTTTAGTATGATAGTTAATTTAAGAATCGTTGACATCGTTAAAATGTCTATTCCATAAACTAATCTTACGATATATTCAAATGTTATTACAATGTGCCGATTCCATCATCCGCGTAATCCGTCTATTAATCTGACCATTTAAAAATTCCATAAGATGATTACTGAAGAAGGCTTGAAGTTCTCAAACACAAGATGAGATATCAGAATAAACTTGTATCCAATGAAATAGCAGATGACCCATAGAACAGTTGTGATTAATCAACAAAATCCCACCCTTTAAATGCGGTTTTTCGTATGGGGCTGACCCCTGAAAATTGCACATTTTGAAATATTGAATATCTTCGGATATAAGGATAGGAATTACGCGAAAAATCGTATTTGGACTAATTTGGGGATCTAGAATTTGTTTATGACGTCAAAATCTGGCGTTGCCATTGAAAATTTTGAAGTTTGGGCGCAACTAGATATGAAGACGGCCCCTTATGCATACTCTACGCACATGAACTTATAGAGGACATTATTTTTCCTCTCCGAATTATTTTTAATCTCCTATTATTTTTAATCAATGGTATTTTTAAATTTGCTCAAGAATAAACGATGCTCAAATAACAAGGGGTGGGGCTTTTTTTCCCCTTCAGCTATACCATAAATATATTATAATTTCATGGGACTAAAGAAAAATCAACCTATCATTTCGATAACTTCCTTCTTGTCAAAATTTTCCTCTTATCCCTTTCCGAAAACCATTTCAAATCCACCCATATTCCGCAGAAGAACATAAACGTACTCTGGTGCTGACCCACCCCTCATCCACAATGTTTGGGGCTCTGAAAACTTTCCTCTTCAGCAACAAAATGTCTATGGAGTGTTAGCTAAATGTTTAAAGTACATATACAGTCTGCTTCATACACATTGTATTAGAAGTTTGTTTCTTCAGCGGTTGATTGCACACACATGCTTCCAATTTGAACGGGAAGTTTATAAAATAGTCTTCATTTGGTGTTAAATGGTGTATACACTTCATTTTCGATGGAACTATTAAGCATTTTTATACTCTTTAGTACAGTCATAGAATTTTTTGGGAAAACTAGAAATATAAATCCTTAGTTAATACCCTACCTTCTGTGAATTCGATAATGAATCCATATCAGGCATCATCTATCTACAGCCAGTTCTGCAAAATAGATGTTGCAAGGAAAATGTAAACCTTTTAACTGGAAGTGACCCCTGTAAAACTGGAGGTGGAATTACATAGTGAGAGCCCGCTCTTACCCTCAACAGAATTTGATGTTGAATCATGCCAGTCATCATCTAAGCTCTCTTTATATATAGCCAGCCGAATCTGGAAAAAAAAATACACGTTACAAGGAACTTTTTTAAACCGGAATTTGAAATATTTAGAGATTCCCTTACTCCTAAGGAACTCGAAGCTGAATACATATCGATCATCATCTAAACACTATCCATAGACGATTCTGAGAAATATATGTTTAAAAAAAATTCCAAATTAACCTCTAAATTGTGTCTATAGCAGATCCTGAGAAATATACTCGTGTCCAAAATTATCTTTACATGCATAAAAACAAGAGCTGTGCACGAAATATGTTTCCCTACGAACTTCTGCAATTTAGGATTTAATTTCGGTGTTTATCGACCCCCAAACAGTTTTTTTGGCTCCGGAGTATCATTTGGAAAGAATCTTTGAGGTGGCGAGCTGTCAAACGTTTAGAAGTTGGGCAGACATTAATGGAAGTGGCAAATTGTTTCATTATTACTTTCCCTATATACATAGTAAGGAAAAGTATAGTGAAGCGATCGAAAATCCGAATTCGAGTTTTCAGTGGAAGGTCATGTTTCAAGTATCCCTGAACTCAAATCGGTCGTTTTCGAAGAAATGTCTGTGTATGTGTGTTCGTAAATCTTTGGAGACGATGTCTCACGAACAAATAGAGATTTTTGAACGAAATTTGGTACAACAATTACAATCAGAAAGTCTCGGAAGTCTAGTGATTTTAAACCTAATCGAATATTCAGAAAGAAGAACCCCAAATTTTTGAATGAAATTTTGAAAAAAATCATCAAAAAATCATAAACTTAATGTTACGTAAACAATAATGTTACGTAAATAATCATTTCTTATGTAATTTTTTATTGGAAAACGATTGACATAAATTTTAGAAAGCTCACCTGAATCGTTCTTGATATATTGTACTTTTTTCAAATATCAAAAATATCATATACAATTAAAAAAACTATTAGCTATTGTGAAGCATGTTCACTTTTCATATATAATATTATGTGATATATGTCATTTATACATAATAAATGCTCTTCTCTCTGTTTGTCTGTAACGTTTGGGGATACATTTGGTGAACTTGGCGACTAATTTAGCGAAATGTCAACAACTCGGCGATATTTCATCCCCAAAATTGACGAAAATAGCGTAAAATTGCAAAAATGACGCTAAGTTAACGAAAATGACGCCAAATTGATGAATTAATTAATAAAATATTTTAACATATAGACTATATTGCTTATTGCGGATGCTATCAATATTGACAATTGTCAATTTAGAGTTGCGTGAAATATAAGTTATTTGGGTACTTCGAAATAGTTTTACATATTGTCATCCGGACAACATTAAAAACATTATTCCGTAGATTTTATGCATCATTTTTTCACCGTGAAAGAAGTAAATTCATTACATTATATAAGAAAAGTCATGTGCTGCACACATCAGATCATTAGTTTTGTATCGTACGCACTCATATTCGATTTTGAAGTTTGCATTTATGTGTTATGATGCTATCACCCTCAAAAAATACCAAATATATTGAACAGTTGTCGAGAAATCAGTGTTTTGTGCATGTAAAGATAATTTTGGGCAGCAGTGTGGATGTTTCAAGGAAAATAATTTAGTAAAGACAAAATTTTGCCCCCAAAATTTGAGTACAGAATTTTGTCATGGCAGTTTCATTCCGTGGGAATAGTATATAAAATAATTGGGAATCTAAATTCGTTTTGGGCTTTTCCAGCGACAAAAGTCTAACTAGTCAAAAGAAAACATGGTAACAATTAATATAATTCAAGGAATGCAAATTTCGAACGCCATAAACTCCAGAATAAGCTTTGAGTAAATGTAAAATGGACTTTCTTTCAAAGAATTTCGAGAAATAAAGATCGCCCTATCTTGGCAAATAAGCCAGTTTAGAAAATCGGGTTATTTTCTTTCAACTAATTAGTGGGAGGCGCAATGTTCATCTAATTGGACGTATTTCGGTAGAGGGGACCATATAAAAATTTAGTTTTAAAAATCCGATCTTAGATTTTGTACAAATTTTGAGCAGCCCTCAACATGAATCAAAAGTTTTTCAATGGCGTGTGAAGAAAAAGGGGGATATTTCACGAATAAATTGGACGTTTCAAAGGAAATTTGGTACGATTATATATATCGATACCAGTAAAAGGCTTTATACTCGTAGAACCCGCCTATATGGGGCTTTTCTAAAGTTAGGAATCAAAGTATTTCTAAACATCAATAAGCCCTTTCTGTTCTAGTAAAAGGCCTGTGGATCTTTTAGAGATATCGGATCAGGGAAAAGCCCTAAAAAAACCAAGTATTTGTCTTTTTTTTTCCCCTTTCTCCCCAGAATCGAAAAATCAATATAAAACATAATTACAGTAATTTAAGAAATAACCGTGTTATGCATATTTTATTTCTAAATGCACATTAAGACGCTAATATTAGACATTCTCGCGATATATCGTTTTTTGAAAATCTAAAATCATAAAAAAAAATATGTCCACTATAATCAAATGGGTGAATGTTTTGAAAGTGCTTTTAACTAGAAATTATCTGAAATCTGTGTTTAGAATTTATCATGTACAATTATCGAGATATTAAAAGTTTTAATTTGTCCACTGGGAGCAGGATACCAATCAAGCGATTTTTCTGAAATTATTTATGCTTAGTTTAATCGGTCACTACAGTAAACAGTTTTATGATCATCGATATCTGATCATAAAAAAGCCCTAACTTGCGTTATGTTTTACCCACAATATCAAAATTTATTAATCTATATGGAATGCCATGTGTTAAACACGTCAGACTTTTTTTGCATACAATCCGTGGTGGGTGAAGCTATCATGACAGAATTCTACATTAGATTTTGAATTTTTTTGTCTAATTGGACGTAACGTATGCGATCAATCACTGAAGAAATAAAACGCGCATGCAATGTGTACGATAAACCCTGTATAGGGCAGTAACAAATAACAATTGTTAGAATAATAATGAGCCAATGATCAATTCAAACCCTGTTAATATCAAGTCTTTAGTCCAGCTTTTAATGAAGGCCATTATTGTACTGTCATTCTTATTTTAAGACATAATATATTTTTTCTTGATATTTCATCTTTAATGGATACAATGTGAATGTTACATGTTTTACTAGTATGTGTTATACGGGAATAAAAAGTATTTTATCTTCATAATTCCTATTATCATCATCCTCTAATGATTTTATTCAAGCTGTATTCGTTATGTTATAAAAAGAAAACTTGCTCGGTCGTAACTCAGTTTTTAACTGTGATCTCATATGTTTATTTTCATGTTTATTTTATTTCTCATATGTTTATATGATAAGATGTCTGCCGAATATTTTCTATCTTAAAATACTTTGAAGTTTAGAAACTTGATATAAGTTCTTGAAGCAGAAACAGAACTCAACAGTGAAGCAGCATGGTGTTGTATAACAAAATGATGCAATTTTTAGCTAGAAAATGCTTAAAAATATTTACTTGAAGAAATTTCTTACGCCTTAATAATTCCATAGCTTACTCTTTACTACAGACAGAGGCAAAACAGAACTAATATAGTGAAAGAATAGTCGAGTAGACAATTAATTGAACACATTGAGGTATAAAAGTTATACAACCTCTCCGAGAATATCTCGAGTCTCCGACTGTAAAAAGGCTTATACCGACTAATAACAATAATACAATAAGCATTATACTGACAAGCAAAACAAGCATTACACCTAGTCCAAATAGATACTCCAAGTCCTCTGGACGAGTCGGACGGCCTGGGGCTTTCACCTACTAATCAAGAATTGGGGCATTTATCAAATTCCTTATCAGTGCGGACAATCGTATGTTGGTCTAGACGTGCTTTAAAATGCCGCTTGAAAGAACATCAAAATTATGTTAAATACCAAGAAAATATTAAATCTTCAAACGTTAATCAGTGCTAGATGACAAGCCACCGGTTTGATTTTTCTTCTGCCTCCATTATTCAAAATGGGCTCTACAGTTTTGATTTGGATCTTTTTAAGCTTTTCATATCAATAAAAACATTTGTACCTTACTTAAGTCAAAATACAGTATTGCGTGTGTAGCTTACTAAGTGAAATTATTATCCGTGTACCTTTTTACAATACAAGAAATAGACATGTACTTATTGAAACCTTTCGCAGTAAAAATATAAGAAAAAATTAAGGAATCAACCTATAGTGGGGTTTGTCCGAACGTTTCATACATTATCTTTACGATTTGATAATTTTTATGATGCATCGAATGATTAAAAAGAATTAATGTAAGTTTTCGGATTGTAGAAATTGTAATGATTTCTTAATGTGTTTTTGAATAATTTATTTTAATTTTCACGTTTTAGGTACACTCATTTTATTGCGTTTACATATTACTCTTGTGTGTGTTTCTATATTATCTGTAATTTGTTTTTCCCTATTCTATGACTGGGTTTGTGCCTGTTGAGAAGTGCATTCCAAATAAATAAATAAATTCCAGTGGCAATATAATTTGTAGTTAATGATTTTATAATGACACCATATTTCTCCCTGGTCCGCACGTCGAGTTCATATTTCAAATTCATATTTTCTTCATAGCTTTAACGTTTTATTTCCCTTTCGTCACACTAGATGGTGCCACTCAAATACCCGCTGTAAGCCTTTGGGCCAGCCGAGTGTTCTGGGCCTTCAACACTAGGTGGTGCTCTACCTTATCAGATTTTGTCGTTTAACTATGTTCTCTTTGACTGGCATGGTCTACTGCTCATTTGAGCTTTCAGGTCCAGACTTGTTCGCAGTGAAGAAGAAAATCCAAAGATTTCTTTAACGTACGTCTGATTTCTTAACTTTGCCTTGCAATTTACGTTAGGATCCAGTGATCTGGGCATTTACGTTACAATTTACGTCGGAATCTAGTAATCTGGGCATTTACAATGCAATTTATGTTGGGACCTAGTTCATTATTGATTCTGCCCAAAGTCCCGCTCTATATTTATACCGACAGATTTCTGAAAACCTCACACAGGATTAAAATTGATAGATTTTCTAATAACTAACAACGGTTAATAATGATTCTAATTGCATTTGAATAGAAGAAACTACATATACATTAAAATCTTGCAGTTCTCTATATATGCGGTCATAAAAAGTAATTAACAGAGTTCAGTGCGGATAAAACTAAGTATCAATGAACTCAGATACATGATTGTAGCTCATTATAAAGTTTACTTAGTTTCTATTACTACGAACGTCAACTCACTGCTGATGAGATTTGAGGACGAGACTTGTGTTCCTCAGTTTTGTTTGTAGTAATTCAAATCAGGCTTGTATTCAAGAATACCACATTCAAGCATATTTCTATACCATCTAGCAGATGCGACCTTTATCTCTGAAATCAAATCTACTGCCTCTATTTGGAGCATGTATAAGCTGAAGCATATATATTATTAGTAAATTAAGAGTAATAGGAAAAAAAACTCACCGAAGCTTAAATAGAAGAAAATTGTATTTTTTCCATTTGACCCACGTTCAGCTGTCAAATGTAAACAATCGTCATATTTTTATTTTCTCGAAATTTGGTAACTATAAATTTATTGTGAACACAAAACAGGTTTTTCTCTCTAAGTTGCCAAGTTTATAACTGCATTTGTTCTCTTTGTCAATGCAAAACACTGTTAATTTAGAGAATACAAATTATTTTAAACTACTTAAATATGATTATGCTCCTCAACATTGTTTGTAGACAGTAATTCAAAATAAGCTTGCATTCAGGAATACCACATTCAAACCGAAAACCATTTCTCTTAGATGCGACATTTCGATGAAGTAGTCGTCTAGTTTGCTGGAGCATGTGTAGGATGCAAAGATATATTTAGTGCTTGGATATTGATAGTAAGAACTCACTATAAATTTTGTAAGACGTTTGGAAACTATAAATTTATTATGAACACAAAATAGGTTTATTCTTTAAGGTGGCAAGTTCGTAACAGATTTAGAAAATAGACATCCTTTTAAACTGCTTCAATTCTATCAAGCCTTTACAAAACCTTTCTACATTTTCTGGAAATATGCAGCATTAAACTTTTCATTTGATGTATACAAATACAATAAATTTTATGCATAAATAAAGAAGCATCACATTTTACTCAAATTTAAATTTAAATAAAAAATGAGAGGAGAAAATATTTTACGCTGTAATTAATGCAAACATAATTGAAATTTAAAATCCGTCTTTTTCTCTGCACAATTTATTCTTCAAAGCTTTGTAAGACTTGAGGCCCCCCGATATTAAGATTTGTTAATTTTGTGTAAAATAACTCATACTTTAAACAGAAGAAAATTTGTTATTTTGATTTTTTTTAAATAAAATTTATGTCACAACCGCCTGCTGGAACTTATCAAAGTGGAGGCAACATATCACAACAATTTTTAAACATAAAATTGATAATTAATAAATAGCAAAATTAAAGCTCGACTGAAAGAAAACTTGATCAGAAATCATCGTGGAGGAATTTTCCCCTGCTGCATCCACTCTTGCTATTGCGATCATATAGTATTGTAACATTATAATATGATTGATAAAAATTTATTTTTATTATACATTTTGTTATACATTTTCTTATCAAGAAAGTCAAAAATTGAACTGCGTTCTGTAAGAGGATAATTTTTGAACATCATTTGAACTTTTAATAAATGTGAAGATACTGAACTTTCCTTTAAAGGAGTAAAACAAGTAAAACTTTCTTTTAAGGGAATAAGAGAAGCAGAACTTTTGGGCGTGATAGCACATCTTCACGAATCACATATTCATATTTAAAAACTTTCCTCTATAAATCCGTCGTGGAATTTCTTTGTTGTTAAGATCTGTAAATTTTGAAACTCGAAAGAAATAAATTGAAGCATTTAAAAAAAACTAAAATTCACAAATTTTATTTCTTGTTTGTACACTTTTTCTTTATAGTATTTATGCTTCTCGTTGGGAGAACTGGCTCAAAACCTGCTTTACCTACTTGTATAAAACTATTATTAATGTTGTTCGTGAGCTATGTTTTCAGCTTGTTTAAGTACCAATGAACAACTTACGTGCAATAATAAATAAATATACAAGAGTATAAGTATTTTCTCCTTCCAATAACTTCGAGAAATAGTTTAAGCTATTTATTTAATATACATGGACACTAAAAGTATCTATTAAGAGACAATTAAGAAATGAAGATTTAAATTCAGTAATTTAAATGTTTTCTACAAAAATAAACTTAAATGTGCGTGCATAATAGCAAAATAAAAAAAGTTAAAGCTTTTATTTGATGCTGCTAGTTTGTCAAATAACCTTGAAGTTCTTGAAAATCTTTATGTATTTTTTCACCCAAACTGTCATGAACCGACAAAGAAGATTCATGCAGTCACCTTTTTTCTTCATTGACAAAAAATTGCATTTTTACAACCTGACTTTAAATGACTTTTGAACTTCTAAGTGTTAGTTTTTCCTGATAGAATTTAGAGAGTTGTGCATGATGTCAGAGCCGCAATCGTGACGCAGTGATGACGTCGACTGCGGCTCCATTGATCTCAAGAACTATTGGTTCGGAGATTTTGAAGTCGTTTTCATTGGTTGTTAAAGGATGACGTTTGGGGCTCATTCTAATAAATACAGCAAAAAATATTGTTTTGCACTAATTTTTATACTCATAAAAACTAATGTCAGTATATTTCTCGTATATTACCCATCCGTAACTTACAGCTTAGAAATAAAGCATTAATTTCTATGTTTCTTGTTTTCTTTTTTGAAATTTAGATATTTCGTAAGCAGCGACCTATGTGAATAACGATAAGAAGAATGAAATCAAAATATGTTCCCAGATTACCCGCGAGCGTTGATATCAGATATGATAAATGCATAGTTTAGAAGTTTAAAGCAATAAATTGAGGTACTCCGTGGATACTGATAAATAGGTTAAACTCACATCCCGGGGAATTTTAATATTGCATTTTTGAATCTTAATTTAAGTCTATCATCTATCCCTTTGCATTTTTATATTATTTTTCGAAATTATATATTTTCATAGGGTGTTTAAAAATAACTGACAGGTTTATAACTTTTGTACCTTTCGCGCTAGACACATACTTCTAACTGGAAAATTATTTTCGTTCGTTCGTTACTAATTCCCCCGTGGTGAAGGCGCGCCTACGCACCACGTCCACAAGACCCCCAGGGTATCCCATGGCGATGGGGAAGAGATTTGCAGCTTCACTTTTATAGAGGCTCCCCGAAGGGCGGAAGTCTGACTTGGCCTCGACATGACAACATCCATGCCAGCTGGCGGGATCCGAACCCGGCAATCCAGCGATCAAACGGAAACGCATGCCCCTGACCGCTCGACCACCGGATCGGCGGAAAATTGTTTTAAATCGTAAGAACTATATTAAACCATTTTCAAAACTGTGTGACGTATTGACATAAAAACACAGAACACACTTTTTATATGGCACCTTTGCGAGTAAAATTCAATTACTCGATATATTTTCACAAAATCTGGAGTTTGTTAAAAAAATTGATAGTTTAAAGCAAAACCTCGTGGTGACATTCATGAGATACATTTTTCGGGACCGTGTATGACTTGAATAATAGTTTGCAGTAAAAGCAAGTGTATGACTTGAATAATAGTTTGCAGTAAAAGCAAGTACGCTAAAACTTTATTTTGTGAATAAATTCTAAATTCTTTGAAAAATTGCTTGTTATAAAGCTTTTTTTCCCCCGTGTATGTAAATCAGAATTTTTTTTTTATTCTTCACGCTTTGATTTTCAGGTACAGATGCCAAATTAAATAATTATTACATAAAAGTTAAAACAAAATTAAGGTAATCGGACATTTTTCTAGAAAGAGGGTCGTATAAAAAGTTAGATTTCGTATTTTTATGCAAATACCTTCCACCAGTTATGAAAAATATTAGACAAACTTATCTTATGATTCAAAGCAATTTTCTATTTGAAAGTATGTATCTATAGTACTAACAGTTCAACAATTACAAGCCTTATCAGTCTACCCTGTATATTAAATATTAAATGTGGGTAATGCCTTACAGTCATTTCTTTTAATTAAAGTATATTAATTTCAGTCTGAATATGTTTATTTAATGCCATATACTATGATTTATCAAATTTTTTAAATAAAATAAATTACTTGAAAAAGCAAAGATCACTAAAGCAGTGACGAAGTGTGATAAAATAATTTGGGGAGATGGAAAACCGGGGACCAAAATTTGCAAATAAAGTTTCATGTCACATATTTTAACTTGGTTGAAAATAAAATAAGACATACAGTAAACTTCCGATAATCCGACACGTTCAGGGCTTCAGAGGTGCCAGATGAATAAATATGACGTATTATCGGATGTTGAACTAAAATGGGGTAAAAAAATGAGGAAAATTAATTAAAACCAAAATTATAGACAATAAATGTCATTTTTTTGGCCTAAAGATTCTACACAACTATAAAGCAGCTCCCACTTTAATTATACATCTGCGAAATATTTTATGCACTTATTTCGAATAATATACAATTAAAATAAAATATTTAACTCGCGAGTTTCTCAGGTAAGCAAGTAGGTATCAGGTAGACAGGTGCGTAAAATGACCTGTTTAAAGCGGATTTTTTCAGTGTAAAATAAAATATACCCATTATTCCATACAATTCTCATAAAAGTGTAAAACAACACATTCATATAGATATAGTTGACTTTTAAGGGTGTAAATGGAAATTTACCTGTTTAAGAGTGTCATTCTAGTGGCAGTAAATCAAGGTTTTTGTGTGTTTCTACCCCTATTTTTTAGTGTGCTTTATTAGATTTTCATGACGTTTCTACTGCAAATGCATATACGGCAAAATATCCCTAAAATTCTTGCATGAAAAGCACAGTCCCTTGGCATTCTGAAGTTGACTTAATAAAATACATCTCTCTCTCATCCCCCCCCCTCCCTCTCTCTAGGATCATAATTACCCCAATCTTCATTTTAATGATTCCTATGGTCTAGATTCGTATGTAAAACATGCGATCTTTTATACATGAGCAGAATAAAAAAGTTTTAAAAATTGTAAGAAACTGAAACAGATGTTATATTGTAAAATATTGCAATTTCAACTATCATGTTAATTCAACCGTCGCTCTATTCAAAAGGACTAAAGCTAGCTCTATATTTGATCAGCATGAAACAAAGCAAACCCATTTGAGTAATTTTTCTACAATATTTGAGATTATTAAAATTTTACTGTATTAAACATTTTTTATACTGATTTTCACGATAGATTATTTATTTGTTTATTTATTTATTTCTGTCGGTGATACATAACGGAACAAGTCTAATTACAATGATCACGGTACAGGGAACCATATATATCAAAGTAAAATCCTCAAACATGAATTTTTTTAAAAATATTTCAGACATAGCAAACAAATCAATACTATTAGAACATAAATTAAATAGCGTATAAAATTTAAAAACAGAAAAGTTTCTCAAAAAATTGCTATTAACATTATCTGAAATGTGAAATAACGTATGATTCCTTAAACTACATTTGCTAGAATAAAAATCAATCACATTTAAAAGTGTACTACAATCAATCTGATTGTTGAGTAATTTCCTAAAAATCACCATAAACAACATGCTCCTCCGAGATATTAATGAATTAATACCAAAAAATACCCTGAGATACACAGAAGACATGTTACCGGAGTATAAACCATTGACCTTGAAATAAAGGGTTCCCGCAAACTTATTCTGAATTAAAGCATTAATATTAGTAAAATCCCTAGTGTTCCTCAAAACAAAACCAAGTGGCTTATAAGCTCTAGAAACAACACCTTGAATATGCAAATTGCATTTGAACTCAGAATCGAAAAAAATGTCCAAGTCATTGAAGCTATTCACACGAGTAAGGAATTTCGAGTGTTGTTGTTGCTCATAACCTCCTGTTTCGGTCGGACCACAAGCAGGACCAGTGATGCCAGAAGAAGGACAAAGAATGACATAAGACGAGATCACAAAGTTTTTATTAACACAAACAAGCATCACTGACGAAGGTCTGGGGGGGTGCAACTTCACATTTGGCGAGGACCCAGAAGGCGGAAGACTGACTTCATCCTCAAGAAAACGCCCATGCCTTACTCGGGATTCGAACCCAAGCCCACTAGACAGCAGTCGGAGACGCTATCCACTTCACCGCCTGGGCGGCTGGAATTTAGAGTTAATACAGTAAGTAAAATAAAAAATTAGTATGCCTATGAGTAAAGCTAATATTATTGCATTTTGAAACATTTAACTTAATCTTATTATTTACTGACCAGAGATATAATTGATCAAGATCAAATTGTAATTTGTAGCATACATCAATAATTTCAATGCATCTATAGAGTTTAAGATCATCAGCAAACAGAAAACAAATGGAAAATTGAAACACCGTGGAAATGTCATTTACAAAAAGTAGGAATAACAAAGGTCCCAGGTTAGAACCCTGAGGAACGCTGGATCCATTCGAAAAAGAATATGAGACAGCAAAATAATAGGTGACAGTAAGAGATCTCATCGTAAAAATGAAAATAGCCAATCCAAAAGGTCCAAACTGAACCCCATTTTATACAATTTTAACATTAAAAGACCAAAATCAACTCTGTCAAAAGCTTTTTCGAAGTTAGTATAAAGAACATCCAGCAAGCAATTATTCTTAAGGGAACAGACAATTTCATTACAAATGCAGAACAAATTAGTAACAGTATTACGTCCGGATATAGAACCATGTTGAAAAGGAGAAATATTGTTTTTAACCTGATTGTAAATTTTATTGTACACAATAATTTCAAAAATTTCAGAAAATGGAGATAAAAAAGCAACTGGTCTGTGATTTTTAACAACATTTCTGCAACTTTTTTCAAAGACAGACAAAATTTTAGTAGACTTCCATAAGTTAGAAAAATACTTTGATTTTAAGGACAAGTTGAATAAAATTAAAAGTGGATAAGCAAAAGACTCACAACAGCCCTTAACAATAAACGAAGGACTATTATCATAACCAAGAAATTTAGAAGATTTTAATTGCTTGATAGCATTTAGTACATCAGTAATAGTAATATGAAGAATATTGAGGCAATCACCAACATCAATAGCGTCAGGAATACACAGAGATGTATCAAGTAAGGTACTTTTCACAAAAACAGAGTTGAAGTAGTCAGCAAAAACATCAGCAATAGATCGAGAGTCATTAAGTTTTCTATTATCAAGGTAAAAATTCATATTAGTTTTCTTATTATCATCACCATTACAGCACTTAAACATTAATGGGGGGGTCATCTGTAAAGTCAGCTTCAAGGGCACAGATATAATGTTTATAGTCACGGTCAATATTTAATTTGCTAATTTTCCTGTATTCACCAAATAATTCATAGTCTTTAGCATCGCCCGACTTTTTATACCTCCGATGATATTTAACTTTGAGCATAACTTGTTTTAGAGTCTCACTAGTGAACTAAACAGGATAATATCTTTTAGAGTAGTATTTGTCATGAACATGAGTGTTTACAACACCATTGATAATATCACCAAAGTATGAAACAACACAATCAATATTATTAGAACGACATAACGGGCTCTAATCAATATCACGAAAAACATTGTACATGTTAAGATAGTCAGCTCTACTAAAATCAAAAAACTTATTTAAACACTGGGATTGATTATTTTCGACACCAACAACAATAATAGAGACAGTAATATCAAGAGCAGGGTGGTACAGGACCTCAGAGACAAGTGGGTCAATAGATTTAAAAGCATCAATGGCAAAATCACGAACATTGGAAATAATGTCAAGAATATTACCAAAAGTATTACATATTTGATCAATCAACTTACTATGAAGTACATGCAATGCATCAAATAAATTATTTTCAATGAGCAAGTTAAATGTAACAAAGTCATCTAATTCTGACCAGTTAATAGACGGCATACTGAAATTACTAATAAGTAAGAATACCGTATCAAGCACGCCAAGTACATTTTCTAAGCATTAAAAAAAAATCATCATATAGATTAATGCAAGAACAGGGTTTAAATTATACTGCACCAATATACAGTCGAAACTTCTTTAAAAATCGCAGGCCGATCCAAATACACTACCCGACACAGAAAATGCAACACCATGAAAGAGGGAATAGAGTGTAAAAATAAAGGACACACAGACAGAGATGGCATATATAAATAAGTGATGTTAATTCCAGAAGGACTATGCAATACAGTAATGACATAGACAGAGTGATCAGTAGACAGTAAGACCACCTCTTGCGGCGATACAAACAGCAACCCTTCGAGGAACAGATGTAATGAGCGTGCGTGTGGATAGTTTCCTGACGGATGGATGACCACATGCCTTCAACCAACCTCCACAGTTCGTCCTCTGTTTTTTTTTTGGGGGGGGGGGGGTCAGGGCAGTCAAACGACGGCCAATAACGTCCCATACATGCTCGATGGGTGAGAGATCTGGCGACAGCGGACGCCAGGAAAGCACCTGGATACCTTTCAAGGCTTGTCTGCTGATATTTTCCGTGTGCGGTTGCGCGCTATCTTGCTGGAAAACAGAATTTTACAACCGCTGAAGGTAAGGCAGTGCAACCGGTCACAACACCTCATCCACATATCGTCGTGCCATCATTGTGCCTCTGATACGAACCAGAAGTAACCGGCTATCGAAGACGATGACACCCCAAACCATGATGTCGCGGTGTCGAGCAGTATGGCGTTCAACAATCGTAACAGGATTGGATCTGTTTCCACGTCGACTCCAGACTCTCAAACGGCGACTGTCATACGACAAACAGAACCGAGACTCGTCGCTGAATACTACCATGTCCCATTCAGTCATCCAAGAGGCTCGGGGGCACGACACCATTGTATTCTTTCACGTCGGTGTTTTGTCGTCAATGGCAATCTTCGTAAAGGACGGCTTGAGTGCAAGCCGCTTTCGGCCAATCGTCGAGAAACTGTTCTCACCTATATTGGAACGCCTAATGTACCCTGCAAATTTTGCAGAATGTCGAAAGTCGTCGTTTGTGGGGCCGTCATCGCATGCCTTCGAATGCATCGATCAACGCGTACTGACGTATATCTGGATGGATCTGTACCACTACGATGATTCACATATCCTTTTTTAATCCATCTTCTCCAAATCCTTTGCACAGTGGACGCATCCATGCGTGTTTCGATACGCCGGTACGACCACCCAGCTGTACGTAGGCCTAAAATGAATTCTCTCACACTATCGTCCAAATGTTGGGACTTGTACGGACTTCGGCGCCATCGGCCAGGCGTGTCTTCAACGCGTGTCTTCTGAAACGAAAAACAGCTCGGAAACCATGTTTCCGTAGTCGACAGACAGTAACAACTGTTAGCTCATCTGTCGTTTCCATCCCTTTTATCCTGCGCTCTAATCACGCGACCAACTTGCATTTCAGATCATTTGCATAAATCGGCCAGCTGCGTTTGTTTCGCAATTTGCATAATTATACGGCCAACGCTTTATGGTGTTGCATTTTCTATGTCGGGATATATTCAGAATTACAGTCAAATAAGATTAGAGATACTGAAAATTTCTTTTTTACAGCTATCAAGACCCCACTACCACAATACAAACCAGTAGTCACTGAGTCACGATCACTTCAATAAACATCATAACAGGCATCAAAGTGTTCAATATCAAAAATTATGTCATATAGTCATGTTTCAGTTAGACGTATAATATATCATATAGCCATCAGATAATGAAACTGCATTATGAAAGGTATGACATTTAGATCTAAGTCCTCGGACATTCTGGTCCGCTTACTACTGTCGTGACGGAACTCGTCACTCCTTTGTAAATTGCATAACTTCTGTACTTTTTAAACTTTTATTTAATTAATCTGTGTCCTGGAACCCTCATGTCATTGTATATTTTACCATATTTAAATCTATTTGAATCTGTATTGAATTGTGGCCATTTTTATTTCATATAATAATTTCTTTCACACTCGAGGAACAACGTACGTCGCTCAAGGTCGCACTTGTTTGCGGGTGGAAACTGTTGTCTTTGATCTTCTTGACTTCACGTGGTGCTGCACGTTCCTTGAACTTTGCCGTTTGTTGGGGCGGATCCCTGGAGGTTTTTGAAATGGAAGAATTTTCAATTGGCGGAAATGTGAAGATGTGAGCCCCTCTTAAATTTTAATTGGCCGGGTCCTGGATCCACCCGGAGTGTTTAAAAGCTGCGAGATTCTTGTTTTGGGGGCCCTCTCCCTGGGAAAACATCGTCGAACCCACGTCGGCTCGGGACTTAACCCTCAGGTTGAGTTACCGGGTTGTGGGGGTCGGGAGAGATGCCACTGCCGCTACCATCGCCACTACATTGACTGGGACTTCGCTGATGCCGAACCTCGATGCTTGCTGCCGCCGTTGACCGTCCGGGAACCTCCTGTTCCAGATGCCTGGAGACCGCTTCGATTGAAGTCCGAGATGAAGCCTGAGTCCTGTGCGGGTCGTTGCTCATATGCTAATTGCCTGCCTGCCACCTCTCCTTGGTCGGGGAAGATTTCTCCCCGAGGGAACTCTAGCGGATGTGATGACTTCAACCTTTCTGAGTCCTTCCAGATATGGAGGTAAGCGACCCTTTTCGGTAATTGGAGGCTGCTGCCTCGACTGTCCGGTGTTCCGGCGAACTGAACCTCCTGATATATTCTCAAGATCTTCTGAGCTAAAATGCCACTAAATTAATTCCATGAAGTAAAATAATTGAATTGAATTAAATTGATAATTAAGCCTTAAGCATTCCTCGAGTGTGTCTTTCTCTCCATGACCATACCATAGTTAATATGATTGATATGTGAAATTAATATGTATTAATGATTTATTGAATTGATATTTAAATTTCGGCAAAGAGCCGATGATTTTTGGTAGAAGAGGTCCAGTGGTTTAGAGTTGATTATAAATCAGAAATTGTATGTGTTGTGCAAACTCCATTTCTTAAGTATTTAATAAATATTAGATTTGAATTTAAATTGTGTTTTTATTTGTGTAGAAATTGTGTAGACTTATGTTTTTCAGCCTTGGATGTGTTCTTAAAGGTAAAAGTGTTTTTCTGGTTATTTTGGATTTTGGTTGGGTTTTTCGCAGGTCATCAATTGGAATTCTTCCAATTGACGGGAGGTGTGTTTAGAACCTGGGTATAAGAAATTTCTCTGAGAAAGTTAGACTTTCTCGGTCAGCCGTGTCGGGCGGGAATCCGTTGCGACTTCTGATGCCCTCGGAATTCCCGCTGTGACACTACTATATACTTTTAACACTATACTTATTTTACTACTATATACTTTTAACATAGTTGCTTTACGAGACAGTCATGGAGGAGGAGATCCATAACCCCACTAGCACTTGTATTTTCTGGGACAGGAGTCACAGACAATACACACACTCAACACCAGGAGTCACACTATTCCCATTATCCCCTTTTTCAACTTCAGAGGTTTTAACTTGTGGTCAGAAGCACAGAGGTTCACCGATAACTATCCCTGTACCTGTAAGGAACTCACAACCAGCGGTTGCCTTTTCATAGGGCGAGCTGTAAAATTATTACCCAGCTTGTTTGAGATGTCAGATACAACCGATTTAGTTTTACCTTCTCCAATGCTGTGATTTTGACTAGTTGTATTTGGTCTAGAAAGAAATTCCTTATCAAACCTAGGAACATTACCATATTTACTCAATGACCGATTACTCATATCATGCATGTTGGGTTTTAGCTGATTAATCGGAACAACATAACCGACAATCTGGGCGAATGTTTGACGATTAACAACACATTCTCTATAAGTTCCCTTACCTCCAGCAGTAAGAGAATTATCAGCATTAAGAACACCATAATCAGAAATTATATCAGCATCTTGACCACCTGTTTTACCAATAATACATTCACTCATTTCAACTAATTTAGATTCGAAACAGTTCATTCTATTCACAATGTTGCCTTCTAAACGATTCACTCTGAGACTAAATGCCTTGACAATCTCAACAACATCCTGAACAGCAGTATTACCAATCTTATTTTCAGTTGGATAATCAACAGAATGGCACAATGTTATAGTAATTTTTTTTTCACAAAAAGTGTGTTTTCACAATAAATGGATTCTGATGTCTAGTATTGTTTCAGTTGGAAATAAAATATTCGATTACAAGAATATAGATGAATGTCAATTAACTATTGAAATTAAGTTCATGGGAACGAGCCTACGCAGTAAAATATTTTTTATAGATTAAACAATAAATAAAAGTGGGGGGGGGGGGGGGTAGAGTCAACTACAATTGCAAAATGATCCACTATTAAATAAAAGTATTAATATTAAATGAATATATACATTTTAAATATAAGTTTTTGACACATTTAAACTTAATCAATACTGTATCTATAAAAATAATTTTGTCGTAGTGCACTATGTACAAAACGATTAAATTGTGCAAAATTTGCAACACATTTTTTATTAACTGCAACAAATTTCTGAGAATGTAGATTACTAACTGAAAAAGTCGCATTTATATAATCAATCAAGTTGCTGAATAGCTTGAATAGCTAATATTGAATGCGAGTATCGTTTGAGCTGATACGTTTTATGTTATGATACGTTACATTAAGTCGTCAGTCTAATTCAACCTCTATTTGCATGCAGTTATGGCTTTCTTAAATACCTGTATATAAATAACTGTCTATGAAAATGTATACCCTACACTTATCCACAAACTCAATAAGATCTTTTATGTAAACCACAACTGGCAACATGAAAACGTGACAAAATTTCACAGTTTACTAGTCTTTAAAGCTCAATGGCCATTGAGCGTTGAAAGGGTACTCAAGAGCAAGTTGGCCACATTCCAAAAAAAAGCGACACGAATTTCTACAAAATATTTTAAAGTACTTTTTTTAATGCTTATGGAATGAAGTTTGAGTAGGATTTTTGAAAGTTTTCATGTAAATAATTTTTTTATGTAGATAGCAATGTGGACTTTCTCAAGGTAATGCAATGATTCCACTTATTTCACAGAAAACTAATGATGTACAAGATCCATGGTATGGTGTTTTTAACATTGAATTGCATATTAACATTTGGCGCTTTTTCTGAATGACAATGTATAACGTTATTTCGAAGTACCCAATTAACTTATATTTTGCACGAATCTAACTTGACAGTTAGAAATATTGATAATATCCGCTAAGCAATAAACACTGAATTCCCGATTATCAGTGCTAAATAATGCGTAAGTTTGCTCGTACAACTGAAAAACTCGGATAATCCAAAAACGACCCTGCATACCGTAAAAAATAAACCATTCAGAGGCTTTTAACGAATTATTGTTTTACACAGGATTTAATTAAAATGGCAATAAAAAAGTACATCATAGAGTTGCTTTCCTTTTTTACTGGTTTAATTGATGGTATCATCCACATGTTGTTTCGTTGAAGAGAGAAAAAGTTCAAGAGAAAGTAAAATGATGCGGGGCTCTTGATGCTTCGTTTACGCCGAAAGTTAAGAATTTTGATATACGTTCTAATACCCACTACAGTTATTTTATTTCACAAAACCTGATAGCACAAAATAGGGTTAAATCATTTATTTTTGATTTGGGCAAATTTCATCTGAAAATTTCAGCATCCGGTTAAATGCGTCCATTGTTAGTTTTTGATGTAGGTCTATTTATTATTAGTTTTTGATGTAGGTCATATTTATCAGAAACCACTCATTACACTGCACACGTGGAAGTCTGCACACTTGTAAGTCAGTTCTATTTTTCCAATTTATTCAATTCTTTTTAGTTTTTCAACTTTCTCAATCATTTTCCATTTTTAGCACATAGGGATTAATATTGACTTTTTTGTTTACAGTAATAGGTCAATAGATGAAATGTGCTAACTGTAGCTGATGTATAGTGGTCGCCCCCTGAAGATTTTACTATTACAACACCTTCATTCTATTAATTAATATTCCATTTTTCTTTAATATTTTTGTTTTAAATATAATGGGTGGTTTCTGACATACTTTTGAATTTTTTCTGGTTGGTATTTTAATACTTTTGTTTGTTATGAAATGCTTTACTATTTCTCTTCAATAATTCTATTTTAATTCATCTTTATTACTTATACATATATGTGTGTGTGTGTGTGTGGAGAGAGAGAGGGGGGGGGGTAGATAACGGTTACTTTTATTCTCAAACATATAGATAGTTCTTTAATTACTAGCTCATTATATTCTTGTGAAAGAGCTTATGTTATTCCCACATTTGATCACCAAAAGGGGACAAATAACTATTTCAATTCCTCATTGGTACTAAAATTTCAGTTTCCCATAGTGCGAACAATTTCAGTTCCATCGTAGTACTAATAATTCCAATTCCTCTTAGCATTGACAAATTCAACTGTTCACAGAACTAATAATTACAGCACTTCATAGTACTAAAAATTACAATTCATGATTATATAAACAATTTGAGTTTCATCATAGTACTAATAATTCTTATTCCTTTCCATAATAACAATTTCAACTCTTCATAAAATTAAATAATTATAGCTCTTTATAGTATTAACAATTTCAGCTCCTCGGAGTATTAGCACTATTAGTTTCTCACAGTACTAACAATTTTAAATCATCATCATACTAACAATTTCATTTTTTTATAATATAATTCATTCCAGCTTTTCATAGAACTAACAATTTCGGTTCCTCCAGTAATACCAGTTTCAGCTCTTCATAAAACTAAAAATTTCAGCTCATCGTAATACTGACAATTTCTTCTCTCCATAGTACAAACAATTTCCGCTCCTCAAATTAATAGCGATTTCAGTTCCTCACCGTAGTAAATATTTCAGTTCCTCATAGTAAAGATTTCAGTTCATCAAAATAAAGATTTCAGTTCTTCGTTGCACTCGATTTCAGTTCCTCGTAGTATTCGATTTTAGTCCCTCATAATACTAAGAGTATTAGTATCCTTTAAGCTAAAACAATTATAAAAAATGTCGCCTCTTCACAGAACTAACAATTTCAGTTCATCGTATACTAAGAATTTGAGCTCTTAATACTAAGCATTTCAGTTCCACATAGTGCTTGACAATTTCAGATCCTCATAGCACTAATGGTTTCAGTTCTTCATCATACTATCAAGTTTAGCTTCTCATAGTATAAACGATTTCAGATTTTTATAACACTTACAGTTCCAGCTCCTCATAGAACTAACAATACCGCGTTCTCGCTACACAGTAATTATACAGAAAAATTCAATCTAAGAGTATAATAGTACAACAACATGTCTGTATGTTTATCTATTCGCCTGTCTCGTCTGTAGCGGAAAATCTAAGCGAAGTATGGCTATGAAATTTGGTCCAGTAATATCTTAGCTACTGAAAGGAAACCCCTCTCATCCAAAAAAAAATAGTAATCCAATGGAACCTTGGCTTTCAAAAAGGAACCCCTTATCAAGATTTTTTTAATCCAGTGATACTTTGGCTCCCAAAAGGAAACTCCCTCATCAAGATTATTTTAATTCAAATTAGTTTTTTAGTTATTAAATGTTGTAGCTCAATTTTTAGCGATTTTCGTACAAATCGGTTCCTTAGCGATCGAAAATCGTTTCCATCTAACACCAGTGACATCATGATTGAAGAATTTTCTTTCAAAAAAGCCTTGAATGTAATCCATACTATTTATAGGCGAATTTCGTAAATTGAAAAAAAAAAAATATATATATATATATATATATATATATACATATACCTTTCGTGTTTCGAATACGTACCTGATTTTAAAATTGCGTTATAAAAAACTGACTTACAATCCGATCTTCATGATTTAACAGATGTTTCTTTAAATATTACACACTCCTCCAAAAACGTTCCCGGCCACTCAAATTGCTGCTCGTGTCTTAGGGCGAGTCGAGTGCTCTGGGTTTCCGACACTCCTCCAAATAAAACATGATGTTTCTGTTGCCACACCCGTTCATGTAAAATCTCATAAATTTTCAAAAGAATTCTAGTAGCGTACAGGACAGGTGCTAAAACAAGTTTTCCTTCATCTTGTGACGAATCCACTGACCTCTGGACACACCAGCGAGGTCAAAAATTATCTTCTTGAGGCAGATGCATAAGGAGCACTTTAGAAAAGAGACAGGGATTGCGATGCGATCCCTGTCTCTACCTTCAACTGCTTTGTGCTTTATTTTATTGCGAGTGTTGCACTAGCATAAAAAGTATTATCGCAGAGTTTACAAGTATTTTTCATTCAGAAAACGTGCTGTTGAGTTTAAGCATCCTTAATTTTAATGCGCTGAGAGCGCTTACTTAGGGCGTAACAAAGGAGCTTATTTAAAGCGTATCAAAAGAACATATTTAAAGCGTATTATTCCCAAACAGAAGATAAAATGCTTATGCAGGGAGTATCAAAAGAGATTATTTAGGGCATATACAAAAATTTTATTTAGGACGTATCAAAAGAGCTTATTTAGGGCGTATCAAAAGTGCTTGCTTAGGGAGCGTATTACGTCCACGAAGAGGGCGAAAGTCTTATCTAAGACGTAATACACAGTCATGTTAGGACGTAGCGTTTGATGTGCCCAGCGTTGGGACGAAAGCGTATAACGCACCCACGCAGCTAGCTAGAGCGTGTTCAGGTGCTTATTTAGTGCGTATTACGCGCAGCGGGTGACTTTTGGAAAACTTGATGAATGAGTTCAATTAATCCCTGTTTTAAATCCAGAGCAAATCCGGGTACATTTTCTAGTTCTTAACGGAAATACATCTTATCGTGGCTAACATCGAAAGTGAACTAAACTATGATTGCTTAATAAAACTAATATAGCCAGAAGAAAACTTTTGTTAGCCCGCCACGTACATTTTCTCCTGGCAAAAAATTCGATAAGCTTCCCTACCAGCACTCCGAACACATATATGTGCGAATCACATGTGTAAGATAAGGAAGATGTAATAAAACGTCCATGAAATACGATGTGGACATTGTAAGCTAACGTGTATAAAACGCATTGAATGATATCTATGGTATACGATAAGCTATAACATATACATTATAATAAAACTAAAAACTATTCTGTAGACCATTCTATGTTTCTTCCATGTTTGATACATTGTTTTCACACGCAGTTCCCAATTAAAACAGTCTGGACCTCTGGGTCCTTTGGGATTCCCCCCCCCCCCTTCACGTCCACTTTCCCAGTTTTTAAAGGGAAAAACCAAAAATATTGCACTTTTCTCCATATTGGTATTTCGACACAGACAAAAAATGAAGAATTTAGAGTGTTAAGTGTAAAAGCAAAATGCAGTCTTAATGAAAGCAACAGCTGCTTAATTCCAAATTTAAAAAGAAAAATCCTATTTTAAACAACATTAAATTTTGCGGAGTTTTCAGAACCTAAAAGTTAGAATGGAATATTTTTCCTTTCCGTCCTGGAAAAATAACATGTATAAAAGTTACATTTAAGAAGTTAAATATTAGGCACGAAATGCAATAAACAATGATTATTCCAGCAAATTAATTCAGAAAGGCTTTTCACTACTTTTCCTTCCTGCAGAGACCTTAATAACATCTTCAAAATCAAATTTCAAAATTATGCCATACTCAACAGCTAATAAATTCAAATTGCTGAGTTTGTGCTGTCTTAAATTAGATCTCAAAAAGTTTTTTATTCTTTTAAGTGCAGAGAAAGAAAGTTCACTAGAAAAAAATTGAAATTGGAGTATTTAAAATAATTTTAAAGCATATATCAACATTGGAAAAAGTAAGACACCGTTTAACTTTGGATATTGAAATATATATTTTAGGTTACAATTATAGGATGATTATAAGTCCCTCTAAAATCTGGGGACCCTAGACTCGGGCCTTGTGGGCTTGAGCCATAATTAAGGCCTGTACACACATTAAAATGGCTGCTAACATATAAGATACATATAGTACAAACTCATGAATGCATAGATGTTTACACATGACGAACAAACGTATAATAAACAATCTCATCTCAAAGCCCGAAACTCTCTCGAACGAGAGCAGTCTGTACTTTCCTTATGCAACTAACTTCAGTTGCTGACGCAAAAACCAGACTATACCAGAAAAGGGTCTCACATCCCTGGTTAAGAAAACCGCATAATTTTATACATTTTCTTTACTCAGGATATGAATAAAAGTATGTTTTAAGTATCATTGAATCTACTTGAATAGGGAGAGAAATAATATGGAATACTGAAAATATTTTTTTTCTAAAGTATAAAAAACAATATTTATTTAGGTGTAGCTCTTAGTCCTATGTCGCTGAAATTACTTGGTTAGTTTTATCAGGAAACATACATACAACGTGACAGCCAATTTTTCCCGCCCAGTCATATTTTCATTTCTATAGAACTGGAATCGAAAAATTGTGTACATTCATATTTCTTTCTAATAGTTTCAGAAGATGTTTTGAACATATGAATCGAAAAAACTATTGCTATCGGTACCCTAAGAACGAAAATTTATCGACTGTTATAGAAAAAGCCAAGGAACTGACAACACAATAAAGTGTTTTTCAGATCTGCTGTCTCAAAAATACTCTACATCAAATAAATGAGTTAGTCCAAAAATAATCTTGCGCTATAAAGTACTTTTTATGTCATGTTCACAAAAATATTTCCATTTTATGTTGTATGAATTGTTTTTAAAAACAAAATATTTTCCTTAGATATATTCACTCTGATGCAAAATAAATAAATATATAAATAAAATAAATGCATAAATTAATAAAAACATATATTTATAATAGCCAGGCACTTGATTAACTAATCATTCACCTGTACAGCGACCGGATTAGGAACCATTTTGCAGCCACATGACGTTGCCCCGGCGCAATCCATACCCGCAGGTGAGACGAGAATCCATGACCCCGGTAGTCGAGAAATCATGAGAAAATGCTTGCCTTAGACATCTCGGCTACCGGGGAAAACATGAATAAAATTATACAACGAACCATGGAAAATAGAGCAAGATTCGTGAAACTCTAGGCAAATGCCTTTCGAATAGATATGCAAATAGTTAAAATTTTATCGTCAATCAAATAACAGGGAGTTCATAAAGAGAAGAGAAGGCCCATACCCATTTGTCCGTCCGTGCAATCTCACTCGTTTTGCTGCTTAATTACGTTAAGCAGTTTGTGAGGAGGCCTCTACGGCGCCAGGGCTCTAACAGGCCTCTTGCTTCCACAGCCCTGCTACGGCGCACCCGTTGGGACTACGGGCAACTGAGCGAATTTGGGAAAGGTCGCATCATAGGCTTAAGAATAATCAAGTGGTCATACAGAAGTATCAGCTACCATCTTGATAAAATCAATGTCTTAATAAAACAGTGATGGCAGCAGTGGGTCCACGAGGGCACACATAACCGCCATAAAGGATATAAACATTTCAAGGAAATAAATGCTCGAGGGCATCGTGCGATTACGACAGCAGTCATTAAGGCACTAAGGGTGGTACTTGTCCTACATCCAAAAACATATAGTTTCATCTACGCATCATATCGTATCAAGGCACACCATTCAGCAACGGCTAGCAGAGGCGGGACTTTAAAATATATACCACTAACTATACAACATAGAAAGGCAGTACCGTCCGGAGTAGTACCAATCCCAGGAGACCTGGGTGGTAATCAATTAGAGCCATGTGGTATTCAAGGATGAATCTCACTTCTTTCTTGATGCAGATGATAAGTGTCTCAGTCAATAGAAGGTGTGCCTAATCATCGCTCCAAACCAACGTCTCCTAGCGTTTTACAGGTTCCGGTCCTCGTTTCCGACCTTCTTGTAGCATCACAGAAACGTATCGTGGCATCTAGACTTTAGGAAGTTGACTAAGCAGTTATTTTTACTGGACTGGTCAGTTATACATTGTGGCGAGGGGAGATCTTATTTTGGAAATGAAATAAATTTTATTTTCGTTTCTTAAGCTGCTCAAAAATATTTTTTTTACCTGGCTGGTCAGTCATGCATTTTATTTGATTGATCAGTTATACATTTGTGACGAGGAAAAATATTTTTGGCAACGAAATACGCTTTATTTTCGTTTTTTAAGGTGCTCAACGATCGATAATTTTTCTTCACTTGACTGTTCGTTTTTTTTTTGTTTAACTGGTCAGTTATACGTTTATGGCGAGATAAGATATATATTGCAACCGAAATGCGTTTTATTTTCATATTTTAGGTTGTTCAGCTACACAGTTTTTATTCAAGATAAAAAGATTTTATTTCGAACTAAATCTCTACCCGCAGAAAAACATTTTAGTGGTGTTCCTAAAAAAACACAGTTGCCTCTTTGAAAGAGATAATAAGTTTTACTGAGAGAGGGTTGAAGTCCCAGGTGTGAAATAAGGATCATTAGTCTCTAGTGATCGGCATTTCAGTTAATGTTCTCAATAATAATCTCACGCAATAATCTCTGAGAATAGAGTGATAAAGCTTCTAAAAGGGGATACCTGTAAATGAAGCATGTCCTAAGTGATTGAAGGCCATTTCACGCATCAATAATCGGATATATTCACGCATCAATAATCGGTAAGGAAAATTTTATAGGTATCTAGGCATGCTGTATAAGATATCTGCGCACTAAAAATGTGGGTAAAAATACATCAAAACCTGGGTTTGCTGCCACTAGAATTACACTTTTAAACAGGTAAATTTTCAGTTACACATTTAAAAAGGTAACTATATCTCTATGAATGTGTTGTTTAACTCTTTTATATGATAATTGCACTGAATAATGGGTATATTTTATTTTACGTTGAAAAGACCGTTTTAAACAGGTCATGTTACGCATCTGTTTACTTGCTACTCACTTGTTTACCTTCTTAAAAGGGAAGCAGGTAAACAAGTGTGCAAAATGAACATTTCATGTTGCTGTTTTACACGTTTAAAACGGTCATTTCAGCGTAAAATAAAATATACCTATTATTCCATGTAGTTTCCATATAAATGAATGAAATAACGCATTTATATAGATATAGTTATCTTTTTAAGTATGTGTAACTGAATATTTACCTGTTCAAAAGTGTCATTCTAGTAGCAGTAAACCCAGTTTTTTGTGTATTTTTACCCATATTTTTTTAGTGTGATAGATGTAAACGTGATTGAAATCATATACGAAATGTTACCGATAATTTTAAATTGAGATATCACCCAAAAGTTCAAATTTAAAGTAATAAGACATGAAGAAAATAGAATCACGTTCCCATTGCGAATAACAGCATCCATGAGCATGTTTTAGACTTATTATATGTTCGTCAACTTCAAATTTATGGCATATAGCAAGTAATCTTGCTGTCATTACAGATATCTGCTGTTCCATGCTGACCAGTGCATAATAAGCCTAAAACCAATCTATGTATGCTATTATCTGACCCTGATCATAACTTTGAGAATAGGCGGGTTCTGTGAGTAATAAATTATTTTCGTACATTATAACAAATGTTTTCGGAAAATTTTCAACTCAAGACTTGAAAAGAAATGTCTAATAAAGGAATGATTTCACAAGTTATGGTAACTTTCGGAGAGAAATAATATTATTCTTATACATAAGCATTCGTGACTTGGATGTTATTGGAGTAACATTATTCTGCATAGAATGGATAAAAGTTTAAACTAAGCTTAATTTAAACCTATTTTAACTTTCAATGGTTCATTGCAAACAAGGAAATTATTACTTTCGCTACTTTTTTTATAAAACTTTTCTTAGATTCATTTCGACAGAGGATTGTTATAAGCCTAGGTTCGCTAAAGCATTAACTATTTAAATAATGAAAGCATTTTATTTTTATTTTACATTTAAAATATTTAAACATTGCAAAATTACAAACAAATATATATATACATATATATATATATATATATATAATAGTTTGAAAGTCCAATGAAAGAAAAGTGAGAAGCTGTAACTCGAAAAACCTAACTTTCTAACAAGCCTACAAAATAAAAGTATAAATCAGCAAATCGTTAATCAAATGGAAGAAAATACAAATTTCGAATCATCAAGTTAAAGAAAATCATCAAAAATCAATGGTATGGAATCGATAAAAGAAAAACAAATGAAATCCAAGCATTAATGTTATACAGGTGGACAAAGACGAGGCCTAAATAATGGATTTGTTCACTTCTCCAAAACTCTTCCTCGGGTCCAAGTATTTTGTCGAAGCAAACACAAAAAATGTATGTTTCTGAAGAAATAGATAGATTATATCTATAAACTATTTCTACTTGGATAACATACATAAAGAAGAAAAATAAAAGGAAACAAGAATACCTGGAAAAAAACACTACAAATGCACGAACCAGGGAACCCAAAATGAAGAGACCAGTGTTGCCATTCGCAACGGAAAAAGAAATGATCTACTGTTGCCATTCGTAAGAAATAAATAACAGTAATGCGAGAAGGCAAGAAAAAGTGATAATATACAATCAGAGCTACTAAAAAGTGGGGCTAATAATAAAAAAGCTAATGTTTAAGAGGATGTAAAAATAAAGTATTATTAATACAAGAGAATGGAGATATCAGGCTAATATAAAAAACTAAGAATAGAATTCATGAAAATCCAGCATGAAAATCCAAATTTTTTAACTATACCATTTATTAAATAAGAGGGATATTTATATAAATTGGAGGTAGTTTTTAGATTATTTATATGTATAGCATGAACTTTTTTTATCAGATAATCTATAAATTCTAAAAAGCTGATTAAGAATAATATTTCTGAACAATAGAATCGGGTTACAGGAATTAAATGGTAAGATTTTATTAATATTAAAATGGTCTTTTTTATCATATAAATTAGTGACAATTCTATTAGAATGTTCAATAAGATTTAAATCCAAAAAATTAATATTATTACTAATAGTAGCTTCATTAGGAATTAATTCCAAATTGTCTGGATAGAAATCTATATCTATGACATAATTTTCAGTATATACTAAGCAAATCAGATCATCAACATATCTGTATAATGTATAATCTATTGAAGTAAAAAACTGTTCATAATGATAAATGTATAAATCAGCTAACATACTGCTACTGCAGCCACCCTGTGGAACTCCTGAGACTTGTAAGTATAATATATTTCCTTGAAAAATATAATTATTGAAAATAACAAAGTGAAGAAGTTTAGGAAAATTTATAAAATTGGTTTGAGTTGATTGATTAGTAATATAAGCATTATATAGGGCTAAAATTACATCATACGGGCCTGAGATCTTAATATTATTAAAAAGATCTTTAAAATCAAAAGTCTGAAATTCTATTAGTTTTCTAAGTGATGTTAATTTATTCTTTAATTCATTACTATTATTTAGAATAAGGTAATTATTGCTAGACTGACATAAACTATCATTTATTAGATTTAAAGAATTTAGTAGTAATTTACTAGTCGTAGTAGAGTAAGTATTATGACCACTAGTTACTGTTCTAAATTTAATAGGGTTTTTATGAAATTTAGGAATAAGCACTATATATGGAAATTTAAGAAATTTATATTTAATATTTAAATCACTATACATATTGATAATTTTCAATTTGATTCTATTAATGCAATGTAAATCTAGTTTAAAAAGACTATTATTTTTTAAATAATCTGACAGAAATTGTATATAAAAATTTTTACAGATAATAGCATAATTATTAGAGGCTGTATCAACATAGGTGATAACAAAAAATTTTTGTAAATCATTAATGGAGTGTTTAATATTATCAATATTATATATAGATCTAGACAATTTAACACTACTAATAGCATTTTTAATAGATTCTAATAAAGTAAATTTCCACATATTAAATGCCTCTAAAAGCAGAGCATATTTAGAAGCTAATTTATATATATATTTATCAAGATCAAGATTAATTGATTTTAAAACTTTAAAAGAAATATTATAAGATGGTAACCGGAATTTAGTGCCAAAAGACATAATGGTTCTTAACAAATTGTTTTTAACTGTATCTAAGTCTCCTGTAACTATATGCCCCAAGTCTAGATTTAGAAATTTAGCATAATAGTTTACTTTACAAATACATTCATTATCTAAAATTGACTTAGAATCATGATCTATAGAGAGAGATTGTGAAATTTCATTATAATTAAATATAGATCTACCAATAGGCTTGTTGTATTTAAAAGTCTTTCATACACTCAAATCTCCAATAGACATTAAGTGTTTGAACTTGTTAAATATATGACCAAAATTTATAGAATTATAAATGGGATGCTTGAGAGATTACAAAATAAGAATTAGTACATATTATAATGATGAAATTGATAAAGTTTTAAATTTAAATACTTTGATCTTGTAATAAGCAAATCATAGAAAATATGATTAAAATGTTCATTTGCAAGATTTAATTTTAAGAAAATTGCGTAAACTTTATTTAAATGTTTTTTCTTTATCGCAAAAACCGAGGATTTTATTAATTTCCATTGAAAAGTGTTATTAAATTGATTATGTAAACACATTGTCTCAGCTTTAAAACCATGTTGTAAGGTGTTTCCTTTACCACGTTTAAATCTTTCGAATTTGACAGAGTTACTATTACTTAAATAGGGTTTCAAGAAAAGGTGATTAAAAAAAGAATATTTATTATCTGCAAAATTATTTTTTACAATATTACCATTTAGATATATTTGATTTAATCTATATGGAAAAAGACAACAATTTGATTTAATATAGTAGTTTTCAAAATAAATCCTATCTGCTGTATTTGTTTTTATATCCAAAATATGTGTAGTGATATTTTCAAAACCGTGTTTAGCAAAGCGTTTATATTCTATTTTATTTGAAGATAGGAAGAAAATTATTGTTGAGAATATATTTTTTGACGTGATCTCTGTGGACATTCATACGTAATTGAATAGGATTACTAGTTTGTCCAATATATGATAGATTGCAAATGTTACGAGATAATCGATAGATGCAATTAAAAATTTTACAGAAAGGCAGATGGCTATCTTGGTTCGTAATTTGAGTTTTAGAAGCAGATGGGCAGGTTTTGCAATTTTTATTCTTACATTTATTGAAATTATAATTTTTAGTGGGGTAATTATTATATTCAAAACTGTCCAGGGCACAATGTTGGTATATATATATATATATATATATATATATATATATACAGTACGCGACCTCTTATCCGGCACCCCAATATCCAGACTCTCCCAAAACCGGAATTCGGCAAAATAATGCCAAATTCTGCGCCAACAAGAGATTATTTGCCAAATATTGCGCCAAATAGCGATTTTTTGTTTAAAATCCCGCCAAACGCTTTTTTGCCTTAATTAGTAATATCAATTCAAATAAAATGCATTGAAGCCTACATTTTTCCAGGGTACGCGCGATCCGCGCACGAAATTCAAAAATCCCGCGCAGAAAAAAAATGCCGCGCGGGAATTCGCGTGCACTTTCCGCCGCTGATCCTTCTTAAATTTCGAAAACGAACGCGAGGAATTCTCGCGAGAGCGAATGAAAAGCAGAATTATCCAGAATGCCTGAAGTCCCAAGTCTTGTCTGAAGCCTGAAGTCTTATCCAGAAGCCTGAAGTCTTATCAGTCAAGCCTGAAGTCTTATCCAGAATGCCTGAAGTCCCAAGCAGTCCGGATAATAGATCCTCTACACTGTATGTATATATATATATATATATATATATATGCACAGAGAGAGAGATTTACATATTTCGACATTTAAAAATATGCAAAACGGTTGTTGGGTTTATTTCAAATATAAAAGAAAAAATAATCGTTTCAGTAGCTCAATGAATAGAGCGTCTTCTGCCCAGTCGGAGATCGATGGCTCGATTTCCTCTTGAGACAAGGATTCTCAAATCAGAGCAGATTGGGGTTCTTAATAATTTCTGAACCATTAGGTCAGTGGTTCCCGACCTGCGGATCAGTGGCTCCCAATGAACAGTGGACCACGTGTGATCCACAGTTCATTATCAAGCGGTTCGCGGCTGCGTGATCGATATGGTAATAAATGTTTTGACTTTACTCTAATTATCCCTTCGTTTTTAAGCGATCGTTTTTCATATCCGATACTTTATCAAAATGAAAGAGCAAATACTTTGTTTGGGTTGCCTTTTTAATTTGTTTCCATGTTGTTTATTTCTCCTCTCCCAACCCCACCCTAACACTAATGTGTAAAATGAAAACTGTGTTTCATATTCAAATCATCGCTCAATTGCATATGTTTGAGATGTACTAGTTATTGTGAAAGGTTTCTTTTATACTGCTGCTTTTCAAACCATCCATTTAAGAAGATATTCTCATTCCAACCGCTCTTTTCATTTTTCCATGTTAGCCTATGGAAAATAGTCCCTAACCTCTATTTTGTTTTTCAGGATTTTTTCCCAAGCATAGATTCTGAAAAAAGGAAGATTTTTTTTTATCTGTAAAATAGAAGTATTATTAATATGTATCGAAAAGTAATGCATTCATTTCACAAAAATATTAGAAATACTTCTAATTAGTTTAGCGATTCTTTTAGAAAACATAAACCTATTTTTAGCATTCATGCTCGGGAAAAAATTCTAAAAACTTAACGAACTAAAGGTTAGAGACTATTTTCCCTACGCAAGCCACGATACTGCGGATATATCTCTACAGATTTCAAGGTAGACCGGACCCCTTGAATTTAATTTCCTTTCTTATCCATAATATGTACGATAGGTCAAAGTTAAAAGGACCGATCATGCCACTCTTTCCTTGACCTATCTAGGACCTTGCATTCGAGCTTGTCCATAGGTTAACATGGAGAAAATGAAATAAGTGGCTAAAGGGGAAATGTCCTCTTAAAATGTTTAAGTAGATTAAATTATTCGAAATTTTGAAACGAAAACTTACTGATGACGATGAAGTTGGAGCGAATGTTGTTGAAGTTTCATAACTAATTAGCAATCTATGTAATGGAATATAGACCTATTCATCAATGGAATAATAACAATTAAATGTTTTGGCATTGCGATATTATAATATAGGCTGGAGGTCCACAACGCATATGTAAGATGAAACGTCATAAGAGGTTGATAAAAGTTGGATACAAAGGCTGGAAAACATTGCTTTAGATTAATCAGAAGAAATATAGTTTTATTTAGATTCTAAAAAAATTCTGTTTGAAGTGAAGCTTCGAAATGTAGTGCATTAACTTTAAAATATAAATATCACTTTCCACTCAACATTCGAATAAAAACCTTTGCTATAATCTCAATTGTCAGGAATCATCAACTATTTAGAAAATGTATATATTAATAAATGCATTAGCTATTAAAAAAATGTTGAATCTTTACATAAGGAAAGTTTACAGGAGGAAAATATATAAAAAATGCTTTATTCATGATTTAACAATAATTTAAAAGTTCTATAAACTGGTCTAATTGCACAACAACACAAATGGATTTAGTGAAAGAGCCACTAAAAGCACGAGAAATTTTGGAATTTCAAAATTTACTTATTTTTTAATATAATTTTTGCTTGCAAAAATGGTATCTTTGGTAAACTCTTTAACAGCACAAATAAATAGCACACATGTGGTAAAATAACAGCAGCAGATGTTTCGAAGTCATTATTACTAGTCCCTTCTTCAAGTGCAGAAAAGAAATATGCATTTGCAAAACGTTTATGAACAAATTCACTTAAGCAAAAGCTTTCTGCATACATATATATATATATATATATATATATATATATATATGTATGCAGATATATATATATATATATATATATATATATATATATATATATATATATATATATATATATATATAATATAAATTATTAAATCCAAAGTTAGAATGTATGTAGTAACATATATATATAATTTAAAAGTTTTAATTGCTTATAGTCAAATACTTGTTATTCATCTCCTATTAATTGATGTTATGAAGATTAAATGAGAAATAAAGTTACCCAAATACGTACATGAGAAAAAGCCGGTTATACTTAAAACAGGTACTAAACCCCCTTGTTCCCTGTTCTACATTGTTAAATGGTTGTGAGAAATATAATCTGTAGTACATAATGCAGAAAAATCCACGATAGTAATTTTATATATATAATATTGATCTATTACAAAGGAACTATTATTAACGCGTTCAAAGCATATTGTCATTATTTCCCAATATGAGTACTTTGATTTAAGGAGTTTACCAAAGACATATACGTGTTTAAAATATATAGGGGAGGGGGGGTGAGGCTGCCCCATTTTCTGTTATTTTGCGGTGTGAGTAGTTATAAAAGGGGCGTACCAGTCCAAAGAGGGGAGGTGCAGCAAGTGCAGCAGGAGGAGAGGTCCTCTTTGGGAGGGAATTTCCCTCTTTGAGAGGATCCTCTTTGGGAGGATGCCTCTTTGGAGTGTCTTCCCTCTTTTGAGAGGATCCTCTCAGAGGGTCTTGAGACCCCCAGGATGCCCCCCCTCCCCTCTTTTGGAAGTTTGGTGAGGTGCAGCACCGGATGCCTCTCTTGGGAGGATGCCTCTTTCCTAGTATTGCGAAAGAGGGCAATTGCGAAAGAGGCATGATGACTCATACGGAGTGAGTTTCACTCTTGAGAGGGAATGTCACAATCGCTGACCTGAGGAAGAAGTTTCAAGGGATGTCGCAATCGAACAATCTGGAAATGACGTGTCGCGATTGATAACCTTAGAAGTGACCTTTGACAAGAACACACGTCCTCCCTCTCTGCTGGTCAGCGACAGACTGAAAGATCTTATCAACAGGATGTAATTAAAGCGCCCTCTGGCGAATTTTGATGAAGTGCTGCCATCTATCGGCATTTTTTTTTTTTTTTTTTTTCCAAAAGAAATTAATGTTTCACTTGTCAGGAGCTGGATTCGATCTTGGGTCCAACTGATTAGAAGTCGCGCGTCTTACCATCGTGCCAAAGCACCCGTGCTTTATAGGCAGTTAACTTCGAAGTGTACCTTATCAGTGGAAGTTAGATTATTTTTCAAAGTTCATTCGAATAGCGATGCAAGGGTGCGTTTTAAAACAGAATGTTACGGAGTGAATATAAATATGTATATTATAACATTATGATTTTTTTAAAACAAATGTATACACAAACTTTAAAAACATGAATGTAATACATAGCTGAAATTATGTTTTGTGAACAGGATTCGACCCTTTCAAGTGTTGTGTATCTATAATCAAATGTATACACAAACTTTAAAATAGCGCATTTAATTAAAATGAAGCGAACAAGATTTCACCATTCTAAGTGTGTGTGTGTGTGTATGTGTGATTTTTTAAAATAAATCAATACGATTTTTATAATAATAACGAAATGATTTCAAATGTTTAAAAACAAATTGATTACGGATTTCCACTGAACACACAAAAATTGTGTTCAGTGGACACACAAATTATGTTCAATGAATACGATTCAACCCTTTTATGTGTTGTGTATATAAAAAACAAAATGTATACACAAACTTTAAAAACATGAATTTAATACATAGCTAAAATTGTGTTCAATGAACACACAAATTATGTTTTGTGAACAGGATTTGACCATTCTAAGTGTGATTTTTGAAAAATAAATCTAACAGTATAGAAAAATAATAATAATGAAAATTAGAACTCACAGAACGACCTCTTCACTACCCGCTGGTCAAACTCCAAATGAGTGAGACACTCTCATTACGCTATTAAAAATTAGATCTTATCATCACCAGTATGAGGTGTTGCCACCTAATTTTTCTAATAATATATTTTTAATAGTTGGATACTTCAAGGGTCTGATTTGCTACACGTAATCTAAAACACATCACTTTAATGATATTGTGCATCGAATATGATTCGGCCATTTTTAAAATGGTGGATGTAATTGAAATATCGAAGTTTAGAATTTAACAAACTAACGAATTTTCACCCCCATAAATTTTAGCATTCAGTTTAAAATAAAACCCAATGAATATGATATCACCATTTTAACATCGTAATTTTACTACCATGATAGAACTTAGAAGTGAGTGTACATTATTTTTTTCAGGACACCAACACATTTTAAAATCTATTGAATAGGAATAGACCATTTTGCACATACATGTACCTAGATTTCAACACCCGGTATTAAAACCTGCTAAACATGAAACGAGTAAGTATTGTGTGAGATTTTATCACACTAACTTTCAAACTTTTTAAATTTTTAAAAATGTCCGAAATAGTTGTATTTCATCGGTAGACATAAATTGTATGGAACACATTTTTATGAAAAAAATATCTGTTTCGACAGCTTTTAAAAATAGATTTCTACAGTTGTACACTACGGTTCTAGAATTTTCTAAATACGAATCGACTGTTTGAATGGTGGTTTTACCGATGCAAATATTTACAGGACAAATATTTCAATGAAACCGAACTTAGTTGAAGCTTCTAAGTTTGAATATTTAGAATCATTTCATATAATTTTTATATTCACATTGAAAATAGTTAACAAATTGGAACTCACGGAGCGACAACTTACTGTCCACACTCCAAATGAGTGATACACTCTTATTACATTATTAAAAATTAGATCTTATCTATAATGATGTCATTATGTTGCCGTATTGCCACCACACAATTATTCTTTCCATATTATGCATTTTTTTTTTTATTTTTTTTCTTTTTAATAACTTGCTACTGTCTTATGCTATCCATTTTTTTTTTTTTTTTTAAATTACAACTTAACATTTAGAAGGTATATGGAATATCTGCTTATATGAAAAAAAAAAAAAAAAAAAAAAAAAAAAAGCATTAGAGGTATATTTTACGTCTGAATTCGTCCAAGTGGAAATCCGACGCTTGCAAATCCATGATTGGATCCTTACATTTCAATAGACACCACTAAAATGTGTGGATCTTATTTTGAAAAAGCTGCTCTCAGAAAGAATATGTATATGAATACATATTTTCCATAAATATACCCCCGCAATACACACAACATGCAGGCCCAAAGACTCACCCAGATTACATTCCAAATCGGCTCTATAGCTTATCGTACTTATCAGTGTAACAGATACTGACCCAAAGTTCATGTTCGCAAAGCGAGATAATTGCAATGTTATTGTTTTAAACAGATCCCATATTTAAATGAAAAATTTATCAAATTATACAATACATACAAGAGCTGGAAGATCTTAACATTTCAATATTAAAGAATACTCACGAATGGTTTTTTCCCCCATTTAAAATTATCAAATTTTAATGCAATTTGACAAAAATTGCACAATACTTAGTGTATGACTATCAAATAAGAACTAGGTTGTATTGCTACAACAACGTTTAAGATCATTAAACAAGTATATATATATATATATTTTTTTTTTAAAGAAGAATAGTATATAACTTAGTGTTTTTAAGGATAGACGATTGTTAACATTGAATTTAAATGAAAGAGTGCCCCTCTGAGACAAGTACAGTACATTGCAATAACATTAAAAAATATGAAAGATATGTAATTAATACCCTAAAAGAAACATGTAATGAGTTTTAATATCTTAATACGAGCCATTATTGACATGCACATACAAATGTCACAATTTTATGGCTGTAGGTGCTCCATAAGACCCCTCTGCTCTTAATAAATGATCCCATTTGAATGCACATATTTAACAACACACAGAAAATGACAGGACCACAACAAAATTTTTCACCTATTACAGAATAAGTCCCAACTTCGTAGATTTTTAAGAAACTACAGTCGAATTTTCACCGATTCTTAGAGATTGAAACACAACATTGTTTATGAATCTTCATACTTTAGAGAATGGAACATAAATTACCATTTATTTGAATGAATTCAGAATTTTGACATTGATTATAAATTTATGATTTAAACTCTGTAAAGTGTAAATATCTTTTGTTATGAAACTCACACTGTAGACATTTGATATGATTCGAATAAGTCTATTTTTAATTTTTTTATATTTTATTTTAAAAAGTGAGATTAGTAAACCTGTTACACTTGGATGCATAGATACATAACTCATAACAATATAACATTTCTTAAATGGAACATGCTAAAAAAAAAAAAAAAATTAGCTAATGAGTATAAATAAAGAATCAAATTTGAAAGATAAAAACCATTTAATGAATCTATTATTCATGAAATACATATAAACCATTATCACTTGTACATTTAAACAAATAAGTTAAAATAATTTCCTTATCGCACTTTCATAGTCCTCCGATTTGAATGACTCGAAAAAATTTCTATCATAGCAGTAAAAGACTTCTTCACCACGCAACAAAACTTTCTTAGCAATGTTATTAATGTCAAGATTTAGAAGTACTTGTTCAGACACTCTGTCAAACATTTGTAATGGAGTGCTGTAAAGACATTCATGGTAACTTAAATCTTCGACTTGAGCAACACAGCCAACACATTTGAAAAGTTTTCTTACATGACACATGATGTTGTCATGAATACAAGAGATTAATTGTTCGAATGCAAAATTTTTGTCACAAATAAGTGATGGTAGAAAGGTTATAGTGTTCTTTATTTTTAATATTTGAGCAGGAAGCCACTCTATAAATATACTTTCTCGAAGATGTATACTAATGTTGTTAACACTATTGAGTAAACATGCTATTTGATTTTTATCTAAGGTAATATGACACTGTGTTAAGCAAAATTTTGAATCATATAATTGAATTATTTTCTGCAGATGCAATTTTCCATTGTCATTGAAACAGAACAACTCATTGCGACTGACGAAAGAGGTATCTGCATATAGAATATTGAACGACCACAATTTTTGAGAAAATTCACTCCATGTAGCCGGTGACAGTGTAACACCTTCACGCGTAGGCTGTAATTCATTTCGATCGTTAGAGAGATATTTCCATATATACACTTTTAACTTCCCATGACGAAGTTTCAAATACACATACACATTAGAACCTAAATCCCAACGACGGAGTGCATCTTGCATAAAATCTGAAGAAGTAGATTCAGTCGAAACTGATTCTGCATTGGAAGATAACAGTCCACTATGTGTTAGAGCACAAGAAAGCAGATCTTGAGTTGGGTTTTCAACCTCGGTGAGAACTCGTGAATTGACAACGGTAGATGTATCTGCTGGGGTTTTGGAAGACATGAGATAGGTTTCTAACCAATCCACAGCAAATTTTTGTGAGGGTGAATTAATCACATCTGAGACAATGTCCACAGATTTTGTTTCTTCTAGGGCAGGAACAGTCAACTCCTCACTATTTACACTAGAAATTATTTGCTCGAGTGATGGCATACTTTGAATTTTAGGCATTCTTTTTAGATAGTAACATTCAACTACGACATTCACAGTATAAGATTTATTTTTTTAAAACACTAACATCTTAAAACATTATAATTTTGTCACAGCTATGAGCGAAGCAAACCTATCCACACAACGTCCAAAGTTGAAATGACTTATCAAACAACTTCATAAGTATAATCACGTAACCTAAATCGAGTGTCGTGTGCAAACAGATCACATAAGATATGAAGTGATTAGAACTTATAATTTTTAATGAATCGTACAACATTAGATTGTGGTAAATACAATTGTTATCTACATGAGAAAATTTCTATATTATTTCATTCAGCTTCGAAATCATAGAGTGAAAATATGTACCAAACTTACTTAAAGTTCCGAATTTTAAATCACATTAACATTATATACTTAGAAAAATTTTATATATATTTTTATAACTTTAGGTGATATGTATCACGCGGAATATACAAGAATAACTACCAAAAACACGAAAATAACTAACAGTATGAGGCCTTCACAAGTCGGCATCCAAACTAGAAATGAACGATAAACACACTAATTGCAACAATTAGATGAGAGCTTATCAGTTCTTATCTTATCTAAGATTCCACATAAAATGACGTCATCACTCCAAAGTTCACAAGATGACGTCATTGGTCCAAGGTTCGCAAGATAGTCATTTAGCCTTTTAAAATTAAGAAGTAATTAAAATTTTTTTAATTACTATCGATTTTTAATTACTTCTTAATTTTAAAAGGCTAAATGACTATCTTGCGAACCTTGGACCAATGACGTCATCTTGTGAACTTTGGAGTGATGACGTCATTTTATGTGGAATCTTAGATAAGATAAGAACTGATAAGCTCTCATCTAATTGTTGCAATTAGTGTGTTTATCGTTCATTTCTAGTTTGGATGCCGACTTGTGAAGGCCTCATACTGTTAGTTATTTTCGTGTTTTTGGTAGTTATTCTTGTATATTCCGCGTGATACATATCACCTAAAGTTATAAAAATATATATAAAATTTTTCTAAGTATATAATGTTAATGTGATTTAAAATTCGGAACTTTAAGTAAGTTTGGTACATATTTTCACTCTATGATTTCGAAGCTGAATGAAATAATATAGAAATTTTCTCATGTAGATAACAATTGTATTTACCACAATCTAATGTTGTACGATTCATTAAAAATTATAAGTTCTAATCACTTCATATCTTATGTGATCTGTTTGCACACGACACTCGATTTAGGTTACGTGATTATACTTATGAAGTTGTTTGATAAGTCATTTCAACTTTGGACGTTGTGTGGATAGGTTTGCTTCGCTCATAGCTGTGACAAAATTATAATGTTTTAAGATGTTAGTGTTTTAAAAAAATAAATCTTATACTGTGAATGTCGTAGTTGAATGTTACTATCTAAAAAGAATGCCTAAAATTCAAAGTATGCCATCACTCGAGCAAATAATTTCTAGTGTAAATAGTGAGGAGTTGACTGTTCCTGCCCTAGAAGAAACAAAATCTGTGGACATTGTCTCAGATGTGATTAATTCACCCTCACAAAAATTTGCTGTGGATTGGTTAGAAACCTATCTCATGTCTTCCAAAACCCCAGCAGATACATCTACCGTTGTCAATTCACGAGTTCTCACCGAGGTTGAAAACCCAACTCAAGATCTGCTTTCTTGTGCTCTAACACATAGTGGACTGTTATCTTCCAATGCAGAATCAGTTTCGACTGAATCTACTTCTTCAGATTTTATGCAAGATGCACTCCGTCGTTGGGATTTAGGTTCTAATGTGTATGTGTATTTGAAACTTCGTCATGGGAAGTTAAAAGTGTATATATGGAAATATCTCTCTAACGATCGAAATGAATTACAGCCTACGCGTGAAGGTGTTACACTGTCACCGGCTACATGGAGTGAATTTTCTCAAAAATTGTGGTCGTTCAATATTCTATATGCAGATACCTCTTTCGTCAGTCGCAATGGGTTGTTCTGTTTCAATGACAATGGAAAATTGCATCTGCAGAAAATAATTCAATTATATGATTCAAAATTTTGCTTAACACAGTGTCATATTACCTTAGATAAAAATCAAATAGCATGTTTACTCAATAGTGTTAACAACATTAGTATACATCTTCGAGAAAGTATATTTATAGAGTGGCTTCCTGCTCAAATATTAAAAATAAAGAACACTATAACCTTTCTACCATCACTTATTTGTGACAAAAATTTTGCATTCGAACAATTAATCTCTTGTATTCATGACAACATCATGTGTCATGTAAGAAAACTTTTCAAATGTGTTGGCTGTGTTGCTCAAGTCGAAGATTTAAGTTACCATGAATGTCTTTACAGCACTCCATTACAAATGTTTGACAGAGTGTCTGAACAAGTACTTCTAAATCTTGACATTAATAACATTGCTAAGAAAGTTTTGTTGCGTGGTGAAGAAGTCTTTTACTGCTATGATAGAAATTTTTTCGAGTCATTCAAATCGGAGGACTATGAAAGTGCGATAAGGAAATTATTTTAACTTATTTGTTTAAATGTACAAGTGATAATGGTTTATATGTATTTCATGAATAATAGATTCATTAAATGGTTTTTATCTTTCAAATTTGATTCTTTATTTATACTCATTAGCTAATTTTTTTTTTTTTTTTAGCATGTTCCATTTAAGAAATGTTATATTGTTATGAGTTATGTATCTATGCATCCAAGTGTAACAGGTTTACTAATCTCACTTTTTAAAATAAAATATAAAAAAATTAAAAATAGACTTATTCGAATCATATCAAATGTCTACAGTGTGAGTTTCATAACAAAAGATATTTACACTTTACAGAGTTTAAATCATAAATTTATAATCAATGTCAAAATTCTGAATTCATTCAAATAAATGGTAATTTATGTTCCATTCTCTAAAGTATGAAGATTCATAAACAATGTTGTGTTTCAATCTCTAAGAATCGGTGAAAATTCGACTGTAGTTTCTTAAAAATCTACGAAGTTGGGACTTATTCTGTAATAGGTGAAAAATTTTGTTGTGGTCCTGTCATTTTCTGTGTGTTGTTAAATATGTGCATTCAAATGGGATCATTTATTAAGAGCAGAGGGGTCTTATGGAGCACCTACAGCCATAAAATTGTGACATTTGTATGTGCATGTCAATAATGGCTCGTATTAAGATATTAAAACTCATTACATGTTTCTTTTAGGGTATTAATTACATATCTTTCATATTTTTTAATGTTATTGCAATGTACTGTACTTGTCTCAGAGGGGCACTCTTTCATTTAAATTCAATGTTAACAATCGTCTATCCTTAAAAACACTAAGTTATATACTATTCTTCTTTAAAAAAAAAATATATATATATATATACTTGTTTAATGATCTTAAACGTTGTTGTAGCAATACAACCTAGTTCTTATTTGATAGTCATACACTAAGTATTGTGCAATTTTTGTCAAATTGCATTAAAATTTGATAATTTTAAATGGGGGAAAAAACCATTCGTGAGTATTCTTTAATATTGAAATGTTAAGATCCTCCAGCTCTTGTATGTATTGTATAATTTGATAAATTTTTCATTTAAATATGGGATCTGTTTAAAACAATAACATTGCAATTATCTCGCTTTGCGAACATGAACTTTGGGTCAGTATCTGTTACACTGATAAGTACGATAAGCTATAGAGCCGATTTGGAATGTAATCTGGGTGAGTCTTTGGGCCTGCATGTTGTGTGTATTGCGGGGGTATATTTATGGAAAATATGTATTCATATACATATTCTTTCTGAGAGCAGCTTTTTCAAAATAAGATCCACACATTTTAGTGGTGTCTATTGAAATGTAAGGATCCAATCATGGATTTGCAAGCGTCGGATTTCCACTTGGACGAATTCAGACGTAAAATATACCTCTAATGCTTTTTTTTTTTTTTTTTTTTTTTTTTTTTTCATATAAGCAGATATTCCATATACCTTCTAAATGTTAAGTTGTAATTTAAAAAAAAAAAAAAAAATGGATAGCATAAGACAGTAGCAAGTTATTAAAAAGAAAAAAAATAAAAAAAAAAATGCATAATATGGAAAGAATAATTGTGTGGTGGCAATACGGCAACATAATGACATCATTATAGATAAGATCTAATTTTTAATAATGTAATAAGAGTGTATCACTCATTTGGAGTGTGGACAGTAAGTTGTCGCTCCGTGAGTTCCAATTTGTTAACTATTTTCAATGTGAATATAAAAATTATATGAAATGATTCTAAATATTCAAACTTAGAAGCTTCAACTAAGTTCGGTTTCATTGAAATATTTGTCCTGTAAATATTTGCATCGGTAAAACCACCATTCAAACAGTCGATTCGTATTTAGAAAATTCTAGAACCGTAGTGTACAACTGTAGAAATCTATTTTTAAAAGCTGTCGAAACAGATATTTTTTTCATAAAAATGTGTTCCATACAATTTATGTCTACCGATGAAATACAACTATTTCGGACATTTTTAAAAATTTAAAAAGTTTGAAAGTTAGTGTGATAAAATCTCACACAATACTTACTCGTTTCATGTTTAGCAGGTTTTAATACCGGGTGTTGAAATCTAGGTACATGTATGTGCAAAATGGTCTATTCCTATTCAATAGATTTTAAAATGTGTTGGTGTCCTGAAAAAAATAATGTACACTCACTTCTAAGTTCTATCATGGTAGTAAAATTACGATGTTAAAATGGTGATATCATATTCATTGGGTTTTATTTTAAACTGAATGCTAAAATTTATGGGGGTGAAAATTCGTTAGTTTGTTAAATTCTAAACTTCGATATTTCAATTACATCCACCATTTTAAAAATGGCCGAATCATATTCGATGCACAATATCATTAAAGTGATGTGTTTTAGATTACGTGTAGCAAATCAGACCCTTGAAGTATCCAACTATTAAAAATATATTATTAGAAAAATTAGGTGGCAACACCTCATACTGGTGATGATAAGATCTAATTTTTAATAGCGTAATGAGAGTGTCTCACTCATTTGGAGTTTGACCAGCGGGTAGTGAAGAGGTCGTTCTGTGAGTTCTAATTTTCATTATTATTATTTTTCTATACTGTTAGATTTATTTTTCAAAAATCACACTTAGAATGGTCAAATCCTGTTCACAAAACATAATTTGTGTGTTCATTGAACACAATTTTAGCTATGTATTAAATTCATGTTTTTAAAGTTTGTGTATACATTTTGTTTTTTATATACACAACACATAAAAGGGTTGAATCGTATTCATTGAACATAATTTGTGTGTCCACTGAACACAATTTTTGTGTGTTCAGTGGAAATCCGTAATCAATTTGTTTTTAAACATTTGAAATCATTTCGTTATTATTATAAAAATCGTATTGATTTATTTTAAAAAATCACACATACACACACACACACACTTAGAATGGTGAAATCTTGTTCGCTTCATTTTAATTAAATGCGCTATTTTAAAGTTTGTGTATACATTTGATTATAGATACACAACACTTGAAAGGGTCGAATCCTGTTCACAAAACATAATTTCAGCTATGTATTACATTCATGTTTTTAAAGTTTGTGTATACATTTGTTTTAAAAAAATCATAATGTTATAATATACATATTTATATTCACTCCGTAACATTCTGTTTTAAAACGCACCCTTGCATCGCTATTCGAATGAACTTTGAAAAATAATCTAACTTCCACTGATAAGGTACACTTCGAAGTTAACTGCCTATAAAGCACGGGTGCTTTGGCACGATGGTAAGACGCGCGACTTCTAATCAGTTGGACCCAAGATCGAATCCAGCTCCTGACAAGTGAAACATTAATTTCTTTTGGAAAAAAAAAAAAAAAAAAAAATGCCGATAGATGGCAGCACTTCATCAAAATTCGCCAGAGGGCGCTTTAATTACATCCTGTTGATAAGATCTTTCAGTCTGTCGCTGACCAGCAGAGAGGGAGGACGTGTGTTCTTGTCAAAGGTCACTTCTAAGGTTATCAATCGCGACACGTCATTTCCAGATTGTTCGATTGCGACATCCCTTGAAACTTCTTCCTCAGGTCAGCGATTGTGACATTCCCTCTCAAGAGTGAAACTCACTCCGTATGAGTCATCATGCCTCTTTCGCAATTGCCCTCTTTCGCAATACTAGGAAAGAGGCATCCTCCCAAGAGAGGCATCCGGTGCTGCACCTCACCAAACTTCCAAAAGAGGGGAGGGGGGGCATCCTGGGGGTCTCAAGACCCTCTGAGAGGATCCTCTCAAAAGAGGGAAGACACTCCAAAGAGGCATCCTCCCAAAGAGGATCCTCTCAAAGAGGGAAATTCCCTCCCAAAGAGGACCTCTCCTCCTGCTGCACTTGCTGCACCTCCCCTCTTTGGACTGGTACGCCCCTTTTATAACTACTGGTGTGCCTAGTAATATGTACTGAGCGGCCACCTTTATTAAACGAACACTTTCAAATACCGGACACTTGTATTTAACGGAACCCTTCCGAATACCCGACATTTCAACTTCATTTTAATAAGCCCAGTTGCAAACTATATACGTTTCTGTATATTTCAATCTAAACATTTTTAACGAGAATTGTTGAATGTTGCTAACAATATATACTGCGCAGATATTCAAGTCTTTCTGTGCAACTTGTGGATTATTCTTTGAAAATTTTAAAGAATATGCGTTATATCTGTTCTGGCAACAATACAGTAACAATAACTTTGCTGAAACCTCCAAATTCGTCATTGCTTCTTTAGGTATCTTACTTGCTAGTTTAGGGACGCACGAGATCATAGTATGTAATGATATTCTTTCAATGTTGCACCATCAATACGCATTACAGACAGTCAACTTGACTTGAAATTAGTCAACTTGAAAAATACAATCTAATTTCATTGCAACTTAACTTATTTACAACATTTTGTTAAACTACAATTTTTACGCAAAAACATGACGCAGCATTACAGAACATTATTTTTTATATAATATTTCTCTATTTTCAATTATTTTTTTATTTTAAAAAAAATATTGTTTTTCTCTATCCTTAAAAATTTTCATTCCAATGTTTTAAATAGATTTTATTTTTTAAAAGTCTAAACTTCTGTTGATTTTGCCAACATTTTCGCATTTTAAGAGTAATGTTGCTGCTTTATTGAAAGTCCCTTTTTCAGAACATCTTCTGCCGCTGTACACTTGTTCTACTTCCGCTTCTAGGAAAATACAGCCCTAGTCGGTCGCCAGATGACGCCACCACAACTTTTGATGGCATGAAGGATTTTTTGGAGCAATCCCAAAATAGGGTTCATTCGGACACATATTTCGATTTCCTTGTTCTCTCTGCATTGGCAGAATGGCCGTTTTGAGAATAAATATTTTCCTTTTTCACAAATAAATAATTTTAAATCAGCGGCGCCACTATATTTTTGGCGCCTTGGAGCAAATAATTTCCGGGCGCCTTTTCCCATAATGTACCTATATGTTCCCATAATGTTCCTATATGTTTCCTATAATGTTCCCATAATACCCTATTTAGTACTTATCCAAAATTATGTTCATCCCTTCTCGTTCGGCGCCCCGGTGCGATAGCTCCATGGCGGTATACGCTACTGTTTAATATGGCAACATTATAAAGCAGAATGTGATATTTTTTATGAGGGTAAATAACAGGAAAAATTATAATAACCAAATTTTTTTTTCAGATTTCAATTAGAATTAATAGTACAACGAAGACTATTTCAAGCCTGATCAACCTTAAGCACTTTGATACCCTGCACTGAACGTAATGACGGTTGGATTGTTTTGACGCTCTATGATCAGTTTGTGAACAGTGTTACATTGTTCGATCGACAATTTTAAGTGAATTTTGAATCACTACAATGCACATTCTTTCTCAAGATTAAAATCGATTGAGGATGGTAAGCCCATTTTTTCACAATATTATCTAAAGTCAATTATTCGTATGACTCATAATAATAATAATGAATAGACTCAAAGGAATTTTTAATGTATAAATTTAATGCTGTAAAAATTTAATAGTCATAAGAACAAGATGTTTGCATGGAATCGAACACTCCATCTATTAAAAGTACAGTTTAATATTTCAACATATTTTGTTTCCTATATTTAATGAAAAATTCCCCTTTCTAACTTCCAAATAATACATATTCGTCTGTCTATGAACTCATTAACGTGCTATATTTTAAATCACAGAGTTAAATCAGTATTTACACAATAAAAGTTAAGACTTTTCTATACTTGAAACTTGAGCTTAAAACACACACACACACACACAAAAAAAAAAAAAAAAAACTTGTATTTATAAACATTATACTCGTTCCACTACGGATTTAAAGTCGACTGGATTTTGCAGATCGATAAAATTATAATATGTTCTCACACTTTAACTTTCATGTTTTGCTTTTGATTTGGAATATGGGGGTCATTTCAAAATCAAGGTTCAGCTGTCTCCTGTGTGGTACATTCTGTTCAGAAGATATAACACATCCCGTATGGGCGCCCATAGAATTTTTCCTAGGAGGGGGCAAACCACTAACATCAGTGGGGCAAACTCAAGGATAAGATGTACAACATCGACTAGCTTGATGCTAACTTTGTGACCTTGAACGTCCAGGGTAGGGCAAGTGTCCCCTCTTACCTTTCCCTACGGGCGCCCATGCGGTATACCACATTTTTAAATCAGAAAAGTATTGAAAAACATGTATTAATTTTGTAATGTAAATATGTTAAATGCATATCATGATTTAAAAAAATAATTGCATAATTGGTGTGCCACACTACCTTGTATTAATTAGATTCCTAATCTAGAAGTAAAATTAAACGAAACATAATTTTTACTGTCAATAAAGAATTTAAAACAAAAAAGATGTAATTGTTTTAATAGATAAACATACCACAAAGTTCTACTGTTTAAGTTATTATATCTATTGTTATTCATTTTTAAATTTAATGATGTGAGCTATGATTTTAGAAAAGAAGTTTTATTTCCCGCACTGGATGGCGCCACTATAATATTATCTCCAGTTCTGTAGACGTGCAGAGTTTTGATAAGCAGTATCTACATATCTTACTCAAATTCTACAACCAGAAAATTTTTAAATTTCCATTGTTGTACTATTTGAAAAATAGGCTTAGTTGTAGAAATAATCAAATTTAGATGAGCATTTAAACTCAAATATATTTGCATTGCGTTGTTTCAGTATGTAGATGCACAGAATTTAAGAAAAAATAAAGTAGTTTTAGGACGGATACAACACTCAATATGAATTATAAAGAACTTAAAAAAATCACGATTTTGAAACAAGATGGATGCCATATATCATTTTGAAGTGGGTCATGTGATCGTTTCATATAAGAGGTGTAATTATTATTTTAATTTTTATTTAAAAAACTACTGAATATATTTCGCTGAATTTTTTTTTATATATTTTATGGAACAATTTGAATATTACCTAAAATTTTCGAAGCAATTTGTGAATTTTAAATCCGCTTAAAAAATGTTTGAAAAATTAGGTCCCATAGGGCTCAATGTATTTCATTTTTTCGACCCGGGTTCAATGCAAAACTAATTGGGTGATATTATTCATTTATATTCCCATAGGTTCTACAGACCGTCTGAACAACATACTAAAATTTCATTTTGATTAAGTCATTTTTACGGTAGTTATCGTGCTAACGGACAGACAGACAGACAGAATGAACAAAGTCATGAACACTTTTCAACTTTTTTTGTAAAGTGTTAATAAAGCTTGCAACTTAATTTTTTAAGTGTGTTGTTTAAGAGTAATTTTTTAAGAATCAATCGTTGTCTTTAACAGGCTTAAATTCTAGTAATTATGTGTAATACAGGAAATCGTTGAATTAACCGTTACTCTGCTAATGAGTCTGGAAAAAATTCAAGAAAGGCCCAATAAAAAACTTTACAAAAATTTGAGGCCCTCTGTAAACATGAGACCTTAAATTAGGAGACAGAATTCTATTTAGGGACGCAAGACGTAACATCTTGGTCAACCAATTATTTAAATGGTTAATATAATTTTGCAGTTTCGATGTTACAACGCTAGTCACCGATTCCTCATTCCTACAAGATGGGTTTTTTAACCCACTGAATCTGGGCTGCGATTAAAGTTAGAAAGGAAAAACTTATAACTGCCATGGAGCATGCTTTGAGATGAAAATAAAAAAATTCACGCGAGTATGGCTCAACTCGACTTTCTCATACAAGAATTAATTTTTTTTTTTTCAAATTTTCGGGAAAAAATTTGAAAAATCGGTATCGTGGGTTTAAATGAATACAACTATAGCGTGTTACCCTTCACTTTAAAGAGCTTGAAAAAAATCTTTCGATTGATACCCTATTTGACAACATACCCCTCGGGGGCTAATGACGTCACGAACAAAAATTTGTATCGTGGTTATTTTTCACAATGATTGAAACTATTAAGTCTCGTGATCATTGAGCCATAAATAAACCCTTTTACGCATGATTGTCAAATTTTGTCCTGTGCTGCCATGTTATAAAATAATATAAAATGTCGAATAATTCAAAGTTTTCGCTCGAATTTTAAAAAATCTATCTATACTCAGAGAACGCTTAACCTGTAGCACTGTAGAAGGTACGAGAGACTTTTCACTCAATAGCCGGTGGTTGGATTGCCAGATAAAGCGCCTGATGTGAATTTTGGCGACAGAGAATTATTTTAAAAGAAATTTTCCACTCGCGCAATACGTCTGATTATATATGATTAAAGTACTATATACATACCAAATATAATGAAATTGCATTTGCATAAGAATACGAATATAAACTCATGTATGTACATGCAAAATAAAAAATATATATATAATTATAACATAAATTAATCGGTTCATAATGCCAATTCAAGGATTCAAAGAATTTATATTAAACGTATTTATGTATATATATATATATATATATTTAATATCACTATCATAAAAATTAATGAATGCAGAATAGTTAGATTTAAAAATATTTATTTCTTTTTTTACGACCTTTTATTTAACTTAATCTGGTGTTTGTCAGCGTAATTCAAATCTTTGAGGCCCTAACTAATCAGTTCCATTCAACATAGTAACATGAAATTTGTTATGTCATTGTCCTGCAGTAAATTTTAGTTTTCTTTTATTTTGAGCCATATCGGGCTTGCCCTTTCTAGGCTCGCCATATAAATGTACTCATTTATGGGCAATAACACGAGAACCGGACCAGCTATAACGTCCAAATTTAGTTATGTCGTTGTCTTTTGTGGTGTATTTAAATGTTTTAAATTTTAAACCTCATCGGACTAGCCCGTTCTGGATCCGCTATAAGAATATACTCGTTTTTGGGGGTATAAATCGAGAACCGGAGTAGCTAGAAAGTCCAAATATGGTATATATATATGATTCCCTTTCATTCATTGAAATTACATATAAATAATAAGAGCTGGTGCTTCATTCTTTTTCTTGTTAATTATTCCAATAAAGATGAGAAATCATCAAGGTATTATGAAAAATAACGTTACGAAAACATTACACATTTCTTACGCTAACTTCTAAATCAATTGAATCACTCGACTAGCTATTGATTTCAAAAGACTACCTTTCTAGAGTATTATCAGTAAGAGTGTCGACTGTCCGCACATTTTCTTCTCCCTTTAACACATGGTTGATGTAGTTTTGCCGGTTCTGCGGCGTAACGAGTTCTATAGCCTCTCTCGTCAGATATCGCACTTCATCAGCTTTAAAAGTACGATTTTCTGATGCTACCAATCCGATAAAACCGACACATGCTCGATGGGATTTAATTCACAGTGATATGGTGATAAGCGGAGAATTTCATGTCCATGTTACTCAGTTTAGTTAATTCAGTAGGATTCCTATTGTAACCTAACATTCGATACAATCGACAATAATTCTGCTTTCAGCATGTCTGTATCCCAAGTGATGTTTTTAATAAACTTATCAAAAATGATAAAACTTATCCATATCTGCCGATAATAAAGCAAAAATATTTTGTTTTTTTATTCCAAATATTTTTTATCATGTCGGGTATGTATTTGAGACGAAATTTTCTGAAATGTTCATATCCGTTTAAATTTTTATTCTATCTTTAATAGTTTTAAAAATTGAAAATTCGATTGGAAATAAAAAATTACTTTTAACTTTCTCAAAAACGATTGCAGTTCCCTGCATAAGTTTTCCATAGAACGATTTCTTGCCAAGACCAAGCCAACTAATTCTGCCATCAAAGCGAACGAATACAAATATTTCACTTCCCATTATATGTAAAAAAATATTTAAATTTTACTTTAAATATATTTATTTACTCTTTCTATTCGCATTTTCAGTTGAAATATTAAACAGATTCTGGTTCAAAAAAGATTTTTTTATCAACTTTTATGTCGCATAATGTCTTTAAGCGGAAGATTACACATCTCGTACCTTCTACTCCACTTTAGGTGTTCGTCAAGTATAGTTCTAGATTTTTTTTATAACAAAGCTGGATTTAAAGTTTCGTAAAAATCCATTAATATTTGTGGCTGCTATAGTGCACACAAAAAATCATGTACCACAGACATCAGACAGACATCACTCCAAAAACAAGACAAAATGTGTTAAGGAGGTCTTAAAACATATATTGGCATCAAAATTTCGAAATCGAAAATTTTCGTATTAAAAATACTTACTCAATACTACGTATGAGAAAGTAAAAAAGAATTATTCAAACAAGCAGAAAATAAACAGAGAAAAATACTTCTGAAAAATGCATTTTTGAATGTTTCTTGTTCTTCATGTTGCATTTTCTGTTGATGGGCCTACATGCCAAATCAGTTAACCAATTTTGATGATATATTTTTCTCTTACAATCCGAGGGTATGCCTTTTAAAAAATGAATTTCGGTCATTTTCTGTAAGAATTAGCTAAGAATTTTGCAGTTCATTTGGCAACAGAAAATTACCCAACAATGAAATTCAACGAATTTTATTTTTATTTAATGTGACGAATAAAATTTGAAAACCTGAATTCGAGTTAGAGAAATTGTTTACCTCTATTATTGCATTATTGGTCTATTTTGTCACCCTTTAATTGAAAGTCTATTTTATTGTCACATTTTTATTGTCATCTAAAAATAAAGATAAGTTTGTGCGAAAATGAAGGCATTATAATTTGAGTGACAGATTTAGAAGACGAAAATTTTTACCTTCAGACATTTGGAATGTAAATTTATTAGTCAGTCAGTCTCACTCAGTAAGTCAGCTGATGATATAGATGCTGAATGGAAATATAATATAAACATGCATTTAAGATACTGTTACGAACGTATCCTCTGGAATCAAACAGCACTTAAATGCTCAACTAATTACACAAAATAAACAACATTATTCTCAGAATGTTGACGAAAATCACAGTCCAATGTAGCTCGTGTCATGTCAACTCTACTCCAACGGAAGGGTGAGTTTTTTATAGTCACGCTATAGAAACTTTTGGAAATCTCTCCCTATCTCCTAGACCAGGGGTCGGCAACCTATTGAAACGGAAGAGCCAAAAGTTACAATTTACAAAATTTCCCAGTTTTTAAAGAGCCAATAAAAATTTTCGTTTCAATATTATAGTATTTGTTTATATATATTGGATTTTGATTTAAAATAAACGGCTTTAAATACGGAATAATATTTATTCATATAAAAACACAAATATACAAATTACATCAATGGGAGCATTGGCTTTACATGCCTTTTGAAAGTTTGATTAAATCTGGCTTATAACTTGTTATTTTAAGTTTCAAGCACGACTCTAGATTTTTATTTGTTAGTTGACTTCTAACTTTACTTTTTATTATATTCATGCAAGAGAACGCTTGCTCGCACGAATATGTCGACTCGAAGATCGTCAGCACTCCATATGCCAACTTCTTCACCTCACTGTAGCATTCTGGAAGACTATTCCATGCGCCGAATATGAGGGCCTCAACTCTAGGAATTTCTTTTAGAGCTGTCCACTTGTGCTGCGCGTTGTGCATGCATTTCTGGACCCCCAACTCTTCCAACTGGCTCTTGAGTTCTGTGAACTTGCCACTCCACAAGTCTTTCCTTTTCAAATCTAGCAATTGCGTTTGGAGCGATCCAGCATCAATTCCAAATGGCTCAATGTTGATCTCATTTGCATTTGTGTTGAGAGGATTTACTATGAACGCGAGAGTACTTTTGTTTGTTTTGAATTGCTCGAATCTCTCTGCGAATCCATCCTTCATGTTTTTTAAAGCTAGGCTGAAGTAATTCGTGTCAATAGTTGCATTGGTCTCAATGCGATATTGCTTCAGATTTTTAAAATGAAGTAATTTACCGCTTCCCATGTCTTCAACAAAAAGAAATAATTTTTTTTCGAAACAAACTACTTCTTCAAGCAAGGCGTAGGCTGGGTTGCCCTTTCCTTGCAGTTTTAGATTTAGTTCATTTAGTTTCATTGTGGTATCTACCATGAAGTTGAATTTTTGCAGCCATTTGTCTTCTTCCAATTCGGGATGGTCAATGCTTTTTTCATTGAGGAATATTTTTATTTCACTCAAGCACAAAGCAAAACGTTGCAATACGTTACCTCTGGAAAGCCATCGCACTTTATTGTGCAGAAGTAGGTCAGAAAACTGGCTATCTATTTCTGCAAGGAAATCTTTAAACGGGCGATGGTAGAGTGCTTTTGCCAAGATGCTGTTAATAATCTTAATTACCAAGTTCATGACCTCAACTATTTCGACCGGAAATGTTTGGGCACAAAGCGCTTCTAGATGAATTATGCAGTGAAACGTTAGAATTTAGTGGTTTATTTTTTTCTGAAGAATTGATGTTACCCCTCTATGTATTCCTGTCATACTTCTGGCTCCATCAGTTGCTATAGAAACGATTTTATTTATATCGATTCCATTGTCTTCCAGGCATTTTTGCACAGCATTTGCTATATCTTCTCCACGAGTTTACCCTGAGAGCGGTAGCAATCCTAGCAGTTCTTCTTTTGGACCTTGGGACGACATATACCTGACGAAAAGGGTAACTTGTGCCGTGTCTTTTATGTCGCAAGACTCATCTATAGCAAGTGATAAGGCAGAAGCCAGTTGAATGTCTTCCACTTGCATATGTGTTACATTTGAAGACATTTTAGCAGTTCTATCTTGTACTGTTTTAGCAGATAATGGCAAATCTTTGATTTTTTTCATGATTTCTGCTTTGTTTTTAAAATCACGAAACAGTTCTCCAGATGCACGTATAAAACAATCTTTGACGTACTCACCATCTGTGAATGGTTTTCCTCTTTTTGCAATTTCTAATGATACTGCAAAGTTTGCCAGATTTACATTATTGGAAGATTGCGCCCAGTTACTTAGCATGGAACTTGACTGTTGTTTTTTTTGGAGCTCTTCAACAGCTTTTTTTTTGTGCGTCACCGGTCGGATATTTACCAGCAAACTGGGTATGTTTTGTAGTGAAGTGTCTCTCCAAATTTGACTTCTTATTGTGTGCGAGTTTTTCGTGGCAAATGAGACAAGTCGGAAGGCCATCTGGGTTGCATATGAATGTAAACACTCCGTCCAATCCTGATTGAATTCTCGGTTTTCTTCTTCAGTTCTTCTCTTTCCTTTACCAGATGCCATGCTGGCGCGGAGTTGAAAAAATGACTTTTTAAAATTTTACTTAACTATCTAAAACGGCAAACAATTTATTTACCATTATTACTTCGTTAGCACGATCCTCAGATATGTAATTCAATTCTGTTACTGATTTTATTATATTATACGCGTACATACATTTGAGAAGATAATTCGCTTCTAAATCGTATTCTTCTTGAAACAACAAGCGAATAGACACGCAGAAACCGCAACCGATTAAATTAACACACATGCAACGTAACGTCGACCGCGATATCCGAGGATGACTGACTGACTGACAACACGTCTAGAGCCTAGACGTGCTGTCTAGACTCTAGACGGTGGCTGTTTGGGTGAGACAGAAATGAAATTCAATTGGCTGAAAGATAAACATGGTCACGGAGTCTCATCTCTAAGAACAAAACAATAGTTCAAATTTATCTCATTACGGTCATGTTAAGCGTAGCGATTTGTAATTAACGATTATGAAAATAGAAGCTATTGAGAAATTAGGTACTTAAAAATATATTTTCTTATTTTTTAAGGGTTTTGATAATAAAATATTAATTTTTTCGTATGGAACTGGAGAGCCGCAACTGTACATCAAAAGAGCCACATGCGGCTCGCGAGCCGCAGGTTGCCGACCCCTGTCCTAGACTAATCATTATTTCGTGAAGTTTCTGGAACATTTCGGAAGTCGCCAAATCTGGAAACCCTTCTAACTGGGAAATCCTGGAAACCCTATGTTCACGTCATGGAATGTGTTTTCTTCACCTAGCCTTCGAGACAGACGAAACAGGAAGCGCCAAAAGGAATATTGTGCGTTTACAACAATACCAAATGCAAAGCGGATGGCCCAGCGGGCACATTAAATGCGTGGGTCTAAAAGTCCTTATAAGAGGTTGGTGGCAGGGAAAGGAAGGTACAATCAATGTTGATGTCACCCCACTACATTCCAGTCTGAATTGGATGGCTATCCCGCTGTCCAAATAGTTACCTAACACTTTCCAGCAGGTTGCTGGATTGCATACAACACAACTTACTGCATTGCATACAACTTACTGCATTGCATACAACTTACTGCATTGCATACAACTTACTGCATTGCATACAACACAGTAAATATATGCCACAAGATGGGGTTTTCAGCCCTTGAACCTTGGTTGCAACGTTTCTATACCAGTTAGTCTGGAATATTTTTTTATGTTTTTTGAATGTTTCTTATTCTTGTTGCCATCACATTTTCTGTTGACAGTCCTACAGGCCAAACCAGTTAACAGATTTCAAATATTTTTCTTTTAACTTTTCCCCTTAAGATTCAAGGATGCGAGCTAAAAAAATTTTTAATTTTGATAATTTTCTTTGGAGTTAGTGCATCAAAAAACTTTTGCCCTACCTACAATTTAGGCCCCCCCCCCCACTTTAAATTTAGCTATGAAAATCAGTCGATACCTGCTACAAGTGAAGTACTGAGGCACAGATAAGTTAAATTTTCAAAAAATTTTTTATCAGAGCTGTGGTAGGCCCTATAAAAAATTGCATAACCACAGGCTTGGGTATTTCCTGATCGAATTTTGCTTTGAAAATTGCTACAGATACAATGCATATAAAGCACACACTGACAAAAAAGTTACATTCATAAAAATATAAACCAGGTGCAAACCGCAGTTAAGTACAGAGCAAAGAATACACATCTGAATCTCACTTTAACAAAAAATATTCATTACAAAAGGATGTGATATTTCTAACCAAAAACAACTGCATTGTAAAGAAATTCTGCTAAGTAATAAAAAATTCAGTAAAATGTCAGCTAAAAAACAAATAAAATCACATATTTTAGTGCCAAGTACAGGGTACTTCATAAAGATATTTTTTAGATAAACTTTAAGGGTAGGCCAGGAATACAAAAACAAGCCCATTTTGCTTAGGAACATGTGGTCGAACGCCACAGTGGGGTACAACAGATACAGGAAGAAGCAAAAAGAAAGCATTGCAGATAATACAACACAGGTTTATTAGACATAACAATTACAAGTACCAATTACAATTGTTTATCACAGTATTAAAGCAAATGTTCAAATTTCATGCCATTTGCAGATGTGCATGTTTAAGCCAGGGTATGCAGGTCTCTTTCAATAGAACCTTTCCTGCAAGATGGATCAGCAAGAAAAGACCCGTTAATTGGCCACCTAATCCCACGACTTGTGTCCTATTAATTTCTTTTTGTGGGGTTACCTCAAAAGTCTTATGAGACCTCTGTAACAGTTGACGCTGACCTTGTCGCTAGAGTCGTTGAGGCAGCAGCATGTGTCTGTGAGCATCCTGGCATTTTTTAATGTGTTCACCAATCCATGTGTCGATGTTGCCAGACATGCATATCTGTGGATGGCAAAAACTTTGAACACCTACTTTAATACTATGGTACACAATTATAATTGATACGTCTAATAAATCTGTTTTGTATTATCTGAATTCCTTTCTTTTTGCTTCCTCCTGCATCTGTAGCACCCCATGCTAGCATTTGCAGCCCCATATTCCTATGTAAAACAGGCTTGTTTTTGTATGCCTGACCTAACACTTAAAGTTTGTCTAAGACATTTTGGACTACCTTGTATAAGTGGAAAGGATTGATGGCACCTCATTGGAATTGTACATTGTATATGATGCCAAAATATGTGATGTCATTTTCTTTTAGGCTGATGTTTTACTGAATTTTTCATTACTTGGCAGAATTTTTTTACAATACAGTTGTTTTTATTTAACAATTAAATTTTGTACTAGGACACAGTAGCACACATACCCACCCACATATATTTGGAAACATTATGAAGGTACTATTGGTGTACTATTGGTATTGGGTAATACTATTGGTTTTATTAGTCAGATGTAAGTATGCATGGTGTCTATTGTTAGGCATGATGTGCCCACATAATGGAGGGTTCACAGCTGATTATATATGACTAATTGTTGTGTCTATCATTAGCCATCTACCTGCTTGCATGACATGGTGCAACAGCCTATGCCCCTGCATATATCTGAGGCATTGCATGAAAGCTATAGATTGTATTGAATAGTAAAGGATATTTCCACTGAAGTTATTTTATTTTAAATTTGTTATGGGTCACACTAAAAAATGAATACAATCAAATGAATCAAATCTGTCAGCCTGATTTCAGAAATCTAAGTGTCAATCATTAGCTATATCTATTAAAAAGTAACCACTGGCTACAAGTATCATAATGAGTTTGCCACTAAATAGTATTACAGTATCATTATCAAAGATTCTTTAAAAAATATCTAAAGTATTTTGTTTGCTTTTAAATGTATTATTTTCACTTTTTCTAAAAATTACTCTTACTACATTAAACACTTAACCATTAATATAATCTGCTGCCTCAGAATGTCATAGGACTCAATCACTATAGAAAAGAGGTATCCACTGACTCAATCACTATAGAAAAAAGGTTTCAGTTCATTTTTGCTGTTTTTCCCCATTCTGAAGGCTCTCTAATACTCAGCTTTTCTGATGCAATTCTCAACCTATCCCTTTCTTACTTTCATATCTATTCGATAAGTGAAGATATTTTTTTTCTAGTTTCACCTTCCACAGGAATGCCCATACAAATTGTAACACCCCTTCATATCTGATTTTCCTTTTTCTGTGAATTGTTCATGTCTTCTCTTTTCTCAAAAATAATTATTGGGATCGGCCCCTCATTTGAGTGGTATCTGTTCTCCCAATGGGTGGGCGGTTATACCTTCTATTCAGTTTTACTATTTTACATGCTCTATTAAATCCAGGAAACTAAATTTTTGCTTGTTGAAGGTGGACAATAGGGCTCAAATTAACATTATTAAAGATTGCAATTTCCTCATTAAATCCAGAATTTTTCTAAACATGAGTTCATTATAAGTGGAATTTAAGTATAAACATTCACAAGTAATCAAATCATGATCCCCCTTCAAAAAAAAAGATAAAGATGTTGGATCAACTAAATACTTACTAAATATTACGTTTCCTCTAAATGACCAATTTTAGAGCACACACCAGTCTCAATTCAGTACTAATAATAATGTATCAATCTAAAGTGTAACACTAATTGATAATTTTCTATTTAAAATAAGAATAAGGATTTTTTATTGGGCAAAATGTAGTGCATTAAGTTGAAAACTGTAGGGTATATAAAATTGACAATATGAGTAAAAATATATTTTCATAGCGTTAAATAAAAAGTTGAAATAAGGATTTGTATAATTTTTTTTATTTAAAAAGTAAATTTCAGAATGTTCAGATATAAAGGCATAATATAAAAATCAACATTGCAAATTTGCATATTACACACACACACACACACTTAAACACATTTTGGCAAAAAATATGAACCTTGTCTAAGGAAGTTATGAATGAAATACATAATTACATGACAAATCTAAGATAAGCATTAACAACAGGACTCAGTAATTTAAATATTTACATCAGAAACTTAAGGAAATGTCAAAATTTTAGAAAGGCCAGTAAATTAGTAATTTTTTATATTAATACTAGATTGCTGTAATGGAAAAAGTATACATAAATTTGGAAGAAGAAATAGTATGGTAGTACTACATTTCAAATCAAAATGATATATTGCACTTATAAAAAGCATTTTTTTAACATCTTGATCATAAAATTTCATATAAAAAGGACAAAACAACAGAAAACTATTCAAGAACAAGTGTAAATAATATTAAAAGATTAAACAAATATCAGAACATCTAGGTATAGTAACTAACTGCTCACATGTTGTTTAGATCATTTGAAAGAATGGTAGAAAAACACATAAAAGTATTATGGTCAGTATAATTTCATTACTATTACATAAACCACAATATTTTCATTTTAATGATAAATTTTATCAAGCAGGATTTTATCAAAGCAACAAGTCTTATTGGTACAAACAATACATAATACAATACATAAACATAGACTAAGGAACTTTCTGATCACAAAACAATATTTTCCATCAGCTAACGTAAGAACATTTGCAGACGTCCTTTCAGAAACACTTGAATGATACAATATATGAACTTTATTCAGAATACACTTTTGTACTTGAAACAAATTATGGAATATACATAACATATATAACTATATTATACTCAGAATAAGTGATATCTATTAGAAAAACAGATGATATAAATTGCACTGATAATTTATTAGTTCATGGCCTGTAATTTTAAAAAGTGCTACAATAGATAAGATTTTATAACACTGTAATCACATTTTTCAGAAGGAACAATGAATTATGATAAAGTATCATAGAAATAGGAATGTTTACTATAATATGATCATTTATATTAAAAATATGAATATATTAATAAAAGTTGGAGATTACATTTACAATAAAAAATATATGTTTAAATTTGAATATGATTATTCTGAAACTGAATTTAAATATAGCAACTTCAATTAGTAAATAATGATTATTTCATATTATTTATAAATAAGATTATTGTATTGTATAGATTATTTATAAACAATATTTATAAACATGAATATAAAAAAACACAAGCTCTGGAACTTGAAGTTCATTAGGAATTAGGTGACAGAAGAAAGTTCTATAAATATATAAATAGAATGAAGAAGGGATTTTAGGATTAGTCCTATTATGTGTATATGGATCTCTTTTGACAATAAATGACACATATTTTTTGATTAGCTGCTAAATGTAATTAATAACTCAGAACGTATGAACATTTTAGATTTAACTCCTGATAATATTCATGAAGAGTTACTCTCATTTTCTGAAAAAAATTGATGTCTTTCTTAAACATAAATGCAAATACTGATAGATTACCTGCTGAACTACTCAAAGCTAGTGGAAGAAGCATTAAGGCACATATTAGGCTGATAAGTTTGAAAATACCTATATGTGGAAAACCCAGACCACGACCAACCCGAAGGCTTGTGGTAGCTGTTTGTGTGGCCGGAAATACCTATATGTGAAAAATACCATCAGAGAATACCAATCTGTATTCTACAAACAAAAATCAATATTAAAACAGATTTTTATATAAAAGAAAATTTGGAAAATGACTGCAAAAGTCAAAAAGGAAACTTACCAGATATTGACTTTACTGCATATGATACAGTGAATATAAATGGCTTATATCATGCACTGAAAAATTTTTGTATACCATAAAAATTAATTTAATTGATAAAAGTTTCAGTGGAAAATGCAAATACCCGGTTAGAATCCAAACATAATTATCTAATCCACTTAACCATATTAGTTGAGGATAAGATGCGTTGGCATATCACTTGTTTAATATTGTCCTATCAGAACTTGCAAACCAGTGGCAAGATATTTCATACATTTGCACAAATACTAACTTATGCTGACAATATACATATAATTGCAAGATTTAAGGAAGCAAACAAGGCCTTAAGACAAGCAATCAAGAAAATAAAAATGGTCATTAACCAAGACAAGACTAAATACTTATCAATTACATTTAATTAAGTAATAGACTAAAATCAATATTTTTTAACAACTGTAAATTTGGAATTCTAGGTATAATTAAAATGCTTTGATGTACTGTTAACAATACAGTAGAGCTTGCAAAATGCTTTGGACTATTGAAAAATGTTCATGTTAATTTTTACTCATAAAATGTGGGAAATTTTAAATAATTTAATAAAACAATTATTATAGTTCTTAGATACTAAAATGCTGAAAAATTAAAATAGAGCTAAAAATCTGCACTTATGTGCTTAACAAAAATAGTACTTGAATAACACTTTTTATTCTTTTCCATACTTATTATTATGCATATGCATATCCAGTAGACAATATTAACAATTTAGAAAAACAAATTGTTTTCACTCTTTTTTAAAAACACGGCTGCTTTACAAATGTTGAATTTAGATTTTTCTTCAAACTGAAAGCCTTTCATTCAATCACAAACATTTTACAAAATTTTCAGAAGTAAAATATTTAAGCTTTGAAAAGCAGCACAATACTGAAAGGCAACAATCAATACATTCACATTTGCTTATGCTTTGAAAGCTAACCAATGTTAATAAATTAACTTACAAAACTTCATTAAAGAAAGAAAGCATATGTCAGTTAGGTGGCGACAATTGTTTCTAGGGTGTTATAAGCCTGCCTTTTCTGGCTAAATAAACAGCATACGCTCTTAACAACTTCTAAAAATGAACTGTGACGAGATAGGCAAAAAGCAATTCAAACAGAACATTTTTACTGCCTTGCTGCAGTCCATTCTCACTGATTGTTGAGGGTATATACTCTTAATTTGGCTTGACGAATAGGCTTATAATACCCTTGAAACAATTATCATCACCTAATTAGCATTGCCTGCTTTCTTCAAGGAAGTTTTGCAAGTTATTTTCTTACACACAGCAGTTTCATTTATATTAACCAATGTTATTTTGGTTTATACAGATAAACATTTTTACTTATAGAATTTTTCTAAAAATGCAAAAATCCTGCTTCACAAGATTCTGGTGAGACAAGTTCTAATTTATGGGTACAAAAGTTTCACTCTCTCTGTGTCTGACAAAATGCTATTTTGGTGTTTTTAAGAGAAAAGTCTTATGCCGTATTTACAAATCTGTATAAGCAGGAGGACTTAGATGATAGAATATTGAAATTTATGAACTCTATAAAGAACCATACATTTTAAAGTAAATAAAAATTTAAACAGTGGAATGAGCAAGAGTTATAAAGAAAATACAGCACAAATACAGTTATAATGAAACACCCAGTAAAAATGATATTATCATTAGAGCCCAGATTTTGCCCTATTCCTTTCCTGATTATAGAATTGTTGGATTCTATATAGAATTATAGAATTGTTGGATTCATTTCTAGCTCTAAGGGGTCCACTATCCAAATCTTATAGTGCCTATAAATCTTATAATGCATATTTTTAGATTAGCACCTATATATGCCTATTTTAAGGAATTAACCTATTTATTATTTATCTTCCCCACTTATTGGGAGCAAAAACTTTGCCCTAATATTGTTTTTAATAATTTTTTTAAATATCTATTTCTTTGTATCTCCTATATATAGAGCTTAGATAATGATTGATATGGATTCAGCATCAAATTCTGAAGAAGATAGGGTGTTCACTAAGATTTTTACTTCCGGTTCTTTTCCCAGTTCCAGTTCAACATTTTTCATCTTACTTAAAATGTCTATTTTATCAAGATTGGTTATATATAGAGCTTAGATGATAACTAATACAGATCCAGCATCAAATTCTGCAGAGATTTCAATTTCCAGTTTCGTAGAACTGCTGCTTTTACCAAAAATTTGTATTACTGTATGAAAGAGGTAAGCAAAAAAGTTAAAAATAATTGCAACACTTTAGACAGCTGGGACAGTGCCACTCAATTTAAACCCGAACCAGGGTGGCAACCACAGGTACTGTACCACCTTTCCTCTAGCCCATCACCTCTCGGGTGGACTTTTGACTCTACAGACTTAACATGTCTATACTCAGCATACACACAAAGATAGTTTTAGGTAGAAAGTATTGAACCAGGGTCTACCATGTATGATCTCACCACCTTAACAACTAAGCTAACTTGACTCAAATAGGATAGCCACATATGAAAATACTCAATAGTTAAATACCCAGACTGAAGTAAACTTACTGACACCTTAGATGTGCTTAATGGGGGTGGAGAATATATTGTTGACCTGCAACCCAGCGAGTAAGAGGACTTTATATACACTCTTGCGAAATCATGTGATGTGGATCAGGCTTTCTTAAATTATTAGAACATTTTGATAGATTGGAGATGTTCTTTTACACCAGCAAATATTGAAATGTATCAGATAGTAAATTGTTATCAATAAATAAATGAGAATAGTAAATAAAAATGTGTCAAGTGTTTTGCCTTTGTAAGGTATTTTTTCTGGTGTATAAATTGCAAAATAGGTTGTGTGTTAATGTAAAGATTTATAGGTAAGCTGTTTTGTTGTCTTCTTTAACAAAAGGATATATAATTATGACTTGATTAACAGTAATTTTTAGCTTGCGACTGGACTAGTATAGTGTTCCTATTTACTTTTCAGTGCCTATTTTTATTGCTTATTTTACCTTTTCAGTGATTATTTCACAAACGTATCTTTTGAGATTTTTAGTGCCTATAAATCTGGGCTCTATTGACTATCAAACGAAGAAACAAAAGATGAGTTTAAGACCAAAAATTAAATTAGTTTATTGTTAAATAAGAAGAGTTAGTAAAATTGAAGGAAGAGGTGTGACTACCAACAGATTCCTGGAAAACCCTGCTTAAGACAATCATGGACAAAGGCTATAGCACAAGATGATTTATAAACAAGAATTTTATTACTGCTGTGCATAATTTCTATATTTTTTAGCAGACTGTAAGTAACACCACCCATCCATTATTTTTATTAAAGATAACTTTCGAAGGCACATGGTAAAAGTGATAATGTTATAACTTTGAAACTTAAACAATAATCATATTAGTGTATATATTAGCCACTAGTTACAGTAGGTTAGCTGAATCATTTAGATAATGAGGGCTACAAATGTTTAAGATAATAAAATACACAATCTTCAGTTAAGTCAACATTGGGCAAAAAATTCTATTATACATCTACATAAGGATAGAATTGGAAGATTATATATCACATGTTCTAATATCTTATTCTATTAAAACATATTTCATGAACTTCATAACTTAAACTAAGATATGTAAGGTAAAAATGATAAACTAATTAAAATATTCTTGCACTTACTCTTATACATCAACATTTGATACCTAAATATTGGTACAAAATATTTTGTATTTTATTACATCCTGTAGCATGATAATGAGCAATTTAAAATGGAATGACTTATAACTAAAAACAGATTTTCAGAAAATACTTGTGAAAATCATATGGTGAGACTGAATGGTCTTTATATGTCTACAAATTTTTCTATTAAAATCACAGTATAATTTATTTTTAACAAAATATATCGAATATTTATAAATATTTTAACATGTATTATATTTCAAAACTTTTATATTGAATTATAAATTTTTTGAAATATATATATATACATACTTTAACAATTTAAATCTTTTGATAAATAAATGAATCAAATAACATAATTTAATAAAGATAAAACTATAAATTTTTATCTTTTTTATTAAATACACTTTTTAAAATATTGCAACAAATAAAATTGCACAACTTAAATAAGAACATTGATAAAACTTTAACCAAAACAAATTTATAATATAGTTTGATGCTTATAAAATAACTGAAAGTAGAACAGGTACAGACCCTAGAATGCATTTCAAACAATTAAATAAAAATGTCCTTTTATGTCATACATTTACCTATTTGCATCATTTGGGAGGGAGAAAATATCTTGCTCTCAACACTAACTGCTAACAGTGTACGATTTTTTTATTTATACAACTATATTAGAAGAATTAAATTCATAGCAAAGAACATAGTTTAACACCTACATCAATGTTTAAAGTTCAACTTTTGATTGATAAAGTAACAATAATTGTAACCCCAGCAGATTGGAAAAGAGATAGGGAGTTAAAATTCATTTTATTTCTTTTGAATAGAAAGGTCTGAATTTTAAACTTTATGAAATGCAGGTTAGAATGGCATTGCTAATATTTGAAAGTCATTAGTATTCATATTAGGAAAGTAATATAAGCAAAATACAAAGCATCTTCATAGAATTACAGTAATAAGACACACCATAATGTTTTCAAAATACAGACACAATGAATTTTTAATATATGAAACCTAAATAAGTACAGCATTTTTTTATTTATATGCAGAAAATATAAAGCATTAGTCATCTAACAATAAAAGGCAAACATGAAAAATCTGCTTTTATTAAGAATCAAAATCAAGACTTATGATCTTAAAACAGATGGCTGGTAAATATGCCTATTGTTTATCTTGTTGGCTATAATTATTCATGATTTTCAAATATACTATATTACATAGTTGTGCATTAATAAAGTCTTTCAAAGTAATGGATGAGACGTAAGCCCACTGATCTTAAAATGGAAAACTCATCATTTGAAACAACAAAGCCACCAGTTCCTTATGAACAATTAATATACTTCCAGACTATATGTATCAGTCTCATTAATGTGTTTATAATCCGTTAGAAAATAAAATAGGATGATAATGTGTAAAACATGCATACATTACAGAAAAGGTTTGGAATAATCTGTTTGTACTGATTCATTCTTATTTTGCAAATATGATAACTCTTTTACAAGTTATCATAGTAATAAAATCAAAAAAATATGTTTGGATAAAATAAATATTTTGATAAAATTTAATGCAATAAAATAGTGATTATACTGTATTATAAACATGAATAAATATTTATAAAAAATAAATTACAGAATCATCTATACAATATAATTTTCGCATAGTTCAAGAAAATATTTATAAATACTTTGTAGGATTTGCAATGATGAAATATAATTAAGTATATAATTAAGTATATAATTGCCTGCTTAAAAAAAAAAAAATATTGCATTAACCCATTCAATTTTTTTTTAAATTAAGAAGTAAGTTTTCCAAAACCTTAATGATCAAAATTAAAAATACTTCAATAAAAATTAAAAATATTAGTGAAAACTCAAAAATATAGTTCGATAAATAATTTATAAAAATTGCAATATTTATAGTACTTGACTTGACTAACAGGTTACTCAACACTTCTTATACACTTTAAATTCAATACTCTGGCACATACACACAAACATAAATAATTAGAATTAATATTACTATAACAAATAAAAATATATAATGCCTTTGAATAAAATGGCACTATTTCATAAACAAATTTCCTCAACCCCAAATTCTCATTTAAACAATTAATATTTTAGCATAAATTAGTCAGATAAATATGCAAATATCTAAAAGTATGTACAGTAGTCATGTTTAATACTCATAAAATAAAAACAGCTGCCCTAATGAACTTATGTTATCTATGAACTGCAATGAACAAAGATGTTAATAATCATGGGTCAGATATGGCTAAACTGCCAAAAAGGCATGCATTCCTGGCATACATTTTAAACCACAGTTTGAAATATATGCATTTTGTATCAAGAAATTTTATATATTTTGAAAATTCTTAAATATACAACTATAGAAAAAAATTTGCTGAAATGTACAGAAAATTTGCTTGATTATATTTTAATGACAGTTCTGTGTATAAATAAGGACACAGGATTCAGCAAATACACTTTCCTGCTTGCATGATGTAAATAGATTTTACACATCAGAAGGTAGCTATAATCAAGTCTAAATATAGTTTGAACAAACATGATAATGTTACTCTAGTATAACAAATTTAAAACTAAAAATCTGTTATAAAAAACTAATTATTTTTTTTATCACTGCTATTAAAGAAATTAATCAAGTTGAGTTTCTTAATTTCTTATAGTAAAAAAAAAACTCAAGCAGGTATACAAATTAAAATTATACCAGTACATTATAGAAAAAAGACAGTCACAGCAGAAAATAAATTGCTTAAATAAAATTATTAGAATGTAAATTTAAGTTATTAAAAATAATTGTTTTAACAGGGGAGTTCAAAAGCATTTAATTTAAATAAATTTAGAATTTAATAACAACATATAAACATAAAACAATAATAACATATAAACATAAAACATATAAACAAAATTAAAAGTCAGAATATTTTAATCATACCAGACACCAGACAGCTGCATGTGTGAGAGAGGAGAAGGGAGAATTTGTACATAATTACAAATAAAATGTTTTAAAAGAATTTCATGGAATGAGCATAAACTACATAACAACATGTAGTCTTCAAAATTATTTTTCCTTTTTAATCAAAATTTTTATTATTTCTTGATAAGAAATATAAAAAAATAGCACACTTTTTACAAGAAGAAATATGAACAAATTCTACTTTTTTATTTTACTGTGTAGTAATATTCAGGTTAATCCTGGATCCCTTATTCAGAAATTCTCAAATTGTAATGAACTTCTTGTATTAAAGATTCCTAAAAGGATATTAAAAATATACATTTAACAAATTGGAGGTGCTACTTTAATTCAGAATGAAAATGTACAAAAATTTAGCATTGAAAGTCAGACGCTATCAAGGATCAAACTGCACTTTATTTTATTTTATTTATACAAACTAAAATTTTCATTAAAACTAATTTCTATACATATTATTATAGTTTCAAAGTAATTTAGCAATAAAACTACAATTAAAAGTTATTATACCTTAAGAGTTTAATGCTTTAATAACTCTTTCTTCTAACATTCTGTATCGAGATAGCATTGGACCATACACCTAATTACAAAAAGTAGTCATTAAAATAGAAATCTTATATGTGAAATAATGTTTTATTCTATAATTTGTACATACCTGTGAAGCATCTTTAGAGGGCACAGCACTTAAATTAATACCAAGTGGTTCTTCAAACATTTTCTGGAAACAAAAATCTTCACCCAAAAGACCTAAGTTCATGAACATTAAAATTAAACAATTAGAGATTCTATTTAATGCCAAATGTTAAAAATAGAGGAACAATCAATTAACAGACAATATTAGTGCACTGTGCATACCTACAAATTCTTTTTGCAGAATTCAAAACAAATACACTAGGTTTTTAATAACAAAATATCCTAATTTTGAATTTGTAGACCACAGGCCATTAAATAGTAGTTAGTCAATGAGCAACTCAAATAATCTTATGAAGGAGTAGAAAATTTTCTGTTGATGCAATATTTGATGATGTACAACATTTATTAAAAATCATTTAATATGCAACAAATGTTCATGCTCAAATAAAATGAATTTTGAAATTTTTCATGTTGGAACAGCCCATTAAAGATATGATTTTTTATACCATACAAATCATACTTTAAACCCTGCATAACTATGAACTGTTCTATAAATTGTAATGTATTCTAGTAGCTAATGTCTCAAGGATAAAAAATAATTGGATCAATTATTATATTAAAATAATTGTATTCAAAATATATTATATAACTTATTTATAACATTGAACTTTAAATTATGCATATACAAATTTTTATAATGTATTGCTGTTAATCCAATTTGTATAACTCTACTAAAATTATAAAATCAAAGAGATGTGCATTTCTTCATATAATATATAATTAGTGAAAACAGCAAAGAGATTATATTAATAAATATATGCTCTAATTTATGATTCAACTATTTATAGAGCATAGTGGATATATATATTTTCTGAATTCTGATAATGAATAATATACATAACATTAATCTTTGCATTTCAAATAAAGTATTTTTAATTTCAGTAAAACTGGTAGAAAAAATATGAATTACTTTGTATTTACAAAAATAAATTTGTACATTTCATAAGTCTTCGTAGGTCTTAAGTTATTATGGATCATATTTGTGAATTTTATAATGTACTCAAAATTTTGGTGCGTATACCAACAAGCATGAAGCATATAAAGATGGATATACAGGTGCTATTACTTAACCCTTTCGGGACGGCGGCATTCCGAAACTACCGTGGCCCAAAGGACGAAGCACTTCGTTTCCGAAATGTGCCCAAAAGACGGCTATTTGTTTGTGCTAAGCCTAACTCTCGAAAAAAATTCACTAAAAATCACCCGTTCAACACAGCATTCTACTTTTTTCAGGAAGAAAGGAAATACTTATTTTCTATTTGATGTATATTTTTTATACAAATTTTCTTTTATCAAAATATTAAAAATTTTAGTGTATATATGTTTTAGGTACAGATGGATAATTCTTTGGCATGTCCTTCCGATTTTTTAAAACTGTACCACATACATGCGTATTCTTAGACAACAAATACTTTGCAAGTACAGGAGAGGTAAAAAATGTATCCAAATACAAAGTATATCCTTTTCCAAAAAGTTCACTCAGAAATGTTTTCACAACGCGTTCTCCATACCCACCATCAGAGCTTGATAATCCCGTGTCCTTTCCAGTATACACAAGGAAATTCCATTTATAGCCTTATTCCGATTCTGACGATTTATATATTTTTATTCCATATCTGGACCTTTTCGATGGGATATATTAATGAAATCCCAGCCTTCCTTTCCATGAGAACATAAATAACCTAATCATGTCATTGCCGCACATTCCTTTACCCACCCTCCCCCATCCACTAAAAAAAAAATACTCTCTTATATTCCTCTAATTCAACAATGAAATCAATAAAAGACTCGGAACTCAATTATAAAATTGTTTATGCTGCGAGAAGTGAACTGTCTGCTTACGCTACAGAACCATGTTTCATCCCTCCAAATGGAGAAATAATTCATTGGATTCTCCTTGTGCCAAGGTCAAGTATCTACAAAATACATTTAAGTTGCTTCCACGGGCATTTAACGCCATCTAGTAGACAAATACATTCAAATGAAAACATTCCACGTAGAAACACCAATACGTGCCAGTCATCCTTTAGGGTAAAATGTCCTCCGGCCCGAGTGCGTGCCGTTCGTCCTTGAATGCAAGTTCACAGCTAGCATGTGGGCGTGCCGATCGTCGCGAAAGGGTTAAGTGTGCATATCTCTGTATATTAGTTTATAGAGAATTCAAATATCACATGTTTAAAAATTTATGCAATGAATCATTATATAGAGAAATTTTCTATATAAAGTAAAATTAAGATATCTATGATTATAAGATTTTAAAATAGAATATACATTTATTAATTCTCAAGTGTTTGTTATGTCCTATCTAGGCACTTCCTGAAAAGGTAGACATGAAATTTAATACAAGGGTCAATTACTTGATAAAACCCCTAGGGAAAATCCAATTCTTCAAAACACTCATTTAGTTCATTTGAAACACTGTAAGATACTATAAGAGATTTAACCATTTTTGCGAACAACACCAGAGTTTAAAACACTAGATCCTTATGTGAATGGTAAAACTGGAGTGGAATTCACAAACAAGACACTGAATCTGTCAGTGCATATGGGGAACGAGGATATGATTCCTGGAAATGTGAATGTCTGTGATGAAGATGTTTGCGTGAAAACTTTTCTTATCATTGACTATCATTATTATTAGATTTTAAATATCTTCACTTTATGGATGGGGTAAAAGAGCTTACAGAGACCTGGGAATTGAAAACTGTCAGTGAACAAGGGACAGAGTACCAACAGTCACATTACGGATACACAACAAATGGGGCTAGGGGCAGAGCCCCAAGCTCTGAGGAGTGGTAAGCATAAGTGAATAGAGGGTGGTCATATGCACTGGTGGAGTTGAAAGAGTTTCTGGAGTGAGCTCTGGGGGGTTGATAACTGACAGAATACAAGGGGTGGAGTCCCGACAAGCATATTATGCCTGCATAGCAGACAGAACAATGAACTCAACAAGCATAGAGTGAAGCCCCCAACTTGTGGAGGGAGTTACTGGGTTGGGGAGCATTATCAAGCAATGGACAGTTCCCTAGTTATATAAATAATTATATAAATTATATAAAATACAAACCGTGCTTTGCTCTAAGAGCTGATCCTAGACAAGCAGAATTGGGTACATCTAGTACATAAACAGGCATGTTAAATACATCAGATAAAACCTATAATAAAAAAAAATATTTTTAAATAAATGCCACTGTTTGAACTAACACAGAATACTTAAATTAAAAAGATATATATTCTAATTTGGTGTTTAAAACTGTATAAAACTTTGGTGTTTAAAACTATACTTTCATAAGAAAATATTGCTAAAACAGTACAAACAAGTTATTATCTCACTTTACTACTGACTATTTATAAGAGTGTTTCTACATTATTAAAACATGAAAAAAGGAAGGATTTCCTAAAAGTTACAAAAAATTATAAAGTTCTAACTAAACATAAGAATAGAGTTAATTTTAACTTTTAGTATCCAAATAAAAATAACAAAAATTATCAATTTAAGTTCACGATGTCTGATAATTTAAAATAATCTTAATGAAAAAAAAAATACAGAAATTTAAGAAAAAATTGTTTAAATTATGCAAAAGGAAAATGAGAGCCATTGATCAGTAATTACTTGAATTAGAGATTTATTAGTGGATGCTCCACCTGTTGCAATAATTCTTGATGCAGAATCTAAAACAAAATTACACTTTAAGAAACACTTCAAAAATACAATTTTTTTTTTAAATTATAACAGAATATTATAACAAACTGAATTTGCTTGTGTAAAATGTGATGTAAGAAAATGTGAAACTTGCAGTGATTACAAGTCGCAAAATGGGCAGCAATGAAATCTTAACATATAAAAATATTTCATGAAAATTTTGTAAGAAGAAATGCTACCTCAACAGATAATCAATCATTTGAATAAATATAAAATACCATAAAACCACCCAAATAAATGCTAATAAGATCAAGGCATGTGCAGCCCAATTGAAGAATGTTGGGAAATAAACTTAACTAGCCACCTTCAACAACTAGCCTGGTCATTTATAAAAAGTGCTTAGCTTATAATAGCTCTGAGAAGTTTTTGATAGCATTCTTTATGGAGGGAACTTATTGCAGCAGTACACTGTTGATTTATTCACTATAAAGGTACCTAGGCTGGTACTCCCATGTATATGCCTGGGGTCAATACATTACACATTATAGCTAATGATAGATATCAAGATTGCAGAAATTGTACCAATAGAACTAAAAGTAGAGAAATATATTGTCTCAGCTATGCACTTGGTGATCCCCTGCTGTACCCCAGTACATGTCCAGTGCCTCTTACTATACAAGCAAGTAAAAAAAAGCCTATTAAATATCTGCTTTCGACTGACCATTGACAAATTAATATTAAACAGGCAACTTAGAATTTATTTCAAATTTTATTTTGATATTTTACAACACAATGAAACTTATTCATATGCTGATGAGACAATCATGGCCTAATTTGCAGTAGTATTATGTAAAGAAGTAAAAACTTTCGTGAGTTTCTGAATAGCTGATGGACTTTTATAAATATAGAGCTATTATTAGATACTAACCATGAGTTTTGGGAGCATGAATTAGTTGACAAAGAAGATGGACACATACATAGTGGCACATGTTTTTATAGCATAAATGTTACAACAATGTTACAACAATGAATTTACTTATAATGATGAAACTTACTGACTGTTATAGTGAGTACTCAGTGAGCTGTTTTGTAGAAGGTTTTGGAAGTAACTAAGAATCTAATAAATTTAAGAATCTTGACCCACTCTAAAAATCAAACTTTCTCAAAACAAGCTAAAAATTACAAATAAATCAGAAATGTTGAGAGAAAAGCATTTTGTCAAATTCAAAATTATTTTGAATGATAGTAACACATTTTCTTGAAACATTTTATTAATTATATGCATAGAAATATTTATCTATTAAATTTAACTTTTTATATTAATTTTTAAATACACTAATGTTTGCAAAAACAACTATTGTATTTAACTCCAAAATGGTATCAACACTTAAAAAAATAAATTCCACTCAGCAATTTTACAATTGATGAAGCAAAATGGGAGAATATCCAGTGATTTACCTTGCTAGATTTTAATAAATGCGTCTCCCAAAATCAAAACACTACGACAGAACAAATTAAATAATATATGTGTGAATTTGGTTGAAAGATTAGTTGTTTTTAAAGTAAAGTCAATACAAAATAATAGAGTTGTGATATGTTTGTGCTCCATGGCTGTTTTTAGCAGATTCGAGGCAAATTTACTAGGACACAAAATTTAAAGTTGATATTAAAACATTATGAACATCCATACTACGATTAAATATAAATTAACACATGAAATAATGTAAGACTAGCAGTCACTAAATATAGCAACCAGTTTTTATAGAAATCAGTTTTTTAGGCAATACTGCATCTACTGCATCGGTACAAAAGTCACAAAGCAATAAAAGTAGGTCCAAGTTTAGCATGAGCAGGTAGAATGAGCCCATTGCAGAGTAAAAAAAAATCAATGTGAAAATGGTATCAAAATTACAGCAAGTGTCACTAAGATAGATAAAAATGAAGATTTTAAAAACGATCCCCATCCTGAGCCTGGCCAACTACCCCCTTCTACCACAATTCTAAGATAGATAAAATTGAATAATTTAAAAAGCTTTTTACAGCCCAAATATTTTGCATACCCTGACCTCCCTTATGTTCGTATGTCACAGCCAATCACGATTGACTGTCAGGATATATGCTAATTAGGCAGTCATTGAAGATACCAGTATTTTGAAGGATTTGAGGAGGTGCATTTAAATGCTGATGCAAAGTGTTTATAACTTTGTAGGATTGTTTTTTATAATACAGGGTGAGTCAGAACTCTTGGGCCAAACTTTAAAGGGTGATAAATCACATCTAAACAAGCAATTTTTGTCATACAAAGCAGGGTCGTAACACAAGAGGTGAACTGCTAGATGTCGCTGACATTGAACGCAGTGACAAATGTGTCAGAACTAGCCAAGGTTTAAGGTGATTGCCTGATCTCTCCTGTCTCGACCTTTTTCTTATGGGGCCATATGAAAAGTCCCATCTACGATAGCCCCATTGACTCCGATGAGGACCTTGTTGCTAGGATTGCTGTTGCTGCGGCGCTGTCCAAGATATGCCGAGTGCTGTTGCTAATGTGCGCCGCTCATTACGTTGCAGGTATGAAGCCTGCATTACTGTTGGTGGTCGCACTTTTGAGCAGTTTCTGTAACTTTGGCCATGCATTCTGCAATTTCTATCAGTAAAACGTACTTCGTGCTTACACTGTCATTTTTGTGTTTCCTCTTTTCACGAGAGTCATCATTTCCTCATTTCATGAGATACCACCTAGTGGTTCACCTCTTGCATTATAACTCTGCTTTGCATGATAAAAATAGCAAGTGGCACAAGTTAGCAAAAACTACCGGCATATCTTGGACAATGCCGGCAGCAACAGCAATCCTAGTAACAAGGTCCTCGTCGGAGTCAATGGGGGTATCATAGATGAGACTTTTTATATGGCCCCAAAAGAAAAAGTCAGGACAGGAGAGATCAGGCAATCAGCTTAAACCCTGGCTAGTTCTGATGCAGTCATCACTACGTTCAATGTCAGCGACGTCTAGTGGTTCACCTCTTGCATTATGACCCTGCTTTGTATGACAAAAATTGCTTGTTTAGATGTGATTTAACACCCCTTAAAGTATGGCCCAAGAGTTCTGACTCATCCTGTATTTGTGTTTCTATGGCTGAAAGATGAATGACAGATAGTGAGAGCTGGCATGCTATCGGACGCATTGAAGCTGGACAGTCAATCAAAGATGTCTCTATTTTCTTTGGCGTTGATCATATGGTAATTTCTCGATTATGGAAACAATTCCAAACAAGTCAAACAGTTGTCCAGAGACCTGTGTCCAGTTGTCCAAGGGTGACCATCCCCTCTGAAGATTTGTATATTGCTATAGCATCCAAGCAGAATCGACGAGCAACCTCCACAACTGTTACATCCATGGTTGCAGCGGCACTTAGTAAGACAATATCTGCCAGTACTGTGTGCCGAAAGCTCCATGTGAAGGGACTGTATGCCCAAGTACTACGGTTTCCCGGCCGCCCATTTTTGCTGCTCTATATCTTCGGATGAGTCGGACGGCCTGGGGTTTCGATCCAAGTACCATGTTTTTGTGTTCCACTAACCAAGCCAGAGGAGCAAGATTAAAGTGGTGTCGTCAACATGTCAATTCGACTGTCTCAGATTGGTGCAACGTCCTGTTCATAGATGAGTCCAGATTTGCTCTGGAATCAGATGATAAGCGTGTAAGGGTCTGGAGAGAATGAGGTACATGCAATCAGGCCAAGAACATCATCAAACATCACACACTCAGAGGTGGCACCATCATGGTGTGGGCTGGAATTTCAATGGGATATCACACAGAGCTGCACATCTTTAAAGGTGGTTCTGTGACGGCTGTGAGGGATCGGAATGAAGTCCTAGACCCCATTGTAACACTTCTTGCTGCAGCAGTTGGTCCTGATTTCCTCTTTATGGACTATAATGCCTGTCCACATCGAGCTAACATCGTTGACGAATACCTGGAAAGTGAGGGCATTTCTTGTATGGAATTGACAGCGTTTTCACCTAACCTTAATCTCATTGAAACCCCTTAAGATGCCTTCAGGCATACTGTCTCTGCACATTTACCTTCTCCAGCCAGTCTCAGACAGTTGGAAACTGCCCTATTAGAGGAATGGTCATTGCTCACATCTGCAATGGTTGATCACCTCATTGAAAGCATGGAAAATCATTGTAAAGTTTGTGTGAAGGTCCGGGGTGGTCACATACCATATTAATGTAAGTTTTGTTTGCCTTTAAACATAATTTTGTCAATGAGCCAAATGTGATGTCATCATATAACTTACGAAAAGTAAATATTTTTTTCATCTTTGTACATAATTCTTGTTTTCTTTAATGCATAAACACATTTGCTACCTTCATGTACAATTTTGAGTTAATCAAAGCATTACTTTTCTATTTTTATTGATTTTGCCATCCGTGCTTAACTTTTAGAAGCCAGTGTATTAATACCTATGGAAAATCCAAGATCTTCAGCATGAATTCTTTTTGCAAGGAATTGTCCTTCAACTAATGCTCTTACTTCTACCTCTTTAGAGAATCTTTGAACCTACAATTTGAAAAAAGTAAAAATACACTAAAGATTCAAAAGTAAATATATTATGTCTATGCATACATTTATAGAGATGGGTTATTTGAATGCATTTCATATCTAAGTATTGTTTAATTAGAAAATTCACAAATGTAGTGAATAAAAAGGGTACCAAAAATTTTGATATTATAAGATAATAATTTTCTTGAATTTTAAAAACATCTTCTTTTAAAATTTTTATTTATTAACTATAACATGTCTATGTATGCCTTAACAGATACAATACACAGAAACTTAAATAACTATATTTACAGTTTTAATAAATATGTTTACCAAAACTGTAAATATAGTTATCTAAGTTTCTGTGTATTGTATCTGTTAAGGCATATATAGACATGTTATAGTTAATACATAAAAATTTTAAAAGAAGATGTTTTTAAAATTTAAGAAAATTATTAACTTATCAATATTTTTGGTACCCTTTCTATTCACTACATTTGTGAATTTTCTAATTAAACAGTACTTAGATGTGAAATGTATTCAAAAATATGTATTGTATGATTAAGATTAGCTGCTTAACACACCAAATCAAAACAAGCCCCAAAAAGGTGAGACTGAGATTTGATTGTCGTTTCAATTTGAAACACAAAATACTGAAAGAGCATGGAGGTATTTTTGAGCTTGATTATAACTGGAATAGTAACATATGCATTAACTACTTAAAACAGGAAAAGACAAGATTTTCCATATTTAACCTAACATAGTATTTCCATTTAAAATATGTTTCTAAAAATAAAATATTTAACTATAATTGGATTACATTCAGATAATATGAATGAAGATCAATGAACACATACAAAAATTGTAATATAAATTTAAACATCCATATTGCTAAAAATCATCTTATTTTTATATTAAAGTGATGAATTAAAAGTGAACGCTGATGATACATGTTAACCTTAAAAAAACGACAGACTCAATCGATTCCGAGACAAATATTGGTCTATTTGAAACATACTGCTGGCAGGTACACTTAACAAGAATAATTTTAAATCAGTACAATGGGAAAATAATTTGAAAATAAATAATACAAGAAAGATCAATCATGCATAAAGCATTAATTAAAACACTTTGCAACTGAAATGCAAGCTTATTTACATTTTAAGCTGATTCAAAAATTGCCACTGACAAAATTCATTTAAAAACTTCACTGAAAAGACAATACTAGTTATCAAGAGTACAATTTGCGAAGTGTTTATTCTGCTTTTGTAGTTTATATTATGTCATATTTATAATACTTCATTATTATAGAAACTAAATCATTTGCTTATCTTATGATTCAAAGAACTAATTTAGTTCTTTGAAATTGTTGTCACTATGACAAACCATTTCATTTCATAAATCATCTACATTTCTATGTAAAAGCAATGAATATTTCATTCATATCAATTATATTCCAGACTCCAGAACTAAATAATTTTGGATGAAAAAAAAATTCAGCAATTTTGATACAACTCACCTTGATTTGTTTACATTCTGTATGATATAGTTTAGCATTAAAATTGGGCTTCATTGCAGGAATCAAGAAAGTTTAGTGATCATTTAAAATAAAAAAAATATTGTAATTGCATTGACACAGAATTTAAATACACAAATAACAAGCAAAAATAAAGTGGTTTTATGATGGATGCAACACTAAATATAAATTTAAACAATCTTTAAACATCTATGGATACACAGCAAAAACAAAATGAAAGCCATATTTTATTTTACAATGAGTCACATATCTCTTCATATATCTGTTCATATAATATGGGTGTAATTATTATTTCAATTTTTATTTAATAAACCTCCCAACTTATTTTGCTGAAATTTGTGTACACACTTTAAGTGACAACTTGAATATGTCCTAAAATTTTCGAAGCAATTTGTAAATTTTAACTCTGCTTAAACAATTTTTGAAAAATAAAGCCCCACAGGGTTCAATCTATTTCATTTTTTAATCTAGGTTAAACTCAAAACTAATTGGGTGATATTATTCATTTTCATTCCTAAACATTCCACAGACTGTCTCAACAACATACTAAAATGCCATTTTAATAAAGTCCTTTTATTATGGAAGTTATTGTGCGAACAGACAGACAGAAGGACTAATATATATTTCATAAACACTTTTTATAGCCACTTAAAAATAAATATCTTTTCTCAAAAAATCTCTCATTTATTTATAAATCATTCTAATGAGCTAGATACAGAAATGTAGCTTGCATGTTAACAATAAACATAAAACAGTAAAAATTTACTCACCAATTCATTATTCTTATTAAATCTGTAATCCCCAACAACAGCAGGAAGGATCTCCATCATATCAAAATACATACCTTGAAATTGAAAAAAGGAAAATCAATGACAAAAAACTAGAGTAATAATTTAAAAATAAATAAAACTTATTTGATAATTAATTTAGTAGCTACCAATGTTCCCGAAATTTCCACGAGGTGTGCTTTCTAAAAGATCACTGAACAACTGCCAAGAACTCTCAGCACATTCATCTCGTATTCTTTCTCTTGTAAGTGATCCATTTTTAAAGCTGAAATCAAATATGAGTTGCAACAGAATGTAGAAATGTAATAACACTGTAGAAAGTGATATAAAGTTTCAAAATAAAGTTTTAAATATTGAATTAGAGAATACCATAACAATGCCATGTAATCTTTACTATCAACTGGGTTGCACAGGATATGCCCATCCAATGATGGTTTTGGATCAGTCAACCACAAAAATACAGTATCACTTGTACCTAAACTGATAGCCATGTCACCTTTGTTCAACTGGGTTCCAGCAAGTGATGCTAAAATAAAAAACAAAAATAAATAAATAATGATCTTTCTTATTGAAAGAAAAAACAATTCTACATAATAAGATGCAAAGATCACTACCACCATCACATCAGCACTGTTTGATCATTTTGATAGTTATCAGAAAAGGAGCAGGTGCTGAGACATAATGCAAGTGTTGCATAAGTATTGGGGTTCAGACACTTCAATGTGCAAAATACTGCAACTAGCAATTATCATATCACCACCCTTCAACTGGTATCACAGTTTTAGCCCCTCATCAAGGCAAGTAATGAGTCAACTAAGGGGAAAAGGCCATATACTGGAGAATATAGAAATCATTTACCAGTGAGCATTACTTCTTTTATTTTATTTTGTTCTAGAAGAGATTAACACATTCAACACACTTACACTGATGTAAAATCTAAATAGTACCTAATAATAGAGCATTTTTGTATAGAAAATAAAAATTTGGAGGGTGATGATGTGTAGGCTGCAGTTTTCTCCATATTTGTAATGTGTTTGAAAAATAATTTGATTAAATATATATATATATATTAACCCTTTCTGGATGGTTGACGCGCTCGCGCGTCGACTACGAACTTGCATTCAAGGATGGTCATCACGCATTTGCATTGGAGAAAACTGTACCCTAAAAGACGGCGGTTATGGATGCACGTTTTCATATGGAACGTTTTGATTTGTCGACTAGATGGCATTAAATGTCCATGTGAACAACTCCAGTGTATTTTGCAGATACTTAACCTTGGCATAGGAAGGATTGAATTAATTATTTCTCCATTTGGAGTGGTGAAACATGGTTTTGTAATATAAACAAATAGAGCACTTCTCGCAGCATCAGCTATTTTATAATTGAGTTCCGGTTCTCATTTTGATTTTAGCCTAATGATTTCATTGGTGAATCATAGGAATGTAAGAGAGTATTTTGTTTTAAGTTTGGGTTTTAGAGGAATGTGCAGCAGTGAAATTATTCGTTTATTTTGGATAAAAGAATGGAAGCAATTAACAAGTACTTTGTATTGAGATTTGTATGAAAAATATACATCAAATAGAATATAAATATTTCTTTTATTCCTGAAAAAAGTAGATTTCTGTGTTGAATAGGTGACTTTTAGTGAATTTTTTTCGAGAGCTAGGCTTAGCGTAAAAAATTAGCCAGCCTTTGGGAACAGTTTGGAAGTGCTCCATCCTTTGGGCCACGGCAGTTCCGGAATACCGCCATCCGCAAAGGGTTAATGCAACTACCATAGTAAAAGAAATATAAAAAACTTGCTTCCTTTCACATATCGCGTTGGAGAACGCGTTGTGAAAACATTTCTAAGTGAACTTTTAGGAAAAGGATATACTTTGTATTTGGATAAATTTTTTACCTCTCCTGTACTTGCAAAGTATTTGTTGTCTAAGAATACGCATATATGTGGTACAGTTTTAAAAAATCGGAAGGACATGCCAAAGAATAATCCATCTGTACCTAAAACATATATACACTAAAATTTTTAATATTTGGATAAAAGAAAATTTATATAAAAAATATACATCAAATAGAAAATAAGTATTTCCTTTCTTCCTGAAAAAAGTAGAATGCAGTGTTGAACGGATGATTTTTAGTGAATTTTTTTCGAGAGTTAGGCTTAGCGCAAAAAATTAGCAGTCTTTTGGGAAAAGTTCGGAAACAAAGCTCTCCGTCCTTTGGGCCACGGCGGTTTCAGAATGCCGCCGTCCTGAAAGGGTTAATAGTAAAATTGTTAGCATTTTACTTTGCATCTTAAATTACATATGTGCAGAAAAGATATGGGAATTTTATAGCTCTCAAAATAGCACAATGTTATACATAGTTTTTATAACAGAAGTAATTCATTTTGTTTACAATATTTACTTATAATATGAAAAATATTGAATATATATAAGACAATTAAAGTTAATTAAGTTACCAGAGATAAATTACCTAATTAATTTAATATTATTTGACATTAGTAGACTTACATTTTCTCAAGCTGCCATCATGCTACTAACACCGACAAAAATCCAAACAGAAACATATTTGACCTTATTTTTGCAGAAGATGACATATGGGTTAAATCAGAAGGCTTCAGAATATTCTACATCATTTCAATAATCAAATTTGATCACACGGCTATGGTTCAGTTTCTCGTGTACTTGAAAACAGTATTGTAGGCCAGAAAAAACAATAAACCTTTCCTTTTATGGATAAGATATTTGGTTTTGGAGAAACTTTGAGCTAGCTATAATTACTTTCCTTATATACATATAATGTATAAGGAAAGTATTGTGATGGGGTCGAAAATTCGAATTCGAGTTTTTGACAGGAGAGCATGTTTCAAGCATCCCGGACACAAATCAGATGTTTTTGAGATGACGTATGTGTGTGAATGTATGTGTGTGTGTATGGGTATGAAAGTATGTATGTGAGAGTATGTGTGTGTGATAGAATGTGTTTCTGAAAGTGTGTGTGTGTGTGTGTGTGTGTCAGTGAGTCTGTGGAGATGATAACTGACGAACGAATGGACCGATTCGAACTAAATTTGGTACAAAAACTACAATCCATGAATACTGGAAGCCTATTGTTTTTATACGCAATCGCATGTTCAGAACCCCTCTATATTTTCGAGTGAAATTTTGAAAAAATCCTCAAAAACTCAAAACCTTCAATAAAGTTACGAAAATCATCATTTCTTATGTAATTTTTCATTAGAAAATTATTAAAATAAATTTTAGAATGCTAGCATTAACCGTTCTCGAGATATTGTACATTTTTCAAAAAAAATATCAAAATATCATATAAAAATTTAAAAAAAATATTACCTATTGTTGAAATTTGTTCACTTTTCATAAGTAATATTATGCAATAAATTGGATGACATCATTCCTGTGGATCTAGCTAGTTCCATTCATGAAAAAATGTACTTTAGGTAATACTTTTGTATTTGGATGCCAATAGTCAGTTATCTGCTACAAGAATAACTTATTTCTCCATGCATAAAGCTTGGAGATATTTTGGAAGAATGTCGCCAACTTGACGATTTTTTTAAATGTTGCCAAATTAACGAAAATGGTGCCAAATTGATAAAAACGATGCTAAATCAATGAAAATGACAACTAGATAATTAAATAATTATTAAAGTATTTTAATATATGAACTATATCACTTTTTGAGAATGCTATCAATATTGATGATAGTTTAGAGTGGCGCGAAGTATAAGTTGAGTATTTTGAAATTATTTTACATGTTATCATCCTGAAAATCGCTGAATGTACAATTCAACGATAAAAACACAGCACCATGGATCTTATGCATTATTTTTTTATTGTAAAACTAGTAAATTCATTGCATTATACCGGGTGGTCAGAATTAAAACACCCCTACTCTGAGCTCTCTATAGATCGAACTACTCAGTGTAAAGGCTCCAAAATTGTTGAACATACTATTCAAGACATGGTGAAAGGGATTACGCGATAAAAAATTAGTTCCAGAAACACCGATAGGTGGAGCTGTACAACAGAAAATATGCTGAAAGGACACAAAATACACATTTGTAACACATTTTATTCGAACATACCAAACATTCATATCACAAGGACCTTATCGATGCAGGGAATGCTTCTCAATATGGTTCCCTTCTTCAAGATGTAAAATCTGCAGTCTGTGGACAGCTTGTTCAAATGCGGATCGTAATTGGTCAATTGAGATGCTTCTCACATGCATATTTTATGCACTTGTATAATATTTTATGCACTATAATATTTTATAATAAATATTTTATGCACTTGTTAAATTTGGTGGATGAATAGAAAGGAAGTAACTTGGTAGTGTGTTGTTTTAGTAGATACTGTCTACCCAGATTTTATTCATACTTTGCTACTGATTAGAAAGTGGCTTATTTGAAGCTTATAGCTTCAAAATATATTAATACCAATGAATTTTAAATAAGAGGCAATTTAGAAAAAAGGTTGATTTTTAAGGTGATATAGAATTTTTTTTAACTTGCTTCATGTTAACATCTATTAATTTCATGAAAATGAAATTCAGATCCATAATTCTTAACTATACTTAATGGGAAAGCATTTGAAACAAACTGCTACCATTAGTTTATTTTTGCATGTGTAATCTAGTTTTTAACACTTTATAATATATTTGAAAAGTGTTTATAACTTGTTCATTATGTCTGTCTGTCTGTCTGCCTGTCCGTTTGCATGATAACTGCCATAAAAATGACTTTATCAAAATGAAATTTTAGTATGTTGTTCAGACAGTCTGTGAAACCTATGGGAATATAAATGAATAATATCACCCAATTAGTTTTGGATTGAACCCAGGTTGAAAAAATGACATACATTGAACCCTAAGGGATCTAATTTTTCAAACATTTTTTAAGCAAATTTAAAATTCACAAATTGCTTTGAAAGTTTTAGAAAATATTCAAATTATCCAATAAAAAATATAAAAAAAAAATTTCAGCAAAATATATTCGATAGCTTGTTAAATAAAAATTAAAATAATAATTACACCCATATCATATGAAGAGATCATGTGAACAACTTCAAAATAAAATATGAGTTCCATCTTGTGTCAAAATCGTGATTTTTAAAGTTCTTTTTAATTTATATTTAGTGTTGTATCTGTCCTAAAATCGCTTTATTTTAGCTTAATTTCTGTGCATCTATATTCTAAAACAACACAATTAGAATATATTTGAGTTTAAATGATCATCAAACTTTGATTATTTCTACAACAAAGCTTAATTTTCATTTATGGAGAATGCAAACACATCAAGCTGTAAGATGAGTTGTATAAGCTGAATTTCTTCAATGCAAAATTATTTTGCTCTGGAGTCTGCAATATAGCTGATATAAATGAAACATTCGGTGATTTTACATAAAGACATAGATGATTTTATAGCAGACTTTTTAGATAAAGTTTTAAGCATAGAGTTAAATTACTTTTACCTCCATGGTTTTAAGTTTTTAAGTAAAATAACCTATTGTAGTATTGTGATGACTGAAAGGAATGAAAAAAAGTGTATTAATGAAATATTTACTACTTTTTCATAGAGAGCCAGGCGATTTATATTTTAATAACGTCATTTGAATAAAGTTATTTTGAAGTTTTATGTTTTCAAATATAATCAATTAATGCAGTATTGTGATAATTTTTAAAATATTACAGCTGAATGTATCGCATTTTAGAGATGTTTAAATAAAATTGCATTGCAGTTGGAAAGCTTTTCATAATCAATGCTTTATGCATGATTGATCTTTCTTGTTTACTATGATGTTAAAAGTCAATAGGACCACCTTATCAAAAATGTTATTGCAAATGAAAATAATTCTTCAATGGAGAAATTAGCAGCAGACAGTGAGAAAACAAACCAATTGCTTTAGGTGTGGAAAACAACTTTAGTTTGTCCATAGTAAAATAAATTTCCTAGGTAATAGGAAAATGCCTAGATTACAAAAGAAAAATGTCATCCCAGAAATGCTAATATATTACAACCTCCTAGAAATATAAAAGATCTACAAAGATTTTTAGGAAAGGGTAACATGTACAACAAATATATACCAAATTATGCTAAACTTCGAAATCTCCTAATAAATTATTCAAGAAAGATATAAAATGGTCTTAATACCAGAAACTCAAGAAGCAATTTATGAGTTAAAAAATATTTTAACTCTGTGTTAACCTTCTTCGATCCCAATTATTCCAGTCATTTGTTTGCTGATGCTTCACTAGGCAGCTAACAGCTGTTTTGAAACAAGAATATTCCCATGGCCTTTATATTTTATAGCTTTCTATTCTAGAGATCTTAAGCTTACAAAAAAAAAATGATGCCATTGCTGAAATATTACTGCTGCAAGCAAGACAGTCACTTCACAACTCAACCATGCCTATAGTATGTTTAAAAAGCATTAAACATCCAGCTTGTGTCATGAGACAATTTAAGGGTTACTAAGCTACTAGAGATGAATAAGGTTACTAGACACAATTTCATTTTATTTGATGTTAGTAAACATATATTTCTCAAGCTGCCATCATGCTAGTAGCACTGGTACAGTCCCAAAGGGAAGTGTATCTTCTGGATGGCTCTCTAAGCATGTCTTTTGGGGGGACATATGAGTTAAATCAGAAGGTTCTGGAATGTTCTACATCATTGGAAATCAGTAGATTTAATAATGATACTGTAATTCAACTTCTCATGTGTCTGTAAACAGCTTCAGGTAGGGGGGGGGGGGCAGAAAAAAGATTAAACAAAATCCTTTTATGGATAAGGTATATGGTTTTGCAGAGACAGTGATGCATTACCAGCTATAATTTAATTATTTGATTAGCTCTAAGATTAATGCAAGTAATTAATCATGCTACAAAATGATGAAAGAATGAATTTGACTAATGACTCGGTATAAGCACAATGGCTTATATCAAGCAATATCTCTCCCTCCCTCTCTCTTTATATACAAGGTAGGATCAAAAAGTTCAGAGACTGAGCTGATATCTTCAACCCTGATTGGAGGAGAGGGGAACTATTTTACCGTGACATGAGATGTGAAAAGGAAGACACAGATCTGCAGTTCAGGGTTTTTCCAGACAATGCATGTCAATGAACTGTAGTTGTTCACGTTCGTCGAAAATAGAAATGGCGTCTGAAAAACAAAGTGCGAATATCAAATTCTGCCAGCATTTGGGGAAATCGCCAACAGAAACATTGCACATGTTGCAGCAGGTGTACGGTGAGAGAGCAATGTGTCGTGCGAAGGTGTTTTAATGGCACTCCCGATTCATGGATGGCCGTGAATCTGTAGAAGATAATCTGTGGACTGGGTGGCTGTTAACATCAATTACGGAGGGCAACATTCAAAAGTTGACAGAAATTGTGCGTGCTGACCGACATCAAGCCATTGCTGAAAAGGCAGAAATTTCGTACAGGAGCGGACAAACTGAACATGCATTGTGTGTGTCAACACATTATACCAAAAATGCTAACTGAAAATTAGTGTGATGAGCGCATGCGGATCTGTGAAGAACTGATTGATGTTGCTGACAAAGATCCAACATTCGTTTCAAAAATTATCACCAGTGATGAGACATGGTGTTTCTTGTATGACCCATAAATGAAACGGCAGTCCTCACAGTGGAAGTCACCATTGTCGCCGAAGTCTGAAAATTTCTGTTTGGACTGTTCAAAGGGGAAGGTGATGTTGGAGGTGTTTTTTGACCAGAAGGGCTTGGTGCATTATGAGTTCATACCAGAAGGGGCAACAGTGAACAAGGAGAGGTACATACAGATCCTGACTCGTGTCCATGATGCTATCCGCCTGAAGTGCCCAGAACTCTGGAAAAGCAAGGATTAGGTGCTGCAACATGACAATGCCCCACTTATCGGTCTTTCATGGTGCAGTCTGCACTAGCCAAACATGGAACATCAACCCTTCCATATCCTCCCTACTCACCCGATCTCACTCTATGTGATTTTTACATGTTCCCCATCTCAAAACGAACTCAAAGGACACTATTTCAAGAGTGCATCTGAGGTTGAAGAAGCTGCAATGGCCACATGGAAGACCATCTCATCCAAAGGTTTCCAGGAATGTTTTCAGCAACTGTACTTGCGCTGGCAGAAGTGCATAGCTGCAGAGGGGGAGTACTTTGAAGGTGGTTGTGTGTAACACATGATATCAATAAATCATATCCATCTAGTAAGCCAGTCTCTAAATTTTATGATCCTACCTTGTATAAATATATTTACAAAAATTTATGCAATTATTTCTGGATGCAGCCATTAGATGATTTTGATGCATTCAAAGTAGCCCACAATTAATTTAAGATACATACTTTCAGTATTGTTAATTTATTAAAAAGCTTCTTAATACATAAATTCAATGCACATGAAATGCAATGAGAAAAACATATGACTATTTTTCTAAGTTAGAACTATAACATATCATTTTAAGTTAAATTAATAAAAAATATAAAAGGTTTGAAAACATGGTTCACATAAGGAAAAGTATAAAGTACCCATACAGAGTATTTAAATTTGTTTTGTAAAAATCTAATTAGTATTTACAAAAAATTCATATTAATTTTCACTCACCAGGATTATCCCCAGTAAATGCCACAACTTTACAGCTTTCAAGAAACCCATAGCGTTCAATTAAATATGAAGAAACTGTACCCTAAAACATTAATAACTAAATTAGTTATAAATTGAAAAATATAAAATATGCATTATGAGTATTAGAAGTAAATAGATATATAACATAATATAATAATTTTATGAAATTACCAAAATTGAGCATGAAGGAATAGGATTTCCAAGTTTTTCTCTCAAACCAGGAGCACACAACTAAAATAAAACAATTTTATTCTTTGAAGTATGTTTATAGATTTTTATATAGATCTTACAGAAAACAAGAGATATAAATGAAATTAATTTAAAGAATAATCTTAAAAGGATTAACAAATTCTATTTTTGACTTTCTTTTTTCAAGCAGTGTTCTCTCTGAAGAAAGAAAAGTCAAACTTAAAATAACAGTCTCGCAGATAGCAAATGGTAGGTTGAGGTGGCAACCATATTATGAGAGTGTGTGTATATATATATATATAAACATTCATATTAGTGCATATTTATGATTCATAGCAGCATTAACTGTGCTTCATTTTATAGTTTTATACAGTTTAAGAATAAAATTATGAATTTTATCAAAAAAATGAATATATATATATATCTTTCAAGCCATCATAATGACACCCGAACAAATATGTGCAAGAAACTAGAGAAAAAAGTTAACCGTCAGTAAGGTCACATTTTTGGTCTTAACATAGAATTTTATATTTAGGAAGAAAATTGACAGGATATATGAGAAATTTGCATGTGAGTCTTCATCACAATAGCGATACATAAAGAAATCACAAACTAGAACCCAGGAATGACTGTAATCGAGCATATGACATGTTATGAAACTTTAATGGAAAATCAAATATGCAAGAATTCTTTGATGAATTAGAACATTTTAGTAAATTAAATGAGTTAATTGACAGTGAAAAACGTCCTTTGGCAATATAAGCACTAGATTGGTATAATTTAATAAGGAAATGAATCTTAGGGAGAAAACACAAGCAAAAACAAAACAATACATATAAAAACTTTAAAAATGTATTACTGAAACCATTTCCTGCAATTAAAAACAAAGCATCAGTGGAGATTGAATTGTATGCAAATATGCAAAAATGGGATCAACAGTCCAGTGACTTTTTATTAAAAAAAAAATGTAGTTAATAAAAATACTGTATACAGGTGTAGCAGATTTGTTTATTTTGGATATTATAATTTCTCAGTTGTTCTCAGAAGTGTGCAATTTTGTTGAAGTCTGAGAGATAAACTCAGTGGATAAGCTCTTTGAAAATGTTATAGAGTATAAAAATAGTAATTCCAGTTATCAGGAATTACACAATGAAAGAAGTAGTCGGCAAAACTCCAAGTCTGAGTACAAGCAATCTTATCAGCATTGTGATAAGGAAAACAATCCTAATCATAGTCAGAAAATGAAGCACATGTACGGAAATCAACAACCAAGTTATAAGTCATCTGGTTGGCAGCAAAGTGGAATCAAAATAAACAAGTGCAGAATAAATCCCAAAATTATTGGAATGGAAAATGCAGCAAACAAAATTATAGTTGATTCAGAAGAGGGAAAGTAAATGCTCTATAAATTCATGAAGTAGAAGTACAAAATCTCCGAATATAGTGAAGTTAAAAATGTTGAGATTGAATTTAGTGGATATAATATATCTGGTGGTACGTTTAGAGGACCAATCAATCAGTACTATCTGTGATTCCGGAGCAGATATGTTGTTCACTGCAGAAGGATTTGCAAATAAGTTCTCACAACATAAAGTGTTTAAAACAGTAGAAAATATTACAGTGATTACAGCACAAGGGGGGAAATTGTCAGTTCATAGGGGAAGTGAATATTGTGATTGAAATTCAAGATTATTTTAAAATATGGGAGTTAGTGCGAGGTTTAACATAAGATTATATCTTGGGTAAAGATTTTCTACAAACAAATGGGATAGTACTGAATTTTAAGGATAATAAAATAGAAATTCATAAGATTAACAATTAAGAAATGAACAAGGAAGTTTAAGAGTTTAATTTTAAATGAAAATCTGTCGGATAAGAAGAATAAGCAGTTGAAAATGTTGATAAAGGAGTTTGAGAAGTTGTTTTCTGAAAATATGGGGATGGCACATATTGATATTCATAGAATTAATACATCCAATAGCAAACCAGTATCATAAATACCATATAGGTACAATAAAACAAAAGAGAAGGTGATTAAATATCATATTGATAAAATGCTAAAATTATAAGTCATAGTGCCAATTGAAAATCCCCAATTGTACTATGCCACAAAAAATGAAACAAAAATCAATGGGCACCTGCAGACAACCCAGAGGAGTTGTCTGCAGGTAACTCATTGTAGATTTTCACAAGATATACAACATAAGTATATACCCAAAATTTGAATTGCCCATTACCTATACATTATTTGACTTATATTATAGAAGATATACTACATAATTTGAAAACAATTATATAACAACCCTTAATTTAACTTAGGAATATTTACAAATGGCTGTAACTGCAACACATCCCCAAAACAGCATTTATAGCTAATACTTCTTATGCATTTACCAACTGCGTTATCAGGAGCTCCAGCACATTTTCAGAAACTTAGGAACAACATATTGGACCTGTTCTAGGAGATATTGCCCTGAAATTAAAACCTAATAAGTGTCATTTTGTTCTAAATGAGTTGAAGTACTTGGGATTTATGATCTATAGAGAAGGAATCCACACAGATGATATTAAAGTGCAAGATATCTTAAAATTTCTTAAATCCAAAAGTCGCCATCTTTCCTTGGAATGACATCCGTTACAATAAATTTATAAAACATTATGCTGAACCATTGTATGCTTTATGAAAAACTACAAGATTTAAGTGGAATGAAGAAGCAGAAGATTCATTTCAAAAGAATAAGAGAATTCTAACTTTAGGCCCAGTATTTAAACATCTAAATTATAGAAGGCCTTGCGATTACCCAAGAAGGACATGCAATTGCATTTGCTTCAAGAATCCTAACTATGGCATAAAGAAACTATACAGTGACAGAACAAAAGTGTCTAGCAGTCATTTTTGCACTAAAACATTTAGAACACATTTTAATAAACTGCTAATAACAGAATATATGGATCATAGTACGTTAACTAGGTTAACTACAGCAAAGAATTTTATACCTGGAATGATTCGCTGAACTCTGATATTGCAAGAATATAACTTAAAATACAGCACCAGCAAGGAAAAAATAACTTCGTCGCTGATGCATTAAGTAGAATCCTACTACCTGGGGGAGATAACAGTGAGGAGGCAAAAAATGTTCACTGTTAGCATGTATGGTAATCGATGCCAGAGAAAATGTATTGCTGAGCAGAAAATAGATTCAGAGTTTGAACCAATATATAATTATATGGAAAACTCAAATATTATTAAAGAATTACAGCATAAACCTGTTGAGCAACAATCAAGATATTATGAACTAATTGACAAAATACTTTTCAATAAGAAAAAGTTAAGGGAAATATAGAGTTGAGACCAGTGATACCAAAGTCATTTGAATTAGCAGTACTTTGAATTAGCAGTACAAGTTATATGATTTACTTGCAGCAAGTCACAATGGAATACGAAAATCTTCAAGAGAGTTAATCACATATGTTTTTAAACAGAGATAAAAAAGACTGTTGATGAATATTGTAAAACATGTGATACATGTCAATTGTGCAATTATGTAAATTATAAACCAACTAGGCTATTGAAATCTATTGAGATAAATTTCCCTATGGGAAAGATTGAATTGATTTATTGGGGCCTTATCCATTAAGTAAGCATAGCAGATATAGATATATAGTAGTTATTACTGATTATTTCTCAAAGTGGACAGAATAGATACCTTTAAAGAAAGCTTCACAAGCTATATCAGATGGTGTGCAGCATGGATTAATCTTAAAATTTGGGACACCTATTTGTGTAGTGAAAGATAATGGGCTCCAATTTGTATTTTAAGTGTTTGCTGAAATGTGTTGCAAGTTAGAAATAAAGTATTTAAAAATTGCACCATTTCATCCACAAGCAAACCAAGCAGAACAAATGAACAGAAATATAGTGTAAATGGTTGCTTCTTATGTGAAAGATGGCCACAGTGATTGGGATTTGTATTTAGATCACTTTGGATATACCGTAAGAATAGCTATACATGATTTGACAAGAAATAGTCTGGCGGAGATATTTAAGGATAGAACAATGATCACACCATTCAAAAGATTATTATCTGTAGACGAACAAGAAAAAATTATTTCAAACTGAATGTTACAAATCTAATTTCAGAAGCCAATTCAAACATTCGAAAAGCTCAACAAATACAAGCCAAGTATTATAATCAAAGGCAAAGAGAATTTAAATCAGTAGTAGGTAAAAAAATGTTGAAACAGAAGCATACATTGTTGAACGAATAGAGGCAGTAGTTGTTAAACTAAAAACTAAATGCACCTTAAATGTTCACAAGATTAAAATAGATTAAAATTCAGCAAATATGAATGGCAAATTTGCTATTTTCAGGTGCCTGTAACTCCAGAAGAGCAAAAAACCAGGAACTAATATTTTTCTTCACAAACTACAAGAAGACAGCTTTTAGCTTATTAAGAAAAATGCCATTTTTAAAACACCTTTCTACCTTTCTTAAACATTAAACTTGCCAAAAAGTCAAAAATTGCATATTTCAAGGTCAAATATCCTGAAAGGGGGACCTGATAAAATTTTGAAATTTTTTGTGTTAACCACTCTATTACTGAGGTTTGAATTTTATTTTGTGGTTCAGTATGGTTTTAGAATTATGAGGACTCAAAGTGTAGTATAAGTACTCTTAAGATAAACAAAATGTTATGCACTTAGGCTATTATTATGGGCAAATGTAATTTTATATTTTGAAATGTTATATATTAAACATACCTTACTGGTCACAATACATACAAGATTTCATACCATGCCTTAAAAGAAAAGCCTAAACTTCATTTCTGATGTTTTTTTGCCTTTAATCAAATTATATTTGATGTACATGTGTGTGTTTTCTATTTAATAATCAAATTTATTTGCTCTACATTATTACAAATTTTATTATTTACTAGCAGTATATCCACACTTTGTACAGAATACATAAAGAAACCTAGAATTTACAATTATGTGCAAATTTGTATTCAAAATAACATTGTTATTCAAAACATTCTATTAAAAGATTTAATTTCAATTTTCCTGAAAAGAAGTATAAGAATCTCTGTTCTCGCTATACAAAAATATCTTCATAGACAAATCTGAAGAATAAAACATCCTGATCCCATTTGTAAATAAATTTACAAAAAATATGAAATTTGATCAATATATGCGAAAATGAAATCAATATGAAATTGAATCAACATATGCAACAATGAAAGCACTAAAATAAAAGATATAATTTTTAACAATTGGCTAAACTTAATATATGAGTTTGAAAAATATTTGTCTTTATATTAATTATGGCTTTCTGGTTGAAAGGTTATGGGGATTATTGATATTTTCTTAAGTCATCTGTTGTTCTCTCAGTCATCTGTTTGGCAAATATTTTCCAAACTCATATATTAAGTTTAGCCAATTGTTGAAACAGAATGAAAATGGTATGGGTATAACTTCTAATACTAGTTCAGTGTTTTCATTTGGACATTTGTTAATCCAATTTCATAGCAATTTCATTTTGGCATAGGTTGATTAAATTTCATATTTTTTGTAAATTTGTTTACAAATGGGACCAGGATGTTTGATTCTTCAGGTCTGTCTATAAAGAGAATGTTGTATAGTAAGAGCAGAGATTCTTATACTTCCTTTTAGGAGAATTACATTAAATATTTTAATAGGATGTTTCGAATAACAATGTCATTTAAGATACAATAGGAATTTTAACATAATTGTAAATTTTTAAGTTTCTTTATATTATATATTCTGTACGAAGAACACATATACTGCTAGTAAATAATAAAATTTATAATAATGTGTAGCAAATAAATTTGAGTATGTACATCAAATATCACATGTGCATCCAATATAATTTGATTAAAAGCTAGAAAACATCAAAAAATAAGTTAATGTCTTCCTTTTATGGCAGTGGGTTGAAATCTTGCATGCATTATGACCAGTAAGGTATGTTCAATATACAACATTTCAAAATATTATATATCTAATTGTTTTGAATGGTATATAAATTTACATTTGCCCATAATAATAGAAATGCTTAAGTTTTTGTTTATCTGGAGAATACTTTTCTACCACACTTTGAGTTCTCATAATTCTAAAACCATACTGAACCACAAAATGAAATTCATACCACTTATAAAGTACTAATAGACCAGCTAACACAAAAAATTTTAAATTTTTATCAGATCCCTCTTTCAAAATATTTGACCTTGAAATATGCAAATTTAGTGTTAAAAGGGGTAGAAAGGGGTTTAAAAAATGGATTTTTTGCTTGATAAGCTAAAAGCTGTCTTCTAGTTTGTAAAGAAAATATATTAGTTCCTGGTGTTTAGCCCTTCTGGAGTTATAGGCACCTGAAAATGGTGATATTTGAATTTATAATTGATGAATTTGCATCGATTTTAATCTTGTTAAACTGAAAACTAAATGCAACGAAAATACCGATTTTAAAAACTCAAAATGTGTACTTTTAGAAGGGGCAAGTTTGTTTAATCTTGGATAGTTATAGAGTTATAGCCATTTCCGCAAACCCCAGAAAACACAAATTTCGGCCTGCTCATGCAAGTAAAAATACACCCAGATCAATAATGGTGGAAAATAAAAAAAACTAAATATTGTTTTGGGTACACACAAATGATGACTAACTATGGTAGGAATATAAAAATAATTATAAAATTGTCGAGCAACCCATTGTGCTCATTTGACATGGAATTACCTTATATATATTAAGAGATTTTAAAGCTTAAGATTAAATATACTTTAACAAACATTATTATGAATACATGTTAGTCAAATATCAGTCATGATAAGTCAATCTGCAAATACTTTTGCAGTGATGTGATTACAAAAAATTCTTTTGGAGCAATTTTTGGAGCAGCAAATTTTTGAAATTGTAGCAGTTTGTAGCAGGCAATTTTTTTAAATTGTAGCAGCTTGTAGCAGGCAATTTTTCGAAATTGTAGCAGTTTGTAGCAGGCAATTTAGGAGGTACTGTAGGAGTTAGATGAGATGCAAAGTATTTTTTTTTATTTCAGCAGTTTGTCGTATATGCAACAGATATAAGAAAGCCAAAACAATAAAGTTTTATAAAAAAAAACCTTTTTCTTAATACATATTCTTTAATATAAAAATAAAACTGCAATAAATAATTTTAGTAAAAATCTAAAAAAATTTAAAATTGCAATAGATGATTTCAATGATTTAAATAAATTTTATTGCATTAAATATTAAAAAAATCTAAAAAATATCAATAAATAATTTTAAAATAGATTTTAAAAGTATCAAATAAAATGCAATAAATAATTTTAGAAAAAAAAATCTAAAAATTTCAAATAAATAGTATTTAAAAAAATAAAAAAATTGTAATAAATAATTTTAAGAAAAATCTATAAAATTAAAAACTTACAATAAATAAATGTTTGAAAAGATCTAAATAATTTAAAGGAAAAATCTGAGTATTTTTTTTTTTTTAATCTTGCAGATAGATACTATTTTCTGCTTGGTTATCAAATTTCTTTGTTCAAGATTTTTAATTACATGATCGACTATTTGTACAAGATTGTCAGTTGGTATTTTTCTTGAGTATAAATCATCCAGTTGACTCCCCCCCACCCCTTCTCAATTCGCGGATGAAATATCACCATATTTTTACTTTCCCTGCAATACATGGTAAAGTATAGGGAAAGTATTGGAATCATACTGAAAATCGCAACTTGAGTTTTCAACGGATCTTCACATTTCAAGACCTCTAGAATACAAAAAAACTATTTTTAGTGTGACGTCTGTGTGTGTGTCTGTCTGTGCAGATTTTGTATACACTTTAACTAAAAAACTAATGGACCGAATTTCATAAAATTTGGTAGGTTAGTCACTTGTGGGCGAATCTAGTGCTGATTAGTTTTAGGTACGATTCGAGATAAAAGAACCCACCTTTTTTTGCAAAATGGCCCGCAAAAGCTTGTATCCACTCTAGCTGAAAAACTAATGGACCGAAATTCACAAAATTCGGTAGATAAATCACTTGTTGGTCACCCTGGTACTGATTAGATTTTGGTACGATTCGGGAAAAAAATAACCTGCATTTTTTTGCAAAATGGCCCGCAAAAATCTAAAATAAAAAACTATGTATGCTCAAATATATCTATTAAATGCTTGTTTAATATGTAATTTTTAACGAAGAAAAGAATAAGACCAACATTTTTGATTCAATTTCCTTCCTCCCCTCAAACATTCCTTTCCGTTTCCGTAAAGAAAAATTACTTTTCTGGTATTTTCATGAAATGGTGCAGTGTTGGCACAAAATCAGTTAAATTTTGCTTTTTGTATCAGAATGGCGCAGCCTACTTTAAATGGCACAATTTGGCGCAATTGACGCAGCAATCACATTACTGGTTTTGCTTTGAAATGATAACTTGGATAACCATAATACTTTTACCATAAGAGAGTGAACTGTTTTATAAACTTTGCAGATATTACTAATTTTATAGCAATTTAGCACAAATAGTATATATATCTTTTAAAATTATACACAATAAAAATGTTTTAAATAATTTTAATCAGAAGATGTACAACATATGCATGAAATTAAAAATCTCATATGTCCAGCACATAACTAGCCCAGCAAACTAACAAATTTTGATTTTGTGGAAAAACAATAACAATCATAGGAATCTTCTTATAATTTGATCATGCTAAAAATTTATATTATTTTTCTAATTATGAACTGAAGTACAAACACATGAAATTAAATTTCATTCTAATCATTAAATTCTTTTGAGATATTGTGCTCAATATAATATAGATATCGAAATATATGCATTATCTCACGAATGTTCCATGGCAAGTTAAAACATGGTATTAATTGAGTTCAGGTAAAACATATAAATAAACTATATTTCCACCTTAATAATAATAAGACTTTTTACATAATTTTGATATTTTGGTCAAAAAATATGTAATATCTAGGGGTGAGGGCAGATATTAATACCTTATAAATGGTTTAATTTGTTTTTATACATGAAATTATATACAAAAAACACTAGTAAATTAATATTATCTAGTCAATTAAATGACAAAAAATGAAAATATTTTACTTTTAAACAATCATCTGACCAATCTTTCTCATGTATATCTAACAAATTCATTCCTGATCCATCACTTAAATCAATAGCAGCATAATGGCCAAGAAAGAGTGTTGCTGCAAAGCTGCTAACTAAAGATATTCTCTGGAAAAAATAAATTAATATTTATAAAATAGTATACATAAATGAGAAAGCAATATACATAGGTGAATATTAAAAATATAAATTTTAATCAGATAGTACAATGATTCATAATTTAACAATTATAGCACTTATTTAACTATGCCCTGATTTAAATTAAAAAAAAATCTCTTTAGTAGATTATTAGGCATTCAAATATTAAATGGAATAAAATGTAATTTGGAGTGGTTATGAGATCAAGATACTCCTAGCTTTAAAAAACTGATACGGCTCAGATATCTTTCTGGGGCAGTTAATTTTTAGAAAATGGGGTTTTATAGGTTTGAGATACATCTAGCTCAGATATACCTTTAAAAATTAAGCCATTGCAGAGTTGAAGCTAATTTCATAAGAACCCTGGCAGAAAGTGGGAAAAACACTGCATTATTTTATGGATTGACCATATATGTAGTACTTTGCAGATAGTCTAGTTCAGGCATTTTAAAAATCAAAAGTATGTTAATTGTTCTCATTATATTCTCTATCAAAGTTGTCCATATTATAATTCGGAAGGATGGGTTAGATTGATTGCTACTCTATGGTCATTTTCTACATATGAAGCTAAGCAAATCCATACTTCTAGAGGAAGATGTACAACATATCCAACTCACTTGTTATAAATAACTGGATCAAAAATGTAATTATACATACTAGTTCCATATACTGACAAACACAGTACAGTTTTATAGCTTAGTTTTCATTTAATTTTTAAATTCCTTTAACAACATTTAGTGTCCTTTAAATATGGTGAAAGAATTGGGTCTTCTATGTCTGTGTGTAAATTAGACCCAATATATCGTTTTGGGCAGGAAGTCAAGCTCTTTAATATGTACATTTTGTTATTAGAAAACTTTTTAGACCCCCTGTCTACTTATATCGCATGATGCAGCAAGTATTTCATTTGCCTAAAGTTTGTGACGGTGTTAATATACAGGGTGTCCCAAAAACATTGACCTCAGCTTTTATTTCTTAAATATTGATCTTAAACACATATAATAAATTACAAAGTTGCATAAAAAAAGGTAGAGAATTTTATGAAATTGATAAAAATTTTCAGGGGATTAAATTTGAAGAAATACAAAATTTAAACTTTTATATGGCCCCTGTACAAAAATATTTCCAATGAGTAAAATATGCCCCATACCTAATAAGGTGATTTTGTTGAGACCCAGCCCGCTCAAGCTACCAGAAAGGTGTAAGGTAACTGTTTGGACAGCCAGGAAGAACCACCCAATTTAGACCGGAACCCAGTGGGGGAGGCATCCACAGGGACCGTGCCCTCCTTCCCCTACCACTTGGAAAGACTTACAGACCCACATGTTTAAAGTGATCGTACTCCGTGTGAACACAGCGGCAGTTTTGGCAGCGGAGGGAATCGAACCCGGGCCTACCGAGTGCAATTCAGGAGACCTAACCACTGGGCTACTGCGCCCTACATAAGTGCCCCTACGTAAGCATAATTTAAATCCACACCCTACTGCACCCTAAGGTGATGTACAAAATTTCAGCATTTTATCATAAAATATCCCAGAGATATGTTTAAACAAAGTTAGTGAGGAATTAATCACAAATTAAAATATAAATGTTTACAGCAAGAGTGCAAATGACGCAACACAGAAATGCATCATAGGTAAATAATATATACCTCTTATTTTTAATGGATCTTTTGCATGGATGGAAAACAGTTTGAACAAGCTTTGTAATCTTTGAATCTTATTTTAGATTTATTTACAAATTTTCAAAAATATGCTTCCTGAAATATACCTTAAAATTTTACATGATTAATTACAGAATAAAACTTGGAAATGGCACAATCAAAATGAACATTAAAACAGCTTAGAAATGTATGCATATGCAAATATCGGCCTCTGATCAGTGCGTCACACAATCGCAACAGAAGCATCATCACATAAGAAAGTTGTTTTTGCTTATGCAAGTGCAGTGTGCGCAGCCTGGCAGTCTGAGTGACCTTTAAGTATTTCACATTTCTGTTACATTTTGAGAGTGTAGTTAGCCTGTACTGACAGTATGTCACAATACAGCAATGGAGAACTTTATGAAATGCTTATACTGTATAGTTTATGCAATCGCAATGCTAACGAAACTGCACAGGAATAGCAAAGTACTTTCCCAATTCTTGACAACCTCCTAGGAGATTTATTTCCCGATTGGTGCAACGAGTGCATGAAAGAGGAAGAGTACATCGTGTAGGTGGACCAGGTAAGTCCAGACTTCAATCAACTGATGTAGAAATTAATATTGTGGCTTACTTTTTGCAGTCATTCACATAGTAGTGTTCGTACCGCTGCTTCAGAAATGAACGTACTACATGCAACAGTGTGGAGTATACTGAGACTGAATAAATGGCATCCGTTTAACATTCATGGTGTGCAAGGACAGGAGCCAACAGATTATCAACGTCGTCTAGCTTTTTTTTAATTGGACTCTAAATCAGGAAGATGCAAATCCCTCTGAAACATGTAATTTGGACTGACGAATGCTGTTTTAAACAAGATGGATGCATAAATCCTCAAAATGAGCACTTCTGGTCTGACACAAATCTATTCGTGGTACGCGATATTCATTATCAGAAGCACTTTTCTGTGAATGTATGGTGCAGTATTTTCAGAAACCATTTCCTTGGACCCATGCTGTATGATGGTACGTTGATGGGTGACAGATATGTTAATGAGATTCTGAATGCGGTTATTCCTGATTTTATGGATGAACTGCCCCTAACAGTACTTCCACATGTATGGTTTCAACAGGACGGATCTCCAGCTCACCATTCTACAGTTGTGAAACACTGGTTAAATAACGAGTTTCTAGACAAGTGGATTGGCTTGCATGGGACAGTCAAATTTCCCCCTAGATCGCCTGATTTAACGTCTATGGAATTTTATTTGTGGAGCCGTTTACGCATAACTGTTTATCTGTCACCTCCCTTAAATAAAGCAGAGTTGCAACAATGCAATCAAGATGGTTGTCGTGACATCACCAAACAAGAACTTGACTGAGTGCACAGAAGTGTTATCAGGCAAATGCAGCTCTGTATTGGCATGGATAGAAAACATTTTGAACAAGCTTTGTAATCCTTTGCGTAAAGTTATTATTTCTACACAGTGCAGATATTTTTGTACTAATAAATAGCAAAATTATTATTTATTTATGTTTCTTTTGTAATTTATGTATGACCCCTGAAACGTGATCTGCCGACATGATTTTTCCTTCGGAGAATATATGTCGATGCATAGAAAAGAGGTTTAAGTCAGCATTTTTGTCTTTTCATATCTCTGGGACTTTTTATGATAAAATGCTGAAATTGTGTACATGATCTTAGTGTATGGGGCACATTTTACTCATTGGAAATATTTTTGTACGGGGGCCATATATGTACGGGGACCATATTTTGTATTTCTTAAAATTCAATTCCCTTGATAATTTTAATCGATTTCATAAAATTCTGTACCTTTTTTATGCAACTATGGAATTTATTATAGTATATGGCTAAGATCAATATTTAAGGAATAAAAGCCGAGGTCAATGTTTTTGGGACACCCTGTATATCATGCATAATTGAATTTTAATTATATTTATATACTATTATGAGATTAAACCAGAGTTAATATTATTACTGATGTGTTTAACAGATTTTGATTTCTTAATTTGTCATGAGCAAACAGTTTTCATTAACTTTTTGTGAAGGAAACAAATTCTGATTTGTATTTTCAATTACATACATATTTACCCAATATCTAAAAATATTTACCCAATATTTACCCAATTTCTAAAAATAAAAAAATAATGTAGAATCTATTGAACATATATTGCTAATTCCTAAACATGTTAAAGTACAGCTATTTTCCTTCCAAATATTAGGAGTTGGTGTTACAGTAGTTCTAACTTAAATCAAAGATATAAACCAGAACAGTTAAAAAAAGCGTTTTTAGTAATTAAATAATTTATTTTATGAAACAGTGAAAGACTGAAATCAAATAAACTAAATTTAGTAACACAGAGCATAATAATCATGAATTCACTAAGATAAATTGAATTATTGCATGGAAATATACATTTTTAGATAAAGTCAATATTCTGAATAGACAAATTGTTAATATTAAAAAGGTAGCGTACCTCTGTATTATTATAAGCATCAGGTCTTGTTTCAAAGATTTTAGCAATCTGATTTCCAGTAAATCTTTCATAAGCTCGAGATCCTGTTAACTTTGCTAAGAATAAAGGGCCACCAATGCCATTTTCAAGAACTTTACACTGTTCTGATGTGCTAGAATCCATCCACACTGGTGAATCTCTTATGCTGAAACAACTCTGTTAAACATGTCAAATATTACTTTTTAAGTCTAGTAAAAAAAAAAAAAAAAAAGAAATATGAAAATAGCAAAAACTATATTTTCATTACTATCAACTCTGACTCTATAATAAAGATTACAGTAATGCTTTTGTGTAGCTTTAATTTTTAAAATTTCTGAAATGTGAATGTTAATTTGTAAAATGTTTATACTGTTAATGCAATTTTTTTTAATGATAAAAAAAATCATTAACTATCCTTAAATTAGAAGTATTAAAGATTTATCAAAGTAGTACTGTTAAATCATCAAGATACTAAAAATTATTACATAGAGAAATTACAAAGAAACAAAAAGATAATAATAAATAAAATAAATAAAATTATCTCAGAATAAATATTTATAAAATTCATTTGTGAAATACAATGAAAAGTTATTTTATATAATGTATCAATATAAATTATCTGGTATCAATTGAAAGAAAATTAAACTTCAGTAAAAACTCCAGAAATTAATTAATCTTTAATTATTAAGTGTTGGATGGCTATTCATCAATTTGATTTTCCTTCTGACACTATTATTCAAAAGTGCTGTTCAGCTCAATATGAATTTCTTTAAAGCTTTTCATATCAATAAAATTTCAAATAATCTGGTTAATGATTTGTCTTTGATTCCCTATTTTTTGGATTCATGACATAACTATATTTAATTATTTTTTCTCTCTGTCTCATTCTTTTCTGCACTTTGCATTCATATTTCATGCATTTTATTGTTTTCTTATTTTCATTCTCTTTTATCACATTATGTTCTGTAGATTAGCCATTTTGCTATCACCATGTTAATAAATTTATGTGGTTAAGCTTTCATTTAACATTCAGCTACAGGTTTATTTGCAGTAAGGTATGAAATTTGATTTTTTTCTGAAACATTTGTCTGCTTTTATTCTTTTATTTGCACAGCAATTTATGTTATGTTTACTTTATTATTAGTTTGCAATTCTCCATATATTGTATTATACATTCAATTAATTATTAATTAATTTTTTATTAAAATACCAGCTACTTCAATACATTAAAAAGTTAACTAACTTTATTGAAACTTGATTTATGATAAACAATAAAAAAGAAAAAAAAAGCAACATAATTATGCACATTATTATACAGCATAACATATAGCTGTTTCATGGATACATTGGATCTCCTTCATTAGTGCAAAACAGACCAGCAACCCTGAAGTCAAAACGATGAAATGGACCATACAAAATAACTTAATAACATAGGAAACTGCTGAAAAAGTTGTTTGTTCAAAATCTGAAGAAGTAAAAAAAGAATAACATCAAAGTGATGAAAACAATTACATGCATACCTGCAATTGTTCATGTAAAAATTTGTTTGGTTGTATGCTGAGTAGTATTTTTTGAGCTCCTTTTTTCCAAAAGACACTTCCATGTTGCTAAAATAAAAAAGTGTTTTAACCATAAATTTTATGAAGGATTAAACAAGCTGAGTGAAATAATATAAACTTAGAATGCAGGCTAAGTACAGGCATAAGCATATAATTGTTTAATTAATATTTCAATATGTACCTTGAAGAAATATTCAATCTATTTTAACTAAATGTATATATATATATATACATAAAGTAAATCAAGTATATTATGAATGAACATAGTTAGATAATGTTCATTAATTCCTTATATTTCCATTATAGATATCATATACCAATTTAATCAACAGGTATTATGACTAAAAAAACAAACTTAGAGTATTTCTGAATAGTGTGCAAAACTGTAAACTCGGGGCATATTTCGAAAATACTTTACAATAGTTCAGTTAAATTTTTTTATCTCAAAAACATTAAGGTAGCTACCCACAGATGTTTCACACATACACTTCTCATTTTTATTGACAGTTTGAACACTGAAATGTAGAAATTCCATATAATTAATACACCTCATAAGGAGCTTATTATATTTATACCTACGATAGTTGACATGGTTGTACTGTTCTTACTATGACACTGAATGAACCCTTATTTAATAGTTTCCTAAATTTTATTAAACAAGTATAAGGTACTGATAAAATTAACTTTAAATCCTTAATTAAATAAATATGATTTAAAGTCACTTCAAATTTGCTATGTCTAAGTAAAACTGCATAAAGTAGAAATTTAGTATAGTGGGCATCTTCAGTCCATTGCAAAAGTTTAAGACCACCTTGACCGCTGCTTATAAGAAACACGTTCGTTTCGCTCGTTTTGTTTCTTATAAGCAGTTGATTCTTAAATTCAGAATTTTTTTAATATCATTCTTCCATTGTAAATACCAACTATTAAACACAGTTTTACAGAATTTAAAAGATAAATGTATATAAGTTAAATATTAGTAGTATGTACATAATACAAGTAAATTGAATTTTGCATTCAAAAATATTTCTTATTTTACAAATTAAGCCTTACAACTTAAAATATTATCTATATGCATATAGTATGTAGTTAAATAAGAATAAAAAGTAAAACTCATAGGTCGTTCATTTATGTATAAGAGCATTACATTTTCATACCTACCGTAATCTATTACTAAGGAACAGCAAAAAACTTATCCAGTGTTGTTAGTGCTAACGAGTCTCTGATTAGTTTACGTACATCCATTTCTAAATCGTAAAATAGTCCATAAACTTTTTCTGATGCCCCTCTAAGTTCAAGAGTTTTTCTAATTATAGTTAGGGCTTCTCACGACTGTTTTGTTGTAGGAAAACTTTCTTTTTGTGGAATGTTGTCTTCATTTTCTTCTTCATTGCAAACATTTTTAATTTCCGGCACTATGTCATCATCACTTTTTCTTCAGATGTTTGCAAATTTTTGTCGATGTGAATCCATTCTTCGAAAGGTGCTTCTAATTCTTCATCTTTTGCTAGTATGTCAACATTATTTTTCAAAAATACTGCTTTACAGAAACAATTAAAGATGCATATGTCAGAAACATTTTTCCATGCGCCTGCAATCATATGGATAGCATCAAACAAGGTCATTTTCTTGCTTATTTCGGAAGCCGATCCTTTCTCTTCATCAATTGCATCTACTATTTTCTGTCGCATATTTGACTGATACAGAGTTTTAAATGCTTTAATAATTCTTTGGTCAAGAGGCTGTATGAAGTATGATGGAAGTTGTATTGGGTGGCAAAAAACAAAGTTCAATGTTTGTCAGCTGTACTACAGGATGAGACGAACATTTGTCAAGGATTAAAAGATTTTTTTCCCCCATGAGTTCCCTGTCCCACTTTAACAAAAAGTCTTCAAAAATTCTACTTGTCATCCAGGCATTCTTTGAATTTTCGTAGATCACTGGTTAATTTTTTTATTCAACTTAAACAGTGCGGACATTTGCTTTTGCCAATAACTAAAGGGCTTTTTTTTACAGTTCCCGTCATATTTGTTGTTAACAGAACTGTAACGCAATGTTTTTGTTCTTTTTCCAACGGAGGATAGATCATTTTTTAACATTTCATTGTATACTCGGGCAACGCTCTAAAATAGAGCCCAGTCTCGTCACTGTTAAAAATTTGATGAGGAGCGTATTTTTCTTATAGAGGTGGTAAGTTTTGTGTAATCCATGAAGATGCCAACTGAGTCCACGTCTTGCTTCTCTTCATAATTTTTTTGTACACAATGCTATTTCTTTCTTTCCAGCGGCTTAACAAACCAGCAGTTGCATAGAACTCTTTTTCTCCTAATTTTTCCGCAAAATTTTCTGCTTTTTTCAGGAAAATTGCCCTACTGATAGAAACATTCTTTAATCTGGCGTTAGAAAACCATTGTAAGAGTGCTTCCTCTATAGCAGCTGCCCTTCCTTCTGGTTTCCGTTTTCTTTGAAGATTACAATTTGGCATCAAAATTTCATTTCTGCCTTTCAGGATTTTACATAATGTTGAGTGTGGAATTTCTAATGCAGAAGCAGCTTCACTTTGACTACACGGAGGAAGAGAATCATACTTTTTAAGTAAACTTTGCTTCTCAAGCAAAGTAAAGGTTTTTCTCTTTTGTGACATGCTTCCACTAGCAAAACACAAAATGACAAATTAAATAAAGCTGTATGAATCTTATTTGAGTGCATAAACAAAGATGCCTTTCCTTATCAGTACGTTTTTTTAACTGACAAAAGAATAAACTAGTTTCTTACTGGTTTGGAGTTGTTTCCCCCAAACCTTTCTACGGAGAAATTCTCTGTCATTCTTTGTTACATAGCAAACTCCCACCCCCTCCCCGTACGCCAAGAGACAAGAGATAACAACTCATCCTTTAGTTAACCTTAAACAAATCGATTTTTTTCTTTACATCCACGTAGTAAGGAAAACAACAAATTTTCCATAGAAAACTGTTTCTTATAAGCGGAATCGTGTTTCTTATAAGCGACACAATTTTAATGTTAAAATGAAGTTTGTAGTTGTTTCTGTCATTTTGGGTCTTATAAATGGCTGTTTCTTATAACCACTGAATCTTATAACCGGCGATCACTGTAGTAGGAGATTTCTGCAGATTGCATCATTTGCCATCCATATTGTTTAACCCTTTCACGACGGCGGCATTCAGGAGCTGCCGTGGCCCAAATGACGGAGCACTTCGCTTCCGAACAGTTCCCAGGAGATGGTAATTTTTTTGCGCTAAGCCTAACTCTCGAAAAAAAGTCACTAAAAATCACCTATTCAACACAGAAATCTACTGTTTTCAGAAATAAAAGAAATATTTATTTTCTATTTGATGTATATTTTTCATACAAATCTGAATACAAAATACTCGTTAGTTGCTCCCATTCTTTTATCCGAAATAAACAAATAATTTCACTGCCTCTAAAAACCAAACAAAAAAAAATACTGTCTTATATTCCTATGATTCACCAACGAAATCAAAACAAAACTCGAAACTCAATTATAAAATTGTTGATGCTGCGAGAATTGCTCTGTCTGTTTATATTACAAAATCATGTTTCACCGCTCCAAATAGAGAAATAATTCATTGGATCCTCCTTATGCCAAGGTCATGTATCTGCAAAATACATTCAAGTTGTTTCCACGGACATTTAACGTCATCAGGGTTAGAAGTCGTAACTTGGAAAAATATAGGACATTTTTATAAAAAATATAGGACAAAAGAAATCATCATAAATATCTTACAAATTTTGCCATTTTCATTTTTGGAAAAGTGTTCTATCAGATAACAAAATGACTAAGAAAAGTTTACTCATCTTGCCTTAAAAGTTCTGAAAAGTTCAATACTATGTATTTCTCTTATTGTTTTGACCTTACATCTCTTTAACTCTTTTGAACTTTTTGTTACCAGCATCTATAAGAGCTTGTGCTGCTTCAATGTCACTCATACATTGCCGTTTTAATCCCATTTTCAGTCTCAGATTACCTTCTTCAATCATTGCTTGAGCAGAAGTAACATTCTCTTGCAAACCTTTTATTTTGTCTTCTGCTGTTCTTTTCTTAGGTACCTCAAGTGATGACTTTGTTTTTATAATTTTCACACTCTCTCTGCTTGTTTCTGTTCATTATATTTCCAATAAGCATCTTTATAAAATGATATCATTTCTTGAGTTACACATACGTCGGAAGCTTTTCTATGAACAGCATCTTTAATTAATCTTAAACCTTTCTTTAATCTTAAACTCATCTGAGAACGTTCTGATGTCAACATTCTTTTGTTCACTGAAAATCCTCTCTCCACCGAAGCTTAACCATGAGAAAAAGTCAAAGCTGCTTTTACTAAAGTTGTTAAATATGGATATCTAATATTTCCGGTATTGCAGTTAACCAATTCAAAAACTTTACTCCAGAAAGAGTCTATTGAAATTTCATTAGGGCAAATCCACTCTTCAAGAATATCTGAATCACAAGTATAGAGACGCCATTCATCCGTCAGTTTGTCAGTGCAGTCTTCTGGAATCACCTGTGGCAAACAGTTTGCCAACCTCCTGACTGATGGTAAAATATCTTTCAGTGGTTCTTTACGAATTACAGGATGCAAGACTTGCAAACTCTGTAACAGTTTATTTTTTAAAGGAAGATTTTTTTTCAAATATAACATAACAAAAATATAAAATTTTTTAGCATCACAAACTTTTACGACCATCGCTATTTACTTTTTCTTTCAACCGGCGCTGCGTATGATCTTTGTTTTGAGTATCCACAGTCATATGTTTTGCAGTGCTCGCATGTTGCAGAAGCTGAATTTTCCCACTGTTGCCAATCACGAAAGTCTTTTTACATAACACACAATATGCAGAAAAATCATCATTTCCTTTCGTGCACCAATCACTGATAATAGCTCCATTTTTATCGACGACTTTCAACCAATCATCACGAAATTTCGTTTGTCGATTCGGCATGGCACACAATCAAAATCGCCACTCCTTTTTGAAAACCTACGTTTTCGAACCAAAACAAAATTCTAAATTTTGGAAAAAAAAAAAAAAAAGCAGGAATGTTTTTAATTTAAATTGTTTTTAAGTACAACAAAACTGCTTCTACACGTTTGTATTTAATTTTACTATTAACACTGAAAATTAGTAACTATAGATAGTTCCTCCGGAAACTATTGATTGCTGCAATTACCAATATTTCTCCGCCCCTAATCTACAGTGCAGCTACCGTTACCATGCTTTCCGTCCAGCTGGCGGGCGTCATGTTTAGAGTAGTATTAAGTCACGTGCAATTGGAAACCAATTGCAGACGTCCAACATCCCGTACTCCCACGTTTTTTGAAATTCTGGGAAGATTTAGCAGATAGACTGAAAACAAAATGATAGAAATAAGGATTTTATTGCTTGTAATTTGGAAATATAGGATTTATGTCCAAAATATAGGACAAGTGTGAAATATAGGACAAAATAGGACATTTTTTATGAATTTTTTTAAAATATAGGAATTATAGGAAGACTTTGACTCTTGCGCCATCTAGTAAACAAATTAAAACATTCCATGTGAAAACATGCATGCGTGCCAGTCGCCATTTATGGTAAAGTTTTCTCCGTCATGAGTGCGTGCCGTCCATCCTTGAATGCAAGTTCATAGCCAACACGCGGGCGTGCCAATCATCGCGAAAGAGTTAACTTTTACAGTGGCATGTGTTGACAGAGTTGGAAGCATTCAAGCATCAGTTTTCTTCTGGGTTTCATGCTGAGAGATTGTGTGCATATTTTCTCTATAGTGAAAAATGGGTAAAAAGCATCATTAAGTGAAGTGTTATTCAGAGGTTACAAATGGAGACTATATATCATGAAGGATAATCTGAACATAATATAAGCAGAAAAGTGAATGTGAGCAAGACTACTATCCATAACATGATCGTGAAATATCAAGATATAGGTGATTTTAGTAGCTGAAAAAGAAGTGGATGTCCTAAGAAAACAAATTCACTTGATGACAATACTAAAAGGCGAATTGTTATGCATTCTCTGATGAGTTTGTGTATGAAATTAAGTCCTTTCTAAATTCAAAAGAGTGTAATATTAGTATGAGCACTGTTTCCTGTCATTTTACCAAAGATTTTGGATTAAAGTTCTATAAACTTGCAAATAAACCTAAACTAACTCCTGTAATAAAATAGAAGAGACTTGAGTTTGTGAATTGTCATCAATCATTATCTGCTTAAGATTAGTATTAAGTTCTTTTTCCAATGAACCAACTTTATGTCAATATGCATCACATGGCAAACATGTTCGATAACCAAAAGACAAAAGGTTTAGAGAAAATTACACCATTAGCACCATGAAACATCTGCCCAGTCAGATGATATGGGGTGCTATGTGAGAATCCAGTGCTGCTTCATTAATCTTTTTGTCAAAAGGCACTACCATGAATGGTCCTATTAATATGGATATGTTACATGAAAAGTTGCTAGCTTATATACAAGTACGCAGATGCACAATTTCTATGCCACCCAGGCGGTGAAGTGGATAGCGTCTCCGACTGCTGTTTAGTGGGCTTGGGTTCGAATCCTGAGTAAGGCATGGGTGTTTTCTTGAGGATGAAGTCAGTCTTCCGCCTTCTGGGTCCTCGCCAAATGTGAAGCTGAACTCCCCCCCCCCCGACCTTCGTCAGTGATGCTTGTTTGTGTTAATAAAAACTTTGTGATCTCGTCTTATGTCATTCTTTGTCCTTCTTCTGGCATCACTGGTCCTGTTTGTGGTTCGACCGAAACAGGAGGTTATGAGCAACAACAACAATTTCTATGCATGATGATGCTCTATACCATAGATCAAGCTAGTAAAGGACTACCTGCAAATTAAAAATATATACTTTCTTGAGTGGCCCAGTAACAGTCCTGACCTTAATTCCATTGAGAATTTGCAGACCATTTTAAAAGACAAGGTAGCTTAAAAAAACAGCCATTAAATCTTTAAGCCTTGATTGACATAATAAAGTATGTGTGCTGCAAAGGCATTTCAAGTGACTACTGGAAATCCCTAATTGAGAGTATACAACTGTCACATATAATACAAGAAGGTGTATCAAAAAGTGGTGATAATTATTTACTTTACTATTCAAAGGGGGGAGTTTAAACTAACTACTTTGCATTTAAATATTTAGATTAATCAAAGATAATATTTATAGGCATTCATATATAGTATATTTTGTACATTGTTTGTGAGCACAAAACCCACAAGTTGTGTGTAATCTGGCTTCAACCAGTAAATAATATAATTATGATACATATATATTATAGTTCACCACTCTGAAATGATGAGGCAATTTTTCTAAACTTTAAATTTTATAAAAGTTATGATTAGATGTTATTTAAATATTCATTTACAATTTACAAATTGCATTTAGCAATTTTTATGTTGCCTCAAGATAAAGTTGTAAAAATAGAGTTGCTGATGTGATGACATGACATGTGGTAATTTTGATTGACTTTATAATCAAATAATTAGAAATAATGTCCTCAGGGCTGGTAAAGGGGTACCTTTGATTCAATGGTTGCGCTCATCTGCAGACATTGTTACACACAGCAGCAGTCATCATTTTTATATGGGATCCCCTGGACTCCAACAAATTGTCATCCTGGACACATCACTCTGGTCCTTTACTGACTTGATGTTTCACTTCATTCTCTATTTTGTCTGCTCTCCCTGAATTTAGTTTATCTGCTATAGCTGTGCCTTCATCTGCCAATTGACTAGCAGGCATGTGCGAAGAGGTTTCTCACTGGTGATATTGCTTACAGCCAGTGGTCTAGGCAACTCTTCATTGACCACTTTATGTCATGGTATGTGGTTCAAAACACCATGTTATCCCTCTTCATATATGGGACTTCTCTGTTGGATCAAATCACTGTAAGACTTCTCTATAGCCTGGTCATAAACCACATAGCATTTAACATCAAAACTTGATATTAGTAATTATTAGAATGAGCTAACCTTTAATAGCTCAGGCCTCGACTGTTTATTCCTCGGCACCATATTAAAACGATACCACCTGTCTCATCACACACATCATATTCTGTTCGTAAGAAAAAACAAAGGTTGTCACACAAAGTACTGATTTCGGTCATTTTGTATACTAAAGAAGTATTCATAAGAAGTATTCATATGAGATGTTAGGAAGTATTCATATGAGATGTTATTTATTTTCAAATATCTCCAACAAGTAATTAGTTGTTTCTGTGAGATTGTAATTTTCAATAAAATGACAGGTGGTTCAAATCCTTTTATGATGGTGCATTGCTGTCTGGGATGCTCGCTCAAGACGGAGAAGGGCCGAAATACATTGATCACAGAGAAGAGGACAGAGTTTTTGCATAGCAAAAGCCTAACTTTTGAAAATAAAAATCGAATAACAAAAAACTTTAAATTCAATTGTTTCATAAGCTTAGCTTAGTATTCAAATAATCATGTACATAAATATTATAGTTTTTGGGTTATATTTTCAGGAAAATTACATGAAGATCATAAAAATTGATTAAACATTTAAGTAAAAAAAGAAAAAAATTAGGAATTTTAATCAACACAATAATTAATGAAAATAAAGATTAGTAGAAAATATGCAGCAAACACTATTTACAATAAAATGTAACAATGTTTAAAAGTTTGATTTTGTATGATGATATTTAAAATAGGGATACACACAAATACTATGTTGCTAAGATAATGTGTTGCACAAAATACACACTTTTATAACACATTATATGACTCTTTGAGAAAGAATATATTCATAACTATCACCTGATTAACTCAAAAGTTAATTGACAATACACATGATTACTTTGAATAAAAAAATTTCTTCTTTTAGCCTTTGTAAATCCCTAATTTCTTCTCTAAACGCTCCACAGAATATCTCTCTATAAGCTGTGAAAAACACAAAACGACTGCATACCAAAATGACAGAAATACCCCCATTTCCAAAAAATAAAAGTATTCAGGAGGGCCAGAAACATGAGAATGTCTATACAATGTGCAACATTTAAAGAGCCAGCTTAGTTTGTTTACATTACTCACAGTTCTAGCTTCCACATCAAATCAAAATATAAAAAATACATAACACTTGAACAAATTGAAAATCAACATTCTAGACTCATGATAAATTCAATTGTAGTGGACATAGGGTTCCATCTATTAGCATTAAAATTACTAAAAAATTGAGCATTACTTCAAACTCATATCTGAGACATCCGTTCTCAGAACCAATTCAAGCGGAGGCTCACCTATGAACCAAGGATTATAGAATACTACAGGTTGGTCCATCCACTAGTCTCACGGCATTGGCTGGAGGAAACGCGGAATGATGACGTCAAAGTTGCTGGAAACCGTGTGCTTCTCTATGTAAATAAATGGTATCTAGTTAGGTAAAGTTTTAAAATCCGAACTTATTTGGAGCTGTTTCCGAATTGTTCTACTGTTATTACTGTAAGTTTTTTTATTCTGAACATTAGATACATTAGAGAACAATAAAAATAAACACAAATACCATTTAATTATTTTAAAATTAAATAATGCGGTTTTATTAAAATATCCATTTTACATGTATACACATAAATACAAATAAAGAAATTTTTATAAACATGAAAGATTATTAAAATATTTAACTTAGTATATAATTATGTAAATATTTAGCTCAGTTTACATTTATATAAATATTTAGCCCAATTTACATTTTTACAAATATTTAGCTCAATTTACGTTTATACAAATATTTAGTTTAATTTACATTTATATGAATATTTAGAACATTTACATTTAAACAAATTTGTATATTAATTTATGTTTCTAAAAGCAATTTAGCCAGTTTACTTATTCAAATTTTAGATTGTTTAAAAATAAAATAATAATAATTTTTAAATCTATTAAATAATACTTAATTCAAAGATATAGTTCGCTATTTGAGAGCATTTAAAATATGTTTATGGAAATAATTATTTTTCAATAAAATATTAATCGATTAAAAATGTTAAGTACTCAATGCAATTGCATAATATAGATTAAAAAGGTAAAGTGGGAATTAGTTATCACGAATTTAAGAATTTGATTGCCAAAGAATTTTTTTTTATTTTATTTATTTATTTTTTAATAAAAATTAAAGCAAAAATGTTTTTATAGAAATACAGTACAACCTCGAAAATCCGGACTCGTCCGGACTTTGCCGATTCCGGATTTTCGATTTTTCCGGATTATAGAATTTGAATAAAATTCAGATTTGATATTAACTAAATACACTATAAAGCATTATTTTTAGTAAAAATAATGGCAAAAGTTAAGTTAATCAATTAAAACATATTATTTAATCTAAAAAATAGGGCAAAAGAAATTTCTAAGAAAAAATATACACATTAATAATTTAGAATGTGTGAATGAAACGAAATGATAAAATTCCATTTTATCATTTCATTTAAATATTTGAATTAACATTTGTTATTTCATTAATTTTGGTTTATGGAAAAGCAGTTTTCTTTATCCTGTAGATGGACATTACTTCTGCTCGGTTATAATGCTTCTTTGTTCAAGACCTTTAATTGCATGATCGATTTTTTGCATAAGATTATCAATGGGTATTTTTTCTTCTCCACATTTATCGTCACTACTTCGATCTTTTTTTATTTAATATCATATCGCGAATTTCGCCATCATTCAATTTATTTACGATTAGCGCATCATCACCAAAGTGCAGAACTTCCGTTATATCGGCTTTGTCGAGATTTAATGAAGCGCCGGAAGATTTAATGCAGTGCCGAGATTTAATAAAGATCGAGGATTAGCACTTTTAACGATATATTTAAAGGTGTAAATGTGTTTAATAAAGAACCAGATATAGTCAATTACATCACGATTCAGAGAATTAAATGGGTGGGTCACCTGTGCAGGATGGCCGAAAGCCGTACAACAAAAAAGATCTTTTCTGCCAGACCATTCGGCACCCGTAAAAGAGGAAGACCTAAACTCAGATGGCTCGACTGTGTGGAAAAGGACTTTAAAATTTTAAAAGTTTTGAACTGGAGGTCTTTGGCCAGGGATAGGGGAGCCTGGAGTTCTATACTGCGGAAGGCAAGGGCCCATCCTGGGCTGTCAGGCCACTGAAGAAGAAGAAATGTGTTTAAACCGTTTTCGCTATTAATGAACGAAAAACAAAAAATAATAACTTAAAAGTTTTATTTATTATCTAGCATCTATATAATGTTATGTTTAAAAAGACTGATGACTCTGAAAAAAGTAAAAACTTTATTAGTAATAGTCAAATGTGTAAAAAGTATCGCAGTAGATAAAATAAATATCTTTTCCGAAAAAGAAAAATATCTCTCCTCTCAATGATTATTCTAAATTACGATGAGTCATTACTAGGTTACAGCAGCACCCGGACGTGGTGGGGCAGGGAAAACGAAGAAAGGAATTTGCTTAGTTCCTAATCGTAAACACAGCCGACTGTCACCGGTGGCAAGCCGATCCCTTTGAGAAGTCTGTGTGTTAATGACCTTGTTGCTCGGTTCTGTGCGATACGATATTATTTAGTTATTTATTTGCTATTTATAGTATGTAAATATGGCTTTCTAAACAAAAGAGGCAAATTATACAGTCGATTTCAAGCTGACACGTTCGACGAGAACAAAAAAATCGTCAGATATCGGGAGGGGGAGGAGATTCTAAAGACAAAACAGAATACATTGAAGAATGGAAATCGTTCTACGAAGTGAATAAAATAAATTTCCGTGAGCGTTAATATGAATTCTCGGGATTTTTAGATTTAATTGAACATCTGTGATAAAATGTTACGATAACGTTTTAAAGTGTTTAATATTAAAAATTACATTGTTTCAGAAAAATGTCTTTTTCAATAATGAGAAAAGGAAATTTTGATAATAAAAATTCCGTATTTAAATAACGATGTATATTTTACGCGAAATAATTCATCAGGAGTTGTGACTTGAATAAGGGGGAGGAGGGATTAACGCTAACAACTCAATTCACGCTCCAACCACGAGCCTATCTATCTACTGCCGTCGTCCATCTAAACTTTCGTTTCATTTCCGGGTTCAGAAAGTCAACCGGAAAATACGGTAAAATAAATAATCTTATATATAAAATAAATAATCTTACCTTATTATATCTTTTTTAAATCCGCGACCTCGTCAGTCCGGGGAAAAAAAAAAAAAAAAAAAAAAAACGAAAATTTGGAAAGCGTCCGGATTTTGGATGTCCGGATTTTCGAGGTTGTACTGTACTGCATTTTTTAAAAATTGAGCATTTTTTTGCTGAACTTTTTTATCATTAGCATGTTTTAATAACTTTTTATTGAGATACATAATGTGAATAAAGATTCTTAATCTTGAATATAAAATAAGAGTTTTATCGCTTACTTCTGGGAAGTTCACTTTCATACTGCAGAATAATTTATGAATTATTTTAGGTTGCCTATTTAGCTCATTTCCATGAATATTGTAAAACACTATTTCAAATTTTTTTGACTGTATATAGCCAAGTATACGAGGGCACTGTAAGTCCTCCTCTATTGAAGCATGCAATCCAAGATTTTTCCCGAACTTCATTGTCTTTATTTTTGGATAAGGGTTCTTTTGTTTTAAAGGACAAATATCCAGCAATATACTCTATAACATTCTCCTCAATATTTTTCTCTGAAGAACATTGTTCATGAACAAATGAATAATTTGGATTAAGGTCGCTGCATTCTCCAATAACTATATTTTCAATTAAATTATTTTCTGAATTTATTGCAGTTGAAACTTCTGTTGTGGTATTGTTTTTTTTTTTCTTGAAGGAATAATTTTTTTAAACAAGGAGTAGTGAGGATATGTGTTTTTTCACACTCTGTTGCGTTACTGTGTTTAGAAGGCAGCACAAGTTGACCACTTAGGAGCCGACGACGTAATCGGAATTTGAACTGACTGGGTCCAGGATGGTCATAAGTGTGACCCATACCTCATATGACAGAAAAAAAACTCTCTAAACAATTTTGATTTAAACTAGAATCCAAACATCGCAAGTCTTCTCATCAATATGGCAATTAGCAATTGCACAACTTGGCATCACACTTCACAAATACAATACTTTTGCCAAAAATACATGAAAAACAAGCTTGAAAATGATTTACAATTATTAACGCTCACAAAAGATCCATGTGAAAGAAAGCAGGGAAACAGCCACTTTGACGTTACAACCTTCCTCCCCTTTCAGTGGACTGATACCGTCTCACCGGATGGTCCAACCCAGGGTTCCCACTAAGTCAGGAAAAGAGGGAGAGAATTTCTCTCCTTCCAAAAAATTTTGGGAGAGATTTTCTGTTATAAGGAGAGACACTTAAAATTTCATTTTTTTTTTACGATGCTAATTTAGAAAGTAATAAAAAAGAAAGCATTAACTATAACTCATATTCTTCGACATTTAAATTTTTTAATTCTTAAAACTAACATTCTTTTAAAAAATTAATTAGGAGTCATTTAAGTATTAAGTAAGCACATTTTTGGTAATTTCATAGCTCCCCCCCCCCACTTGTTAGCAAAAATACTCAAATTCCTGACTTCCCCCATGCTTACGTTATGATTTTATTTGCTGACATAAAAACGTCTACATGGGTTATTTTATGTAAAATGACTCACATGCGAATTTACGATTTTTTTGTCTGTAAACTGCAAAAGTCGAGGGCCGACTGTATTTACTTTATATTTTCATTTTTAAAATCATTTTATGATCAATTTTCATGCAGCAATAGCAATTAAAAACTTTAACGATTTTTGATAGCCGAAGGCGAATATCGACGAAAACTATTTCACTAGGCAAATAGAATTAGGTAATAAATTTGACTTTATGTTTGAAAATGGATTTTTTTTTTTTGTATTTTTTACAAAACTTGCAGAACATAAGGATTGCATCGTCCTTTTGTTGAATCTCAAGCCAGTCGTGTGATTTTAGCCATTTTGTTTGACTCGACTTTTTTCTTTTTGTTTTCAAAATAGCCCTTTATTTCATAAATAATACGTTTGTAAAATAATTTTTCTGTATGAAACGCGAAACAATTACAAACACTGTAGTCGATGCAAACAGATTGGAAAAGTGGGAAATATTTTTCAAATTAAACGAGGTATGCCGAGGATAGCGTACAAATGCAGATTTTCGTGATGCTGCGGCCAAAGTAACCTTTCATTTTATTAATAATACGGTAGAAAAATGGTTTGGTTTTTATTATTTGTATATTAAACGACATAATTATAAAAAAATTCAGTCGATGCAAATATATTGTGAAAATGGCAAAAAGATATTCATTGGTCATCTCTCCTCAGAAAATGTGGGAATCGCCGTATGCGAACGCCGTTTTCGCAATCGCGGAGAAACAGATTTTCAGATCATGTAAGAAAGGAATGCCTCTGATAAAAAATTCGTTGCTTTGTTCAAATTTTGTAACATTTTTTGGGCATATATGGCCAATTTCACGACATTTTCGGGATTTTTGTAACCTGTAGACATACTGTGTACGGGGGGAAAGGATTTTCGCCCGCGGAAAGAAGAAAATTTCTCGAGCAAAACACAAAAAATGCGGGAAGTACGCGGAAAGAGCATAATTCAAATCCGTGAAAGAATCCTATTAAAAAAAAAGCAAAATTTTATTTGAGCGAATATGCCACCCGCGCAAGCTGAGGGGACACTTATAGTTTTCTATAAAATATCTCTCCAATTAGAAACACGTAGTACTTTAGTGTACCCAAATCGCGATTCAGACGTAGCTACGAAATCGCGGTCCGCGACCGCTCGGCAATCGGCCCGCGATTCGCAACAACGAGGCAACTGATCGCGATTTGCGGTCGCGAAGCAATCGGCCCGATCTCCGATCGGGATCGGGCATCGGATTTCTCGGTATCCAATTTGAAGGAAAAAATAATTTTAGGCCGGAACTGGAGAGAGAGAAATTCTCGCGCAGTCTAAATTTTTACGCGAGATTTTTCATGAATTACGCGAGAATCTCGCGGGTTCGCGCTGAAATGGGAACCCTGGTCCAACCTGTAGTATTCTACAAACCTTGCCTATGAGCCACCTGGCTGTGAGTGACATTTGCTACTGGCGCACCAGTGAGACATCCGTCTTGAAAGGGTTAAACTTTTGCAAATGACTGTAATTACTTTCTTACCACATGGCTAAAGAATATCAAACATGACCATAGAAAGGAAAAATTAATAAATTACCATTAACAAATTTATGATAATTTAATGCACAGCAAAATTTTCTGACATCTAAAATATTCTAAGAAAAATAGAATATACAATTTAAAAATGAACAGTATAAGTGCAAATAACATTACCTGTGCAGCACCTGATACAGTACTAACTGTTGAAAAGTCCAATCCTTCTAATTTAAGACGTTCTAAAATCATATCAAGGGCTTTAACCCACATTATTGTAGGCGCAGTAACAGTTAACTTATCTTCATGGTTGTGAACACCTCCATGGGTCCTGTAAAAATAAACATTATTTGCATAATACTCAAAATAGCAATAATACAACTTAGTAATAACTGTATTTATTTTATCTCATAAAAGAAACATATTGTGAGGATTAGATTTCACAAACATATCAAATAGAAAAACAAATGGTACTTATCGGTTATAGGGACCATGAAGTCAAACACGGCAATACGTAGGGATCAAGCCAAATTCTGGTTTATACCGGTTGCTGATATTATAAGTAGGTGGCGCTAATTTGGAATATCGGCAACCTGTTGATAGCCGTTAATTTGAATTTAGTGCCATTTTATTCCTGTTATACTGTTAGCTAGATTTTTCTACTATTTTGCTGCAATGATGAAAATCTGGAATTTGCCTATGAACAAAGAAGACGCTATGAGGTTCTTTCAACAGAAGGAAATTTTACCGTGACACCGCTTTTGTCCAAACGGTCACACCATGCGGCTGCAAGTAGGCAAGAAATGTCGCTGGAGGTGTAACGTCATTGGTTGTCAACGAACTGTCGGTCTTCACGTGATGAATCGGTTCTCGGGATCTAGGATTCCGTTTAGGGTTCATCATTGTGTTTGTAGTGAATTTCTCGTATCGGATATCGCCAATGTTCGTGTTGGCGACAACTCGGAAAAGCAGTCGCTAACCTATGGTCCCTATAACCGATAAGCACCAAACAAATTTCCAGTTTTCAAATAGGAACTTGAAAAAAAAATGCAATTTGAAAAGTTATCGAAATCATAAGAACTTGGATATCTGCAGTAACAATTTAAAGAGGTGTGTGTGTAGGGGGTGGGATTTAATTGGGAATAGAGATGGTTATACTATAATTTTCAGTAAATGTGCCATAAGGAAGATAATGATATAAGAAAAAAAATCCAAAAGTGAGTAGAAACACCATACCTACCTAAATACTGCAGAAAAAATAAACATTAGTAACAGTAATAATTTCTTTTGGCCAATTGGTCATGAATTATTCTTTTTTTTTTCTTTGGGGGGGGGGGGGGGGGTGATTTATAGGAATTACCTATAAATCACCCTTTTTGTATTTTGTATCACAAAGTTTTTTGTATTTTGTTCACTTGCGGTTTGTGGGGGCATCTGAATGCTCAAAGGGCCCTCAAAGAAAAAGAAAATGTTTGGATATTAGGGATATTTCCAAAGTAAAGGTAAAAAAAGTTTTTTCTTTTTAGACATTGTCTTTTTAGCAATTATGTCACAGTGTTCGGGCCACAAAATAAAGGAAAATAAGAAGGTATGTCTTTTTTTAAACTTTTCTATTTTTGTATCATGATTGAGCCATGATAAGTTTGTCACATTTTATTTGGACAACAATATGGTTCAATGTGTCGAAGACCCAGGTCACCCGACTCACCCGAAGGTATGAGCAGCAGGTTAGGTGATCGGGAGATATGGTTCAATGTGTGTCACTTTGTTTTTCACTAAAATACTGATTTATCATAGTGAGAGTCTTTTTATGAATAAAAATAGCATTTTCAAAACAAAACTTGTGATTGTGTTCTTTAATGTATGGCTTGCAAATGACTGAATTATGAAGTAAGTTGTTATAATTACTAGTGCTAGACACACATATTAGATTTGATATTTCTGTTATTTTTATTTTTTTCTCATGCCTGTTTAAAAAGTATGGAATAGTCAAAAGAAATAAAGTCTAAAAAAAGATGTTAACTCAAAATTTAAAAAAAGCTGACATTTCTAATACAAAATCTATAGGATGAAAGCATTGTCTATATGAAAATATATAAGCAATCAAAATTATACAGGAAAAAATTAGTTTATTAATGTGACAGTAACTGCTATACTTTTATGATGAACTCTTAAATATTTTTAAAGTACTAGGAGCAAAATTCAAGGAGCAAAATTCAATGCTTAAACATAATTTTTCTTTAATGTTACCTAAATTCCGGAAGATCAAGATCAAACTGCACAACTGACTGATGAGTAACTTTTAGTCTGTCATTTATCACCACAGCTTTTAGCTAAAAAAATAAACATTAGTCAAATAATATATTTAAAAATAAATATACATCAGAAAATAAGAAAAGCACATTAATGAGAATTCTCATAATGCTCAGAACTTATACTCTTAAAGGGTATGTTTGATGCATTAAAGAATACGTATTAATATTAAGCAATAGAACTTTTACACTGCTTAATATAGTAAAGAGAAGTTAAAACCGAAAATTTATTAAGAACTAAAAACACATGAATTTTTAGTGTGTGTGGTTTAGTACGGCTAGATATGAATAAAAACTATATAACATCTTTTTTTTTAGATCGATATCTTACATAATGAAAAAATTTAAAATATGCATATGAATGATTAAATATGCTAAAAGAATAAAGGTAAAATACTGGTGAAAGATACACAGTAATTCATATAGTGTATAAAATTGCACAAAAACTCAATATGATGCAAAACTGACTGGTTAATACAATTAAACACACAGGGTGCCGAGTCAGTAATAGATAACCATTCACTATAATTCACTTTGCATATCAAAATAAATCCTGTATCTTCTTAATATTACAGTTTAATATTTCATTATAGTCATATTTGTATGGCAAAATGTGATCAAAGGACAACCACAACCCACAATTTACCGGCGAGTACAACAACATCCACGTTTCTTATTCTGTACTGGGTTAAAGTTAGCTTTTTATAATTTATTAAACTTCGAAACTCCTTATGTCAGTAGATGACAGAAAAATGTAAGCACTAAGAAGCAACGTAACTTCTTATACTGATATACAACACAGTTAACTTATTTAAAAACTTTAGGTAAAATTCAAATTTTTAATCTTTAAATTTCATAGCGTATAAAATTTATACGTTACTTCAAATGTTAGAAAATTTTCTAAGAAATTGAATGTGAACATTGTATGGATTTTAAGAAAACTTTCCGATTTTCATTCCTTTTGCTTAATAGAATTCATAAATTAGCAGACAGATGCAACTCTAATAATGAAATTGGAGATGAAATGCACATAAATGTCATTTAAAATGTATAAATCAATTTCAAATGTAATATACAATAAGAGTTGTAAAGAAAATGCAGTTTACCTGCTGGGTACTGAAATCAAGTCCAAGATATGAAATATCATCCGCCATAGTTTAACAGCATAAAATAAATTTTACAAACAGCGAATCAAGGAATTAAACACATTACTTTCGCTTCCAAGACCATCTGGACCTGCAGCTGACCTGATTGCAGAACGTACACAAACAAGTATTTGTCAATGGAGTAGAGTTGAGTTGATTCTAGATGACTTTTCTCGGTTCGTTGTCTGCTTCAACCACATCACACCTTTCGGCAGCGAGAATGCTTTGAACGCCCTATTTTTGAAGCGTTAGAAAATGTGTGCCATCCACTTTAACCCTTGTCAGGGCACCTTGACCACAGTAAATTCCAGGGGGTCTTCCATAAAACTTTTATCGTAAATAAATATGCATTGAGTGAGGAAGATGGTCTCTCAGAGCTTTTCGCAAAGCTAAAACACGACACTGTACTGCTAATTCGTCACATGGGATTTCGATACATAGAGGTTATGAGAATAAGTCCAGCTACCAAATGAAAAGGAAAGCTGAATTAAAAGTATAAATTCAGTATAATTTCAATTAATTATGCGTGTTATTTAGTGCAACTGAACTCGATTTCATGAATTATTAATGTAACAGAGAATGAATTCGAGTCTGCAGGCAAAGTCATGTGCTTCTCATATCAGATTTTTATATTTCCGATACTCTTCTGAACCGATCGCCGAATATACGCACATTTTTTACTAAAGTCTCAATTCAGCGCTACTCATGACATCACGCGCCAACTATAATGAAAGTCTCAACGATGGCTTCAGTACTATAGAGGTATGAATAACAGAATTATATTTTATTCTTTACATGATTTAAATATTACTTCTTTTGAAATGGCAACAGCCTTTACAGCAATGAAATATTAGATTTAAGATAAATGGTGCAAAAATAAAATTTTAATTTTAAAATTCTGTAAAAATACTTTGATAATTCGTATGAAAACACTACAGTTTTTTTTTTCTTCAAAATTTTAGCACACGGGACCCTTTGAAATATATTTATCAGTAGTTTGACAAGAAATGGAGATCATATTACGAAAATTATATTAAAAGATATATTTTCTAGATGGGTATCTACACTCTAAAACAAAAACATCGACGTAGCCCGCAAAATAATCCGATAGTAATGAAACTTCACATGCAAACAACTTTCGACGGAATATATGCAAAAGATCAAAAATTCGCAGCCAATGAATGAATAGTCGGAACTACAGCGCATTGAAACTGAACACTATGGTGGTGTAGATAAGGAGCGAACCTTGCTTTCAGGAAAAAAACGTGCAGTGGATGTCGATTGCGTTTACATACCTTGATTGTAACAATGCTTCGCCGGCGAATTCGCTGCCACTGTGAGCATATGAAGGAGTTTGAAAGAGGGTGTGCGATCGGACTGCATGAGATTGGATTGGCACACCGACAAATCGTTCGGCATTTGGGTAGGAGCGATGCAGCAATTAGACGATGTTGGCAGGAATGAGTCCGGAATGCAGATTTCAAAGGCAAGCGAGCAGAGGACGGCCTAGAGCGACGACAGAACGGGAAGATTGAGCTATTGTCAGAGCAGCTGTGACAGCACGAGATTCGTCGTTATCAACCATCCAACGTGTGATCTTAAACGTCCTGACCTTAGGAGGATCCTGACCTTAAACGTGAGCTGAACTTCCTCCGGGCGCAAGTTCGCTCACGGATTAAGGCCTTTTCTAGTGCACGATGGAATACCTATGCTGAATCCCTAACGACTCAAGACAGCACCATTTGGAGGGCAACCTCACGTATTCGTAGGCAGAAAACTTACATACCGGCCCTTAATGGCCCAAACTGCAGGGCAATTTCAAATGCACAGAAGGCTGAACTGCTTGCAGACAGTCTTAGAAGTCTGTTTGAACCTCACCACAATGTAATCGATCCCCGGACGGTTGCATTGGTGGAGCCCACGGTTGAACAATTTATCTCCACACCTTCTCTTAACACGCTCAGGAAACTTGAACTTCCTGACATCGCCCCCTATATTCTAAAACTGAAGAGTAACAAAGCCCCTGGGAGAGACCAGATCTCTACTAACATGCTCAACAACCTCTCTAAATTCTATCTTCAGTATCTTGTCTATCTCTTTAATCAGCTCATTAAATTAAATTACTTTCCGCGGACTTGGAAGGTGGCAATTGTAGCCCCCCTCCCCAAGCCCGGCCTCAACCATTCTGAACCTTCTAATTATAGACCTATTTCTCTCCTTTCAAGCATTTCTAAAATCTTCGAGTAAGTCTTGGTGCAGCACCTGGATGAGTTCTACAGCCTTAACAATGTCATTATTCCTGAGCAATATCGGTTCAGAAGTAGACACTCTACCCAGCATCAACTGCTTAGGGTTGTGGAACTCATACATGAGGCTCGCGCCAAGCATCTCAACACCACTATTGTCTACCTGGATATCCAAAAAGCCTTTGATAATGTCTGGATATCCGGGCTCCTCTTTAAACTAATCGCTCTACATTTTCCTGCTCATCTCATTAAAATTCTTCACTCTTACCTAACGGGGCGTAGCTTCGCGGTAAGAGTTTCCTCCTCTCTCTCCTCCCCCAGGAATATACTCAGTGGGGTCCCTCAAGGTTCCCTTGTCGGCCCCAAATTGTTCAACATGTACATTAATGACCTTCCACGTTTCCCCGGTGTCACCTTAGGCCTGTACGCCGACGACACAGTCCTGATTGCACAACACAAGCATACACATGTCGTGCACGAAACTCTTCAATCTTACCTCGACAGTTTGACGCAATGGTTGACTAACTGGAGAATCAAAGTGGATGTCAGCAAGTGTGCCGCCGTCAGTTACCCAACCCCTCGCCGAACCCCCTCCACTAACTTAACTCTGAATGATGAACCGATTCCCTGGCAAACTAACTACAAGTACCTTGGTGTGTACTTGGATTCCAATCTCACGTGGAAACTTCACATTTCTAACATCTGTCAGAAAGTGAAGTCTGCACTGGCCCAGCTTCGCCCCCTTTTGGCTGGAAACAGCCGCCTGTCAACGAGAAATAAGTTATTGCTGTACAAGTCCTGCATACGTCCAATTATGACGTACGGATCCCCGGTCTGGGGAACCGCAGCTGAGATTCACCTACGGAAGCTTCAAGTTATGCAAAATAAAGCACTTCGTATGTTTATCAGGTTTCCGACCTACGTCCAGCTTGAAGTTCTGCACAGAGATCTCAATATTAGGCCTTTTTTAGACTACATTCAAAAACTTTCTCAAAATTTTTTCAGAGATCCCAGTAGAGTAAATAATTCCACGCTAGACAGTATCCCGCGGTATAACCCGACACACCCTAAGGCGCGAAAGCGCCCCTGGGCGTTGGTGGGGCGCCGCACAATGGATGCTTTTCTTCGGCCTCCTAAGCGAAGACGGCTCGTCTAGCATTGTTTTATATCTGCTCTCCCCCCTTTTATTATGAACTCTTGCTAACTCCGTGGCCCTCCCTAGCATTTGGGAGTTCGCGATTTATCGACGAACCGTTTTCCTTTTTTGTTATGTACGTTTCCCCCCCCCCCCCCCCCGTCTCAAGCTCAAGGCCCTGCGTTCCTCGGGACGCGCTTATCCCCCTCCTTCCTTTTTACTCTCGCTAGGTGCCTGCTTGGGCTCTAGCATACCTTTCCCCTTCTGTAAGACTTGGCGTGGGGCTCGACTTCGGTCGTCGCCCTCCCCCCAAGCAAAGCTCTGATGTCTCTCTTAACTTATGCTTCTCTTTCTTAGTACTTCTTTTTTCTCTTCGCCCGGAGTTTAAAGGGGGGAATCCTTTCCCCTCCTGGGCACTCCGTATACCCCGTCCTTGAGACCTTGAGACCAACGTGTGACAACCACGGACCATTAATAGAAGACTATGGGAGCGGAATTTATACTCGCTGCGACCATTACACCGCCTACCACTGACTAGTATGCACCGTCAACAGTGATTGCAATGGTGCCGGGTCTGAACAACGTGGAATTGTTCGGATTGGGAACGAATTGTCTTCAGTGATGAGTTCCGTTCGACTCAAGCCGGGGAGCTTGCCTATAAAGACTTGTAGCAGCTATTTCCTCGGCCGGGAAGGTGAAATCACCCCAACCAACAAAACCAGCAACCTCAAAGGGACGACACAACCCTAACAACAAGCCGTAAAAAACTGTGCATCCATCTCAGCCCACGAGGACTGACCCTACGGCACCCCAACATTTTATGTATATAACAATAAGTTCCGCCCAGGGAGTTTACAATGACGACAAGTACGCCCGCACATTATGCAGGAAGTAATCATATTAGTTCTAATTACTACATAAGTTTCATTATTACAAAATTCAATAATATTCTTTACAATATTTACAAATACACAATTAACACTTTATTAGACAACATAATTTATAATATCTAGAAATATACAAATTTTTAGAATCTCAATAAAATTACACAATAAAATTTATAAAATTAGTTATCCTCAATCCCTAAGATACTTCCTGGGTGGGATAACTGCCTTGGGATAGATTATAAATCAAATATTCACACTATTAATAACTTTTTTATAAAAGCAATTAAAGTTGATCCTCCAACAATTACAATGGAATGGACCTTCCACTCCTAACCAAAAAAGAATAAATAATAAGTATGGCATAGGCGCTAACATAAAAGATGGTATTAACAATTAAACAAATAAATCAGTCTCTAAAAACTCTCCTATTCCCAGTCAAATAATTAGTTAAATCCCTTAGTATTACTATTCCCAATATTCCAAAAGCATAAACCGTCAAGACCCCAAGATAGTAATCTAATTAATCCTCCAAAATACAAAACAGAACCAACATGGGTACCGGAAATAAACTAGACACAATTCTCAAACACCATAATCATAAAATTTACACCTAAAATATAAAATCAGTCCCCTACGACCAGCGCAGGCGTGTCTGAAGACAGCCCGGATATCGTCAGGATCCTGCTCTTACTTTCACACGCCACACGGCCCAACAACAGGGAGTCATGGTCTAGGGGGTGCTACTTCGTTTGATAGCCGGACTCCTTTGATAGTCTTCCGTGGCACCATCACAGCACAGCGGTACGTTGACGACATTCTACGATCCGTTGTATTGCCATTCCTTTCGTGACACCCCGGGCTAACTTTTCAGCAAGAAAATGCAATGGGCGCGGTAGCCCTGTGGTTAGCGCGCGGTAGCCCTGTGGTTAGCGCGCGGAAGTTGCACTCGGTAGGACCGGGTTCGATTCCCGCCGCTGCCCAAACTGCCGTCGTGTTCACGCGGAGTACGATCACGTTAAACATGTGGGTCCGTAAGTTCTGCCGAGAGGTTGGTGGTAGGGGAAGAAGGGTACGGTCCCTGTGGATGCCTCCCCCACTGGGTTCCGGTCTAAATTGGGTGGCACTTCCCGGCCGTCCAAACAGATACCTTACACCTTTCTGGTAGGTCGGACGGTCTGGGTCGAAGAAGAAGAAGGAGCAAGATAATGCCAGGCCACACACGGCACGCCTCTCTATTGATTGTCTGCGTGCTTACGAGACACACTTCCTTGGGCAGTCAGATCTCTCGCCTATTGAGCACATTTGGGCTGAGATGGGGCGTCGCCTGAGACCATCATAGAATGTAGACGAATTAGCTCATCAATTGGAGGCCATTTATAACGACATCCCTCAGAACACCATCCGGCAACTTTATGCATTAATGCCACGTCGGGTAACAGCTTGTATCAAGGCCAGAGGTGGACCAACGCCTTATTGACGTGCTCACTTTGTGTAGATCTTTCAATGCAATAAATCATCCAATTGTTCTGAAATTCTAATAATTTCTTTTTCTGTTCATCCTCATTACAGGTACCAAATTTTGTCTCATTTGGATAATTCTTTCTTGATGCGTCGATTTTTTTTTTTTTTTTTTTTTTTTTTTTTTTTTTTTTTGTCTTAGAGTGTATTTAGCTCTTTTAAGACGTTTTTTTAAAGCTTTCCGTAACAAAGAAAATTCTGTAACAAAGAAACTATCGATTTTTAAAATTTTCGCACTTGTAGAAACTGAAATTTTTAGCTTCGGTTTAAGAAAAATGGAGATTGCATCACTAAAATTAATATGCGAGTCATATTTTTAAAATGGATCTCCTCGTCGCCCATTTCCGATTCTTTTTCGATAAAGTTTAAAGTTTTCAAATATAGTAAATTAATGTAGTATTGGGATAATTTTAAAAATATTACCGAGGTATGTATCGCATTTTAGAGATATTTAAATAAAATTGCATTGCAGTTGGAAAGTGTTTCATAATCAATGCTTTATGCATGATTGATCTTTCTTGTTTCTATTTGTGCCGATTTCGTCTTTATGATTTCAGGTGTGTCAGTTGTCATGCGAAGGGGATCCATCGTATCCTCCAAACAGCTGAATGCTGAATTTTTATTTTATTTGTGCTTAAGTTTCCTTAATATGAATGAGATGAAACTTATTTAAATAAATTAATAAATTTGTTTCAAATTCGTAGAAATAAGATGCTCTCAGTCGTATATGTGCAGTTTGTTTTTCATGATTAGAGCAAAAGTCTTTACCACACAAATGAATGATTCAAATGAATCATTCATTTGTGGTGTACACTCGCATATACACTCTATGGCCAGCAGTTTTGTTCCTGATTCGTCCCTGGGTAGCCCAAACAATAAAAGGATTAGACAACGAGAGCCAACTAAATCTACGGCTATTAATATGTAGATGCGAACGAACTAACTTTAATACAAGTTTAAGAAAGAATTCTGAATTTACAGAAAATTCTCATGCTTTATGCTTATCTCTCTTCGTGTTTAAAAATCTGACACATGACTTTCCTTATATAATGCAATGAATTTACTACTTTTACAGTAAAAGAAAATAGGTTATTCTTACAGTAGATACTTATATTCTTTCCAAGATATTGAAGTTTTGTCAGTGAGTCGTCATTTTCATTGATTTAGCGTCATTTTTATCCATTTGGCTAGTTTTTCGTTAATTTAGCAACATATAAAAAAGTCGCCAATTGGCGACATTCCACCAAATTCGTCGCCAAAATCTCGCCAAGCGTTACGGGCGGAAAAATAAGTTATTCTTACAGCAGATAAATGACTATTGACGTTCAAATACAAAAGTATTACTCAAAGTACCTTTTTTTCATGAATGGAACGAGCTAGATCCACGAGAATGATGTCATCAAATTTATCGCATGGTATTACATATGAAAAGTGAACATGTTTCTCAATATATTTTTATTTTATTTTATATGATATTTTGATAATTTTTTTGAAAAATGTGCAATGTCTCGAGAAAGGTTCATGTTAGCGTTCTAAAACTTATGTCAATAGTTTTCTAATGAAAATTTACATAAGAAATGTCTACTTGCGTAAATTTATTAGAGGTTTTGATTTTTTGACGATTTTTTCAAAATTTCATTCGAAAATTTAGGGGGGTTCTGAACATTCGATTGCTTATAAAAACAATAGGCTTCCAGTGTTTACGGATTGTAATTTTTGTACCAACTTTCGTTCGAATCGGTCCATTCGTTCGTCAGTTATCGTCTTCACAGACTCACTGACACACACACACACGCACACATCATTTTTAAAATGTTCGATTCGTGATCAGGGATGCTTGAAACGTGCTCTCCCGTCGAAAACTCGAGTCGAATTTTCGACCCCGTCACAATACTTTCCTTATACATTATATATATAAGGAAAGTAAAAAGACTAGCAGGCTTTGCTTGCTAGCGGCAACTAAACATCGCAACCAGTTTTTATAGCAATATGCTTTTAGTAAGTTTCTATGCCAGCTGCCCGGGCGCAAAAGCTGTAAAGCAATAAAAGTGGATGGAAGTTTAACCGTGGATGGGTTAAGTGGATGCAGAGTAAAAAATGTAGCTTGAAAATTGCATCAAAATTAGGGCAAAATATACTGTAAAACATTCGCAAGCATGTTACTAAAAGTTTCTTAAAAATTAGCTGTCCGTAATGAGGAATTGCTTCCAGCACCTTTGCATAGCAGTCTCCGTAAGTTGCAGAATCCACTTCGACGATAACAGCTTGCAATAGAGCATGGGCACGGGTGTAAATAAACAACCTGTATGGTAGAATGCGCAGAAACGTAAGGGCAAAAGGGCATTATTTTTACCGTAGCGTGTAATGGTAAACGGACGATGATGGCCAATAAAAATTGAAACTAAACCCATTAAACATCGAAATTTATCTTTGTGATGAAAATAAGTTATTTAGAATACTTAAATAATAACATAGATTTAAAGATTTCATTTGTTAAAGTGAACTTTAAGTGATTTTAAGTGAATGTACACAACTACTCATTTTACCGTAGTCACTAACTAGCGTTCTTAAGATGTATACATTTACTAGCAAATTCTGCAATGTATATACGAGCGTGAAGGGAAAGATATGTACCGATTTTTCTAAAAAAACCTCGTGTATATATTTTAATTAAACTGAATATTTTATATTTTCCGGTTCATTAAAAATATTCATCAAATAAGATAAATTTAGTAAAATTAGAGGTTAAACGATTGCAAGTTTCTAAAGTAACCGTTTTTAATACAGAAATAATGAAAATTTCTATACTGCTAAGCAAACGAGTATTTTGTTTTGGAAGCCTCACGAAACATAGGGGCAAAATTGTTCGTATGACGTTACGGGCCCATGCTCTACTTTCGTCCCAATAGCTTTCGTCCTTGTATTTCGTCCCAATAGCTCAACGGTAGCGTGTCGGCTGGCCAGTTCGGAGATCCAGGGTTCGATTTCCGATTGGAGTGCCAAGACTCTTTACAAAGGTTCCTGGCACTTATGATAATACACTCTTTTGAAAAAACAAAAACAAAAAAAAACAAAGCATCAGGAAGAAAGTTACTATTTTTATTGAAATTAAATGTATGTACAGCTCATACACAGGTAATGAAATTATTACAAAATCAAGGCGCAGGACCCAGCAATGGTTAGCAATTGCACATTGAATTTTCAAATCAGTAATTGATGAAGTCCCCCTTGGCGGCAATGCATGCTTGTATACGTCTAGGTAAGGAGTGATAAAGTTTCCTAATGTCATCCTGCGATACATTCTGCCAGGCATTCCTCAATTGTTGCTCCAGATCTGCTACATTTGAGGGTGCCCGAACCTGGCAGCCTAGCATGTCCCATACATGTTCGATTGGCGAAACGTCTGGTGACCTTGCTGGCCAAAGAACTGTATCAACAGCACGGAGACAATCCACAGATATGAGATCCGTATGTAGCGTGGCATTATCTTGTTGGAAAATGGCCTCAGAAGACAGAATGACGTGCCATGAAGGGTAACTCAAATGGCAGCAGGATTTCATCAACATATCGTTGAGCTGTTAAAATTGTACGCAGGATGACTAAGGACGACCTGCTGTCATAAGAGTTAGCACCCCCACACCATCACACCAGGGGTAATGGCTGTGTGCCTGTGTAATACAAAGGCTGATTGGTATCGCTGGCCCTAGCGCCTCCACACTCGATGATCATCTGCTGAAAGACTGAAACGTGATTCATCGCTGAACTCTATGCGATACCAGTCTGTTGGCAGCCATGATGCTCGGCTACAACATCACTCCAAACGACCCTGTCGATGTTGTGGGGTTACGTCTTAAAGGCCGCTGTGAGGGTAACCCCACCTCAGCCAAGCGCCATGAGATGGTGGAAGGTACCACGGATGGTATGGAAGAGGCTGTAGCACGTTGGATGACGGAGGACAATGATGCCGTTGTGCCAGTTTGGGCCTGTAGCACAATCACCCGATCTTGCCTCGCATTCGTGCACCTGGGCCTTCCAGATCCTTCATTTCGCCGATGAGTTCCTTGCAGCAACCATAGCTGCCAGCATTTTTGTACAGCAATGTCCGTTCGGTGCAGGTAGCGGCCTATTGCTCGGTATGACCAGCCAGCTTCACGCATTCCAACTATACGACCACGTTCGAGCTCGTCTAATTGCTTATAAGGTTTTCGGCAACGTCGTAACGACATTATTGATTGTGTCTCCACGGAACGACAACGCCGATAACGAGCAAAGATAAACAGTCCACATTTTTTAACCTGTTTTATAGGATACTAGTTGCGCAGTAGAAACGCTCTATGACCGAAGTTAACACTCATTGGCCTTGCAAATATAATCATTTGCATACTTGGTATAAAGGAATTTGCGAAATTTCGAGATAATTTTTAGGGGTGCTTCGTTTTTGTTTTTGTTTTTTGCAAAAGAGTGTATATATATATATATATATATATGTTAAAATACAAATAGTAATGCTTCGGCAGACAATAATTAGCTTAATATTTCAGAAATGAAGCTGGAATTTTCATGAACTCCTGTAATTGTGGTTTTTCTTATCTGTTTGCCGAAAATATCAAAGTAGCTGAAAAATTAGCAAAATTTGCAAAATGTTTTACAGTGTAGATTAAAAACGAAAATATGAAAAGAGGGGGGGGGGGATCCCTCAAATACAGCCTCTTTACACCACGGTCCCCATCTTACACAATAAAGGACTATATTTGTGTATCCGTGTGGGTATGTGCTGTCTGTAGAGATAAATCTGGGCATCTTACGGCCATGAAATATGGTACACAAGTACGTCAGGACCCAGAAATATGTGCATCGGAGAGATTTTTGTAAAAACAAGATATAAAATTTGGGGTTGCTTGAAGTAAAAGTTTTGCTCAGGGAGTTGACCCAATAAAGATGCATACCCAAGTAACACGTACAAATGATGCCGAGACCACAGCTACCAGCAAAATCAAAATAGCTCAATTAGGTGGCGAGATGAGAAATTTGGGGGAGCTAACTGAAATAAAAGTTACGCTCCAGGGGGTTGACACAATGTATATCCAGGTGATATACTATAACCACCAGCAGAATCAAAATCGTTCAATTAGAGCCGGATATCACTCAAAATGATTTTTTTTTCAGTTTTATACGTATGTGTACTTTTATAACAAGCATGATTGGAAGTATATTTATAATTACACCATTTAGAAGCATTGGTACTACTAAAACTAAAAAGTTAATTTTTAAAGATAAACTGGCAACTGTTAGTGAACTCATTTTTTGCATATTTTTATTAAGGATCCACAAAAGGTCTCTAGGGTCTCCTCAACAGCTGAAATCAAATAAAATTTGGTCGTCAGGATGAATGAGCCAGAGAGTGGCCCTGAATTTTTCCGCAAAAATCGAAAACCGTTATAAAAAAATCTGATGTGGGCAACACATGACTTTCCTTATATAATGTAATGAATTTACTACTTTTACAGTAAAAAATAGGTTTTTCTTATAGTAGATACTAATATTATTTCCATGATATTGAATTTTAGACAATTAGTCGTCATTTTCATTGATTTAGCGCCATTTTTATCCATTTGGCGAGATTTTCGTTAATTTGGCAACATTTCAAAAAGTCGCCAAGTTGGCGACATTCCGCCAAATTCCTCGCCAAAATCTCGCCAAGCGTTATGCACTAAGACATAAGTTATTCTTACAGCAGATAAATGACTATTGGCGTTCAAATACAAAAGTATTACTCAAAGTATCTTTTTTTCATGAATGGAACGAGCTAGATCCACGAGAATGATGTCACCCAATTTATCGCATGGTATTACATGTGAAAAGTGAACATGTTTCTCAATAGGAAATATTTTTTTTTATTTTACATGACTTTTTGAGAATTTTTTTAAAAAATGTACAATATATCGAGAACGGTTCATGTTAGCGTTCTAAAATGTATGTCAATCGTTTTCTAATGAAAATTTACATAAGAAATGTCTATTTGCGTAACTTTATTAGTGGTTTTGATTTTTTGACGATTTCTTCAAAATTTCATTCGAAAATTTAGGGGGGTTCTGACTATTCGATTGCGTATAGAAACGATAGGCTTCCAGTGTTTATGGATTGTGATTTTTGTACCAAATTTGGTACGAATCGGTCCATTCGTTCGTCAGTTATCGTCTCCACAGGCTCACTGACACACACACACATACTTTCACACACACACACACAGACATCACTTCAAAAATGTTTGATTCGTGATCAGGGATGCTTGAAACGTGCTCTCTCGTCGAAAACTCGAATTCGAATTTTCGACCCCGTCACAATACTTTCCTTATACATTATGTATATAAGGAAAGTAAAAATAGTTATGTTTAAAAATATTAGGAAAATAGGTATATTATTTATATTTTTTATTCAAAAACAAATGGTATCATTTATAGGACGCTAACATTCACCCCCTCTTGATGTACTCATACGCTGTTCAATGTAGAAAAAGCAACGAAATGTGACATTTGTTTATGTTCAGTACTGTAGTTTGCTTGACAGATAACTGAATCTTTCAAGGGGACAGTCACAATCTTCCCATGTTCAATGTCAGAAACCATTCAACCACAAGCGGATATTGAGTGCGGAAATAATATTAAAAGCAAAATATTAAAATGCTGGACTATTTGGTCATTTCAAAAAATATTATTCTTCAATTTTAATTCTGTGTTTATAAAAAATGACTGACCCAATTGATTCTTTCTGAAACTGCAATTGGTTGGAATATAGGATATATACCTTCCCACCAACCTCCAAAATTCCTTGAGATTTCTTTAATGGAAAGAAAAAGATGGAGAAAGCAAATTGAGGTCTTTTAGGAAAATCAAGGCTTTCTTAGCCATAAAACCCATTATAAGCGATCCCCCAGAGTAGCAAACACATATACATACTACTCATAGGAAACTTTTCGCTAGCTGAAAGGCCCATCTGTAGTGGAACAGTTAGTTCACTCGTTGGCTTTCAGATCTATAAGAGCTAAAAGTATCGAATGAAGAAATATTTCTTGTCAATTTTTTTTAAATTTTACAAGTAAACTTTCTGCTTCTTATAGGGTAGCTGGAATTTTTCATCATGCAAGAAAACCAAGTGCATATTTTTTACAGTATTTTTAACAGAATATGCTTTCATTTTTTTTCTTTTAAATCCATATGTAACTAGTATTAAATGATGCTAAATCAAATGACCTAAAACAATGCTTTTCAACCTTTTTATGTCGCGGAGCATTTTTGCAACCAAATTTATGATTAAACCCCAGAATAAGAAAAACCATTGTGGTCCAAATTATACATTCAAATTTTACGCACTTTTTTATTTTTAAGAAAATTTATACCCGACAATATCACGTTGCCGAACAACGAAAACTTTGAAAACACTGACCTAAAATTACAATATTTCAAAAACGGTGTTAAACACGAATATGATATCTTTTTCACAAAATAAACCCATCCCCATCTCGAAATATAGAATTTGAATAGGTCTCTTATTGCAGAGAAACTACAATATTAGTGATAAATAATGAGACATGAAGGAAATACTCCTGTCTTCACAGCTACTTCAAAGTTCACCCATTGGTTCATATTTTTCCTAGAAAAACAAAAGCGAGTGACGTATTGTTACTTAAAATATATAGAGATATGATAAAGAAGATAATCCAAGGCAATGTTCGTTGGCCACAGCTTTATCGCAGTGGAAGAGATTTCTAATGTATCACTACAATGAAAATTGTTGAGACGGAAATGTTTAAATATCTGCAATTCATACATATTGTTAATAAAACTTGTAATTTACAAAGAATAATCATAAAATTATCCTTCATATTTAAAAGTATTTACTTATATATGAAGATACAATTTTAATGTAATATGCTAAATACATATTTGGAAGATAATTTTTAATGTGAAACACTGAATGTGAATGCGGAATTATACAAAATTGTAGTATTTTAATTTAATATGTTAAATACTGATTTAGAAGATAAATTTTTAATATAAAACACTGAATGTGAATGCTGAATTATACATCAAATAGTATTTTAGATTAAGGATAAAACAACGCTGAATGTATGTATTTTAGGTCAGGAATATACACAAAAGTTGCATTCATGTTATCTCTCGAAAGATACGGTAACTCGGATAAGGTGATTTGGATTTCAGGCGAATGTGATAGTAAAAATACACATACACGAGAAAAAAAGTTCTGTTATCTACCCAACTCATTCTAGGAGCTTAACGCTACACAGGAAACACGTACTATTTTGAAAATATGTGCATGCGAAACTTTTAGGTAAAAAATGACAGGGGATGAAATTATATACTATAGAAACGTTCAAACCTGGTTGATGGGAGTTGTTATAGCTATCTGTATCCTTTTGGGAGTCTTTCTTTGTTATATGATTAGTGCTGCCGTTCGATTGCATACCAGACTGGAAAAAATTATAAATTATGTTCAAGAAAAGAAGGATGAAGAAAATCTGATAGACATTGAAAAGAGTTATTGAAAAGTAAGTTATTATTTTAAGTACATGTGTTTAAATGTGTTATTGACTTTATATTCTTATGTGATCAAAACAGTATTATATATACAAGTAAAATTATGTACCTTTGAAATTCGAAAAGAGTTTTCCGGATTAGTGTTAAGTTCAAAATTAATAAATTACAATGTTTAAACTATATTTGATGCAAAATATCTCATGTGTCGTATATGACTTTTCCTACTAATTAATAAATTTTGATATTGTGGGAAAACAAATAAGAGCTTTCTTATTACAAAATCTAGCTCAAAATAAATAGGCTTCTTGGTGTTACCCATTAAAATAAGAATACAAAACTTCGCGAAATTCGATAAATTATTTTCAGAGATTTGCGACCCTATAGAAATGTAAAATTTCTAATATCTCGACAACGGCTCTCGCTAACTACTAAATAATGATATCCATTTATATGAACCTTGTTGTCCGAACCGGGAATCGAACCACGGATCTTTATACTGGTCAGCCGATGCTCTACCGTTGAGCTACTGGGACGGAATTAAAAGCTCTTATCGCCGAAGTGGACTCTGCAAGACATGGGGATAGTGTTAGACGGCAGTGAGGATCGAATTCGGGCCCTCCTCGTGCGATCCTCTCGCCATAACTACTGACTCTTTTAATGTAACTTAAAATAACATAATAGAAATCATTAACTGTCAAGAATATTGAATAGATTCCCTTTCCTAGGCTATAGGGATTCCCTTTCCTAAGCTATAGCTCTTTTCAACACTAGATGTAGTTGAAATTTATAAAGAATTCTGGCGTGATAAAATATTCTAGATTCAATTGATCTGGAAGTTCTTGCAGTACTGAATAAATATAACCAATGCAGTTGCAATGAATGCAGAATAAATCAAAACATTAATAAAATAAATTTGTCCAGCTTTGGATTTCAAAACATTATCCTGTCCCTTGGGTAACAATATGCTGATACATATATTCTCTAATTATCTTTCATACATTTGAATCAAAATTTCCTTTTTTGTGAATGGTGGAAGTGAGATTCTGAATGAAAAGCTCACTTTTGTTCACCATCACCTGCTTCAATATTGACCCATGAACTTGAGTCAAGTGCCACAAATTGACGCAATCACACATTCTTATCTGACTGGTACAGGACAAAAAGTATTAAATTTCTGTCTGAAAAATACATTATTACATATTACCACCAAGGTTCATTGTTGCAGTGTCAGTTGGATACAAAAATGTCAGCCGTAATTTAGAACATTTCCGTATATGTCGGATATCTGTAAACATAGTATGTATCCTCTTTCAAATAAAGCATTTGCCAGCTGTGCAATTTCAGTTTTCAAGGGAATGATATAAATTGATATCTTTCGGGTATTTTAATACACCATTATTTGAATCACGATGAAGTCTGTAATAATATTCCTCTTGATCTGCGCTTCTTTGAATTTTGTGAGTGCAGTGCCACTTACCCAAAATGGTATAAACTTTAAACTTCTTTAAGTTATTTGCATTTTAATTTATTAAGGTTATTTTTACAAAGTCTTGCCGTAAACACTGTTCGAAATTTTTCCTATCAGTACTTCTTGACAAAATATAAAATATAATAATTGCAATAGCACAACGCACTTAAAACGATCATAATTTTGGTTTCACTATGAAAAAATATCACATCATTCTGATAGCTCAATATATACTGTTATTAGATAGAATAATAATATTAGTTATTTTTTCTTAAATTTTTATGAATTGATCTTGTCATCGAAAACAGTATTTCATTTAAAAAAGCTATTTTTTACTTCATCTATAACGTTTCTGCAATGTATAATTCAAGTAATTTCTTACATGGCTGAAAAGGGTGTATAGCGAGGTGCAAGTCTAGATCCGGACTCGATCACCGGTTTGGAGTGTTGTTTGAACTGAAATTGAGTTTAACTCTTTCTGTTAAACAACATTATTCATAACTCTTATATTCGAATGCAATTTTTGTAAAAATCAGCAGTTTCCTTTGTTATACAAGGTGTTTAAAAATCTGACGTGAATTAAGAATAGGAATCTATAATTCCTTCGAAGTAAAAATTTACTCCAATCGTTTATTAGTTTTTTTCTTCTGTAGAAATTGCATTTCACACAAAAAAAAAATTAAAAATAAAAAGATAGATTCAGCCTTCTAGGTTACCGGAGGGCTTCTGGAAGGTCTGGAATAACACACGCAAGTTAATATATAGATTAATTATTATATTACGCATATTAATTATTATATATACACGCAATTATTATATAGATATGTTGGTAGGTAAATCGATGGGATTCTTTTATGACTGGAGTGATGTAGCTAATAGCAAATCTGGGGGCAATCCAAGAAGCTTAGGTTCTGTTTCCGGTTTTGGACAACTGTTGTTTTGACCAACTATTATTTTAACCTCAGAATTACGTCTAATACGTACTCTACATTGTCTTTGAAAATTGTGCATATGAGTATTCAAACGAAAAATAACATGTTCCTGCATATAAGTATTGTTTTTAATCGGTTGGTGAGGGGGGAGGGGGGGGGGGGGTCAGAAATTCAAATTCTTGCATATGAGTAAAATGTTAATTTCTTCGAAGAGCTTTCATCAGAGAAACTATATGAAACAGGGAACTGCCAGCTGGATTCAAATCCAACTATAGTTATATATGTGTGCGGAAATAGTCTAACTTTTGCAAACAATCCGCATTACTTCCGCTCCTTGGCGAACTTTCTTTGTTTCTTTAAAAATAATTGAAACTTCTCGAGTTTTAAGGAGCGCACAGAAGGGCGTTTCGACAAAGACAACCTGACCAATTCGACTTCATTCGTACGCTTCAATTACGAAAGATGCCAATAACCGGTCATTGCTCACCTTTCCACCATTGCACCCGCCACTCGCAAACTTGCGAAACAACGATCAGTATTAACGATAAAGGAACCACAATACCTTTTAGCATTTTTGGTGTCGGATAGAATATTTTTCTTTAAATTCAAAATAAAACAAAATAAAAATTCAAAATAAAAACACAAAATAAAAACACATTATTCAATATTGGCTGCCTTGATCCGCCTTGGCATCTTAAGAAAAAGGTCAGGTTCAGTATATTTTTAAACATTGGCCGGATTCAGGATCAATAACTGTTGGGCCGGATTTAGTAAAAATCTAAAATTTCATCCCAAGCACACCTCTGTGTTGTTTCCTATATGTTTGAACTCAAAAAACGAGTCACTTATTATAATTTTTAAAATTAAAGCCAGAGTGAAATCACAGAGAATTAGGACTAAATTTAACCGATCAAACTTCATTCTGGTTCTAAAGTGGGTGGCATTTCCAACTTTTAATGTATCTTTTTTAAAAGTTTTATATAAAATTCGCTTATATCTATATAAATCCACAGAATATCTATGATTAGAGTAGTTTGCATAATATATTGTTATTATTGATTGCTTTAAAATTTTTGCAGTCTATAAATGTACATTAAATGTGGTCATATATCACTCTAATTAATATATGACCAAGCGTTTTCAAACCATTAAAGTTTTTGAATGGTTACTGAATGCAATTCAGTAACCATTCTATTTGCGTTCTTCAGATATTCACATTTTGTACATTATCTAAACAATTATTTTACATTCTGCATTTATTTTACATATTTATCTACAAGACTTTTTATTATGTTTAAGCCATTGCTAGATATTTTATGTCAGGTTTAGAAAGCTTGATAAATGTTCTTATATTTCAATTGATCAAATGGGGATTTTTCAGACTTCACTATAAATATATTACAATTATTTATTACTAGAACGAATTACTTAGCGTTGCCCAGGTTCTAAATAAGCGCTCGCTACTTAAATATTACAGATACAGATAGCATCACCTAATTTCGAAATCGTCTGTTTTGAACTAATATCATTCTTGCAATACAAATAAATAAAAATAATTGAAATCACCAAAAAGTGCCTTTAAACCTAAAAATTATTGCTATCTTAAAGAATTTTCATCCAATTTCAGTCAAATTTTTCCACAACACTCATAATGATAATATAATACACGAAAAAAAAAATAGGATGACATCTTTTGAATTCGCAAATTTAGAAAACCCAAATAAATAAATGTACTTAATGCGATTAAACGTCTGCCAAACTGCTCGATCATCTGCGAATCTGCGGCAGCGAATAAAGAATAGATTTAATTTGACAAAATGGCGGAAAATCGTGATTTTAGAATTTGAAAATTCATAACGTTGAAACTAATTTGACTTAAAAAAAAAAAAAGCTTAGGTACATCTGTGTACTTCAAGAAGTACCTATCTACAAAATTTCATGGTCGTACGATGTTTAGATTTCCCATTACAGACCGCACACACACAAACACGCACAGACATCTTCCTTTATTATGTAAAATGAATTTTAGCTACCAATTAACCGACTCCTAAGTTATTTGAATATTGGTCATTTAAATGATAAAATATTGAACCTCTAGACCCAATATATCCATATATAAATTGGTTTTGGGCCACAAATAACCGAAAACCCAATTTTCAAGCTATTTCTTGAAGGCAAACCGCGGTTTTGGTAAATCATTTATAAAACCTATTGGCGGATTTCCCGTAAGCGGACTAAGCTTACCCAAATTTCTCAATAATGTATTCAATTTCGAAGTATTATAACTTTTTACTCAATTATATGAATAATTTGTTGCCTATATTTCCGTAAATAATAAAATTCAAACATATTAAAGCAGTTAAAACGCATTTTCGTTATACTACGCCCCTAGAAATTGTTAGCTGGAATCCCACCATAAAATATTAACAAGCAAGATCAATCATGCATAAAGCATTGATTATAAAACACTTTCCAACTTCAATGCAATTTTATTTAAGCATCTCTAAAATGTGATACATTCCTCGGTAATATTTTTAAAATTGCCACAATACGATATTAATTTATTATACTTGAAAACATAAAACTTCATCGAAAAAAATGAACTTCATTCAAATGACGGCATTGAAGTATTAATTGACTGGTTTAAACATCTCTAAAATGCGATGCATTCCTCGGTAATATTATTAAAATTATCATAATGCTACAAAATTTTATTATATTTGTAAACTTCATCGAAAACAAATTAAATTTATTCAAATGACGTCATCGAAATATAACACGCCTGGCTCTCTCTATAAAAGCAGCATTTCATTCATAAAAAAATTTCCATTCATTTCTTTCATCACAATACTATAATAATTTATTTTATTAAAAAATTTAAAACCATGGATGTACAAGTAATTTAACTCTATGCTTAAAACTTCATCCAAAAATCGTTTGCTTCTAAGCGTAAATTCCATGAATGTTTCATTCATATCAGCTATATTGCAGACTCCATGAGTTAAATAATTTTGCGTTAAAGAAATGAAGCAATGCTTATACAACTCATCTTACAGCCTAATCTGTTTACATTCTCCATAAATGAAAAGTAGGCTTCGTTGTAGAAATAATCAAAGTTGGATGATCTTTTAAACTCAACTATATTGTAATTGCGTTGTTTCAAAATGTAGATGCATAGAATTTAAGCAAAAATAAAGCGGTTTTAGGACGGATGCAACACTAAATTTGAATTAAAAAGAACTTTATTAACAAAATCACGATTTTGACACAAGATGGATGCCATATTTTATTTTGAAGTGGGTCACGTGATCTCTTCATATAACGGTCACGTTATCTCTCCATATAAAGGGTGTAATTATTATTTTAAATTTTATTTAAAAAACTACTAAATATATTTTGCTGATTTTTTTTATATATTTTATGGTATAATTTGAATATTTCATAAAATTTTCGAAGCAATTTGTGAATTTTAAATCCGCTTAAAAAATATTTGAAAAATTAGGTCCCATAAGGTTCAATGTATTTCATTTTTTCAACCCGGGTTCAATCCGAAACTAATTGGGTGATATTCTTCATTTATATTCCCATAGGTCCCACAGACCGTCTGAACACCATACTAAAATTTCATTTTGATAAAGTCATTTCTACGGCAGTTATCGTGTTAACGGACAGACAGACAGACAGAATGAACAAAGTCATAAACACTTTTAAACTTTGTTGTAAAGTGTTAAAAATTGAAGGTGTTATTTCACAGTGTCAGAATGTTGTTGTAAAAGGCCGTACTGGGTTAAGATGCAGGTTGCCCTGGGTTATAGATACTCACATAGGGACTATTTGATAACAGTTGGTCTCAGTATGATCGGGGCCCTTTTCATTATCGAGCACGGGTCCGGAGCTCAAGCTACCCTCTCCTCTCTATGATAAAGGTAAATGTATAAAAACCATAAATATATTACTCAAAATATAATAATTTATTCATTAAATTAATTTTAAAGTTAATATTTCTTTTTTTAAATGATTTTTTAACACTTTACAACAAAGTTGAAAAGTGTTTATGACTTTGTTCATTCTGTCTGTCTGTCTGTCTGTCCGTTAGCACGATAACTGCCGTAAAAATGACTTAACCAAAATGAAATTTTAGTATGTTGTTCAGACGGTCTGTAGGACCTATGGGAATATAAATGAATAATATCACCCAATTAGTTTTGGATTGAACCCTGGTTGAAAAAATGAAATACATTGAGCCCTATGGGACCTAATTTTTCAAACATTTTTTAAGCGGATTTAAAATTCACAAATTGCTTCGAAAATTTTAGGTAATAGTCAAATTGTTCCATAAAATATATAAAAAAAAATTCAGCGAAATATATTCAGTAGTTTTTTAAATAAAAATTAAAATAATAATTACGCATCTTATATGAAACGATCACGTGACCATGATATAAAAAGATCACATGACCCACTTCAAAATGATATATCGCATCCATCTTGTTTCAAAATCGTGATTTTTTAAAGTTTTTTTAATTCATATTGAGTGTTGTATCCGTCCTAAAACTACTTTATTTTTGCTTAAATTCTGTGCATCTACATACTAAAACAACACAATGACAATATATTTGAGTTTAAATTCTCATTCAAATTTGATTATTTCTACAACTAAGCCTATTTTTCACCTATGTAAAATGTAAACAGCAAAATATGTAGAATGAGTTGTATTAGAATTACTGTATTTCTTTAACACAAAATAATTCAGTCCATGGAGTCTGCATGGCTGATATGAATTAAATATTAATTGATTTTATAAACAGAAGGACGATTTCTTTCGATGAAGTTTTAAGCATAGAGTTTATGAATTGTAGCTCCATGGTCTTAATTTTTAAATAAAATAAATTATTATAGTATTGTGATGAATGAAATGAATGGGAGAAAGTTATGAATGAAATCCTGCTTTTATAGAGAGATCCAGGCGTGTTATTTTTTCTATGACGTCATTTGAATTTATTTCAGTTGTTTTCGATGAAGTTTTCAAATATAATAAATTATCGTAGTATTATGATAGTTTTAAAAATATTACCGTGGAATGTATTGCATTTTAGAGATATTTAAACCAGGCAATTTATATTTCAATGCCGTCATTTGAATGAAGTTCATTTTTTTCAATGAAGGTTTAAGTTTTCAAATATAATAAATCAATGTAGTATTGTGATAAGTTTTAAAATATTACCGAGGAATGTATTGCATTTTCGACTTTTTAAAATAAAATTGCATTGAAGTTGGAAAGTGTTTCATAATCAATGCTTTAAGCATGATTAATCTTTCTTGTTTATTTATTGGATTTGTGTAAATTAAAAAAAATACTATCATAATCGTTTATGGAATTATGAGATGTTAATGTGATGCCATTACAACTCAATAAAGATTATATATATGTCATGACGACATAAAATAGAATGATATCATAGCCCTCCCCCCCCCCACACCTATTCCGGCCCTGATAAATCCCCCGCATATTGACTGTGCAATGTTTTCTTGAATGCTTTTGTTCTGAAAACCTGATCGTTTCGCCAAGGAAGATAAAGACTCAACACTCAACACGACGGCTCCATAAGTTCTAAACTTTGTGCAGATAGCGTACTCTATTTGTTCCAAGTTTGCATTGTACTTTCTCTTCCTTCTTTCAATGCTGATATAATGTGTGAAGAATTTCTTTTGTTGATAGACCTAAATCAGCGTTCCAAATCTGCAAACGGGGAAGGACTGATTAGAAAATAATTGGAAGGAACTGCTTCGAATCTAATTATTACACTTCAAGCGTGGTGTTTTAATTCCGATTTAAGAGAAAGCAGGAGAATAATAATAGAAGTTGCATACTTCCGTGATATAAAAATAATAAAGTTAGTTTGATGTTGTATGATTATTTTTATCCTTTTATCCTTAATATGAATCATCAGATGAAAATTAGGGGTTCGTAGCATGATGTTCGCTACCACCATAGTGCCCCAAGAGTGTCAAAAACACATACCATGTATGTTCTATTATTTTACTTGATGATCCATGTTAGAATTTCTCTCATTCGAGTGTTCTCTGAAGATAAAAGGCAAAAATCATGTGTAAGCAAATATCGTAATATGTACAACTCAGACTGCTGTTAATATAATAAAACTGAGAAAACTTCGTTTAAAGCAACACCCAACACAAAATTAAAAGTGTAGCCCGCTTTTGAATTCAAGAAACAGCCTTCTTTGTCAGGTCAAACAAGAAGCGCAACCTTCACTCGTCAAAGCAATATCGGCAATTTAAGTTTGAAAGGCTTGACGAATTAATAGTATTCTTTCTTTGTTCCTTGGGTACAAAATGTGCGAGAAATATTACCTTCGAAGATTTCTTGTCCTTCTGCTTCATGCTTTAACATGTGAAGGTTGCGCTTCTTGTTTATCCTGACGAAGAAAATTGCTTCTTGCTTTCGAAACCGACCAACACTGTTGATTGTGTGTTGGATGTTGATTTAAACAAAGTTTTTTTTTGTTTTAAATACTGTTATGCTTAATTTTGGAAGACTTAACAAATTAATAGTATTATTTCTTTGTCTCTTGACTACATAATGGGAGAAAAGTATAACCTTCGAAGTTTTCTTGTTCTTGTTCCTTAAGAAATATCAACTTGATACATTCTCCTACAATATTTCTTAATCTGTTTCCAAAGCCGCAGAGACCTTCTGGAAGTACTGCATACTGCAAAAATGCTATGTTTATTCATTGATTAGTGTACGCCTGTAATTTACATAAAAATAACACAATACATAGGTCCAATCAGGGCAATTGAGATTCTGGACGAAATAACTGAAAGTATCCATGGCATCTAATTCCAGCTGGTAGTGCCACAATATAATTTGTTAAAGAGAATAGATATCACGTAACATCGCTTTCTGAATAATAACCATTCTTATACATACCCTCAGTGAAAGCTCCCTAAAAATCTAAGTAACTCAGAAAATTCTAGTCCTCTCTTAATTTCTTGTTCCACAAACGCGCCAAAAGTCGCCAAATTGGCTACAGTTGGGACTACTAAATGGATAGTCAATGCTTCCACATTTATCGCCAAGGTCAAGCGAACCGGACCTTTAATTAAAAACAATAAGTAACTATAGAAGTGGTTTTTTTCCATGGATGCATTTAACCCAGGAAAATTTACATCAAGTATTTGTAACAATATCACTTAAAGGGTAGAAAATTTACATCACTACAATAAAGGTTACTACAATAAAGGTTAGAAAATTTTAATAATCACTACAATAAAGGTTAGAAAATTTTAAACCCTGAATGTTTAGAACAAAATACTCTTCACGTGGTTTGGGATTTACAGTTCGCTCTGAAACTGAAGGAGAAGAAACATCTCATCGGCTTTTTCAACATGGTAGTAGAACAGCTAAATTTTAATTAAAATTCTGAGTAAATTTCTAATTCGAATAGCTATAATATAAACTGTACTTTTTAATGTACATCAATGGATTACATTTATAGTAGTTAAAATATGATGTATCACTATATTACACACTGAAAGCAAATTTCTTCGTAAATGGTTAGCGTTTCTAAAAGAGCTTGATTTTAAAGTCATTGTTTTTCTATAACTCAAACTCACGTCATTTTGCCTTTCGTATTCTATATAATATTTATTACTTAAAATAAATATTTTAGATATTTCATAAATACTAAATTAAAGTTATTTATATATTAGTTTAACGTGGTAGATTTTTGTGTCCTTTGAAATACGGAATCCTGACAAATGCCATATGGGGTTGACAATATGCGTCAAAGTTTGCAGGCAAAAGTGAATTGTAATATTACATTAGGTAAAAATATTCACTAAGAATGTTGTCCGTGGGTGGATAGAAAAGGTAGATAAGTGTAGGTGTAAAACATTTGTTACAAACCCACTCTTTCTTATTCACCATTCAAAATATAGCTTGTACACGGTTTTCCACATGACTGTAGACTTACGATAGGAATGAATCATAAACGAGTCAACGGACTTACGGGTCACTTGTTATCGTTTCTAATCACGCATTAAATAGAGAAAAGTTCATAAGATCTAAAGATTCAAAGATAAAACCAGGACCGTAGCTAGAAAAGAAATCCAGGAGGGGATGGAGTGGAATTCAAGGGGACTCAACAGTCCCTGAAAGGGGGGGGGGGGCGTACTAGAAACTTTTGGAGGGGGCCGGACCGAGGGGAAATAACTCAAATATTTTATTTTAATCTTTAAATAAATTGCTGTATTAAAATATTATTTTAATAATTATAACTGAACATGGTACTTTTATTAATGGGGACCACTATTATTATGTGTTGTTGAGTCATAAGCATCTGCAAACTCTAATAGTTTACATATTTCAATCTATATAAATTACTATATAAATTATTAACAAATAGTAATTGTATAGCCATGTTTTCAAGCTAATAGTTGATTACGAAAATCCATATAGCTACTATACATCAATATTGATATATAATAATTGCAATTGATTTTAATATAAGCATTAACAAGTAGCAAAGCTGCTAATTAATCGAAAAAAGTTCAATGCTAATTAATCGTTAACAAAGCTAATTAATCGAAAAAGTCAATGGCCAATATTAACTCTATAATTACTCAATGGTTAATTATGACTCTGTAATGTATAACAATAATACAAAAGTATCATAAATACTATTTGAGTTTTAACCCTCTAAGGACCAAAATTTGTTCTCTGATTTCTAAAATATTTTTAAAACTCCTTAATGTTATAACTTTTTCAACTGTCAACAAATAAATATGTAAAAACTTAAGAAAATATTATATTTTTGCTTATTTTATTTTATTTTATTATATTACATTTATTTTTTGTTTATTATATGGGACATGCTTATTGGATTAGACATTCTCTATTTTGCTACTCCTTATATCTGATGATTAGATAGATTTTATAAGTAAATCTAATCCCCAATTACTTCAATAAATTTTTATCGTTTTCATTTTATACTACTTCTCAAACTACACTCAATACCGGGAAACATAATGAAATACCGGGAAACATAAAAGCGAGGACAGATCAATTTTATATTGCTAAGTATGTCTTCCAATACAAAAATGCGGGCACGCAAATAACAAAAAGATTTTAAAGAAGTTTTACACCGATACGCGCAAGTTACCTTACACCTTTCTGGTAGGTCGGACGGTCTGGGTCTCAACAACAACAACAACAACCGATACGCGCAATAATTTACGAGCATGTCCTTTAAGCCAAGAATCCTTGTTTTTATGTTTATAAATAAACATTGAACTAAGCAGATTATTCTGCCACTCGAAGTGTCACACGTCTCAGCTCACTGAAGCGTATAAAAAGTGAGCTAAAATTAATGATTTCATTATCCCTCATGCGTTAAGATCTACATATTACGGTTCTTATACAGTAAAACTGAAATTTAAGAAAATGCAATTTAGCTCAACGTCGAAAATTATGGACTTCAATTATGCCCGAGATTTAATAGAAATAAAACATAAAACTATTTTATTACTTTCCTTATATACACAGTATAATGTAAAAGAAAAGTATTGTGACGGGGGTCAAAAATTCGAATTCGAGTTTTCGACGGGAGAACACGTTTCAAGCATTCTTGAACACGAATGAAACGTTTTTAAGATAATATTTGTGTTGGTGTGAATCTGTGGAGATGATGTCTCATGAACGAATGGGGCGATTCAAACGAAATTTTGAACAAAAATTACAATCAGTGAATACTGGAAGTCTGCTGTTTTTTAATGCAATCGAATGTTCGGAAGGCCCTCAAACTTTTGAATGATGTTTGGAAAAAATCATCAAAAAATCACAACCTTCAATAAAGTGACGTAAATATGTGTCTCTTATGTAATTTTTCATTAGAAAACGATTGGCATAAACCTTAAAATGCTATCATGAACCGTTCTTCAGATATTGCACATTTTTAACATAAATTTATCAAACAGTCACATAACCTTAAAAATTGGATGTGGGCAGCACATGACTTTCCTTATATGATGCAATGAATTTACTTGTTTAACGGTGAAAAAGTGATGAAGAGCAGGGACGTAAGTACCGGGGGGGTGTGGGGGGGTGTCACACCCCCCCTGACTCAAAAAAGTCGGAAAATTTGGCAATCATTCGGAAAAAAAATCGGAATAAGAGTGTCTTTTTTTCTCCATAAATTTCATTTAAAAACTTATTTTTTACTTTAATTTTCTAAATGTTCACTACAAAATCACCGATTCTCTTTCGTGAAACAAAATCCTTGAAGTCCATGTTGAAGCAAAGCCATCTGATGAACGTGGGGAAATGGTTTCTTTGCGATGTCATAAATCTCATTTAAATACGTATGAGCCACCTGGATAAGGGCTATGTCAACGAGGGTGGTCCAGGAAGTCCCCAAACTTTGTCGGCATTTTTCTTGAGGAAATTCGGAGAAGTAGATCTTGCAACCGGAGGGTGCAGATCATTTGTAGTGCACATATGTGGGGGCCTTCGAGAAGCAATCACGTGATTCTAGCTCTTTGGTGGGGACAAAACATCGAGGTAGTATATAATGGAGAGAGCTTAAGGGTTGCAATCGGGGCCAAAGATAAAGGGAGTTGTAGTCAGGACGAATTTCCCGAGAACCCGTTTTCTTCCGACTGTGACCCTGTACATTTCAATGGCGATTTCTGACTGAGAGCGTGTTTGAGAAATATAAATAGTAAATGGCTATGTACTGTTGTGCTTACGGCTGCAAGGAAAAGCATGTAAAAGGAGGACTTGACTCTTTCCATGGGAAAGTTTTTTTTTTCATTATATATCTTACAAATATAGTTAAGAAGTAATTTTGCTAGATTTTAGCGTGGTGCATTTCATTTGGCTATTAATTTTATTGCTTTTAATGCTATATTATTAGAAGTTTTGCTCTATTTTTGGTGTTTGTGATATTGCAGAAGACTTATAATATCATTCTAATACTTTAAAAAAACATTCGGAGTACTTTTGTGATAGTTATAGAGCTATTTTCGGTATCCTCATATGTTTTCCCTTCGAGGTAGAACTTGGCGATGTTTGGCGACGTTTGGCAAGATTGGGTGGCTAGGGAAGAAACATAGGGTGTTTAGATGATGAGCGTAAAGACGTGTCGGATGATAAAATTTTACTTTCAAAATAAAATATAATAGTTTACATTCATTGAAAATGTCACTTAGATTTTACATCACAATTTTTCAGTGCATTTTATATAAAGATATATGATCTGAAATATGAGCATGATCTCATTTCTAGTTCAAAGTAAATTGTACTTAATAAGTCGATGTTATTAATCTTATCCATGAGATTGCCCCCCCCCCCCCCCTTCACTCTCTCTGCATAAATTTTATACATGCCGATGTTGGTTAGAATTAATTTCATATAAACATCTCGATTGTTCACAAATAAAATATAAAGGGATATATCATCAAACTCCCAGTGTAGTAGAAGTATTTTGGTATTACACTCTTGTTTAGTTTTCGAGAAAGAAATATGCCTTGCCCAAAGAAATATTTGAATCACCGACTTCTTGATCACGCGTTAGCAATCTACAGAGGCTGTTCACACATTTTTTAGACGATGTATATTGTATTCACAAAACTAAATTACATAAAATTCTTGTGTTTTAAATGTTCTATTTGACATCCCTTATTCTGAACTATCTTTTGACACCGCAATTTCCAGGATAATAATGCCTTTTGAAGTGTCAGAGGAGGTATTCTATCCCATTCCTCCTGAACAGCTTTCCAGAGTCCTGTAAGAGTTTTGGGACGACGTTTGGATAATGCAGATTTTAAAAGTCCGAAAGCACAAAAATCCATAGGTGATACATCGGGAGATTTAGTAGGGATATCAGTGAAGGGTATGGCCTTGATACCAGTGTTTTGTTCCATTTCTTTTAGGAAATTTACAGTGGATTTTGATGTGTGACTGCTAGCTTTGTCCTGATGGAGTCTCACAGATTGATGGCACTGTGGGTAAAGCGATGGTATTTCATTCAGAAAATTTGGCGATAAAATATGTTCCTGATAGTATTTGGAGTTAATCTTGACATTTTTTCCCACTCTCTTTATTTTTAACTTACCATTATAAGAAAAACCAGCAACAATCATGAATCCCTTAGAAAAACTTTCTTTCGATTCTTTGAATCATGTACTTAAATTTTTTTCTCCCCTTTTATGATAATAAATGGCTCTTTTTTGTTGCAATCATTTAAATACACCCATGATTCATCTATTGTGACAATTGTTTTCCATTTTTCTTTGGATAAGTGTTTCTCATATAGAATTCTGCAGCGTGTCCTGCGTTCAGCGATATGATTTGGAAGAAGACGATGCACATTGCGTTTTTTCGCTTTCTTAAGATTTAAATCAACGTTTATCATTTTGTTTACAGTATGGACACCGAGCATTTTAATGATTTTGCAACTGTCCTTTGACTAGGGGGATTTTCTATTAACATTAAACAACGTACCTTTGCAATAGTCGAAGATGTCAGTTTTTACCTTGGATACTTGTTTGGGATTTTTGTCCCACTTGAGGCTCCAATTTGACGTTTTCTTCCTTTCCTGTTGACGATATTACCTATCGACGCTTTAGATATCACAAGACCATGACTCTCACATCGTTTTTGGATAACAGAGTATGCATATTTCTCTTCGGAAAGAGCATAAATGTAGCCTTCGAACCACTGTTTTGTTAAAAACACCATTTTTGAATAAAAACAAAACTTTCAAGCCACAGACGATAATTTTGACTTTTAAAAACATAGTACAATTGGAATTATTTCTTTTGCAGCAAACGATTTTTTATTACCGCTTACCAAAATTGTCTAAAAAATGTGCGAACAGCCTCTGTATTAAACGAGAAATATTAACTCTAAAAGAACCTTACATTCTCCTCATCATAATTTAAGTAATAGGCTTTTTGATCTAGAAACAGCTCCACCAATATAAATATTTTTACTTACATCATGTTTTATGTACCAAAGTCGTGTTTCAGAGTCTTTCAAGTGCGACTAATATAAATTGAAGTCCAAATTATTATAATTACAGAAATTTGACGAAAATAAAGCTATTGGGACACCTAGCTTAGGTGATTCAAAAGTAATAATTTTATATTGAAATAATTTTATATTGAAATAGGACTACATATATCATCTTCATCAACTAGTTACAACATGATTTAAATGAAATAATATCACACGAAAAACTCAAAAAAAGGAAGGAGGGGGGGGGGGGGTAATGGGAATTAAATAAAGATGTAGTCAGGAGGAAGAGATGAAAAGGCAATAATTGTTACACATATTTTAATATTTTTTAGTTCGTATGAGATAAAATAGCGAATATATATATATATTTCCCTATATAAGAAATATTATAAAGTTTTATATTTTTCAGTTTTCCTCGGGAAAGTTAAATATTTTATTATTGCAAATATTACATTGTTTTATATTTGACGGTACACATACAATATATTAAAATAAATTAGATGTAAAAATGACTCAGTCGTATTACGCCTCAAAGCAGATATGGATAATGCTAACATAACTTTCAGAGATAAAGTTTATCTGGATAAAAGTGAAGAATTCTACATTTTAAGCAAGCATGCACACAATTTTTTCATATACTTTATAATTGCTTTTAAATATATTATACATATTCTTCAATTTGTATACTTGTAATCTATTTCATATCATATTTTATTTGTAATTGCTTTGTAGTTCAAGTTGTTTTACAAAAATGAATTCATTAACAAAATTATTCTTTAGTAATAAAATTTTTTGGTAATAAAAATATTCTAATTCTATTTCGTATTTTTCTTCATACATATTTTTTAAAATCTTATAACGTATAACACGTGTAATAACTTCCCATTCATCCTCGACTTTAATAGAAGTTAAAAAAAAACAGAAGGTACACTACACAGTTTAGGCGATAAATCGCCAAATCATGAAAGTCCTTCTCCTCCTCGTCCTTACTACACCTTCTCAGTGTTTGTCCATGCTACTAGCATGGGGAAGATAGGACCGCACTCCCTCCATATATACTAACTCGTTGGGACAAAACCATGAAAGAGCAATTAGGTTCTGGTAGGAGTTCTTCAGACAAAACCTATTTTCTTCGCTATGCTGTCGGCAAAACAGCAGGAGAAAAATACTGAAACACATTGTCCAGGGATTTGGAAAGTAAACCCAGTATGTATTCCCTTAAAAGTGTCTATAATTGGGCAAGTAATTTATGACTCTCAGAAAATGTGAATGTCTTTTCTGTAAAATGCTGAAAAGCGTGGAATGTTCATTCAGTCCAGATTGCTTCAATTTTTCGCAGAGCTAGGTTCTGACTGCGTAAAGTAAGGTAATATTTTTAAATTATATAAAGGCATGCATAAGAATCGTTTATATACGTTTCTCATAATTAATATTATTTATTTTTATTGCTTTTTTAAATTTTGTTATAAAATTGTGGTTTTAAATTGTGCTTTTTTTTAACAATTCATACGTAATTTAAATCAATTTTCTGCGACAAAATAAAATCGCAAATTGTGAATGAAACACTAGACTATACAAAAACATCAGCAGTGGTTCCAATACGGGTCAGAACGGACCGAAAATTTAGAGTTTTTCCCAGCCTGGCACGACAATGCCAGTACTTAAACCAGTCCCGAAGACCACTGAATCTCGGCTTGATCCGGCCCGAAATAATTTATATTCATATGTGTTAAAAACATGAATGTGTAGAAAGCCCGGGCCGCCCGACTCACCCGAGGGTATGAGCAGCAAAGTGAGCGGCCGCCGCAAACATAAATGTGTTGAAGACCCAGGCCGTCCGACTCATCCGAAGACATAGAGCATCCCCTTGGACGGCCGGGAACATGAATGTACTGAAAACCCAGACCGTCATACTCATCCAATGGACTTGAGCAACTATTTAGACGGACGGCGGAAACATGAATGTGTGAAAGCCCCAGGCCGTCCAACTCGTCCAGAGGACTTAGAGTATCTAATTGGACGACCGGGGAACATGAATGTGTGAAAGCCCCAGGCCGTCCGGCTCGTCCAGAGGACTTGGAGCAACAGGATGGACGACCGGGGGGGAACATGAATGTGTGAAAATTTTCTACGAAGAATTGAGATAAAAGTTTTTTTTTAACATTTATCTATATATAGCTGAAATAAAGACAATTATTTCATGTATTCAATTAAAACTCATTTGAAAAATTTTCAAAATTAAATATGTACGGCCTGGCGAAATAAATATATTCGGCCCCAGAAAAATTTTCAAAATCAAATATTTTTTAATATAAGCCTTTTTTAAAAGTCAAGTTCGAGCCCGACCCGAAACAGCTTTCTAAATCTTCGGCACGGCCCGAGTCGAAATGATTTCGCTCGAATAACATTTTTCTATGAAGGTATTTTATCTCTTTTGACAATTTTAAAATAATTTTAAATAATTAAGAACCACTTTTTCAAAATGGTTCAAAATATTAAGACATCGAAATTAGAACTACCTTTTCAATTTTTTTTTAAATTATTAAAATATCGAAATTAGGACCACATATACTAAATATTAAAATATCGAAATTGTTGCCACTATTTTTCAAAAACTAAGAACCTATCCAAAATCCAATTGTACACTCCTATATGGTTTTCAAAGGACTACAAATAACCTAATATTATTTATAGCTACCACTTTTTGTTTTCGAGAAATAAGCATTTATAAACTTAAAGAAGAAAGATTAATCATGCATAAAGCATTGATTATGAAACACTTTCCAACTTCAATGCAATTTTATATAAACATCTCAAATGCGAAACATTCCTCGGTAATATTTTTAAAATTATCACAATGCTACATTAATTTATTATATTTGAAAACTTCATCGAAGAAAATGAACTTCATTCAAATGACGGCAATGAAATATAAATTGCCTGGTTTAAACATCTCTAAAATGCGATACATTCCTTGGTAAATTTTTAAAATTATCATAATACTTCAATAATTTATTATATTTGAAAACTTCATCGAAAACAAATGAACTTTATTCAAATGACGTCATCGAAATATAAATCGCCTCTCTATAAAGGCAGCATTTCATCCATAAACATTTTTCCAACCGTTTCATTCATTACAATACTATAATAATTTATTTTATTTAAAAATTTGAAAAATTGTTATCTACCATATTTATTTTAAAATATGAAACCTCTCTTATATATAAAATAATTAAACCCTTGGAAAGATATTTATTATATAATATATCTCGTGTCTCTTTCTGGAGGATATAGCAAGAGTCAAAATTTAATTGAATTTATTTTTCTCCCTATATTAGATAATTTTTATTTAAAAAACTACCTAACATATTTTACTGAAATTTTTTTTATATATTTTATGAGATAATTTGAATATTTCCTAAAATTTTCGAAGCAATTAAAGTCGCTTAAAAAATGTTTGAAAATTTAGGTCCTGTAGGGTTCAATGTATTTCATTTTTTCAACCTGGGTTCAATCCAAAACTAATTGGGTGATCTTATTCATGTATATTCCCACAGACCGTCTGAAAAACATACTAAAATTTCATTTTGATAAAGTCATTTTTACGCAATTATCCTGCTAACGGACAGACAGACAGACGGACAGAATGAACAAAGTCATAAACACTTTTCAACTATGTTGTAAAGTGTTAAAAACAGGATATTATCAGTTTTTTTAAACTTGAAAAGAAGATTCCTCGAAAATTGTAATAGATCTATAAAAACACATTAACGCGCTTAAACACGCCTTTTCTCGTAGGGCGCGGTAGTCCAGTGATTAGCGCTCGGATTGCACTCGGTAGGCCTCGGTTCGATTCCCTCTGCTGCCAAAACTGCCGTCGTGTTCACGCGGAGTACGATCACGTTAAACATGTGGGTCCGTAAGCCCTTCCGAGAGGTTGGTGGTAGGGGAAGGAGGATACGGTCCCTGTGGATGCCTCCCCCCACTGGGTTTCGTTCTAAATTGAGTGGCTCTTCCCGGTCGTCTAAACTGTTACCTTACACCTTTCTGGTAGGTCGGACCGTCTGGGTCTCAACAACAACGCCTTTTCTCGTTGCGCTGCGTCACCTTTAGGATTGAAGAAAAAGCAAGGAGGTAAAAATCGGGATTATGGTTGTAGTTATCCGATTCAAATGATTTTTGTACAATGCTTTTAATGACAAATAATTGTATTTTTAAAAATATGAATCATATCTTTAAAATTCAAGGAATAAGAAAACTTCTCAATTTAAATCACTTTATGTGTTTCGTCTGTTGAACTTTCGTGAAATAAATGCCGAAAAGTAAAATTAGATAATTAAATACTATCTCCGAATATTTGCGTGCTACAGAAGAGATTTGTCAAGCGAATTCTTATAGAATAATTGCTCGTTTAAAAAAAATCAAAATGATATCTGTAAAATCCTGCAACTTGGAATTTTTGATTTCATCACCCACATTGTGTCGCGCTAATTGTCTATAAACATCTGCCATTCTGCAAACAATAGTCTGCTGGGATAAATGGATTTAGAAACAACGAAATTTCAACTTTAAATATTCATAACCTTTAAACTAATTGAAAAAAAAAAAAAAAAAATTCCGGCAAGGTGCATATTTGCATAAGCTGAGATTCCAACTCTATACAGATCTTCGAAGCTGTTGAAAGCTTAAATTTTCTGCTACGCGTTACACACACACAGAAACAGACATTCTTTTGAAAAATACTAAATATGTAATAATAATGCAACATTTACTCGACCGTTCGATATTAAATTATATATAAATTAGAATGTTACAGTAAAATGTTAACTACGTCAAAATGTTTTTATAAACCTTTTATTAATAGAGAAAAATATGTTAAATAGTTGAGTTTCCAATAAATCAAAATTTCCATTAGTTATAATTTTACCGTTGTACATTTTGTAGACACATTTTATATATTATATTTTTATTAATAAATAATCATTAATTTATTTATAATTACTATTATTTTATTTTTAAATTAAAATATTTCTTTCTCGTTATAATGAAAATCCCCCAAAATATTATTTAAAATTAAACAGAGTTATTTCACAATAATATACCAACATTGATAGTTGCGAAATATTATATTCAGATTTTTGTGGTCATTATTTGGTATTTATATAATCGCAACCTCTCTACTAGATTTGCTCCTATAAGTAGGAAACATAAAAGTAATGAAATGATCCTACATATTTAATTTCGATGAAGAAGCCAGTAAAATAGATCAAAATAATGAATAACATAATTTTTTGTTTTTGAAAGTCAGCTGTCCATAAAATATGGTGATGCTTTATATTACTTCATTCATTTCTGATTCTGTTTGCACCACTTAATATGCACTCGTTTCCAGTAATAATTTACTTATACTAAAAATTTTGGTGTTCAATTAAAGAAAAAATTGTTTTTATATTTTGTGGACTTCCCATCTCTGCAATTGGTTTATTTAATCTTACGTTCTTTCGAAATATTTATTTCTCGAAGACTTTGATCGAAGTTGAAATTTTTTTATAAACCAGCAAACTTCCGCGCACTTCGGGCGCTAAGCTCATCTAAGTACACCACGGCCATGCATGAGAAACAGGAACCGGCGGACATCAACTGCCACCAATCCTCCCACCCACTTCTAATATCCACAGTAACATTCTAGTCATACACCCCCCTATTCAATATTATTATCTCTTATAGGATAATATCTCCCTATAAAGACATACATACTATACCGACTCCTAACATAACGCAATGGAGTTACGTTCCCCTATAACCTTAGCAAATTAATTTATCAAGTTTAATACCTCAAACTTTTCATCTTAAGTTTTTAATTGGTCTAGCCATACCATAGAAGAAAAGAGTCTAACTCTCTCTAACTTTATGGATCATATAATTCAGCTCCAACCAATCTATCTATAAACAAAGTTTGTATAATTGCATCGTTTACAAGGTGATTTTGAAGATAAAGCAGAAAATAAGTCTCTCTAAATCCATGGCTTAGATATTCATATTCTGAATTTTTAAATAGGGATGACCTCACAAAATTAAATTTCCTAGTCAACTGAATCATGGAGGTGGTCTCACTTCTAACTTCATGAGTTGAATATAGTTTTCCTGTTATTTCTTCAAGCATTAAGTTCTCATAACCATGCAATTGCATCATGTTGTGGCAACATCTTCGACCTGAGATTATAAACACAAAAATAGCAAAAAAGGCCAAACTTTGAGAGGCTATCTTCCCAGATTCAAGGGTTAATTTTAAAAACGACTTTCAGATTTAAATTCAGCATGGTAAAATCAACAAACAGAAGTTTTTTAGCCTTTGAAATTGCTTTTGGTGCTCTGACATGATGACACTGCGCTTTTAAAAAGGTGATTAAAAATTCGTTCAAATCAGTGGTGAAAAAGCATTGAAGCTATACACACAAAAAATTATATGCACCCATAAGAAATTGAGCCAACAGCCACGAAGATCGGCATGTATGTGTCGTTTGAGAAAATATGCAAATGATTAGAATTTGCAATCAATAAAAAACGTTTTATTAAGAAATGGTGACAACAAGAAGCTGATATTTTATTAAGTGGTTATCGACTATACAAGTCGATATTCGGTGCGGCATAGAGTCAGTTAGGTTGCTTATGTCCCTCTGCGGAAGATTCTGCCACAAATAACTGATCAGCTAATTCAGTGGTATTCAGAGAAGGCTGCAATTGCTGCCACAGCATGTCCCATACGTTCTCTATTGGTGATAGGTTTGGAGATCTGGATGGCAATAGGATAGGAGGGTATTAAATCCTTGAAGACATTGTTGAGAAAGTTGTGCAGTATATGTTCGAGCTTTGTCTTGTTGGTAAATGGAACCTGGGCGACTTGACAGTATAGGCAGAACAATCGGCGGCAGAATATCGTCAACGTACAAGCGAGTCTTCAGATTGGCTTGCAACAACTAGAGGAGATCTTTCCACTTTCGACCCAGACCGTATGACATACACCAAAGTGTAAGGTATCTGTTTGGATGACCGGGATATTCCCATTTAATTTAGACTAGAATCCAGTGGGGAACACAACTACAGTTATCGTACCATCCTCTTACCACCAACTTCTTGTAACCCACATATTTAGGTCTTAGATAAAAGCCCGCTATACTACATAAAGAATTGTATTTTCAAACGCGGATAATTTTCGCCAACTCCGAAAGGAACCGCGGCCCAACAATGTTAAAGTGTAATTAATATGCACTCACTCCAGTTGTATTCAATAGCTCACTGTTTTGCCAAGTTTTTTGTTCTCGGAACCCCTTTTGGAAATTTAATTTAATACCGGAACCCCAAAATGAGAAAAAGTCCAATGGGGTCCAAACTGTACACCAAAATTCTTTAATTTTCCTTAAATTTACACGAAACTATAATACACGTTGAAAAACGCTGTATAACTTAATGTTAGTTTCAAACCAAATTTATAAGCATGCGATCCACAAACCTGGAAAAAAAAATAAAGAAAATAAACGATCCTTTCTCTAGGAGAGTGCTCAGGTATGTGCAATCTACCGGGGAGAAACCGCAGTCCTATGCATCTCATTAAGGGAGATGCATTTGTTGCTTTGATGCGTTTTCTTAAAAAAAAAATGTAGTAATTAAAAACAAATTATTAGACTGCGAAGATAAACACAACTTTCTGTAGAATTCAAACTGTAGAATTAAGCTAATCTTCCTGTTTTGGATGCTGCAAAATAAGTATCATATAAACTAAAAAATGCAATTTCGATGTATTTAAGAATATGTGTATACCCACATGCAAGTAGGTTTTCTGGTGGACTATTTGGAATTTTTTTTTAAGTCCGTGTCTAGACGATTTGTTTAAAACAAATATCGAGGAAATGAAACAACGGCATCCCTTATGAGCACTACAAATCATATCATATTAATTTCCTTTGAATAATGTATGTATGTTATTATGCACATCCCGTGTTTTACAAAGATAATTCTTGGCCTAGAAACGCGTGTTTTTCTCCTTTTTTGAGGAAATTATTTGGAAATGTGCAAAGTGCATTCGAAAATTAGAAAAAAATAATAAAGTTTTAATTATTTACAAAAACCTATTAAAAGACCCAAATTTAGCTAAAAAAAAGATACATGTTCCGAAATTTACACAACCAATTCTTGGCATAGAAACTCGCGGATTTTTAAGTGCTAGGCAATCATCTGGGAATGTGTCAAATCTATTCGAAAAAAAATCCCAAAACATACGAAATTTAATACTTTTTCAAATATATTTAACATTCTGCTAATCCTTGCCTTAGAAACTTGCCTTGTTTCAAATGATAGCTAAAAATTTGGGCATTTGCATAACACATCCGATAATTAAATAACAAATGTAAAATTATTTATAAAACAAAACCCTCAAAACCAAAAATTTGGTTTTCAGACTTTTTTCTTTTTATAAATTGGGGTATTACTTGGATATATGCGCAAAACATTCGAAAATTAAAACAAATAATTGCCGTGTAGACTTTGAACTGGGCAAAAGTCATTAGAACAGAAGTGCACTCGTTCAAAACCAAAAGTTAACTCACTTGTTTGTACAGTCGGAAATTTTCAATATTAGTCGGAAAAATTTCCTTCACACCCCCCCAGCCAAGATTGCCCACTTACGTGCCTGATGAAGAGATCCACAGCGCAGTGTTTGTAACGTTAAATTGTATTACGCTTGACGCTTTTTCGGACGCTTTGACGCTTTTCCGGATGACAACATGTAAAACTATTTCGTACCCAATTAACTTATATTTTACGCAACTCTAAATTAACAATTATCAATATTGATAGCATTCTCAATAAACAATATAGTCCATATATTTAAATATTTTAATAATAAATTCACCAATTAAGCGTCATTTTCAATAACTTCGCATCATTTTCGCAATTTTGATTATGTTTTCGTCAATGTGGGGCTAAATGTCGCCAAGTTGGCGATATTTAGAAGAGCATTTCTTATATTATAAAAAGTATACCCATCATATGACGGAATAAAAAATTTGGAAAACATTGTATCCCATTTGTCATCATTTTTATCAATTTGATAATATTTTTATGAATTTGGCAACAGTTTCGTCAATTTGACAACATTTAAAAAAGTCGCCAAGTAGGCGATATGCCGTTAAAATTCGTCACCAGAATTTCGCCAACAGTTACAGACGGAAAAATAGGTTATTCTTATAGTAGAGTCTTATATTCATTCCAAAATATTGCATTTTCATCAACTAGTTGACATTTTCATTGACTTAACGCCGTTTTTATCAATTTGACGACGTTTAAAAAACTTACCAAGTTGGCGATAGTCAGCCAAATTCGTCACCAAAATTTCGTCCAACATTACGGTCGAAGAAATAGGTTATTCTTAGTAGATAAATGATTAATGGCGTTAAATTATAAAGCTATTACCCAAAGTGTCTTCTCTCGTGAATGGAACGAGCTCGATCTACGAGAATGATGATAATAAATTTATCGCATAATATTACATATGAAAAGTGAACAGATTTCACAATAGTTAATACTTTTTTTTAATTTTATGTGATTTTTTGATAAATTTATTTGAAAAATGTGCAATATCTCGAGATCGGTTCATGCTAGCGTTCTAAAGTTTATATCAATCGTTTTTTAATGAACAATTACATAAGAAATGATTATTTACGAAACTTTATGGAATGTTTTAATTTTTTGACCATTTTTTTATAAATCCATTTAAAATTTAGGTGAGTTCTGAACATTCGATTGAGTGTAAAAACAACAGGCTTCCAGTATTCACTGATTGTGATTTTTGTACCAAATTTTGTTCGAATCGCTTCATTCGTTCGTGAGATATCATCTCCACAGGCTCACTGATACACACACACACATACACACACAGGCATCACCTCAAAAACAGCTGATTCGTGTTCAGAGATGCTTGAAACGTGCTCTCCCGTTGAAAACTCAAATTCGAATTCACGACCCCGTCAGAATACTTTCCTTATACATTATACTATTATGCATATAAGGAAAGCAAAAAGTATTAACTCTTATGAAATATGTTCACTTTTCATATGCAATATTATGCGATAAATGTGTTACCATCATTATTGGAGATCTAGTTAGTTCCATTCAAGAGAGAAGATACTTGGGGTAATAGTTTTGTATCTTGACCATTTGCAATTTACCAGTAGTTATTTGTTGTTACATATGACTTTATTGGAAATCAATCCATTACATAACTGGCATCTCACAATGATACGAAGGTAGAAATACAAAACAGAGAAAACTAACTAAACACGAAACAAGAATATTACAAATCAAACAAACACAAAGATTAATGAGAAGAGGTCGAAGAGGGGGGTCGCGACCTTAGGGACAGTTCATAAAAGTTATAGCTTCCCGATACAGTCTGCAAACATCATCTTGCTTCTGGGAATCTTTTTCTATACCCGTGTACACTGAAAGGTGACTTGAGTTCATGACATCAGCACCAATAGTTATTTAGTATCTACTGTACGAATAACCCATTTCTCCGTCTCTTAACGCTTGGCGAAATTTTGGCGACTTATTTGGCGGAACATCGCCAATTTGCAACTAATTTGACGGAATATCGCCAATTTGGAGATTTTTTAATGTTGGCAAATTGACGAAAATGTTGGCAAATTGAAAAAATGACTTTAAATCAAAGAAAATGACGACTAATTGATGAAAATTCGATACTTTGGAAAGAATATAAGAATCTACTATAAGAATAACCCATTTGTCCGTTAGTCCAGAATTACTTTTAGACATACACAGGATTTGTATGTTTCATACAAATATTCAGGTTAATCAGAGTTTCAAAATAAAAAATAAATAAATAAATAAATAAAATGGTAATTCTAAAATTCAGGAATACACCCGGATAGTTTGAAGAATAAACCGATAATTTTGGAAATATTGGGAACTGCTTGATGATAATAAAACTAATTCACGAGTTTAATACGTGTTTGATTAACTCAGGCAAAAAGTAGGTAGAACAAACATTTTCTTGTGATATATTTTTTTATTTTTTATAGCAATTTCATTAATATATTGGTTTATAAAGGGAATCTATTGAAAAAGTATGTTATTTGAAAATTTCAAAATTCGAAAGAAAAGACTTCTTGAAGACAACGTCAACATCAACATGGTACTACAGCCCTTGTAGGGCCTTGACCTCCTTTAAGATTTCTGACCATTCCTTTCTATTGGCCGCTTTCCTCTTATAATTGCTAACTCCAAGCAATTTCAAATCCTCCTCTACCTGCTCCTTCCATCTGACCCTAGGTCTTCCTCGAGATCTTGACCCTCCTGGGTTTCCTTCCAAAAACCTTCTAGTGACTCTCCTCTCCTCCATCCTCATCATATGTCCGAGCCATTGAATTCTTTTTTTTCTTATAGTTGTAACAATATCTATCTCTTTATATCTTTCATAAACCTCTTTATTTGTTCTACTCCTCCAATGTCCATTTTCACATATTGCTCCGAAAATTCGCCGCAGAATTTTTCTCTCCCATATTCCCAAAAGATCGGTATCTCTTGTAATTAAAGTCCAAGTCTCCGATCCATATAGAATAATTGGTCTTTTTATCACTTTATAGATGAGCATTTTGAGTTTAATATTTACATAGCTTGACCTCAATAGTTTCTGTAAGGCAAAATAACATCTGTTTCCAGCAGAAATTCTTGCTCTAATTTCTAGTTTAATCTCATTATTATCAGTAACAAGTGGACCCAAATATTTAAATTCCTTAACTCTTTCACAGTTTATTCCTTCACAGTCAGAAAGTTTAATACCTTGAAATCTTTCGCTATTTCTAGTATTTACCATATACTTAGTTTTTGAATCATTCACACTTAAACCAACTTCCCATGAAAACAAAAGCGGATCAGAACAACACTCGCTGAGTGTCCTTTGGTTTCTGCACAGCAAAACCATATCATCTGCAAATGCAAAAATTTGGCAAGCTCTGTTAAAAATTGGCCCTCTGGGTTGAATATTGGTTTTTCGGATTACATATTCCAAACACAAGTTGAACAGAACAGTTGACAGTGGATCTTGAAGACAACGGGCAAAATATATTAACTAATATATTAATATTTAATAAGGTTGAACAGATATTTTATATATATTCAAGTACTTTTGTATAAAATAAGTTGCAAATAAAAATTACAGTTCCCAATTGTAATTTCTACACGCATACAGAATCCAAATTTTATATACTTCAGCTAACACATTCACAACACATAATGCAAGGAAAAAGATAAACAGTATTTGTCCACAACTCCAATTCTAATATGCTTCATGTTAATTTTCGTTGTCTTTATTTTAGTTCAACATCTTTGATGGTCTAAATCTCGGCTCCCAGTGCACGTAAAAAGCTGAAATTCGGCACATAGTTTCATCTCGCGGGACCTTTTTATGTATCCCATTTTTACGTTATTACGTTACTTCCTTAAGTCATTTTTTTACGTACTCCATTACTATGTTTTTATCTTTTTCATGCACTTTCAGTGTTTCATGATTCCGTATTTCCAGCTGAAATATTTTCCTAATTTTAACGGACGATCCATGTAAAATACTATATAGGTTTGTGCGTCAATTGTTGCAAAAATGAATAAAAAATAAAAAGTAAAAAATATGAGAAAAAACAATGTTTTCATTGTACTCCCCTGCACAACAGTAGCGCATATGGAAAAGTAGAAAATATATTTTAATTACACAGAAAATTGATCTAAATTGAGGGCGTAGTTCAATTCAATACAATACACGATAAATTTCATCAGTATCCAAAATTGATATTATGTGAAAATGTGCTGAAATTAAAATGAAAGTGTAGGCAGTTCAATTTAAAACAATACTATATAAATCTGATCATTATCCAAAATTGATATTATACCGAAATATCGAAACTATTTCAGATGTCCATTTCCCTGACTCATTTCCCTTCGACAATTTTGCATAATATCAATTTTGGATGATAATAAGATTTATATATTGTTTTGAATTAAATCTGCCTACACCCTCAATTTGGTTCAATTTTATGTGTGATCAAAATTTATTTTCTACTTTTTCTTGCGCCGCTGTTGAAAAACTTTTGTCATAATTTATTCGGGCCTTTGTAACTTTGAATTAATACACCGTTATGAAACAATAGCAAGGTTATGAAATAATTTCGCTTTAAAAAACACGATGTCCATGTTAACAATTATAAATACTATATTTACAGAATTTGTTGCTTAGTGACATTTTTACTAGTATATTTTGATCAATTATTTACAGATATGAATCCATTGTCCGATGCCTTATATGATATCGTGATGTGCAATGGAAGACGAAATGGAGGAAGGAATGGGAGAACTACCACTGATTCTACGGACCTAGAATATTAGTGTTCGGACAGATAGCAGCTTGATATGCTTTTCCTGATTATAAATTATATCTGAAACATGGTAGAATGTCGTTCTGAAATAAAGTACAATGTCTGTACTGAACTGCACACTTCAGTAAAATGTATTTAACTTATATTTTCTTCAATAAATATAGCCTCTAAACTCAGTGTTATTGTTGATGAAAATTAACACAGTATTCCTGATTATCCCAGCTAATGTGGGCCGAAAACAACTCGGATACGATCAAACCCTGTTGACAAGGGAAAACATCTTGTACTTGTACAATGTAGAATTGACCTTCGACAAAGTCCCCAACCTCTCTAAAATCTTCCTCATTCCTGTCATTAAGGAAATATGCACTGTAGGAAAAATAATATGTACAAAAAATGCATATGTAATTATGTGTTTGTTTGGTGCATACTTTACATACTCAGGGATACTCTCATCATGCTGTTCAATGTATTACAATGTGGTTCCAATCACAGTTAGAACTTCCGTAGGCGAAATTTTTTTGCCTTCTCATGAACACACATCATCCTCTTGTTCACTCTCTTACTTTTCCTCACTGAACATAAATTTGTTATTATAATAATCACTCGTCTTCTGTTATCCACCTTCGTTCATCCAATCATGCGAATGTCTTCTGCTGCAATAGGTTATGAAATTCATAGATTTTATACTAGCTTTAAAGGTGGTTATCATCATTTCATCATTAACTTTCTTTCTCGGCTTTATTGAAAAAAGAATTCCAAAACATCACGAAAGTTAATGTTTTAACGTTGAAAAATATTTCCAGGACTTCACGAAAGTTGATTTTTTAAAGTTGATGTTTAAGATGTCTTAACTTCATTTGAAAAAGTGATGGGTCGATGAAAAAAGAACTAGCTCGGATAACACGGAACCTCGGATAATTGGAACACGGATAATCGGGACACAGATAATTGGTATTCTACTGTGTGTGCAATGTGTACCAAGTAAGTGATTTATTTGAGTTACTTGTGTTCATTTACAAGCAATATACGAGCCATGATAGACCAAGAAAAAGTGTTTGTTTGCACATCAATTATCCAGCTACTTTCAATGCAACGTTGAAATCAGAAACATGGATGAATGAAAGCAATTATAGAATTATCTTCTTAAAGTTAAAAATAAAATTTTCTTTTATACGCTGTAATAAATGTAGCTTGCTTAATATACGATTTTCAGTTTAATGCCTTATCTTCGATACACCTTACATACTCACACAAATTCTAACACATGCTACAACATGACAAAACAGTTTGTAGTCACAGTTACAAAACTTGAACATAAGAATTATGCAATGTATTGTTTCTATTATATATTGTTTCTCTTTCTATATTGTTTTTCTATATTGTTTTCTATATTGTTTATTATATTGTTTTCTATATTGTTTCTCTTTCTATATTATATTGTTTCTCTTAATTATTCCTGTGCTCGTGATTTATAAGTATGAGGTTTTATAAACTAAGTTTACGATATCGATGACATTCTGGTGTATGAATGTAAGTTATAACACCTATGTAGAAAAGCCTGCCATGCCAGAATGATAGCTTAATGAATAGCAAAATGTTGAACGCTTCACAAACGTCTTAGTTGCATCTGAGCAATTGTGATTTGTGCAAAAAAACATTTGCAGCTTTATTTCTTTTTACAATAAGTAGTATCCGTTGGAAGGTTCACAAGTACTGCTATAATATTCTAATAATAAAATATTCTAATTCAATGCCTTCAATATGCAATTAGCGCAAAATATTTAGACATACTGTTCTTTTTTTTTTTTTTTCAATATATTGTATAATTGCGAAGGGAAAATATTGTGATGGAGTTGAAAAGTTTTTTTTTTTCAAAGCTAGGCACTTGATAATTAAATCAATCGCCTTTGAAACGATTAAAGCGTCAGAAGCGGTCAGAACATGTTGCTCTAGAGCACCACAAGAGGCGGAAGATTCAGTGGGAGTGGCAACCACAAGGACCGTGCCCTCCTTTAACTGGTCCTTCATCTCTCGGATGGAATTTGAACAGTTGACACTCGAATTTTAAGGAATCTATACTTTTTAAATATATATATGAATGTGAATCAACTGGTTTTCCTTAATGTCTGCGTGTCTTTATATTGGTCTTGTCTTTGTAGAATTGGTCTTTATAGAATTGGGGATTTCTAATGAAATTTGGTACAATTACTTGAAATAGTATATAAAAAATCCGATTGAATTAAGGAAAGATCTATAAATTTTGGAGCATTTAATTTAAAAAATTTTTAAAGAAGTAATAAAATAAATATGACGTGAACTGTCATTATATGTTTTTTTTTTATTTGAAAGTGAATGACATTATTTATTAGACGCTAACATGTACCGTTCTCAAGATATTGAATGTTTCTTGAACTACTACGTCAAAAATCATAAAAAATGTAATATTCTCAATGTCATTAAGTGAGTAAAAGTTTTACACATACTGCACATTTGGGCCAACGGCCGTACCGTGCTGAAAACACCGGTTCTCGTTAGATCACCGAAGTCAAGCAGCATCGGGCGCGGTTAGTACTTGGTGGGTGACCACCTCGGAACACCGCGTGCTGTTGGCCATCTCGGGTGCGGTATCCCCGTGGTTTGCGCGCTAGATTTGCACGCTGCCACAAATGCCGCCGTGTTCATGCGGAGTACGATCACGTTAAACATGTGGGTCCGTAAGTCCTTCCGAGAGGTTGGTGGTAGGGGAAGGAGGGTACGGTCCCTGTGGATGCCTCCCCCACTGGGTTCCGGTCTAAATTGGGTGGCACTTCCCGGCCGTCCATACAGTTACCTTACACCTTTCTGGTAGGTCGGACGGTCTGGGTCTCAACAACAACAACATACTGCACATTGATTGACACCAATTCTTAAGATTCAGTTGTTCTCAAAATATTACTAGTTAAATTTTATCTACAGTGAGAACGATAACTCTAACTACTACTAATTATGGATCATAACAGAATCTCGTGCTATTTTTTCAATTGGAGATTACATAAATGCTTGTATTTTTTTAGCGAGGTCGAATCACATTAAAACCCCAATTCTTGTAATTGTTTTTCTATTAGCGTTTTTCAGTTGGTGTTCTGTATTGAACACATCAAATTACTTTTTATTATCTCTTGTGTCTTAAATTTAAATATTGTAAACTATTACAAGCATGTAAAATAATGTATTCAATAAAGCTGTTTCTCTCAGACATTCAGATATAAAAGGAACGCAAACATTGAATATTATACACTATCTGATTGCGCCGCATCTCTTCAGGAGCGTGCTATGCATATAGGTTTTGTTTCATTTTTTCGCAAACTATAGTCACATAGACATACGTATTTGTATAATACAAGAAAACAGGTTCTCGCAATTCTATAGAAAGGTAGTAAATTTCAACATGATAAAATTAAAAATTGACCCTGGTCTCAGCAAACAGTACATTAAATGTCACTAAAAATAATTTTCAAAAAATTTGATGTGGGCAGCACATGACTTTCCTTATATAATGCAATGAATTTACTACTCTTACAGTATAAAAAAAAATAGGTTATTCTTATAGTAGATACGTATATTCTTTCCAAGATATTGAATTTTCGTCAATTAGTCGTCATTTTCATTGATTTAGCATCATTTTTATCCATTTGGCGAGATGTTCATTAATTTGGAAACATTTAAAAAGTCGTCCAGTTGGCAACATTCCGCCAAATTCGTCGCCAAAATCACCTAGCGTTATGGACAGAGAAATAAGTTATTCTTATAGCAGATAAATGATTATTGGCGTTCAAATACAAAAGTATTACTCAAAGTATCTTTTCTCATGAATGAAACGAGCTAGATTAACGAGAATAATGTCACCAAATTTATCGCATGATATTACATATGAAAAGTGAACATGTTTCTCAACCAGGTAATATTTTTTTTAATTTATGGGATATTTTGATAAATTTATTTGAAAAATATGCAATATCTCGAGAACGGTTCGTACTAGCGTTCTAAAGTTTATGTTAATCGTTTTCTCAGCAAACATTACATGAGATATGTCTATTTGCGTAACTTTATTAAAGGTTTAAAGTTTTTGATGATTTTTTCAAAATTTTACTTGAAAATTTAGGGGGTTCTGAACATTCGATTGCGTTTAAAAACAATAGGCTTCCAGTATTCACGGATTGTAATTTTTGTACCAAATTTCATTCGAATCGGTCCATTCGTTCATCAGTTATCGTCTCCACACACACGCACACACACACACACACAGTAGCGTATGCTTGGGGAACCTCCCCCCCCCCCCCACTTTTCAAGGCTTTTTAATGTTATACGTATTTTTCATTTAAAATAACCCTTTGGCATAAGCAAATGTTAAACAGTTGGGCCGAGTCAGGATACGCCACTGCACACATACACACACACACACACAGACATCACCTCAAAAACGTCTGATTCGTGTTCAGGGATGCTTGAAAAGTGCTCTCCCGTCGAAAACTCGAATTCGAATTTTCGACCCCGTCACAATACTTTCCTTATACATTATATGTATATAAGGAAAGTAATACATAGAGATTCAATTTCAGATACGCAGAGATTCAATGTTTGTTGATAGATAGAGACACTTTAAATTACTTCCTACTATTTTATATCATTAAGGGTGAGCGTCAATAAATTTTCTGCCCTATCCGCGCTTCGTTAACTTTCGCGGCACACATATTTCGCCGAAATTCTGCTCAAACAGTTGCGAAATATTTTCTGAAAGATAAAATGCAATGCTTAGATTATATTAAAACTAAATTTAATGTCCCAAAAAACGTAGAATATATTTTTTATTTTAATCCAAAATATTTTTGGTGCTGCCATCTGTTGTCGTAATTTAATTCATACCGATTATTTTTATTTTTTAATGAACATTTTTAACACTTTACAACAAAGTTGAAACGTGTTTATGACTTTGTTCATTCTGTCTGTCTGTCTGTCTGTCTGTCCGTTAGCACGATAACTGCCGTAAAAATGACTTAATCAAAATGAAATTTTAGTATGTTGTTCAGACGGTCTATAGGACCTATGGGAATACAAATGAATAATATCACCCAATTAGTTTTGGATTGAACCCGGGTTCAAAAAATGGAATACATTGAGCCCTATGGGACCTAATTTTTCAAGCATTTTTTAAGCGGATTTAAAATTCACAAATTGCTTCGAAAATTTTAGGCAATATTCAAATTGTTCCATAAAATATATAAAAAAAATTCAGCGAAATATATTCAGTAGTTTTTTAAATAAAAATTAAAATAATAATAACACCTCTTATATGAAGCGATCACGTGTCCATGATATGAAACGATCACATGACCCACTTCAAAATGATATATGGCATCCATCTTGTCTCAAAATCGTGATTTTTAAAGTTCTTTCTAATTCATATTGAGTGTTGTATCCATCCTAAAACTACTTTATTTTGGCCTAAATTCTGTGCATCTACATACTTTAACAACGCAATGACAATATATTTCAGTTTAAATGTTCATACAAATTTGATTATTTCTACTATTAAGCCTATTTTTCACCTATGTAAAATGTAAACAGCAAAATATGTAGAATGAGTTGTATTAGAATCGCTGTAATTCTTTAACACAAAATCATTTAGTCCATGGAGTCTGCATGGCTGATATGAATGAAATATTCATTGATTTTAGAAAGAGAAGGACGATAATTTTCGATGAAGTTTTACGCATAGAGTTTTACTTACTTGTAGCTCCATGGTCTTAATTTTTAAATAATATAAATTATTATAGTATTGTGATGAATGACATGAATGGGGGAATTATTTATGAATGTTGCTTTTATAGAGAGAGCCAGGCGTGTTATTTTTTCTATGACGTCATTTGAATGGATTTCAGTTGTTTTCGATGAAGTTTTCAAATATAATAAATTATCGTAGTATTATGATAATTCTAAAATTATTACCGAGGAATGTATCACATTTTAGAGATGTTTAAACCAGGCAATTTATATTTTAATGCCGTCATTTGAATGAAGTTAATTTTTTTCGATGAAGGTTTAAGGTTTCAAATATAATAAATTAATGTAGTATTGTGATAAGTTTTAAAATATTACCGAGGAATGTATTGCATTTTAGACATGTTTAAATAAAATTGCATTGAAGTTGGAAAGTGTTTCATAATCAATGCTTTAAGCATGATTGATCTTTCTTGTTAAATATCTATTCCTTCTAATACAGTGTTAAATACAACAACAGATGATATATAATAATGCCACAATCAACGGAAAGGTAATTTATCATTCTGTAAATTTGATAAGGGATCTGAATGTACATCACTGAGGACTGCAGTTTTGTCTTCAAGTTCCTTTGTCTTCAAGTCCAAGTTCAATTACGTTTCCGTGATTATGGCATTATATATGATCTGTTGTTGTATTTAATAGCGTATTAGAAGGAATAGACATTTAAAAATGTTCATTAAAAAATAAAAATAGTCGGTATGAATTAAATTACGACAACAGATGGCAGCACCAAAAATATTTTAAATTAAAATAAAACATATATTCTATGTTTTATTGGGTATTAAATTTAGTTTTAATATAATCTAAGCATTGCATTTTATCTTTCAGAAAATATTTCGCAACTGTTTGAGCAGAATTTCGGCGAAATATGTGTGCCGCGAAAGTTAACAAAGCGCGGATAGGGCAGAAAATTTAGTGACGCTCACCCTTAATAGAAAAGTATAAAGTAGATAAATGATTTGCAATAATAATGGTTTGTTATAAAGTACTACAGAGAGTGCTGACAATGATACAGGGTGGTCAGAATTAAAACACCCCTACTCTGAGCTCTTTATACATTGAACTACTCAGTGTAAAGGCTCTAAAATTGTTGAACCTACTATTCAAGACACGGGGAAAGGGATTACGTGAAAAAAAAATAGTTCCAGAAACACCGATAGGTGGCGCTGTACAACAGAAAATATGCTGAAAAGACACAAAATACACATTTGTAACACATTTTACTCGAAAGTACCAAACATTCATATCACAAGGACCTTATCCATGCAGGGAATGCTGCTCAATATGGCTCCCTTCTTCAAGATGTAAAATCTGCAGTCTGTGGACAGCTTGTTCAAATGCGGATCGTAATTGATCGATTGAGATGCTTCTCACATGCAGAGTAATACTGTCTTTCAAATCTGCCAAGGTTACCAGACGTCCTCGATAAACAAGACTTTTTAAGTATCCCCACAGCCAAAAATTACAGGGATTAAGATCTGGAGAACGAGAAGTCCAGGTTGTCGGTTGGTTGGTTGGTTGATTATGGTTTAATGGCACAATATCCAAAGAGGATATGCTGCGCCAGACATATGGTACCAAGATACATAAATTACTATGGGTTAAAACATGTGTATAATTTAAAATAGTGATAATGTGTGAAAAAAACCATGACTATGGAACATGTACAACAATGAAAACGAGATGAAAAATGACTAAAAGGTTATAAAAAGTGAAGTTAAAAATGATGGAAAAAACCAATGTCCAGTAGGAATGGGAAAAGCTCCAAATGAGGATTTTCTCCAATCAATTCTGCCAAATGTAAAGTATAAGTCTTGAAATGCTTAAAACGGAAATGTTTATATCTCGAACACTCAATTAAAATATGTTTGATACTTGCTGACGTTTGACAACTATTACAAAAGGGTTCAATTTCTCCTAAAAGTAAGTGTCTGTGGGTAAAACGAGTATGACCAATGCGCAATGCCAGGTTGTCGGAAACGCACGACTAATTACTCTACCATTAGTAAAATCTTGCCGAAGAAACTGCTGTACACAGAGTCCAATGTGTGGAGGCGCTCCATCTTGCATAAAGGTAATTGAATCAAGACATTGGTGCTGTTGCAGTTGGGGTACAACAAAATTTTCGAGCATGTTTTTGTACCTCCTGGCCGTCACGATGCATGTCACAGGGCCATTAGGAGTAGCCTCTTCGAAAAAGAAAGGTCCAAGAATGAATGTGGCTGTGAATCCACACCAGACTGTAACTTTCGGTGAGTAAAGTGGAATTTCTTGGAAGGTACGAGGTTTTTCCGTGTCCCAAATGCGACAGTTATGGGTGTTGACTGTTCCACTTAAATGGACATGCGCTTCATCGCTCCATAGAATCTGCCATGGCCACGATGCATCCACTTCAGCTCTAACCAGAAATGTCAATACAAAGGTCAGTCGCTTCTCCCTGTCGATGGTCAGCAAGTGGTGATTGTGACTAATTTTGTACGGGAAAAAATGCACTATGTTTCTCAGTACGTTCCGCACTGTGCTGTAGGGAACACCCAAGTGTCGTGACACTCCACTTGCACTACTACAGCCTATAACGTTATCCATTGATTGTTCAACAATAGCGGTGGCAACATCGTCAACGACATCTGAATGAGTCGATTTGCGTCCTCGACCCGGCTGAACTCCAAGATGTCTAGTTTTCTCGAATCGAGCGATCATTCTCCTGAGAGATTGTGGAAGTAATGATCCTTTGCGCAAATTCTTAAGTCAACAAAACTCTCGAAGTGCAGCTGCAGCATGTCCTTTATTTTCATAAAACAGTTTCACAAGCAAAGCGGAGTTCTGGCAGTGTGACAGCCATCGGTGATAAGAATGAAAATTTCCCAGTTTTATCCCCTTTTATGCCCAGAACATAGTAGCTGCAAGCCAAGGGTTTATGCAAATTTTTGTGCTTACAGTGCGAAATTGCAGTTACAATAACAGTTTAAGTTTCTTCACTTTTTTATCTTATTTTTTTTTCATATCAGCAAAAGAAATTAAAAAGGAAAAATTCCATATCGCATGTGTTTGTTTTTTTGTGATTATTTTGTGTCTTTCAGCATATTTTCTGTTGTACAGCGCCACCTATCGGTGTTTCTGGAAATAATTTTTTTTTCGCATAATCCCTTTCCCCATGTCTTGAATAGTAGGTTCAACAATTTTGGAGTCTTTACACTGAGTAGTTCGATGTATAGAGAGCTCAGAGTAGGGGTGTTTTAATTCTGACCACCCGGTATATAGCCAGCAACATAATACAATGTCTTTCGCATTCTCAATTTTCAACAGACAGTATCATGAGCAGAAGCTTATAAAAACCTCCCATTGGCTAAAAAATTACATACGTCTTCCATAGGTATTTATTGGAAAAAGTAGTTCATCACCAAATCCACCGCCCAGACCCTGAGAATAGCAGGCTACGACAATGTTAACAGACATACTCTCAAGTCAATTCAATCTCAGCTGAGTTCAATTTGTGACTTTTACTTTCCCTGCAATACATGGTAATGTATAGGGAAAGTATTGGAATCATGTCGAAAATCGCAACTCGAGTTTTCAACGGATCTACACGTTTCGAGACCTCTAGAATACGAAAAAACTATTTTTAGCGTGATATCTGTGTGTGTGTGTCTGTCTGTCTATGCAAATTTTGTATCCACTCTAACAAAAAAACTCATTGACCGAATTTCATAAAATTTGGTTGGTAAGTCACTTGTGGGCGAATCTGGTGCTGATTAGTTTTGGGTGCGATTCGTCATAAAGGAACTCACCTTTTTTTCTGAGAAATGGCCCGCAAAAGTCTGTATCCACTCCAGCTGAAAAACTAATGGACCAAATTTCACAAAATTCGGTTGATAAGTCTTTTGTGGGTCACCCTGGTGCTGATTAGATTTTGGTACGATTCGGAAAAGAAAACCTGCCTTTTTTTGCAAAATGGCCCGAAAAAATTGACAAAATCTAAAATAAAAAAACTACGTATGCTGAAATATATCCATTAAATGCTTGTTTTAAACGTAATTTCTAACGAAGAAAAGAATAAGACCAACGCCATTACACTAGGACCAGCCGTTCTCGAGATATTTTTGTTTTTTCGTTTTTTCCCTAAGCCACCTTTAAAAATGAGTCCAGTTACCAAATGAGAACGAAAATTGAATTAATGGTGAATTAAATTTAATTAAAATAAAGAGAATGTGCATATAAGTTTGCAGGGAAAGTCATGTGCTGTTCACATCAGATTTTTACTTTCTCTGCAATACATGGTAATGTATAGGGAAAGTATTGGAATCATGCCGAAAATCGCAATTCGAGTTTTCGACGGATCTACACATTTCGAGACCTCTAGAATACGAAAATACTATTTTTAGCGTGACGTCTGTGTGTGTGTCTGTGTGTCTGTGCAATGTATGTATCCACTCTAACTCAAAAACTTATGGACCGAATTTCATAAAATTTGGTAGGTAAGTGGCTTTGGTATGACCCTGGTGCTGATTAGTTTTTAATACGATTCGTAAAAACTGAACCCGCCTTTTTTTGCGAAATGGCCCGTAAAAGTTTCATGTATCCACTCTAGCTAAAATACTAATTGGCCAAATTTCACAAAATTTGGTAGATAAGTTACTTGTGGGATACTCTGGTGCTGATTAGATTTTGGTATTATTCGGAAAAGGACAACCTGCCTTTTTTTACGAAATGGCCCTCAAAAACCGCCAAAATCTAAAAAAAGGGACGTATGTTCAAATATATCAATTAAATACTTGTTTTATATGTAATTTTTGATGAGGAATAGAATAGGACAACCCTATTACTCTAGGACTAACCGTTCTTGAGATATTTGAGATTTTTCGCATTTCTGTTATGCCGCCTTTGGAAAAATGTCCGAATAAAAGCATAAATTGAATTAAAAATGTAAATTTAGTGTTATTTTGTGCAATTAAACTCAATTTAATGAGTTCTTAAAGAAATTAAAGAAACACGAATTTTAGTCTGCAGGGAAAGTCATGTGCTGCCCACACACACACACATCAGATTTTTACTTTCCCTGAAATACATGGTAATGTATAGAGAAAGTATTGGAATCATGCCGAAAATCACAACTCGAGTTTTCGACGGATATACACGTTTCGAGACCTCTAGAATACGAAAAAACTATTTATAGCGTGACGTCTGTGTGTCTGTCTGTCTGTGCAATGTAACTAAAAAACTACTACAAACTACTACAAACCACTCTAATTAAACTACTGGACCGAATTTCATAAAATTTAGTAAGTCACTTGGGTGAGACCCTAGTGCTCATTAGTTTTTGGTGGGATTCGTAAACACAGAACCCGCCTTTTTTTCCGGAATGGCCCGTAAAAATTTCATGTATCCACTCTAGCTAAAATACTAATTGACCAAATTTCACAAAATTTGGTAGATAAGTTACTTGTGGGATACTCTGGAGCTGATTAGATTTTGGTACAATTCGGAAAAGAATAACCTGACTTTTTTTACGAAATGGCCCTCAAAAATCTCCAAAATCTAAAAAAAAAGACTAAGTACTGTATGCTCAAATGTATAAATTAAATTATTGTTTTATACGTAATTTTTGACGAGGAAAAGAATATAACACACTCCATTATGCTTTAGGACTAACCGTTCTCAAGATATTTGAGATTTCTTACATTTTTGTTACGTCGATTTCGGAAAAATGTCCAATTACCAAATACAAACAAAAATTGAATTAAAAATGCAAATTTAGTTTTATTTGGTGCAATTAAACTCAATCTAACGAATTATTAAAGAAATAAAGAAAATATGAATTTGAGTCTGCAGGGAAAGTCATGTGCTGCCCACATCAGATTTTTAAGTTTTAATGATGAGAGCAGAAAATTAATGCAAGATGGCGAAAACTCATTCAAACTTTTAGACACAGCTATTTATTAAAACATTTCTTCATTACTTATATTCAGGACGAATCAAGGACAATTCCTGGAATCTTACATATTTTATCTCTATATTGCATAATTCAGCTCTGCGGAGATTATTCTTTTATGAAACTCAATTTAAATAGAGATTCAATGAATAAATTCGGAACGCATTGTTACTTATTGATCAGTTCCAAGGTTTCTACACACATATTTCTTTCAGAAGCTCTTGGAAGATCATTCATAATTACCTCCAGCCACATTTCACCTTTCTAAATAACCTTCTTCTATAGTAGAAGCCAGCCTAACATTCTATTTCTTCATATTTCATATCGAAGTGGAATTTCAGATTTAACGGACTTCCTCATCATTCTGTCTTTTTATACAGGATATCATTCATATTGTTCGTCGTAACAACTCATGTAATGAAAATCATTGCTATAGGGTCGTAGGAGAAATCCGATCTTGATATTTCCAGACCTAAGAGATCCATTGTATTTAACCTACAGGATTAAGTTGCTCTACCGCCAGTGTCCCAATCAGGATTCATACTACAGATCTCTACGTGTTTAATCGCCGCTACATCTATTAAGCTACTAGGACGAAGTTAAAATATTTACAATTATTTTTATGACCAAAATTTCATTTTTACTTTCCCTACAATATATGATAATGTATAGGAAAAGTATTGGAGTTGTGTCGAAAATCGGAACTCGAGAGTTTTCGACGGATCAAGATGTTTTGAGACCTCTAAAACACGAAAATGCGAGTTTTAACGTAATGTTTGTTTGCGTCTGTTTTTGCGTGTCTGTCTCTGTGCAATGCATGTATTCGCTCAAAAATTATTTGGCGAAATTTCGCAAAATTTGGTGTGACACCTGTGGGTGACCGTGGTGCTGATTAGATTTTGGTATGATTCAGAAATAAAAACCTGCTTTTTTCCGAAAATCGTCAAATTCTAGAATAAAAGATTGCATATGCTCAAATGTACCAATTAAATGCTTGTTTCATACGTAATTATGTAATACCAACTTCATAACTGTAAGACAAACCATTCTCGAGATATTTTAGTTCTTTCGCATTTTTACAACGTCGCCTTTGAAAATACGTCCAATGCAAATTCGGTGCAATTTCAAATAATTATTTGTGTTCATTTGTGAAACTAAACTCATTTTTATGAATTCTTAAAGAAATAAACAGAAAATAAACTTGAGTCTGTAGCGAAAATCAAATGTTGCCAACATTTTTTTATTACATTTCAGTTATAGATTAGTTTAAAATTCCAATTATATAAAATAATTCTTGCTTTTGTCTCTAAGTTCCAAACTTTCACGAATCTTTAAAATTTCTTACTGTGAAAGTTTCTTACTGTGAAAGTACTTTAACCGATGTAGCGCAAAAAAAAGTACAATCGTGATTTAACAACAATTCAATTTCCTCCCATAAATGTATCGGGTCCTTTGGGTACCAAAAGCGACTTTTGTCGGCCTATGTGTGTATGGGGGGAGGGGTGCCAAATTGTTGACCATTCCTAATCGCGAAAAGTACTGAAGCGATTTGGACCAAATTTGGGTAGCCAGTTGCAAAGATTAGACGATAAGAGCATGCCATTTCGCCCCAGCAACTTAACGATAGTGTATCGGCTGGCCAGTACGAATATCCATGGTTTGATTCCCGGTTGGGCAAGCTAGGCTCTTTATAATAGCACTCGAACAAATCAATCCTGCATGTTAGTGTAATGACGTCGGTGGTCTGACAGTGACCATAGTATGACTAGCACGGATTCGGTAGAGTCTAGTATATTGAGCGCCGATTTAAAATCGGGAGGTTAATGCCTACGCAAAAAGCTAACATTCAGGTTAGAAATAGGACCTGGAGGTTAACCTGAGGTAAAAATACCAAGAGGAGGTTAGTCAGATTGTCAAATTGCACGTCAATCTGGCATTTAAGAGAGGTGAATGCAGTGTTGCAAGTCCGTTCCAGTAGCTCAAAGTAGAGCATTGGATGACCGGTACGAAGGTCAGTGGTTCGATTCCCGGTTGGGGCAGCAAGGTTCTTTACAAAGTTTCATATATGATCTAGATGTGAAAAAAAAATCTGAAACATGCATATAGTTTGTCTATAAAATTAGATTTGTCGAAATCAGCGACCCTTTGTCACCTCAAATACCGTTGAAGCTATATTTGGACCATATTTGAGTGGTATTCTATGCATATTGTGTAGATGTGAATGCAGATTTAAAAAAAAAAATATATATAATTTAGCTCAGGGGTCGAATATCCACTTGTTTGGCGTGGAAAGTCTTAGGATTGCCCCGATCCTCTAGTTTTTATACTAGTTTGTTTCTAAATTTAAAGTAGTCTTTCAATAGTTCAATATACTAGATAAATAAACTAAATTTACTTACAAACAAGACTTCAATGAAAACGAACAATATACATGAATGCTTTGAAAGAAGTGGATAATTTTATTTTTCAGTCACACACTGGAACTTATTTAAAAAAAGAAAAAAATGGTTAGTCATCATTTAAATATGTAGGCGAAGAATAGTCTGCCGTAGTCCTTCGATTGTTGTTTTTCTGCTTTCTTCCATTTCTTCCACCTCCGCCCCTGTTATTTCCACTATTTCTACCACTTCTTCCGTCATTCGTGGTGAAAGAAGTATTGTTTTGATTATTACGATTGTTGCGGCGATTGCCTTGCCGGTCGTTTGCACGTTTATCTCGAATCAGGCCAAAATCTTGCCACTCTGAATCATCATCTGCAAGAAAAAAAAATTATACAAAAATCATTCATTTTATTTGTGCATAAAGTGGCAATGGCCAATAAAAATTCGATGTGGACAGAACATGCCATTGAAATATGTAAACAGATTTCAATTTATTTAAATCCTTTTACTTACTCTGCAATACATGGTCACTCTAAATCATAGGAAAAGCATTGGAATCATGTCGAAAATCGCAACTCAAGTTTTTGACGGATCTACACGTTTCGGGAATTCTAGAACACGAAATATCCATTTTTGGAGTTACGTCTCTCTCTCTCTCTCTCTTTGTGTGTGTGTGTGCGTGTATGTGTGTGTGTGTGTCTGCTTGTTTGTCTGTGAAATGTTTGTATCTACTTTATCTCAAAAACTAATTGACCAAATTTCACAAAATTTGGTAGAGAAGTCACTTGTGGATTACCCTGGTGCTGATTACATTTTGGCATGATTCGGGATAAAAGAACCTGCCCTTTCTTTAGAAATGGCCCGCAAAAATTGTTGTATCCACTCTAGTTGAAAAACTAATTGACCAAATTTCACAAAATTTGGTAGATAAGTCACTTGTGGGTTACCCTGGAGGTGATTAGATTTTGGTACGATTCAGAAAAAAACCTGCCTTAGTTTGCAAAATGGCCCTCAAAAATCGTCAAAATCTAAAATAAAAGACTACGTATGCTCAAATGTGTATCAACTGAATGCTTGTTTTATACTCAATTTTTGGCGTTAAAAAGAATGAGACCAACCCCATTAAGACTGGTCGTTCTCGGGATATTTTAGTTCTTTCACATATTTGCTACGACGATTTTGAGAATACGTCCAGTTACAAAAAGAAAACAAAAACTGATATAAAAGTGCTAATTCGGTGTAATTTCATATAATTATGCGTGTTATTTGTGCAATTAAACTCAATTTAATGATTAAATAAATAAAGAGAAAATAAGTTTGAGTCTGTAGGGAAAGTCATGTGCTGCTCACATCAGATTTTTTATTTTCCCTGCATGCATAGTATAATGTATAGGGAAATGAATCCGAGTTTTCGACAGAAGAGCACCTTTCAAGCATCCCTGAGTTCGAATCAAACGTTTTTGAGGTAATGTCTGTGTACGTATGTATGTTAGAATGTGTATATGCATATTAGAGTGCGAGTGTATGTATATGTTAATGTGTCTGTCCGTGAGTCTGTGGATGTATATCTCACAAACGAATGAAGAGTTTCGAATTTAATTTGGTACAATTATTACAATCAATGAATACTGTGACCCGAAGATCTCTTCCCCAGCAGTTCAAAAGATCTCTTCCCCAATTTACGAACGAATTTTTGAATAAATTCATTAAAAATCATTCATTTCAATAACGATAAGTAAATAATCTGTTTGGCTTAATTTATCATTAAAAGACGAATGAAACAAACTTTAGAACGCATTAACTGTTCCCGAGATATTACACGATTTTTGATCGCATAATATTACATATGAAAAGTGAAGAGATTTCACAATAGTTAATATATATATTTTTTTATTTTATGTGAGTTTTTGATAAATTTATTTGAAAAATGTGCAATATCTCAAGAACGGTTCATACTAGCGTTCTAAAGTTTATGTCAATCGTTTTATAATTAAAAATTGCATAAGAAATGATTATTTACGTAACTTCATTGAATAATTTAATGTTTGGATGATTTTTTATAAATTTCATTTCAAAATTTAGGAGGGTTCTGAACATTCGATCGCGTGTAAAAACAATAGGATTCCAGTATTCACTGATTGTAATTTCTGTACCAAATTTTGTTCGGATCGCTCGATTCGTTCGTGAGATATCGTTCGTTTCCACAGACTCACTGACATACACACACATACACACACATACACACAGATATCACCTCAAAAACATCTGATTCGTGTTCAGGGATGCTTGAAATGTGCTCTCCCTTCGAAAACTCGAATTAGAAATTTCGACCCCGTCACAATACTTTCCTTATACATTATGCTATGTATATAAGGAAAGTAATAAATAAACAGAAGAACAAATGGTTAGACTTCATCTATTTCCAGACTATATCCAAGATCAAAACAAATATTTTTTGGGCAATGGGAAATGTGCGATTTTCTTATTTTTTTGCTCTCTTTTTGTTATTTTTTACATATGGATCATTTTCTCTAAACGGGCTTTTTCATCTTTCTTGTTACAATATTTTTTTTTCTATTTTTCAACCTGTTTTCTGCATTATATTTTAACATGGGTGGTTTAAACAAAAACAAAAACACAGTAGCAGTGATTATTTTGGGGGAATTAAATAGAAAATGCAAATTTTTATTTTCAAGTAAATACAGCATGATAGGGGAATGACACTTAATATATATATGTACTTTGTTAGTATGTATATATATGTATCATTAGAAAAATAAAAAAAAATGTTTTGCTTTAATTGCAATCCTATATTTAGAACTAACTTCTTATTTGTTTTATCTTCTAAAAAGAAAATCTAATTTATTAAATGTAATTCACCTATTCTAATGTCATTTTCTTGTCTACCAAGAAGACAGGTGAATGACGACAGGGAAATGACAAATCATGTGATTTTTTCTGAGCATATGAGTTTTATTTGCATTTAAGTCTAACTTGGTATTCAGTTTGCTACACTAACTAAGCACACATATATATTAAAAAAAAATTATTTATTTTTTTATTCTGAAAATAATTAAAGACAGGTGAATGACAGGAATAAATATACTTACCCAAAATTGTTCAGTTTTATAATACTTCCCTGCACAGAATGATAGCTAGAACGTAGTAAAACTCTTGAAATGGTGAATATAGACTTTAGTAAAATAATAATACTTTAATTATATTTTATTGTCACCTATGTACAGAAGGCGGTGTTAAAATTTAACTGCAGGTGAATGACAAAAAACTAGGAGACAGTTGTAAAAAATCAATTTAAAATATTGCTCTAGTGCATAGTGGATTGTTTTATTACTGTTTGTATTTGAAATTGTCCAATTTAATATAAAATATTAAATTGAAAGAAAACTAGACAATGAAGTCTTGTAAATGAAGTTGCGATTTCATTATTTGGCTGTTGGGACACACAGGGGAATGACATTTAATAAAAAAACTGAATTTTTAAATATTAAATATATAAAATGTTTATTAAGCTAATGGGTGATAAATATGAACTACAATATAGTAAAACTGATCAGTTTCCAAAATCAGTCCAAGTCATGCAAAATTTATTAAAACACCTGGGACATATAAAACTTCCGTTTACAGAAAATGACCCATATATTAGTTAGTTAGATCCAATATCAACTTCGATATATACGAGGGTCACACTGAAAATTTTGAGATGCGACTAAGTGGTACAAGTTAAGCTTACCAACTCTTAGGAGTGTTCGAAGTACTCCCCTCCAACATCAATGCACTTTCGTAGACTAATTTTCCAAAGATTAAATGCTTCAAGCCATGGATCAAGTCAAGGATGGCTTTGGAAAATTCGCCTACAAATTTCTTGTAATCGATGAGAAATACGCTGTTATAGCCTCATCAATCTCATTTTCGGAATGAAAACGACGCCCACGTATTTTTCTCTTAGATTAAAAAATAGCCAAAAGTCACACATAGCAAGATCAGGAGAATAGGGTGGATGTTCTATCCCTTTGATGTTTTTTTGTTCAAGAAATTCGACTGTCATTCTTGCCGAATGAGACGATGCATTGTCATGGTGAAGGAAGCATGAGTCCACTAACATTCACTTCCTGAAGAATTTTTAGATGGCACTTAGTTGTGTACCAGTTAGCTGTAACTGTCTTCTGTCCCTCTAGCTTTATGGCTTTCACCAGAACTGTACTTCTGAAGAACACGGCTTACATTACTTTTTTCGTTGCTCGTTGTCTTTTCACCGTTATTGGTTTGGGGGTCATCTTCAAAGACTCATACTTTACTTTCTTGACGTGTTGGAGCATCAAAAAACGGTATGTACGTTTCATCACCAGTTTTGATTTTAGAAATAATGCGGTGTTCACCATCATTAAAGAATTTTAGGGTTTCTTTACTGGTTCTGACACGCTCCGCTTTTTGGTGTTCCGTTAAATTATGGGGGACCCAACGACAAACTAATTTTTTCATATGCAGTTCTTCATGAATAATTTTATGTATAGCTGCGGATCAAATGTTAAGTTCATTTGGTAGGTACAGCGATTATCATCGATTAACTTTTTCGAATGGCCAACGCATTTTCTGGGACTACAGCTGACAAATGTCTTTCTGCGTGTTCTTCATCCAGAAGAGAATTTCGACCTCTTCTAAACTCTGTAAACCATCTGAATACAGTGGCACGAGATGGAGCATCGTTTCCATATGCTAATTGTAGACGTTGAACACATTCTTCTTGATTTAGTCCCACTTTAAAATCATAGAAATTCATAGCTCGATAATGCTCTCGTGTCAACTCCATTTTCTTTTCTTTCAAAATTTATTCTACGATAACTAAATTGTAACTGTTGCCACAAATTATCGTCTGCGGACATAAAAGAGTTCAAATTTAAATATCCGGCCAATATTTTTTTTTCTAGCATATATCGTCTGCCCCTGTCTCAAGAATCTGAAGAATAAAACAGCCTGGCCCCCTTTTTAAGCAAATTTACAAAAAATATGAAAGTGAATCAATATATGCAAAATAAAAGCGTTAAAATTGTAAGGGACCCGTACTACTTATATACACGAATATTAGAAGATATAACCTGCATTAGTAGATTACATGTATAAATTGAAAATATCAATTAACCCGTAATCTTTAAACCTGAAGGCAGTAATTGATTCCAATATATGCCAAAATGAAAGCGCTAAAATTATATGAGAAGATATACCCGTACTACTTATATTGTCGTAGATAGAAGATATGTCCGTGTGTTAGTAGAAGATTACACGTATTACAATATGAGTATCAAAAATCTTTGCCAAAATAAAACAGATGACGTAATAAATTGAAAATATCAATACTCCTCGTAATCGTTACACCAGAAGGCCGTAATTGATTCCAATATATGCCAATATATATCAAAATATATCCCAATGTACCTGTCTACTTATATTCTCGTAGATTAGAAGATATACCCGTGCATTTGTAGAAGATTACTTGTAGAACGTACAATTTATGAGTTTCAACAAGTTTTGCGATAATAACTGAATCAACAATCCCCGAAAATATCAATAGAAATAATGTTTAATCCTGAAGACCGTAATTTATATTATCCAGTCAAAAATGCAATGTCAATGAAATTTATTTTATATATATATATATATCTTTATTATTCAAATCGGAAAAGATTTAATAAAAATCGTATGCCGCATAAACACATTGGATTTAAATCCGTTGCTGAGCGACATGATATCCTTTGCTTCAAATAAATTAGTGGAAAAAATATCGTCTGGATAATGCTATCTCTATAGAAGGATTGGCGACATTTTTGTCAATGTAGCGATATTTTGAAAAATCGCCAAATTTATCGCCAAATGCAACTGTAGAACTGACAGTCCCACTTGGCGACAAATTGACGAAACATCATCACAATACTATCCCCTAACAAAACACAATTAATATCATTTATTTATCGCAATTTTATCAATTTCAAGATATTTTTTTGGATTTACAAACAAACATTTTTATCAATTTGGTGACACTTTAAAAATTCGCTAAATGTGTTACTATGTAAGATGGTTGGACTGACAGACAAATGCTAACGAAACATCCTTTCAATACTCTCTTCTAACAAAACAAAATTAATTCCATCGATTTGCGTCTTTTTTATCAATTTGGCGACATTTCCGTCAATTTGGCAACGTTCAAGAAAAGTTGCCAAGTTAGCTATATCACGCCAAATTCGTAGCTCTGAATTTGCAGATCTGAATAAAACATCCTGATCCCGTTTGTATATACTAAATGAAAACACTAAAATTGTATTAGAAGATATACCCGTTCTACTCTTTTTCTGTTTCAACAATTGGCTAAATGAGTTTATTCTTCTACTTCTTCGACCCAGACCGTCCGACCTACCGGAAAGGTATAAGGTATCTGTTTGGACTGCCGGGAAGTTCCACCCAATTTAGACCGGAACCCAGTGAGGGAGGCATCCACAGGAACCGTACCCTCCTTCCCCTACCACCAACCTCTCGGAAGGACTTACGGACCCACATGTTTAATGTGATCGACTCCTCGTAAATACGGCGGCAATTTCGGCAGTGGCGGGAATCGAACCGGGCCGTCCGTGTGCAATTCCCGCACGCTAACCACTAAGCTGTCGCGCCCCTTAAATGAGTTTATTGGCTAACCACAATATATGAGTTTATTAGCTAAACGCAATTTATAAGCTTGACAACTCTTTGCCATAATAAATGAAAGTGATGTACACAGTCCGCAATTAATATAATTAAAAGAAAAATCAAACCGTTCATTTATAAGATATATTTTTATATCCATTTACTTATTATTCAAATCGAAAAAATAATAATAAACATTAACAAACACATTTAATTTAATTGCGTTGCCGAGCAACATTATATAAGATAGAATCTTCCTCATAAAGTGTTATTAATTAAATAGCCATTTTGATTTCTTAATACTTTTCATTGTTGAGTAAAAGCTTGTGAAATATAAACCATGGTAACAGATTTTCCATTTAAATTCGTGTTTCAAACATTCATGTTTTCAAACAATTCATGTTTTCAGATAGTGACTAATTAGCGCAAAAATCTATCACCAAACTCAGAGATAAAGTTTTAATTCACTTTCACGTTTTAAACAAACGATTTCCAACCTTTTCGTTTGGAAGGACCCGGGAGTTTGAGAGTAGAACTCCTAGGAAAAAGTTTCGTTTTTCATTAATATCTCGACAACTCCTGGTCTTAGAAACTCGAAACTTGGACAAAATTTAAGTGGGGCTATTTCAAGGTTACCCACAAAATTTCATTAAATTCGGTTCAGCCGTTCTCCCGTGATGATGAGACAAACAAACAGACAGACTTTCAATTTTATTTATCTAGATTAATCGAACAGAAAACAATTTCTAAATAAGCAGGAACATATAACAGTTAGAACTAACTTCAAGGACAGATTTTCAAAGAACAATTTGCCTAGAGTTAGTGCCAAAAATATCTATCAAGTGAATTTTACAGGGGGCTTATTATTTTAAAACTCAAACTAATAAATAACAGACTTTATAAAAACATCCTCATTCGGTTCTTGCATTTTTTTTTCTACAAATGTGCTCAAACATTTATAAAATCGCGTTTCAACATTTATAAAAGTTCAATTCATCTTCATAATTGTATTTATAGAAACAATCTATTCCTTTTTAATAATTTCATTTTACAGCATTCAAGATAAAGCTGGCTACTTCTATTTGGAAAAAAAAAACTCCCATTGCAGATAAAATCATTCATGATCCGGTTTCGCACTTATTATGCGCTCGTCAGCATGGAATAGCTGATATCTGCAATGGCAACAAGAAACCTGCTATAAGCCACAATTTTTGCGAATTTTTATGGGAACTGACAATTTAGTTCTTTCGCGTAGCAATTACAACTTTACACACTTTTAATTATTAAAAAAAAATTGGTGATAATTATACTTTCATTATACTCGTACATCCATTTTCATCATACTTCAAGGATGAGTAGAAAAAATGTTCATATACTTCCAAGGGATGATGGGTCAAAGCAAGGAGGGTACTATGCCAACTCCACTGGGTTCTGGTTTAAAGTAGGTGGTTCTCCCGCCCGTCCAAACAGTAATCGTACATCTTCGGGTAAGTGTGACGGTCTGGGTCAATATAAAGAAAGGAATAGTAAATGCATATATATCTAAATTAATGCATTTTTATCTAAATTAAAAGTGAATAAATATATAATTGTAATTTATTGATTCAACGAGGAATACGATTATTTTTTGGGAATATTTAAACGGGTTTGTTGCCAAACTTTCTTGAAATTATTATCAAATATCAATTTTATTAGCAAATATCAATTTTATTATCAAATATCAATTACCAATATCATTTGTAATTTACAATTTTCAGTTATTTTTCACTAGCTTTGATTGTTTTTAAAAGAATTGATGGCAATTATACTTTTCACTGTATTTTTTTATCACTGGAGTCAAAAGGCAGAAAAACAACCTAAGTTCAAGCCCCGTACCTCAAAAACTATGAAAACAAAAAGATTTAAAGAAAGCACATATCGTATTGTACATTTTTCAGATTTTTAAAGTTAGACCTATATCACTTTTTTTTCCTTCAGAAAAGAGCAAATTTTTAAAATTTATTTTTTTCATGGAATTTTCCTTTAAAGATTTATTTGTAATTTTTATACTCGTACATGAATATAACAAACTTTTTTTTATATATATGTTTGCTATGCTTTTTAGCACCAAAGTTACCGAAGAAAACAATTCTCCTTAATATATTTGACAATATAAAAGACAATTATATTTGCCTTGAATAAATTATACCGAATGTACAAACTTATATTATGCTTTCCAACAATCGTTGAGTTATTCCTAAATAGATTATAGTTAAAATTATAAAGCTTATAGAATAAAGTTCCAAAATGACATTTTGAAACTTTATTCTGTGAGCTCACAAATAAAGTTCAAATAAAGTGAGCCGAAATTAGTTTAATATATAAATTTATTATAAAGTGAGCTATATTTAAGGAATTATAGAGCTCGCAGAAAAAAGTTCCAAAATGACGTTTTCCTTTTATTGTCCGTATTGAAAATGAGTCTCTATATCTCAAGAAGAGTTCTACCCATTAAAAATAAGTACCTGTCGTGCAATAATTTTCATAAAAATAAAAAATGCAATTTGTTAATTTGACGTGGCATGACTTTCTATCCTCATATTCCTCCAGTTTCTGGAGTTTTCAGCCCCTTAGACCCATTCGTCCCATGAATCTTAGGCCCATGAATCTCGCGTTCAGTCCAGATAAAACCTGATGTAAATTTGTCTATAGTTTTATCAATTTAAAATCGTAACATTCTTAACTCTGCATAAGTGTAATAATGACTAAAGCTATGGGTATTAATACGGCATTCACGGTTTATCATTAAAATCTGTAGCGCTTATTTGAGAGTTGTTTTATGCTGTTTTATACGTTTCTATAGCACATCGAATGATTATGGGTCTAATTGTTTTGCAGTTCTCCAAGAAAAGATTTTTTTCCCCAAAAAAGTACATCTTTGGCTTATTATTAAACGAATTTCACACTTAACCGTAAAATACTAAAGCAATTTGAATTATGTTGCAATTAGGAGAACACGAGACTTGAGAGATTATACAGGTATTTCCAAAAGCTTGCGCGACTAAATATATCTTGATCGAAAGGGTTTAATTAAGATATACTATCATTTTTTCATATAATTTCAATTTTGATCATATAACTTCTTTTAGTAAAACAGTAAAAAAATGTGAATTTTTATACGGGCCTCCTAGAAAAACAAATTTCAATTCTGAAAATATTTTCCATAGCTAAAAAGTTAACAAAAAGAAAATTTCACTAAAAGTTCCTTTGTCATGCGTTCAAAATTACAAAGATATCATTCAACAGGCATTGAAATCGAGATCCGACCATTAACAAATCAACACAGGCCGATAAGGCGGCCTAGCCCACCCACTACGCCAAGCGAAAAAATAGAACAGGTCGCATTGATATAAGATATAAAATAAAACTGGGGGAGAAAAAATTAAAACCTTTAAATTACTAGAAAAAAATAAGGGAATGGTGAGAAATTAAATGGATTACTTTGCCTATGGTCAAAACGGCCCTGCTCACTACTCAACACCACACACGTATATAGACTACTATACACGTCTGTGCCCAACATCCAATAACGTTATCACGTAGGTTACTTAAAACCCTAGCTCTTCAGTATTTTAGAACTCTCACCCATGTTAAAGTATAACTTGTTCCGTATACTACCGCATGCAATAGCATAACACTGCATGAGATGCCATGTTAAAGTACAGCTCCTCACTGTTCCAGAACTCTCCTTTTCATTTTACTAAGGCTCTACATATTAGCATGTGTGATAATATATCAGTAAATTAATTTAAATTAAACAGATTTGCTTACCATCTTCATAAAAATATGCTGCACAAATGTTAAAAGCCAGGAGTAACGTTAAAATCCGGAGAGTGTCCATCTCTTCCAGTTAATTCTGCTAGGAAAGTACCAAACGGTTCGTCAAATAAATAGGAGCAATTTTGCAAAGGGTTATTATTGTCTGTCTGCATTATTCATAAAAAATATAAAACTGAAAAAAATATACATTCAGACGTTGCACAAGCAGCTGTATATTATGGGATAAAGAGGATTTTAGATTTTTTGAGTGCTTTAACCGCGCCAAGTACTACTTGTGAAACAAGTGGACAGTTTTTCCTGGTTTCTGTTTTCGTTTTCCAGGTGGAACCACTCATAGACAATAATATTCGCTATTTTCATATTCCAATTCAAAGTAAATGCATTGTTTCTCTCTTTCCCACGAAAAGCCAGAAATATGCTGGGTTTGGTTTAAAATAAAACTGAAACTAAACTAGTTCGGTAACAGTTTATTGCTGAAAAAAAAAACATTTCGAAAAAAAATTGGGAAATAAAGATGCAATGGGTTTTTGTGAATCAAATTATTTTTGAACAAAGTATAGAAGTGCTAATTTACATTTGTTAGCATTTACACTTCTCTGTTACATGCTATCTATCTCACCATCTGTCAACAATCTATAACAGTTGCCACATAAATAATTTCTTCTGAAAGTATCAAGAATAAGTCCTACCATCTGCCGACCAACACAGCAAATTGTTTGTCCCTTAAAAATATCTGTCACGGACCCCTTTTCATATTTAATTTTCCACTTGTTGTGAATCTTTCAAGTTTCCCCCCCCCCTCCCTAAAAAATTGTTAAATAGTGTCCGGACCCCTTCGACTCCCGGGACATCCTCACTCAAGTGGTGTCCGTCCCCCTATAGACTCATATGTCAAACATTTCAGTCTTAAAATTTAAACTTTTAATAACTGGAATCGAATAAAATTGGCAGATAAGACAAGCCAGAACAAATCCAAAAATAAGCTTCAATATTTTAATTGGGGATTGTGTAAAACGAAGCTGGAAATTGGAGAAATCATCGTCAATTTCTAAAAGCATAAAACATTTTCAAAGCATAAAATAATATACACTCTGTTGCAAAAAAAATATATGCACCTATAATAAATTGAGCTACAGTCGCGAAACACGGCATGTATGTATCGTTTGGGGACATTTGCAAATGATTAGAATTTGGAAGCTAAAAAAAAATATGTTTTAAATAAATGGTGGCAATCTCATCTTACATAATAAAGGACGATGTTTTTGTGTGTGTGCGGGCGGTCTGTAACGGTAAAACTAAGCATTGTGCGGCCATGAAATATGATACACACAGGACACAGGACAATGCACATCGGCGAGATTTTTTTGTAAAACCGAGATTTGTAATTAGGGCTACTTGAAGTAAGAGTTACGCCCGGGGCAAAATAAAGATGTATATCCAAGTGATACGTACAAATGATGGCGAGACTATAGCCACCAGCAGAATCAAAACCACTCAATTGGGAGGCGAAATGAGAAATTTTGGAAGGGGGTAGCTAACTAAAGTAAAAGTTACGTTCAAGGGATTCACACAATAAAGATGTATATCCAGGTAACACGTACAAGTGGTGCTGAGACTGTAACCACCAGCAGAACTAAAATCGCTCAATTAGAAACTGAGACGTAAAACTGTGTGGGCTAGTTAAACTAAAAGTTGCGCTCAGGGGTTAACATAAAAATATGTCTATCCAGAGGAGACGTAAAAATGATGCCGAGACTATAGCCATCAGCAGAATGAAAATTGCTCAATTAGGAGCCGAGATGTGAAATGAAGGGAGGGGGGGAGGGGAATTTGAAATAAAACTTGCGCCCAGGGGGTTGATACGAAAAAAAATTATATTCAGGTGACACGTACAGATGGTTCAGAGACTATAGCCACAATCAGAATCAAAATCTCTGGGATAGAAGCCGAGATAGGAAATTTGGGGGCTATCTCAAGCAAAAGTTAAGACCAGGAAATATCTGAGCAACATTGGTCTTCAATATAAGTAGAAGCAAAACCAGGAGGAATTGGGTCATCGCCAGGGGGCATGGAAAATGTCGAGATAAACGACATAAGATCAAGGGATCCGGTTAAATTTTTTTTTTAATTTTAATGTTCTTTAATAAGTGTTTAGAATTTCTTTAATCTTTAGGCATTTTTTACTGTTAAACAGCTGAAAAATTAACACAGCTGGGTGGATCAAGTGGCCCTTCAAATTGTATGCTCGAAACAACACATTTCTGAAAGTGTCACTAAAAATAGCCTATCGGCCAAAGGTATGCCACAAATAGAAACCAGTGACTTTTACAATTAAAAGATCAAATGCATTGAAATTCGCCACTCGCAGACCAACAGAGCACAGAACTACCCTAAATCGAAAATGACCCCCTTCCCGAAAGCCAGAACCAGCCTACATCAGAAATTACGAAATGACCCTCCCCCCCCCCCCCCCTCACACATACCATGTACTGCACACCGTAGTTCAATCTGTATAACGCTCTAGGCAAAATATATCCCATTTATTGTCCATTATTTTGCTTTAAACTAATTTTTCCCATTTTGTACCTCGTTTTAGTTCGACATCCGATAATCCGTCACTGATGAAGTCCCGAACTTGCCGGATCATCGGAAGTTTACTGTATATTTTATTATACACTTTTTTGCAAAAGAAAACGAAGCACCCCTTAAATATAATCCGATCATCTCGAAATTTCGCATGCAAATTCCTTTATACCAAGTATGCAAATGATTAAATTTGCAAGGCCAATGAGTGTTAACTTCGGTCATAGAGCGTTTCTACTGCACAACTAGCATCCTATAAAACAGGTTAAAAATGTGGACGTTTATCTTTCGTCGTTATCGGCGTTGCAGTTCCGTGGAGATACAACCAATAATGCCGTTACGACGTTGCCGAAGATCTTATAGGCAATTAGACGAGTTCGAACATGGTAGTATAGTCGGGATGCGTGAAGCTGGTTGGTCATACCGAACAATAGGCCGCCACCTACACCGGACCGGGGCCGGCGGGATTAGTTCTGCTCCTTATCGGGCCTGTGCCTGCGGCGCTGCTGTAGCTCGTGACATCATAAAGTACATCCCACAATTTGCAACTTACAGCATGTGTTTGAAAGTATGATCGTGTAAATATTGACGAAGATACAGATGTATCCTAATAAGGTAAGCTATATCGTTAATATTTTTATTATCTAGGTAATAATAATAATGCATGGTGTTGTTAATTTCTAATATTTAAGGGAAAATGTAATCAATTTGTCCAATTTTTTCAAGATACTTAAAGTGATGCACATGCAGTATAGATCTGATGAACGTATCACCGAAAGGGGTTTTCTTTTAAGTGTATTTTTAAAATCTAGAACATGATTAGAAGTGATCTAGAACATGATTAGAAGTGATCTAGAACTAGATTCATGGATGTCAAGATTTTAGGTAGCGTAATTTTTTCAAATCCAACTTCAAATTCGTCCGTTGAACGAGTATTTTTGCTACGTAAGAAGCGGATGGAAATCGGGTATAAATAAATATACCTTAATGGAATAAGTAGAATGCAAATACATGTTTTATTTATGCATTAGCATAATGAAATTTTTCTTAGTAAGGTTTGTTGTTGTCAATATAAACAATTGTTCGATTTATATATGTAAAGTGTAGAGTTAGACATTTCTGCGGGTTGTTGTTGCACCCCCCTAAAATTTTTGGTACCCCCCCCCCCCCCCTCAAAAAAAAAAAAAATCATGGATTATACACCCTCAAATTTTTTGGTGTAGGTAATTAAAAAAGTAAATGCGCAGAAAATTTCATGTAAATAAAATTTTTACGTTATCTTGTTCTTTTTGTGTACGTGTTTTGATTTTTTATTAGTGAGTCAAAAAGGAATCATTGATCTGCAATTTGTAAATGGTCTATGGGCAATTGTCATAGCAAAAGGCAAGATTAAAATTGAGAATGTTATTGCTACAGTACTATCAATTAATGAATAATGTCACTTTATTCTTTCAATCATCTGACCTCCAAACCAATGGTTTTATTTATTTTATGCACATGTGTATTAAATATAAAAATGTGAAATACACAATTTTTTTTGTGCACAATAACAAAAAATAAATATTTTTATATCACAACCCTGCTGTCAATTACAAATGTAACTTCCGAAATAGTCGTTCATAATGGGCGTGATCACTTATTGACGCTTAAAATATAAATCTAATGTCTGTATTATCATGTACGTATATTATTATTAAGTATGTATGCATATTATTATTATGTATGCATATTATTATTAAGTATATATATATATTATTAAGTATGTATTATTATTAAGTATATATATATATTATTAAGTATGTATGTATATTACTATTAAATAAGTATTAATATTATATTAATTAATAGTATATTAATTATTAAATATTATTATTAAGTATGTATGTATATTAGGATATATGTTATGTAAATCTGACAGTTAAAACTTTTGAAAGACCTTATTACAAAAATGTTTTAGGAGAACTATGTAATTGGAAATTTAATTAACTCTGCCCAAAAGCATTATATATATATATATATATATATAAGAAGTTATAATGTGTTTCTGTGCATTAGGTTATTTAAGAACATAAGCCAGATTTCTCAAGTAAATGAATTTTATGAAAAAATAAAATTCAAAAGGTTAAATCCTGGCATTGAATCTTTTAGAAAAAAAAAAAAAAAAAAAAGAAAAAAAAAAAAACTCGTAACTACGGAAATATTCAGTATTTTTTTACTTTACAATCTTATTTATATTCCTTCTTTATATATATAATTTGTTTTCGTTATATTTATTCAATTAAATCATTTTTACTTCAACCAACTTCTATCACTCTAAAATATCGACTCCATAATCGACGCTGATTAAGAACTGGAGCAAAGTGTAAACGCCGTGGATGGGATGTAAGTTGTGACGTCACGAATCCTGCATCTAGGCCCGATAACAAGAAGAAATCCCGCTGGCCCCGACCGGACGGACACTGCTGTACAAAGGTGCTGTGCTGGCAGCAATGGTTAGTAGTGTATATAAGGAGTTCTGGACCACCAGGAGCTATACTTTAACATGGAGCTCCTGCAGGAGTTACTGTCCTACCGCCACGAGAAAGTCTCTGAACAGGGTTGCCGCAAGTAGACGAGTCGAAGAAAGGAGGGAGAAGGGTTTAAAATCGACTGCAACATTTGGCAAATCAAGCGCACTTCGTTAAGCGAAGAATCCGTTTCGTTTATTATGATGTACTAAAAGAAAATAGTAGATGTTTTTTATCCGACAGTTAAACAAATTTTTCGTATTAAATGACATTACATTATAAATTAACTTAAAAATTTCTCGTCATTTAAACTCAGAAAATAATTTGTTATTATAGGCGACAGCGGTTACGGGAAGCCGTCAATCTATTAGAACAAAGTAGTTTTAGATATTTTCTTTTAGGTTCGGGCGATTTTGGGAGAGAAAAGCTTACAATTTAAAGCTAGAATTTATATCATTTTGTTTAAAACTAAATTTCGAATTAAATGAAAATTATTACAGTTTTCAATCAGCAAGTTACACAATTATTAGCCAGCAAAAAGGAAAAAATAAATGATAAATAAGCAAAATTATGACTTTAAAATATTCATTCTTTTCATATTTTTCAATCAATTATAAAATATTCATTCACATTCATTGGAATAACTATTATCTACTATGTCCGAATCACTTGAAATGTTTTTACTTGAAGAAGAGTCTGACTCGCTATCCGACAGATTTATCATTAATTTCTTCACAATATCTTCTATCAGTCCATCTTTCTTCCAATAAATATTCTCTATTTTTGCAATGTGTTCACAGTGTTTTTTCCATTCATTTTGTGTTACTTTTAAAATAGCTTCTTTAAGCAATAATTATAAATTGTTCAAATAGATAAAATACTTATTTCAGTTTCATTAAGCGATTTCCCCTCACATTTTATCGTTTTAACTGATGACGCTGAAATCTCTGTCGCTTCCGCAGTTCTCTTCATTGCATTTGAAATTTGTATTTTTAGAAAATTTGCGGTTTTTCCTCTTCAAAAAATGCCGTAACATTGTGGACTATTGCACATGCTTGCGAATGCAAAATCTTTCCACTTTTAAATGTAGTCATTTTTCAACTAGACAAAATCCACAAAGTGTGCAACACAATACAAGTTACTTGACAGCTTTAAAAATCACAGAATGCAAGCGTTTAGCATTGAGCCCAGTACAAAGCGAAATGCGATTTTCGTTGGTTCTATCTGCGCCAAATCGAAAGAAGCGCTTTCCGTCACACCTAAAATGCAGTGGAATAACCTGTTTCCATAGCGACCGCCACTAAACCGTCTGCTGTCTGGGGACTTTCTCGTGGCGGTAGGACAGTATACTTCCCCATGTTAAACAAAGCTCCTGGTGGAAAGGGGTGGAGCGTCATCTTGACACATGATTTTTTCTATGAATGGAGATTTTTGTCAGTCAGATAAGAGTAAGAAGGATGTTATTAATCAGCAGGTAGATATGAAGAATCCAATTTAATTAAAGGTACTCTAGAATGGTAAATATGCTTATGTATCAGAATCTGGAATGATTGAAAATATATATATATATATACACATTAAATGCTCAAGATATACAAACGAAATGAAATTAGCAAGCAAAGTTTAGATTTATACTGGGAAGGGGAAAAAAAACCTTCATATCTACCTGCTGATTAATAACATCCTTCTTACTCTTATCTGACTGATAAAAATCTCCATTCATAGAAAAAATCATGTGGCAAGATGAAGCTCCACCCCTCTCCACCAGGAGCTATGTTTTAACATGGGGAAGTATAGCTCCTGCAGGAGCTCCATGTTAAAGCATAGCTCCTGGTGGTCCAGAACCCCCTTATATACACTACTATGGTTTCTGAAAGGAACTCATCGGCGTAATGAAGGCTCTGGAAGGCCAAGGTGCACGAATGCGAGGCAAGATCGGATGATTGTGCAACAGCCCCGAACTGGCCCAATGGCATCATTGTCCGCCATCCAATGTGCTACAGTCTCTTCCATACCGCATGTGGTACCTTCCACCATCTCATGGCGCTTGGCTGAGGTGGGGTTACGCTGACGGCAGCCTTTAAGACGTCTGACCATAACCTCACACCATCGACAGAGTCGTTTGAAGTGGTGCCGTAGCCGAGTATCATGGCTGCCAGCAGACTGATTTCGTATAGTGTTCAGCGATGAATCACGCTTCAATCTTTCAGCAGATGACCATTGAGTACGTGTGTGGAGGCGCCACGGCCAGAGGTCCCAATTAGCCTTTGTTTTACACCTTTCTGGTAAGTCGGATAGTCTGGGTTTCAACAACAACAACAACAACAGGCGCACAGCCATTACCCCTGGTGTGGGATGCTATCTCTTACGACAGCAGGTCGCCCCTAGTCATCCTGCGTACAACTTTAACAACTCAACGATATGTTGATGAAATCCTGCGGCCGTTTGCGTTACCCTTCATGGCACGTCATTCTAGGGCCATTTTCCAGAAAGATAATGCCACGCCACGTGCGGCTCGCATATCTGTGGACTGTGTCCGTGCTGTTGATACTGTTCTTCGGCCAGCAAGGTCACCAGACCTTTCGCCAATCAAGCATGTATAGGACATGCTAGGCCGCCAGATTCGGGCACCCCGAAATGTGGCAGATCTGGAGCAACAATTGAGGAATGCCTGGCAGAATGTATCGCAGGATGATATTAGGAAACATTATGACTCCTTACCTAGACGTATACAAGCATGCAGTGCCGCCAAGAGGTGCGGTTTACCAATTACTGATTTGAAAATTCAATGTGCAATTGCTAACCATTGATGGTTCTTGCGGCCTTGATTTTGCAATCATTTCATTACCTGTGTATGAGCTGTACGCATATTTAATTTCAATAAAAACAGTCACTTTTTTCATGGTGCTTCTTTTTTTTTTTTTGCGAAAGAGTGTATTTGTAACCGTGCTAAAATATATAGCATGAAACTTTATTTGCTAATTTTGATCTCCAGTTTTCTGTCTCCCCAAATTATTTTATCACGCTTCGCTACTGGTCTTAAAAGAGCCTGAGGACAAATTTCTGCACCCAAAACGCAAAAGAACATCATGATATTTTTGTACTGCTTTCTTTTTAATTCTTTGATTTCAGTATCGCATCTCGCTCCCAACTTTTGGACATTCGCGAACTCAGCTCGCCTTTTCTTTTTGTCTCATAATTCCAGGCATAAAGCTGAATCTTCATGGTTCCGAACTCTTTAATCTTCTATTTCCCTCCGGATTTCCTTCCGAAACCGGAGCTTTTTCAAAATTGAGGCTCCGTTCTCTTTGGCTGAGACATTGCTCCTCTGTAAGCTTGAAACATTCTTATCTATAAACCTTTTAATTCCTTCAGGTTAAAACTGATACTTTCCTAGTTCAGGAACACCAATAATTGCTGACTTCCCTGAGCCTTAGGCCAATACTCAACAGAAATGTCCCAACAACCCAACATGTATATTGCATATACTATTAAAATTTAATGTCATTCAACTGTGTGTAAATATACATAGGATTAGTGAATATTTTCGTATAATCATCAACAACTTTTAATAATTAATGTTAAGGCAATGTAAAATAAAAAATAATTATATGAAATAAAATATTTTACGCCGACCTCAAAAAATATTTCTGGATACTAGTAGATACAAAGCCTGAGGTCCAGGAGCCTTTAATGACCTATGATAGCAATAGTAAGACGTGCGAACAATAGAATTAAAATAGGAATAACTAAAATATTTCACACTGAAGCCTCAAAAACGTTGTTGAATATAAAGGAGGCAAAAGACTTACGAATGTTTAAAAAGAAAATTGCTCTCGTATAAGTAATTGCATTCCCTCCCACTCTTGCAACTGCCGTTTAATTATCTCCTTAAATTATGATGTCTCTAAAAGTAATAAGATTGGCATAAATAGCGTAATAGCAAATACAGCTGAAATTCTGAATACCAAGAAAGGTTTTGAAACACTAGGCAAGAAGACGCAAATAGCTTCGTTGCAACAAATGAGACCAATGAAAGCGTTTATTAACTTTTTTTTAACTGCAGAAGAAAAGATTTTCTTTTACATAATTATGTTCCAGTTGTTCAAAGTAGTTCTTATCTTTCTAAAAAATTTTGAAACCAATTTAAAATATTGTTACTTTAGAAGTGTTATTCTAATAGATTGATTATCTTAAAAAAATAAAGACACTCAGGATAAAATTTAAAAAGAAGATGTGTCGTTTATATACATAAAGATGTTCACGCAAAGTGAAACCTAAATACAAATAGTAAATGGGATATACTAGAAATTATAGAAATATGATAGCAATTCTATATAAAAGAAGAAAACTGAGTTGCAGTTTATTCACCACAAGGTCTCTAAACAATAGGCTAAAATCTGAGATCATCTTTATGTATATAAAAAATCCAAAACAATGAAGTCCTGTGTTTGATTTAATGAAACTTATACAATCTTTATGTACTTTGTATTTATTATTTCCCTAGCGCATAAATGTATATAATCTACAACATTCTGTAGATAAATGCAGCTTGCATAGGTCGTCTGGATTTTTACTTCGATTTTGAAACATCTTATAATGGTGTCGATGGTAAAATTTAAAACATTTTACTATATAGTTCAGTTCTCTTGAATCAATAGTTTGTTAACTTAGTTTTACTTTCTTCAACCTTGTTGTAAGCAGAAGTAGAGATTGGTACTTTATTTTGGTTGGGAGGAAAAAGTGTTTCTGTGAACTGCGCAGTTCCAGATTCATGCCTAAGGAACAGGCGTCCTGGGTTAGGGCCCAGTTATGGCAATCGGGTGACCTAGGTAAAGAAATCATTGGGGATTCCCATGAAAATTTTTATGAAATATTAACTAACGTATAAGCGGTTATTTAATCTGTGAATAGATTTTGTTAAAATTTATAGCCTAATATATAGCCAGCAAGAAAGTGAATTTGAATTTTATGGTCTGCATGTAACAAAATATGCCAAATTTGCATACTGCTTACCTACCTGATACTATTGAAGTATCTAAAACAGTATTTATAACAAAGCTCTTAAAAACAACTGTTTTCATATTTCTGTTTTAAAAAATATATCATCAACATTGTGTAATAGTTGTTAAATAAATTACCCAATTACAACTGATTTAAGATAACTTCAAATGTAACATCCGGTAGACAGCAAATGTAATAGAACTTGCTAATAAAATTGGAATTGGTCGTACGCTCTCGCCTGGCTGCTGTGATTGACTCTACGTTTCTAAAAGTAAACTATTAAATCTCTATAAAAATTTTGCTTTAAATGATCATCTTTATCAAATAAAGATAAAATGAGAATAAATTTAATTTTGTGGATTTTGGATACCCTGGGCAAATGAACCGCACGCGTATGCTATAATAAGTGCCTGTTCTGGGTAGCAGCATTAAAGGCACCAAACGAACTAAACTTTTTATAGATAATTATTTTATGTTTTATTTAAACGGAGAATGGAGACGAGATTAAATATCGTATTGTATTTAACGTACGCAGTGTACGTAACTCGTAAACAAACACCATAACTTTTGAGTATGGCACCGACACTAAATACATGTAATATTGCCAGGGCCACCCATAGGGGAAAGGAAACCAGTCGAATGCAGGGGCTAGGGTTCAAGAGGGGGGGGATTCCAATATATGTATGTTTTTAGGTGGGGTGAAGCCATAAAAAATTTACAAAGGGGGGGGGGGAATCATTTTATGCATGAAATATGTAAGTCTTGTTTAAAATAAAAAGCCCAGTGTATTTGTTATACAAAATCACCCGGAAAATCCATATTCTTGTCTTAGTACAATTTGGCAAACCGCTGGTTTTGACTTTGTTATCCATTAATTACTGCAATTTACTTCATTTTGCATTCAAATTTGAATTCATTTGTCATTTTCACAGTTAGTACATTATTTTAGGCAACATTTCATTTATCCCGTTGGTGTTTAAAGTCAGTGTTTCAGACACACCTTTGGGGGAACGGGTCAAAGCCCCCTCGGAGACGAGTCTTCGTCCCCACGCCCCGGACACATTTTATGGACACATTACTTAGTTTATTGGCCTATCTTGTAAAAGGAATGCTAATTACCATAGATCTTCTATGGTAATCAGCATGAAAACGATGCATTTAAAGAATCGTAGAAAAAATATACGTAACTTTTTTCGCTTAAATGATTTTAAAATATTATGAGTAGTTAAACATAAAACTTTAGCATAAGAAAGACTTCTTTTCTCAGATTAATATTTTTTAATGGCATTACGAAACATCCCATACAAAAAAACAGCATCTTCAAAATGCGATAGTATATTCATTGAAAAGTTTGGAAACGAATTTTAGAAATTTTTTTAACAGTAAATACGAACTATAAATGTGACGAAATCTGGGGAAGGCGGAATTTTGCTTACATTTTATGATTCCGAGCATTAATAAGAACTGTAATGTAATCTGACTAAAGCGGAAGTATTTTTACGCCTTGTGCGATTCCGTTTCGGACAGATTTCATAATGTGAAAAATTGACGTGATAAAATATATTATGTTATAAAAATTAGTATGTATATTCTATTATGTTTAATAAAATATGTTTGAGAGAACTTTTTTGTGGTCCTATACGACTTTTGTCTGACATACTTCATTGCCTAGAGTCTCAAATGATTTTCTCTGTTATTGCGTTGGGATCGAAGAAGAATCAATTTACATTTACAAGATCAGATTATCGGTTAACGCCGCTGCTATCTTATCTCGCTGTCGAATCATGTGATGCTTTCAAACTCCTGCTGTGATACTTAATGCATGTTGTCAATTTTCGACTAAAGTCGTCCTCAACTTGTTTTGGAATTCTTTATCTAAAGTTTGGACCAAAAATTAGAAATATCGGTAAATATGATTCTTATTTCGGGTTTAAAAATCATATATATATATATATATATATATATATATAATGCAATTTCTGTAGAGCTGAAACAAGTGATTTATATTGATGCCCCAAAATTGTAAACTTAATAAATTGGGAAATTTCATTCACAGACTTGGATGAACTAAAAAATCAAACTTCATTCTTTATTTGTAACCTTAAAGTTCAAATATAAACTCAGTTTAAAGTTCAACTGTTAATTATTATTCTTGCCTGTTTAAATATAATTATAAAGCAAACATAAATCAAATCTTATTTAATAAATTACCAAACATTGATTTTCACTACAATCTCATTACAGGCAAAAATGACATCTATACTTCCTGTACTCCTGCTGTGTATATCCCCATTAATTTATGCCCTGGATAATGGATTAGCCAGGACTCCACCAATGGGCTGGCTGTCGTGGGAGCGATTTGTATGTAACATTAATTGTGCAGAGGATCCAGATAACTGTATAAAGTAAGTTTACCTTATGCTTAATTTTTATAGTGAAAACAATTGTAAATTTTTGTATTTTCAGTAAAAAGTTTTGTCGCTTTTTAATGCTTTTCATAAAGACTAATTTTAGAATTATCTTACATAACAAAGGAAGATGTCTGTGTGCAGTCTGTGGCGGGAAATCTAAGCGTCGTACGACCATGATATTTGGCACACAGATTCTTCACGACTCGAATAGGTGCATCTCGGCGTTATATATATACACCGGCGTTATATATATACATATATATATACACCTTTTAGTATAAAATTAAGATTAATTTTAATTCTGTGGTATCATTGTTTTCCTTCTGTTAGGTATAATATTTCAAATCCTCTTTAACGGATACCCCCATTTAATCTCTCTCTTTAATGTTATTGAACTAGGGTATGCCATATATTTCATGTTCTATGTATTAGCTTCCTTATGTATATATATATATATATATATATATATATATATATATATATATATTAATTTCGAATTTTTTAGTTATTTTATGTTTTATCCCGATTTAAGCCGATATTTACACAAGTCGATTTCCTTATACCTAAAATATTTTCACAAAGTTTCCATCTTGACACCATCGGAAAGATCAGAAAAAAGAAAATCAAGAAATCACCAAGAAAAAAAAGAAGGTGAGCGAAACTTTAGGGGCAAGTTTTCTATTTGCCCTATATAAATATATCTAAATGCTGTCACATAAATAGAAACTAAGTTAATATAAAATGTCTCCGGGGGATTTCGCCTCCCCTCCCGGATGTATGCCCGAAAGAAACACTGGGTCTAAAGTGTGATTAGGTGCTTACAGGCACGTAAGTGGGCAATCTTGGCTGGGGGGGTGTGAAGGAAATTTTTCCGACTAATATTGAAAATTTCCGACTGTACAAACAAGTGAGTTAACTTTTGGTTTTGAACGAGTGCACTTCTGTTCTAATGACTTTTGCCCAGTTCAAAGTCTACACGGCAATTATTTGTTTTAATTTTCGAATGTTTTGCGCATATATCCAAGTAATACCCCAATTTATAAAAAGAAAAAAGTCTGAAAACCAAATTTTTGGTTTTGAGGGTTTTGTTTTATAAATAATTTTACATTTGTTATTTAATTATCGGATGTGTTATGCAAATGCCCAAATTTTTAGCTATCATTTGAAACAAGGCAAGTTTCTAAGGCAAGGATTAGCAGAATGTTAAATATATTTGAAAAAGTATTAAATTTCGTATGTTTTGGGATTTTTTTTCGAATAGATTTGACACATTCCCAGATGATTGCCTAGCACTTAAAAATCCGCGAGTTTCTATGCCAAGAATTGGTTGTGTAAATTTCGGAACATGTATCTTTTTTTTAGCTAAATTTGGGTCTTTTAATAGGTTTTTGTAAATAATTAAAACTTTATTATTTTTTTCTAATTTTCGAATGCACTTTGCACATTTCCAAATAATTTCCTCAAAAAAGGAGAAAAACACGCGTTTCTAGGCCAAGAATTATCTTTGTAAAACACGGGATGTGCATAATAACATACATACATTATTCAAAGGAAATTAATATGATATGATTTGTAGTGCTCATAAGGGATGCCGTTGTTTCATTTCCTCGATATTTGTTTTAAACAAATCGTCTAGACACGGACTTAAAAAAAAATTCCAAATAGTCCACCAGAAAACCTACTTGCATGTGGGTATACACATATTCTTAAATACATCGAAATTGCATTTTTTAGTTTATATGATACTTATTTTGCAGCATCCAAAACAGGAAGATTAGCTTAATTCTACAGTTTGAATTCTACAGAAAGTTGTGTTTATCTTCGCAGTCTAATAATTTGTTTTTAATTACTACATTTTTTTTTTAAGAAAACGCATCAAAGCAACAAATGCATCTCCCTTAATGAGATGCATAGGACTGCGGTTTCTCCCCGGTAGATTGCACATACCTGAGCACTCTCCTAGAGAAAGGATCGTTTATTTTCTTTATTTTTTTTTCCAGGTTTGTGGATCGCATGCTTATAAATTTGGTTTGAAACTAACATTAAGTTATACAGCGTTTTTCAACGTGTATTATAGTTTCGTGTAAATTTAAGGAAAATTAAAGAATTTTGGTGTACAGTTTGGACCCCATTGGACTTTTTCTCATTTTGGGGTTCCGGTATTAAATTAAATTTCCAAAAGGGGTTCCGAGAACAAAAAACTTGGCAAAACAGTGAGCTATTGAATACAACTGGAGTGAGTGCATATTAATTACACTTTAACATTGTTGGGCCGCGGTTCCTTTCGGAGTTGGCGAAAATTATCCGCGTTTGAAAATACAATTCTTTATGTAGTATAGCGGGCTTTTATCTAAGACCTAAATATGTGGGTTACAAGAAGTTGGTGGTAAGAGGATGGTACGATAACTGTAGTTGTGTTCCCCACTGGATTCTAGTCTAAATTAAATGGGAATATCCCGGTCATCCAAACAGATACCTTACACTTTGGTGTATGTCATACGGTCTGGGTCGAAAGTGGAAAGATCTCCTCTAGTTGTTGCAAGCCAATCTGAAGACTCGCTTGTACGTTGACGATATTCTGCCGCCGATTGTTCTGCCTATACTGTCAAGTCGCCCAGGTTCCATTTACCAACAAGACAAAGCTCGAACATATACTGCACAACTTTCTCAACAATGTCTTCAAGGATTTAATACCCTCCTATCCTATTGCCATCCAGATCTCCAAACCTATCACCAATAGAGAACGTATGGGACATGCTGTGGCAGCAATTGCAGCCTTCTCTGAATACCACTGAATTAGCTGATCAGTTATTTGTGGCAGAATCTTCCGCAGAGGGACATAAGCAACCTAACTGACTCTATGCCGCACCGAATATCGACTTGTATAGTCGATAACCACTTAATAAAATATCAGCTTCTTGTTGTCACCATTTCTTAATAAAACGTTTTTTATTGATTGCAAATTCTAATCATTTGCATATTTTCTCAAACGACACATACATGCCGATCTTCGTGGCTGTTGGCTCAATTTCTTATGGGTGCATATAATTTTTTGTGTGTATAGCTTCAATGCTTTTTCACCACTGATTTGAACGAATTTTTAATCACCTTTTTAAAAGCGCAGTGTCATCATGTCAGAGCACCAAAAGCAATTTCAAAGGCTAAAAAACTTCTGTTTGTTGATTTTACCATGCTGAATTTAAATCTGAAAGTCGTTTTTAAAATTAACCCTTGAATCTGGGAAGATAGCCTCTCAAAGTTTGGCCTTTTTTGCTATTTTTGTGTTTATAATCTCAGGTCGAAGATGTTGCCACAACATGATGCAATTGCATGGTTATGAGAACTTAATGCTTGAAGAAATAACAGGAAAACTATATTCAACTCATGAAGTTAGAAGTGAGACCACCTCCATGATTCAGTTGACTAGGAAATTTAATTTTGTGAGGTCATCCCTATTTAAAAATTCAGAATATGAATATCTAAGCCATGGATTTAGAGAGACTTATTTTCTGCTTTATCTTCAAAATCACCTTGTAAACGATGCAATTATACAAACTTTGTTTATAGATAGATTGGTTGGAGCTGAATTATATGATCCATAAAGTTAGAGAGAGTTAGACTCTTTTCTTCTATGGTATGGCTAGACCAATTAAAAACTTAAGATGAAAAGTTTGAGGTATTAAACTTGATAAATTAATTTGCTAAGGTTATAGGGGAACGTAACTCCATTGCGTTATGTTAGGAGTCGGTATAGTATGTATGTCTTTATAGGGAGATATTATCCTATAAGAGATAATAATATTGAATAGGGGGGTGTATGACTAGAATGTTACTGTGGATATTAGAAGTGGGTGGGAGGATTGGTGGCAGTTGATGTCCGCCGGTTCCTGTTTCTCATGCATGGCCGTGGTGTACTTAGATGAGCTTAGCGCCCGAAGTGCGCGGAAGTTTGCTGGTTTATAAAAAAATTTCAACTTCGATCAAAGTCTTCGAGAAATAAATATTTCGAAAGAACGTAAGATTAAATAAACCAATTGCAGAGATGGGAAGTCCACAAAATATAAAAACAATTTTTTCTTTAATTGAACACCAAAATTTTTAGTATAAGTAAATTATTACTGGAAACGAGTGCATATTAAGTGGTGCAAACAGAATCAGAAATGAATGAAGTAATATAAAGCATCACCATATTTTATGGACAGCTGACTTTCAAAAACAAAAAATTATGTTATTCATTATTTTGATCTATTTTACTGGCTTCTTCATCGAAATTAAATATGTAGGATCATTTCATTACTTTTATGTTTCCTACTTATAGGAGCAAATCTAGTAGAGAGGTTGCGATTATATAAATACCAAATAATGACCACAAAAATCTGAATATAATATTTCGCAACTATCAATGTTGGTATATTATTGTGAAATAACTCTGTTTAATTTTAAATAATATTTTGGGGGATTTTCATTATAACGAGAAAGAAATATTTTAATTTAAAAATAAAATAATAGTAATTATAAATAAATTAATGATTATTTATTAATAAAAATATAATATATAAAATGTGTCTACAAAATGTACAACGGTAAAATTATAACTAATGGAAATTTTGATTTATTGGAAACTCAACTATTTAACATATTTTTCTCTATTAATAAAAGGTTTATAAAAACATTTTGACGTAGTTAACATTTTACTGTAACATTCTAATTTATATATAATTTAATATCGAACGGTCGAGTAAATGTTGCATTATTATTACATATTTAGTATTTTTCAAAAGAATGTCTGTTTCTGTGTGTGTGTAACGCGTAGCAGAAAATTTAAGCTTTCAACAGCTTCGAAGATCTGTATAGAGTTGGAATCTCAGCTTATGCAAATATGCACCTTGCCGGAATTTTTTTTTTTTTTTTTTCAATTAGTTTAAAGGTTATGAATATTTAAAGTTGAAATTTCGTTGTTTCTAAATCCATTTATCCCAGCAGACTATTGTTTGCAGAATGGCAGATGTTTATAGACAATTAGCGCGACACAATGTGGGTGATGAAATCAAAAATTCCAAGTTGCAGGATTTTACAGATATCATTTTGATTTTTTTTAAACGAGCAATTATTCTATAAGAATTCGCTTGACAAATCTCTTCTGTAGCACGCAAATATTCGGAGATAGTATTTAATTATCTAATTTTACTTTTCGGCATTTATTTCACGAAAGTTCAACAGACGAAACACATAAAGTGATTTAAATTGAGAAGTTTTCTTATTCCTTGAATTTTAAAGATATGATTCATATTTTTAAAAATACAATTATTTGTCATTAAAAGCATTGTACAAAAATCATTTGAATCGGATAACTACAACCATAATCCCGATTTTTACCTCCTTGCTTTTTCTTCAATCCTAAAGGTGACGCAGCGCAACGAGAAAAGGCGTTGTTGTTGAGACCCAGACGGTCCGACCTACCAGAAAGGTGTAAGGTAACAGTTTAGACGACCGGGAAGAGCCACTCAATTTAGAACGAAACCCAGTGGGGGGAGGCATCCACAGGGACCGTATCCTCCTTCCCCTACCACCAACCTCTCGGAAGGGCTTACGGACCCACATGTTTAACGTGATCGTACTCCGCGTGAACACGACGGCAGTTTTGGCAGCAGAGGGAATCGAACCGAGGCCTACCGAGTGCAATCCGAGCGCTAATCACTGGACTACCGCGCCCTACGAGAAAAGGCGTGTTTAAGCGCGTTAATGTGTTTTTATAGATCTATTACAATTTTCGAGGAATCTTCTTTTCAAGTTTAAAAAAACTGATAATATCCTGTTTTTAACACTTTACAACATAGTTGAAAAGTGTTTATGACTTTGTTCATTCTGTCCGTCTGTCTGTCTGTCCGTTAGCAGGATAATTGCGTAAAAATGACTTTATCAAAATGAAATTTTAGTATGTTTTTCAGACGGTCTGTGGGAATATACATGAATAAGATCACCCAATTAGTTTTGGATTGAACCCAGGTTGAAAAAATGAAATACATTGAACCCTACAGGACCTAAATTTTCAAACATTTTTTAAGCGACTTTAATTGCTTCGAAAATTTTAGGAAATATTCAAATTATCTCATAAAATATATAAAAAAAATTTCAGTAAAATATGTTAGGTAGTTTTTTAAATAAAAATTATCTAATATAGGGAGAAAAATAAATTCAATTAAATTTTGACTCTTGCTATATCCTCCAGAAAGAGACACGAGATATATTATATAATAAATATCTTTCCAAGGGTTTAATTATTTTATATATAAGAGAGGTTTCATATTTTAAAATAAATATGGTAGATAACAATTTTTCAAATTTTTAAATAAAATAAATTATTATAGTATTGTAATGAATGAAACGGTTGGAAAAATGTTTATGGATGAAATGCTGCCTTTATAGAGAGGCGATTTATATTTCGATGACGTCATTTGAATAAAGTTCATTTGTTTTCGATGAAGTTTTCAAATATAATAAATTATTGAAGTATTATGATAATTTTAAAAATTTACCAAGGAATGTATCGCATTTTAGAGATGTTTAAACCAGGCAATTTATATTTCATTGCCGTCATTTGAATGAAGTTCATTTTCTTCGATGAAGTTTTCAAATATAATAAATTAATGTAGCATTGTGATAATTTTAAAAATATTACCGAGGAATGTTTCGCATTTGAGATGTTTATATAAAATTGCATTGAAGTTGGAAAGTGTTTCATAATCAATGCTTTATGCATGATTGATCTTTCTTCTTTAAGTTTATAAATGCTTATTTCTCGAAAACAAAAAGTGGTAGCTATAAATAATATTAGGTTATTTGTAGTCCTTTGAAAACCATATAGGAGTGTACAATTGGATTTTGGATAGGTTCTTAGTTTTTGAAAAATAGTGGCAACAATTTCGATATTTTAATATTTAGTATATGTGGTCCTAATTTCGATATTTTAATAATTTAAAAAAAAATTGAAAAGGTAGTTCTAATTTCGATGTCTTAATATTTTGAACCATTTTGAAAAAGTGGTTCTTAATTATTTAAAATTATTTTAAAATTGTCAAAAGAGATGAAATACCTTCATAGAAAAATGTTATTCGAGCGAAATCATTTCGACTCGGGCCGTGCCGAAGATTTAGAAAGCTGTTTCGGGTCGGGCTCGAACTTGACTTTTAAAAAAGGCTTATATTAAAAAATATTTGATTTTGAAAATTTTTCTGGGGCCGAATATATTTATTTCGCCAGGCCGTACATATTTAATTTTGAAAATTTTTCAAATGAGTTTTAATTGAATACATGAAATAATTGTCTTTATTTCAGCTATATATAGATAAATGTTAAAAAAAAACTTTTATCTCAATTCTTCGTAGAAAATTTTCACACATTCATGTTCCCCCCCGGTCGTCCATCCTGTTGCTCCAAGTCCTCTGGACGAGCCGGACGGCCTGGGGCTTTCACACATTCATGTTCCCCGGTCGTCCAATTAGATACTCTAAGTCCTCTGGACGAGTTGGACGGCCTGGGGCTTTCACACATTCATGTTTCCGCCGTCCGTCTAAATAGTTGCTCAAGTCCATTGGATGAGTATGACGGTCTGGGTTTTCAGTACATTCATGTTCCCGGCCGTCCAAGGGGATGCTCTATGTCTTCGGATGAGTCGGACGGCCTGGGTCTTCAACACATTTATGTTTGCGGCGGCCGCTCACTTTGCTGCTCATACCCTCGGGTGAGTCGGGCGGCCCGGGCTTTCTACACATTCATGTTTTTAACACATATGAATATAAATTATTTCGGGCCGGATCAAGCCGAGATTCAGTGGTCTTCGGGACTGGTTTAAGTACTGGCATTGTCGTGCCAGGCTGGGAAAAACTCTAAATTTTCGGTCCGTTCTGACCCGTATTGGAACCACTGCTGATGTTTTTGTATAGTCTAGTGTTTCATTCACAATTTGCGATTTTATTTTGTCGCAGAAAATTGATTTAAATTACGTATGAATTGTTAAAAAAAAGCACAATTTAAAACCACAATTTTATAACAAAATTTAAAAAAGCAATAAAAATAAATAATATTAATTATGAGAAACGTATATAAACGATTCTTATGCATGCCTTTATATAATTTAAAAATATTACCTTACTTTACGCAGTCAGAACCTAGCTCTGCGAAAAATTGAAGCAATCTGGACTGAATGAACATTCCACGCTTTTCAGCATTTTACAGAAAAGACATTCACATTTTCTGAGAGTCATAAATTACTTGCCCAATTATAGACACTTTTAAGGGAATACATACTGGGTTTACTTTCCAAATCCCTGGACAATGTGTTTCAGTATTTTTCTCCTGCTGTTTTGCCGACAGCATAGCGAAGAAAATAGGTTTTGTCTGAAGAACTCCTACCAGAACCTAATTGCTCTTTCATGGTTTTGTCCCAACGAGTTAGTATATATGGAGGGAGTGCGGTCCTATCTTCCCCATGCTAGTAGCATGGACAAACACTGAGAAGGTGTAGTAAGGACGAGGAGGAGAAGGACTTTCATGATTTGGCGATTTATCGCCTAAACTGTGTAGTGTACCTTCTGTTTTTTTTTAACTTCTATTAAAGTCGAGGATGAATGGGAAGTTATTACACGTGTTATACGTTATAAGATTTTAAAAAATATGTATGAAGAAAAATACGAAATAGAATTAGAATATTTTTATTACCAAAAAATTTTATTACTAAAGAATAATTTTGTTAATGAATTCATTTTTGTAAAACAACTTGAACTACAAAGCAATTACAAATAAAATATGATATGAAATAGATTACAAGTATACAAATTGAAGAATATGTATAATATATTTAAAAGCAATTATAAAGTATATGAAAAAATTGTGTGCATGCTTGCTTAAAATGTAGAATTCTTCACTTTTATCCAGATAAACTTTATCTCTGAAAGTTATGTTAGCATTATCCATATCTGCTTTGAGGCGTAATACGACTGAGTCATTTTTACATCTAATTTATTTTAATATATTGTATGTGTACCGTCAAATATAAAACAATGTAATATTTGCAATAATAAAATATTTAACTTTCCCGAGGAAAACTGAAAAATATAAAACTTTATAATATTTCTTATATAGGGAAATATATATATATATTCGCTATTTTATCTCATACGAACTAAAAAATATTAAAATATGTGTAACAATTATTGCCTTTTCATCTCTTCCTCCTGACTACATCTTTATTTAATTCCCATTACCCCCCCCCCCCTCCTTCCTTTTTTTGAGTTTTTCGTGTGATATTATTTCATTTAAATCATGTTGTAACTAGTTGATGAAGATGATATATGTAGTCCTATTTCAATATAAAATTATTTCAATATAAAATTATTACTTTTGAATCACCTAAGCTAGGTGTCCCAATAGCTTTATTTTCGTCAAATTTCTGTAATTATAATAATTTGGACTTCAATTTATATTAGTCGCACTTGAAAGACTCTGAAACACGACTTTGGTACATAAAACATGATGTAAGTAAAAATATTTATATTGGTGGAGCTGTTTCTAGATCAAAAAGCCTATTACTTAAATTATGATGAGGAGAATGTAAGGTTCTTTTAGAGTTAATATTTCTCGTTTAATACAGAGGCTGTTCGCACATTTTTTAGACAATTTTGGTAAGCGGTAATAAAAAATCGTTTGCTGCAAAAGAAATAATTCCAATTGTACTATGTTTTTAAAAGTCAAAATTATCGTCTGTGGCTTGAAAGTTTTGTTTTTATTCAAAAATGGTGTTTTTAACAAAACAGTGGTTCGAAGGCTACATTTATGCTCTTTCCGAAGAGAAATATGCATACTCTGTTATCCAAAAACGATGTGAGAGTCATGGTCTTGTGATATCTAAAGCGTCGATAGGTAATATCGTCAACAGGAAAGGAAGAAAACGTCAAATTGGAGCCTCAAGTGGGACAAAAATCCCAAACAAGTATCCAAGGTAAAAACTGACATCTTCGACTATTGCAAAGGTACGTTGTTTAATGTTAATAGAAAATCCCCCTAGTCAAAGGACAGTTGCAAAATCATTAAAATGCTCGGTGTCCATACTGTAAACAAAATGATAAACGTTGATTTAAATCTTAAGAAAGCGAAAAAACGCAATGTGCATCGTCTTCTTCCAAATCATATCGCTGAACGCAGGACACGCTGCAGAATTCTATATGAGAAACACTTATCCAAAGAAAAATGGAAAACAATTGTCACAATAGATGAATCATGGGTGTATTTAAATGATTGCAACAAAAAAGAGCCATTTATTATCATAAAAGGGGAGAAAAAAATTTAAGTACATGATTCAAAGAATCGAAAGAAAGTTTTTCTAAGGGATTCATGATTGTTGCTGGTTTTTCTTATAATGGTAAGTTAAAAATAAAGAGAGTGGGAAAAAATGTCAAGATTAACTCCAAATACTATCAGGAACATATTTTATCGCCAAATTTTCTGAATGAAATACCATCGCTTTACCCACAGTGCCATCAATCTGTGAGACTCCATCAGGACAAAGCTAGCAGTCACACATCAAAATCCACTGTAAATTTCCTAAAAGAAATGGAACAAAACACTGGTATCAAGGCCATACCCTTCACTGATATCCCTACTAAATCTCCCGATGTATCACCTATGGATTTTTGTGCTTTCGGACTTTTAAAATCTGCATTATCCAAACGTCGTCCCAAAACTCTTACAGGACTCTGGAAAGCTGTTCAGGAGGAATGGGATAGAATACCTCCTCTGACACTTCAAAAGGCATTATTATCCTGGAAATTGCGGTGTCAAAAGATAGTTCAGAATAAGGGATGTCAAATAGAACATTTAAAACACAAGAATTTTATGTAATTTAGTTTTGTGAATACAATATACATCGTCTAAAAAATGTGTGAACAGCCTCTGTAGATTGCTAACGCGTGATCAAGAAGTCGGTGATTCAAATATTTCTTTGGGCAAGGCATATTTCTTTCTCGAAAACTAAACAAGAGTGTAATACCAAAATACTTCTACTACACTGGGAGTTTGATGATATATCCCTTTATATTTTATTTGTGAACAATCGAGATGTTTATATGAAATTAATTCTAACCAACATCGGCATGTATAAAATTTATGCAGAGAGAGTGAAGGGGGGGGGGGGGGGCAATCTCATGGATAAGATTAATAACATCGACTTATTAAGTACAATTTACTTTGAACTAGAAATGAGATCATGCTCATATTTCAGATCATATATCTTTATATAAAATGCACTGAAAAATTGTGATGTAAAATCTAAGTGACATTTTCAATGAATGTAAACTATTATATTTTATTTTGAAAGTAAAATTTTATCATCCGACACGTCTTTACGCTCATCATCTAAACACCCTATGTTTCTTCCCTAGCCACCCAATCTTGCCAAACGTCGCCAAACATCGCCAAGTTCTACCTCGAAGGGAAAACATATGAGGATACCGAAAATAGCTCTATAACTATCACAAAAGTACTCCGAATGTTTTTTTAAAGTATTAGAATGATATTATAAGTCTTCTGCAATATCACAAACACCAAAAATAGAGCAAAACTTCTAATAATATAGCATTAAAAGCAATAAAATTAATAGCCAAATGAAATGCACCACGCTAAAATCTAGCAAAATTACTTCTTAACTATATTTGTAAGATATATAATGAAAAAAAAAACTTTCCCATGGAAAGAGTCAAGTCCTCCTTTTACATGCTTTTCCTTGCAGCCGTAAGCACAACAGTACATAGCCATTTACTATTTATATTTCTCAAACACGCTCTCAGTCAGAAATCGCCATTGAAATGTACAGGGTCACAGTCGGAAGAAAACGGGTTCTCGGGAAATTCGTCCTGACTACAACTCCCTTTATCTTTGGCCCCGATTGCAACCCTTAAGCTCTCTCCATTATATACTACCTCGATGTTTTGTCCCCACCAAAGAGCTAGAATCACGTGATTGCTTCTCGAAGGCCCCCACATATGTGCACTACAAATGATCTGCACCCTCCGGTTGCAAGATCTACTTCTCCGAATTTCCTCAAGAAAAATGCCGACAAAGTTTGGGGACTTCCTGGACCACCCTCGTTGACATAGCCCTTATCCAGGTGGCTCATACGTATTTAAATGAGATTTATGACATCGCAAAGAAACCATTTCCCCACGTTCATCAGATGGCTTTGCTTCAACATGGACTTCAAGGATTTTGTTTCACGAAAGAGAATCGGTGATTTTGTAGTGAACATTTAGAAAATTAAAGTAAAAAATAAGTTTTTAAATGAAATTTATGGAGAAAAAAAGACACTCTTATTCCGATTTTTTTTCCGAATGATTGCCAAATTTTCCGACTTTTTTGAGTCAGGGGGGGTGTGACACCCCCCCACACCCCCCCGGTACTTACGTCCCTGGGTGCTTATTTAGGGCGTGCATGTGCTTTATAATTTAAGTGTGTGCTTTCGCAGCAGGCACACACAACTAAGCTTTTCAAAAAATTTAATGAATTTAATTCACCCTGCTTTAAATCCCGGCAACAGTTTCTAGTTCATAATAAAATTTAATGATTTTATTTAATGTTTTAATTTACTTTTTGAAAATCACCAATTTGGTAGATTATAAGTGCGTTACGTTTCACACAATGGTATTAGTCTCAAAAATATGATTTTGCATTTAAAAAAATAATAAGACAGTTAAATTATTTTACCAAATATATCGCAGTTTTCCGTGATTTTAATTATTTTACTTTACATCTGTCACTAAATTTCTTTCAAAATTTCAGTGAAAAGTTGTACATGGACATGGCTGATCGTATGGTTGCTCTTGGACTAAAAGATTCTGGATATGAATTCATTAATATAGATGACTGTTGGATGGATAAAACACGAGACAGTTCAAACAGATTAAGAGCAGATCCTACAAGATTTCCAAATGGCATTAAACCCATAGCAGATTATGTAAGAGATATATATTTTTAATTATGACATTTAATTGGGATGCAAAAGCTGTAAACATGGTTAATGAGCAATACAATTTTTCTAGTTAATTGCATTCAATGTCAAGTATCTGATTTTGAATTTTAATTATTTCAGTATGATTATTTATATAATCTGAATTTTTTTTTTTTATATATAGAATACTTGCTAAAAATGATTTTTAATTTGTTTGATAACAAGTTTCTTTCAAGTATAATATAATACAGTTTATTTCTAGTGTAATAAAAAAGAATGAAGCTACATAATTTCACATTACAATGAATACAGAACCTTCTATGTCTTATTAGGTTCATTCTAAAGGTCTCAAACTTGGAATTTATACTGACTGTGGTCCCAAAACTTGTGCAGGTTATCCAGGAAGTTATGACCATTATGATATTGATGCAGAAACTTTTGCTGAATGGGGCATTGATATGTTGAAAGTGGATGGATGTTATGCCGATGCCACGGAAATGAATACATGTAGGTGACAAATAAGATATTTTGTCTAAAGCAGTAATTCTAAAAGTGTGATCATCAGAAATTTGAGGGCTCGTAATTATGTCCTAAGGCAGGGGTCGGCAACCTATTGAAACGGAAGAGCCAAAAGTTACAATTTACAAAATTTCCCAGTTTTTAAAGAGCCAATAAAAATTTTCGTTTCAATATTATAGTATTTGCTTATATATATTGGATTTTGATTTAAAATAAACGGCTTTAAATACGGAATAATATTTATTCATATAAAAACACAAATATAGGTAGTTACATCAATGGGAGCATTGGCTTTGCATGCCTTTTGAAAGTTTGATTAAATCTGGCTTATAACTTGTTATTTTAAGTTTCAAGCACGACTCTAGATTTTTATTTGTTAGTTGACTTCTAACTTTACTTTTTATTATATTCATGCAAGAGAACGCTTGCTCGCACGAATATGTCGACTCGAAGATCGTCAGCACTCCATATGCCAACTTCTTCACCTCACTGTAGCATTCTGGAAGACTATTCCATACGCCGAATATGAGGGCCTTAACTCTAGGAATTTCTTTTAGAGCTGTCCACTTGTGCTGCGCGATGTGCATGCATTTCTGGACCCCCAACTCTTCCAACTGGCTCTTGAGTTCTGTGAACTTGCCACTCCACAAGTCTTTCCTTTTCAAATCTAGCAATTGCGTTTGGAGCGATCCAGCATCAATTCCAAATGGCTCAATGTTGATCTCATTTGCATTTGTGTTGAGAGGATTTACTATGAACGCGAGAGTACTTTTGTTTGTTTTGAATTGCTCGAATCTCTCAGCAAATCCATGCTTCATGTTTTTTAAAGCTAGGCTGAAGTAATTCGTGTCAATAGTTGCATTGGTCTCATCGCGATATTGCTTCAGATTTTTAAAATGAAGTAATTTCCCGTTCCCATGTCTTCAAAAAGAAATAATTTTTTTTCGAAACAAACTACTTCTTCAAGCAAGGCGTAGGCTGGGTTGCCCTTTCCTTGTAGTTTTAGATTTAGTTCATCTAGTTTCATCGTGGTATCTACTATGAAGTTGAATTTTTGCAGCCATTTGTCTTCTTCCAATTCGGGATGGTCAATGCTTTTTTCATTGAGGAATATTTTTATTTCACTCAAGCACAAAGCAAAACGTTGCAATACGTTACCTCTGGAAAGCCATCGCACTTTATTGTGCAGAAGTAGGTCAGAAAACTGGCTATCTATTTCTGCAAGGAAATCTTTAAACTGGCGATGGTAGAGTGCTTTTGCCAAGATGCTGTTAATAATCTTAATTACCAAGTTCATGACCTCAACTATTTCGGCCAGAACTGTTTGGGCATAAAGCGCTTCTTGATGAATTATGCAGTGAAACGTTAGAATTTCGTGGTTTATTTTTTTCTGAAGAATTGATGTTACCCCTCTATGTATTCCTCTCATACTTCTGGCTCCATCAGTTGCTATAGAAACGATTTTATTTATATCGATTCCATTGTCTTCCAGGAATTTTTGCACAGCATTTGCTATATCTTCTCCACGAGTTTGCCCTGAGAGCGGTAGCAATCCTAACAGTTCTTCTTTTGGACCTTGGGACGACATATACCTGACGAAAAGGGTAACTTGTGCCGTGTCTTTTATGTCGCAAGACTCATCTATAGCAAGTGATAAGGCAGAAGCCAGTTGAATGCCTTCCACTTGCATATGTGTTACACTTGAAGACATTTTAGCAGTTCTATCTTGTACTGTTTTAGCAGATAATGGCAAATCTTTGATTTTTTTCATGATTTCTGCTTTGTTTTTAAAATCACGAAACAGTTCTCCAGATGCACGTATAAAACAATCTTTGACGTACTCACCATCTGTGAATGGTTTTCCTCTTTTTGCAATTTCTAATGATACTGCAAAGTTTGCCAGATTTACATTATTGGAAGATTGCGCCCAGTTACTTAGCATGGAACTTGACTGTTGTTGTTTTTTTGGAGCTCTTCAACAGCTTTTTTTCGTGCGTCACCGGTCGGATATTTACCAGCAAACTGGGTATGTTTTGTAGTGAAGTGTCTCTCCAAATTTGACTTCTTATTGTCTACGAGTTTTTCGTGGCAAATGAGACAAGTCGGAAGGCCATCTGTGTTGCATATGAATGTAAACGACTCCGCCAATCCTGATTGAATTCTCGGTTTTCTTCTTCAGTTCTTCTCTTTCCTTTACCAGATGCCATGCTGGCGCGGAGTTGAAAAAATGACTTTTTAAAATTTTACTTAGCTATCTAAAACGGCAAACAATTTATTTACCATTATTACTTCGTTAGCACGATCCTCAGATATGTAATTCAATTCTGTTACTGATTTTATTATATTATACGCGTACATACATTTGAGAAGATAATTCGCTTCTAAATCGTATTCTTCTTGAAACAACAAGCGAATAGACACGCAGAAACCGCAAGCGATTAAATTAACACACATGCAACGTAACGTCGACCGCGATATCCGAGGATGACTGACTGACTGACAACACGTCTAGAGCCTAGACATGCTGTCTAGACTCTAGACGGTGGAAATGAAATTCAATTGACGGAAATGAAATTCAATTGGCTGAAAGATAAACATGGTCACGGAGTCTCATCTCTAAGAACAAAACAATAGTTCAAATTTATCTCATTACGGTCATGTTAAGCGTAGCGATTTGTAATTAACGATTATGAAAATAGAAGCTATTGAGAAATTAGGTACTTAAAAATATATTTTCTTATTTTTTAAGGGTTTTGATAATAAAATATTAATTTTTTCGTATGGAACTGGAGAGCCGCAACTTTACATCAAAAGAGCCACATGCGGCTCGCGAGCCGCAGGTTGCCGACCCCTGTCCTAAGAGGTTTATGGGTTTGTGCATATACTTAGTAAAATTTCTAATGACTAATGTGCAGTAAAACTTCCCATAGCAGTCACCTCTGAATTACTATCCTCTCCTGATTAAATACAAATATATAAATATGATAACTTATACTCGGTACAGAATGCTCATATTAAGAAAGTATAAGTCAAAATCTGTATGGAATGATTGCTTTGAATAGCAGCTAATAGCCAGTATTTACTTATCCACCCCACATAATTATACATAAAAGATACAATTGAACACTTGTTAGATAGACAGGACACTTGGTACATTTTCCTTGTCCCACTCTTAACATGTACTCTTCTTTCACTAACGCAATTATCATATCTGACTATATTTTTCATATCTGACTATATGTATACATGTAGACAGAAACATTTTCTTTCTATGGGATCATGTATTATAAAACTTGGAAAATAAATATAATAGAGAGTTTTACAACTTTAATTATTCTGTTTAATTAGTAATTTTCTGTTGCAAATTTGTATGTATTACTTATTTTGTATACATTTTTCGAGAATTTACATCAGAGACATATCCAGACAACGATCACCCCCAAACAAGTCAGGAATTATTGTTCAACTCGGTGGCTGTTGTTTGGAGGTTTTATTGTATAAACTTATGCATATATAAAGTAAATTAAATGAATAATAAGTTTGGAGATCGGTTGGTCTGCAAAAATACGCCCATTTGCTTAGGGAAAGTTTTCAAATTAAAATGTTTGACAATTACGGCGCCAAAGAAGTAGTTTCCAACAGGTGACTTGCACATGCAATTCAGCAATTGTCCAGCTCTTTTAATAATTTTTTCGTCATAAAAATGTAAAAAATCTGAAATTTCTAATAATTATGATTTATGCAACGTGGAAATTAAACATTAGATACTTCAGACAAATTAACAACAAAATTTCATACATAATATGCCCGAAAATATAGATCAAAGGACTTGTAGTAAAAATTCTAGCAAAAGGGGTTACCGAAGAAAATATTTTATTCAAGGGGATTTTTGAGATGAGAAAAAGTTGATAACCACAGGTCTAAAGAAATTTTGATGATTTTCCCAATTTTTACAGTTTTGCATTCCAAATTTCTATTCATACAACAATTTAACAATTTTCAGTTATGGTTCAATACATGGTAATGTCAATGTAATACATGGTAATTCAATACATGGTAATGTATAGGGAAAGTATTGGAATCATGCCGAAAATCACAACTCGAGTTTTCGACGGATCTATACGTTTCGAGATATCTAGAATGCGAAAAAACTATTTTTAGCGTGGCGTCTGTGTGTCTGTGCAGATTTTGTATCCACTCTAATTAAAAAAGTAATTGACCGAATTTCATAAAATTTGGTAGGTAAGTCATTTGTGGGCGACTCTGGTGCTGATTAGTTTTGGGTACGATTCGGGATAAAAGAACCCGCCTTTTTTTGCAAAATGGCCCGCAAAAGCTTGTATCCACTGTAACTGAAAAACTAATGGACCGAATTTCACAAAATTTGGTAGATGAGTCACTTGTTGGTTACCCTGGTGCTGATTAGATTTTGGCATGATTTGGAAAAGAATAACCTGCTTTTTTTGCAAAATGGCCCGGAAAAATCGACAAAATCTAAAATAAAAAAAAACTACGTATGCTCAAATATATCCATTAAATGCTTGTTTTATACGTAATTTTTAATGAAGAAAAGAATGAGACCAACCCCATTACACTAGGATTAGCCGTTCTCGAGATATTTTAGTTTTTTTTTTTATTTTCTCGACTCTACCTTTGAAAATAAATCCAGTTATGAAATGAGAACGAAAATTGAATTAAAAGTGAATTGAATTTAATTAAAATAAAGAGTACGTGGATATAAGTCTGCAGGGAAAGTCATGTGCTGCCCACATCAGATTTTCTTTTAAATATATGACTGGCAAATTTAAGTGATTTTTCTCCAAAAATGTTGACTAATATTTTTAATATATATTTACAATTACATCAATTTTTACTCTAAAAAAATTCAATTGATGCATTTAAAAATTATAAAATCTATTTTCATATTAAATAGCATTAAGTTAGATTGCCTAATTAATGGCAAGGGTATGTAGAGGCATGGGCGTATGCAGGACTTTTTCCAGGAGGGTGCTAAAATTGATTGCATTAAAAATTTAGAGATTACTATCAACCTTGAAATATGTATTGTCACAAAGTAAATTTGAATAGATAGTATGAGCATCACATTTTAAAAATTAGTGTGTATAACACTTTTAAAAATTAATGTGTACCACCTTTAAAAGATATTCCCCCTTTCATAAAAGAATTCTAATCTTCCTGGAGACAGAACAACTAAACTAACAAATTAGACATTCATAAACATACCACATGCAATAACACTATGTTTTCCATTTAGGTATAAATTGAAACTGTTTCTATTCATATACACGTGGGACAAAACACACAGTTGTGGTTGAATCTTCTAATTCTAAAAAGATTTTTCTGATTTTTTTTTCCCTTTCATATTGGCTTTTAGTTAAATTAACAATTTTCCAGAGGGGTGCTTTGGCACCCCGTGACCCCTCCCAATTTAAATATGCCCATGTATATAGGTAAGATAGTAGTTGTACCAAAAATATTCAGCAGAGGCAAATACATTTCTCATTCCTTAAATTTCAGAAATTGTAATTACTTTGGGAAGAAGAAATGATTCCCTATAGCAAAAAAGCATACACATATATACAAAATATGTAAAAACATAAAATTTTAATCTGCGGAGAGAAAGAAATGATTCCTTACAAGCCATAAAACACATAAATCGAAAATTAGCAAAGTAAAAAAAAGGTGCAGTGAAAACTCTGTCAGTCAGGCTTAAAATTTGATTTTGTAATATCCAATTGTTTCATTGCATCATTATGGTCACCCAACTTAGTAATTATTTAATGTTGTACATGTTTAATTGTAGATTTAGCTGACCAGGAATCAAAAGCTAGATTTGTTATCCTGGTCCTCTGCCACAGTTCAATACAGGATCAAATTACTTATTGTTTTCTACATAAAGTAGGGGAGACTGGGAAGGGTTGATCCACTTTTTACACATCTAATTTAAAGGAAAAAAGTTTTGCACCCACAGACATGCTTGATACATTTTTTTAAAGACCATACAATTTATTATCAAAATAAAAATACAACCAAAGTATGTTGCACAGCAAAATAGAAAAATAATTTATTTTAAAAAATAGTAATTTGTGTGTCACAAGGCTCCCCACATATGGGAGGTTTGACCTACATTAAGGGAGAGTTGACCTACTTGTTTTAATCTAAGTAAATGGTAAAATAGAATAGGACTAGCGTTAATAATTGAACAATTAACAACACTTATAGTCAGAAAAATAAAAATAAATTCTTTGCAACTTGTGAAGTTCCTCTTATCGAGACTGGATTCGGCAATTTTATAATATCCTTCGCTGAAGTGACAGGTACATCTTCAGTCTCTTGGTAAATAAAAAAATCTGATGTGGGCAACACATGACTTTCCTTATATAATGTAATGAATTTACTACTTTTACAGTAAAAAAATAGGTTTTTCTTATAGTAGATACTAATATGCTTTCCAAGATATTGAATTTTCGACAATTAGTCGTCATTTTCATTGATTTAGCGTCATTTTTATCTATTTGGCGAGATTTTCGTTAATTTGGCAGCATTTCAAAAAGTCGCCAAGTTGGGGACATTACGCCAAATTCGTCGCCAAAATCTCGCCAAGCGTTATGCACTAAGAAATAAGTTATTCTTACAGCAGATAAATGACTATTAGCGTTCAAATACAAAAGTATTATTCAAAGTATCTTTTTTCATGAATGGAACGAGCTAGATCCACGAGAATGATATCACCCAATTGATCGCATGGTATTACATATGAAAAGTGAACATGTTTCTCAATAGGAAATATTTTTTTTAATTTTATAATACTTTTTGATAATTTTTTTGAAAAATGTACAATATCTCGAGAACGGTTCATGTTAGCGTTCTAAAATTTATGTCAATCGTTTTCTAATGAAAAATTACATAAGAAATGTTTATTTGCGTAACTTTATTAGTGGTTTTGAATTTTTCAACATTTCATTCGAAAATTTAGGGGGTTCTGAACATTCGATTGCGTATAAAAACAATAGGCTTCCAGTGTTTACGGATTGTGATTTTTGTACCAAATTTGGTTCGAATCGGCCCATTCGTTCGTCAGTTATCGTCTCCACAGACTCACTGACACACACACACACACACATACTTTCACACACACACACACAGACATCACTTCAAAAATGTTTGATTCGTGATCAGGGATGTTTGAAACGTGCTCTCCCGTCGAAAACTCGAATTCGAATTTTCGACCCCGTCACAATACTTTCCTTATACATTATGTATATAAGGAAAGTAATAAGTGCACAAATATATGTAAAAGCTCTGGATGGTATTAAATAAAGGTGACCATGGAATTTAATGGAAGAAAGAAAATCTACACAGCCATGGTTTCGTAAGTCAGATCGGTATTAGGAATTTCCAGCACTGGATAAAATGTAAAATTTCTTTTCCAAAAGAGAAACATATGCATTATCAAATTTTCTACTTTAAAATACAAAGGTTTCCTAACCAACAAAACGTATAGAAATTTTTTTTTTACAGTCGCAAATACAGAAATTCACTCTGCAAGGCTGAAACGGAAGCCCTATGACCTTCCAGAAGAGTAGCAAATAAACAGTTTTCATACAAGATGTAGACCCCAGTTAAATACATATGGCAAAATATTTTAACATAATGAATGAGTGTGTCTGTTAGTCCATTGGTCACATAGCGAAAAATTTGAAAACATAACCCTAATTCAAGATCTTTTAGCAGGGTATTCTAGACTGGAAAGTACAGCTTTGGTTTTATGGGGCCACAACTATTTTGAAACTTCGTAACTCTTTCGGAAAGAGGTTTTTATATTTGTACTTTGGGGAGAGATTTTTACTATGAAGTGGTGTTTTAGAGATTATAGTGAAGGGGCACAATTCAAAAATTTAAAGTCTTCTTTTTATAGATATAAACGGTTGAGCATTATAGAACACAGACCATTTTAAAACAAATATTTGTTTGTCTGTGGATGTATTTAAATTAAAAGTAAGCTTGTATTTTTCTAAATATAGTTTGGAAATCATAGCTACCAAAGAATATCTTATAAAACAATATCTGCGAATTTCTTTGTCAAAGAATATTTGATCCATAAATTAAATGTTCATGAAGTTAAAATTATGTAAATATTTCTTAAAAATGACTAAATTTATATTTAATACTCATATGAATTCATTATAATTATAGGAGGAAGGTTTGAACCATGGGTCAAGCCTCCCTTACATATCATGGGTCAAGCCTCCCCCTTGGTAGTAATTTTGGTTTTGATTTCAGATAACTTAAATTAGGTATTGATTTGAAATATAATAAAATAGTAGTTATGTATCTAAGGTTTTGAACTTTCAGCATATAAGTTTGAATTCTTATGTTTAAACAACATTATTTACAAAAAAACTTACAAATAGGAGCAAAAGAAACTTACTTTTTGATGATGTAAAACACAAAATCCAATCTAGTCTGAACAACAGACTAAAAACAACTACCAAATTTTGATAGGCGGTAATAGCTTACTTCTGCAGAATATTCTGCCATCTGTTGGAAAATTTGAAAAGCTTGAAATAAAAGAAAAAATCATGGTGAATCAACCCTCCCCAGTCTCCCCTATACATTTGTAGATTAGGTAAATTTAATCTTGCAAATTCTTTCCATTTCCATAAATAAATTTTCTATATGTATGTTTTCTCACATGCTGGCTATTGGATTCTCTGATTCTAATTATTTTTCTCTCATTATTCAATACTTTTTAGACATAATTTCTTACCTTATATGTATATCAGCCATATTCATTATTACAGTCATTAAACATTTCTATAGAAAATAATAAACCCTGAAAACATAAATTTTAGTGGTAACCACAATATAATAATGAGGTATCAGTAGTAATAATATTTTTGAGTTTACACCTTTTCCATAAAACTTTGAACATATTATGTCTCTGTACATATATGTTTGCTTTAACCCTTTCGAGATGGGTTGTTGTTGTTGAGACCCAGACCGTCCGACCTACCAGAAAGGTGTATGTCCCACTGATGCGCCAGTAGTGAATGTTACTCACAGCCGGATGGCTCATAGGTGAGTCACCGCATTAATTACGTTTCAGGATGGGTGTCTTATATTTGAGTTTTAAATAATACTTGTTAATTTAGCATTTTTCAGGCTACTAGATGGATTCCCATGTCTACTACAGTTGAATTTATCTATCATAAGTCTAGAATGTTGACCTTCGTTTTGTTCAAGTGTATTTTTTATATTTTTCTACGACGCGGTAGCCAGAATTGTAAGGTTGAGTAATATAAATAAACTAAGCAGGCTCTTTAAATGTTGAACGTGGTATAGACATTCTCGTATTTCCGGCATATATTTTTATTTTTTAGAGAGATGGGGTATCTTTCTGTAGTCTTGGTATTCACTTGTTTTGTAATTTTCGCTGCATAGAGAGATATTTTGTAGAGCGTTTAGAGATGAAATTAGTGATTTGCAATGGCTAAAAGAAAGGGTATTTTTTACCCAAAGAAGAAATTATTCGTATGGTTTATGAGTTTTTCAGTTATTCATATAATAGTGACGAATCTTTTCTCAAAAAATTGTAAAATGATTGTTTTGTGCAATGTATTATCTTACCAATGTAGGACTTTGCGTGTATCCCTGTTTTAAAGATTATCATACAAAATCTAAATTGTTATACATATTGTTATATTTGATTGTAAATAGCCCTTGCTGCACATTTTCTACTAATCTTTGTTTTCTTCATTATTGTATTAATTAAAATTCAAAATTTATGTGTATCTTTTTCTTAAATGTCTAATTAAAATAAGTCAATTTTTTATAATTTTCATGCAATTTTTAAAAGAAAAATATAACTTAAAACTATGATATTTATATACATGATTACTTAAGTATTCGTCTAAGATTATGCAAAAAAATGAAACGATTGAATTTAAAGTTTATTTTATTCGAATTTTTTCTCAAAAGTTAGACTTCCCTATGCAAAAAGCTCCGTTCTCCATAATCAAGCGTATTTCGACCTCGTTCCCGTTACGTCCTGAGCGAGCATCCCAGACAGTGAAATGCCATCGCGAAAGGGTTAATAATCATTTATACTCATAGCTTATAATAACCTTTTGTACAAATGAGCATATGGTGATGATACATAATAGAATTTCCTTATGTCTTAAATAATGTAAACTTTAAAGTAAATGAATAACTTCTCTTAAAGGTTATAAAATAAAAACTAATGCAACTTCTAGTAATTTACAGCACTAACACACATGGCAGAAAACTAATTCGTATTTTTAACACTTTACAACAAAGTTGAAAAGTGTTTATGACTTTGTTCATTCTGTCTGTCTGTCTGTCTGTCCGTTAGCACGATAACTGCCGTAAAAATGACTTAATCAAAATGAAATTTTAGTATGTTGTTCAGACGGTCTATAGGACCTATGGGAATATAAATGAATAATATCACCCAATTAGTTTTGGATTGAACCCGGGTTGAAAAAATGGAATACATTGAGCCCTATGGGACCTAATTTTTCAAGTATTTTTTAAGCGGATTTAAAATTCACAAATTGCTTCGAAAATTTTAGGCAATATTCAAATGGTTCCGTAAAATATATAAAAAAAAATTCAGCGAAATATATTCAGTAGTTTTTTAAATAAAAATTAAAATAATAATAACACCTCTTATATGAAGCGATCACGTGTCCATGATATGAAACGATCACATGACCCACTTCAAAATGATATATGGCATCCATCTTGTGTCAAAATCGTGATTTTTAAAGTTCTTTTTAATTCATATTGAGTGTTGTATCCGTCCTAAAACTACTTTATTTTTGCATAAATTCTGTGCATCTACATACGGAAACAACGCAATGACAATATATTCCAGTTTAAATGCTCATCTAAATTTGATTATTTCTACTATTAAGCCTATTTTTCACCTATGTAAAATGTAAACAACAAAATATGTAGAATGAGTTGTATTAGAATCGCTGTAATTCTTTAACACAAAAATATTTCTCAAATAGTCCATGGAGTCTGATGCTTAGCTGATATGAATGAAATATTCATTGATTTTAGAAAGAGAAGGACGATATTTTTCGATGAAGTTTAACGAATAGAGCTTACTTACTTTTAGCTCAATGGTCTTAATTTTTAAATAAAATAAATTATTATAGTATTGTGATGAAAGACATGAATGGGGGAATTATTTATGAATGAAATGTTGCTTTTATAGAGAGAGCCAGGCGTGTTATTTTTTTATGACGTCATTTGAATGAATTTCAGTTGTTTTCGATGAAGTTTTCAAATATAATAAATTATCGTAGTATTATGATAATTCTAAAATTATTACCAAGGAATGTATTACATTTTAGAGATGTTTAAACCAGGCAATTTATACTTTAATGCCGTCATTTGAATGAAGTTAATTTTTTTCGATGAAGGTTTAAGGTTTCAAATATAATAAATCAATGTAATATTGTGATAAGTTTTAAAATATTACCGAGGAATATATTGCATTTTCGACTTTTTTAAATAAAATTGCATTGAAGTTGGAAAGTGTTTCATAATCAATGCTTTAAGCATGATTGATCTTTCTTGTTTGACATTCAATTTGATCTTGTTTGCACTGAAAAAGGAAAGCCAAGTATTTTCAAAATATGCATATGTTTACTACAATTTATTTGCACAGCATTTTATGTTGTGATCTAGTTTGCATGCTAAGGCAGTTCTGCATATGCTATGGTCTGTTAAGAGTTTTTTAAATCTATTTTCAAAATAAAATATATTTTTTTACTTATAAAAATTAAACTTTAAAGAGATAACTTTATTTACAGTATATCCAATGATCACTTCAGCACTGAATAAAACTGGTCGTCCTATTGTTTTCTCGTGCAGCTGGCCAGCCTATCAAGTCGGAAGTGGAATGAAAGTAAATAATCTTTCATATTAAATCTATTTTCAATCCAATCTTCATTGATATAATTCAAACTTTTTTTAAATTAATCAATTATTTCTTGATTGAAAAATAGCTCTAGTGTACAAAATGTATGTAATTTGGTGTACAAAATGTATTGTACACTAAATAATTATTGCTATCACCAAAATCATTATCTATTAAGAAAAATATAACTTTCATATTTTTATTAAATCACTATCAATAACTAGGTGAATTATTAAAAATTATGGTAAAATGAAAACTAGGAATAGAATTTAATCTGTTAAAGCAATATAAGAAATTCCAAGACTATTTTACAAGACAGAGATATCCATGATAATTATTAAAATTTTAGAGACAACTGAGATCATTAAATTTAACTACATGTATAACATTTGTTTTCTTTTTATTTAGCCAAATTACAAAGATATAGCAGAGCACTGTAATTTATGGCGAAATTTTGATGATATTGAAGATTCTTGGGGAAGTGTACTGTCTATTTTAGATTTTTATGCTGAAAATCAAGAAGATCTAATTGCTGCAGCAGGTCCTGGAAACTGGAACGATCCTGATATGGTAAATGAATAATTTTTTGAAAAGCCATTTTTTCAAGATAACAAAATAAATCAATTAATAATTAGAAAAAGAGAAAAAGGAATTTTTATGATTAATAAGCCACAGTATTTGTTAACTTTATTTTACAAGATATTTTTTTATTAATCTGTGTAATATATACACTCACGGACAATGAAAGTTGCGCACCAAGAAGGAAGCATAGGATGGACCTGAAATTTTATTGATGAAAGGATACAGATGAATGATATACATGATCACAAAAACAGCGCAGCAGAACACGTACAGGGGGAGCCGTGGTACACAGTCCGGTCATCCTCAATAGCGCGTGGCGCCGCCTCCTGCTGCGATAAAACCAGCAATACCGTCCGGCATGATGTCGAACAGATGCCTGATGTTGTCCTGCGGCAGACGAGTCCACACCTGTTGGACGTTACGTTCCAAATCCCGAAGATTGCGGCAACGAGGCAGCTGGCGTTTCAACTGGTCCCACACATGCTCGATAGTGGGCAGGCCATGGAAGTGTCTGGACATGACTCAGGCAGGCCTGGGTGACCCGAACCGTGTGCGACCGGACATTATCCTGCTGGAATTGCGCACCTGGAATCCCAGCAACGAATGGGAGCACATGGGGCTGTAGAATCTCATCCACGTACCGCTGGTCCCGAAAGCCCAGACCATCCGGCTCGTCCTAGGACTTAGAGCAGCATAGCGAATGGTCGGACGTACCGCTGGTCCGTCAATGTTTCAGGAACCACTACTACAGCAGATCGGCTGTCATAGGATATGGCTCCCCAGCCCATGGTGGCTGCAGTGGGGCTGGTGTGGCGCTCGACAACGAGGTTGGGATTGTGGTGTTGAGCAGGGGACCTCCACACCCGGACACGCTGATCATAGGTCCCCAAAACGAAACGACACTCATCGCCAATCCGTGACGTTGCTTTGGCTCGGCATCACTGCAACCGGAGCCGCCGATGTTCCCGTGTTAACGGCAGCACACGTAAGGGATGCTGGGGTCGCAGATTCGCTTCCTTCAGGAATCTAGATATGGTTCGTGGGTACACAGAAGCCACTACGCGTGCTTCACGACCCAGACCGTGCACCTTGCCATCGAGGGCCACTACGCGTGCTTGTATCGCGGATCGGGTCGCCGTGGGCTCTATATGTGCATGCCGCATGATCATTCGATCCTCTCTGCTCGTGGTATGCCAGAGCCGGCCCTCTATGTCTGGGTGGCGTCCCGCGACCAGTGCTCCTAACACCGTCGGACGGTATAGTCCGAACGATCCACGTGACGGGCTATCCGGAGCGCTAACCACCTTGCGGTTTTCAGCCCGATGATCAGGCCTCTCTCGAAATCCGTCAGTTGTGTATATTGGCGTTTCTGGCATCTACCCCCATTCTTTTCAACCCGTACTCGTACTTGCGTTGATCGAAGCTTCTCGCATGGATGGGGCGTCGACTACACACCGTTTTATAAGGCCCCTGGCTCATGCTTGCAGTGCCACTCACGGGTGTACAGTCATGCGTAAGCACACCAGGCTGGGATCATTTGCATACCAGCCTGCCCTCTAGCTATTTACATCCTTTCGCAGTTGTACCATGTTTTCTTCTTGGTGCGCAACTTTCATTGTCAGAGAGTGTATATTTATTATTTATATGTTCTTTGATTCTAAAAGTTTGGGGATGTCATTGCATTTAATTTCAATATAATTATTGGTTTTATGAAAGATAATTATTAGTCTCTAGAAATGAAATTGAATTTAATATCATTTCAGATACTTGCTGGTAATTTTGGTCTTAGCTATGAAGAAGCTAAAGCTCAATTTGCTTTGTGGGCAGTCATGGCTAGCCCATTATTAATGTCTAATGATCTTCGAGCAATAAAACAAGATTTTCTTTCATTACTAAAAAATAAAGATATAATTGCAGTTAATCAAGATCCATTGGGAATGATGGGAAAACGTATATATAATGTAAGTATATATTTATTATATGTACTTTTCAAAAGGTTCTTTATATTTGATATTTCTAGCAGCATTTATTGGTATATATGCCAACATATTCTTGAAAATGAAAGCCATTTTACTAATACTACACTATTTGTTACCATTAGTTTTATCATATTATGCATATAATAGTGCAGTCAGTTACACGTTTCATGTTTTAGACATCGTATGTTTTTAATCCTGTTCACACATGCAAACTTATAATTTTGAAATACAGTGATAGCAAAAACATTAAATGTATTTCAAAATAAAGTTATTAATATAAAAGTGAAGAAATTATTTCTTATAAATGCTGAAGAATTATTGGATCTAAATATTTATACTTTATAAGTCAATATTTACACTTTATAATGCAATAAGAAATAATTTTCAATTTATTATCTCCAGCATATTCTGGAAATATAATTTAATAAAATTTCATATTAATTTTCAAAGATATATTAATATTAATTTGTAATATATTTCAACTTAATGTATATATTTCTTATTTTAGAATAATAGCATAGAAATTTGGAGCAGACCAATCAGTCCCATTAGTGTTGATGGTAAATATTCTTATGCTTTAGTATTTTTTAATCGCAGATCACTAGGAGGACCTGTTATTGTAACAGCACAGTTAAACTCTTTAGGTCTTGACAATAATAACTGTTATGATGTACATGATGTTTTTAATGCTGAAGAAACCACAAAATTATGTCCACAAAATAATATTACAGTTAGAGTGAATCCTTCTGGCATTGAAATGGTAATAGCAAAAAACATAAAGTAGTTGAAAATAAAAATAATGTTTTAGTTTTATTTGTATACAATATTATAGCTGTAAAATATTTATTGTTGTAATTGTAAAATATTCATACATTTTAAAATAAAAAAATGATTCCATGAAATTTGATCTTTTTTACAAGTCTTTAAAGCAACACAAAGCAAAAAATAATAGCCTTTCTCAATGTATTAGAGTAGTAGGTAAAAACTCAAGACCAGGTGCTAAAAATACTATACTTATACAGTCAAACCTGTTTGAAACAGAACCTGTAAGAAATGGAATACTGTAATAAGCGGAAACTATTTTTAGTTCTGTTCAAAAATATAGGAAATTCATGTTATTTTCCCCTGTGTGAAACAGAACCAAGACAACTCAGAAACGGTAGGTCAATTTAAAGTATTTTGTTAATAAAAAGCACCTGTTGTAATGAACAGAGAATGGAAAAATCATCCAACTATTTTAGCCATTCATTTCCAAAAGAACCATTTTTCACAGAACTTTCTATTAAATTATATCACGATTTTCTGAAAGCCATTTCAGAACTTCAAGAATTTTCCGTTAATCAGAGATACTCTGAAATGCTAGAAATATTAATCAATGCATGATTTTTAACTGAAAGTTACATCATTAGTAAGACACATGTCCAAGAAACCATGTTGGATTATTTTGGAAGTTCATCTCACATTTTTTTTTAAATTTATTTTTTTGTTCTTTGGTAAACAGTAATTTTTTGCCTGTAATTAAATTCATCGGGTTTAAAGGTATGGTAATAAGCTAACAGTTAAGGACATGGGGAACACTATATTTTTATTTACATATACACCTGTGATCGCAGTATGCAAAAGAGTCTGATGTCTAGGTGAGCAATTACATATGGACTATAAACATTTCCAGCTAAACTTTTAAACTTAGCTTTTCCTGAAATTACCTGCATGAAACGGAAATATTTTAAAGATGGAAAATTCTTCTGGTCCCCTGAATTCCATTTAAGGTAAGTTCAACTGTATATAATATATATAATAGATTTTTTGAACCATTAGTTGGAGATTCATAGTTCCAATTGCAAAAATGCTTTAAATAAGGTAGGAAGTTATGAAATAGTAATTTGAATGCTGTACCATATTTATGTAGAAAGTTAACAAAATTGTCTTTTTATATAGTCCCTCTATTAAAAAAAGTCAAATAAAAAAAATGTTGTCAATATGTACTTCATGTAGTCCAACGACAACAAAAAAAACATTGGTTCTTAAAATTTCAAATTTACAATGAAATAAATTGTCAAATTTCCTGACTTACACCACTTTCTCATGATTTTTCAGTACTCTTTTAATCATCAAAAGTCATGAAACCAGGGGACGTTCACAAATTGAATTGATGCACAAAAATCCTTTAGTAGGGTTTTAAAACAATTTTTTCCGTGGTTTGTTTTTGAAACTATTTAAGACAGGCAGATGATACTACTTAAAAGTTATTTTAACACTTAAATAAGGTAAATAAAACATATTACTGTGACTTTACTGGTTTGTGAGATATTTTACAGACAAAATCTATGGGAAAATAAGCATGTCTTTTAAGTTTTGAAATCAACTAGGATCCTTTAAAACCAATGTTTTCAGTTGACTCAATAAGTTTCTAATACATTTTTGTCACTGCACTTTTCCACCAGAATGAGAGTCCTTACAGATGAATCGGCAAAAACTCTTGTATGCGGTGCAGCAGATGGCAGGTTTGGGTAGACCAAGAAAGATATTGTTCATTACTTATGGCCCGGATACTTGCATATAGATAGGACAAGAAATAGCCTAAAATATCTTTTTCATTATTTTCCGTTAGTAATCGTTGTCTTCCTGAACCATATCGATGATGAAAAGAACCTGTTGATTGCAATTGACATACCACCCACAGAATAAAAACTCTAGAAGGATGCTGGCTTATGGAAACAACTATAGTATTTCCTTACTGTATCTCTAGGAGATCAGTTGCATTCGCCGTAATTCAAAATTTTCTCATAGAGTTCGGCATTACTGAACAGTGCCGTTATTAATTCTAGTTATGTAGCAGAGTTACTTAAATGTTTAAATACAAACTATGAATCACATAATAATGACATAATTGCTTTATCTGTTTAAAATAAATTTGAAAAGGTAAAAGTTTTAAGAACTATTTGCAACCGAACTTGATTTGTGGATGTCCCCTTATTTCCCAATAAAAATTTTAATTAGTGATAACTATGTCAAATTTGACTGTATTACAGCCAATTTTTTTTCAGTTAAACTAAATATGTTACGGGTAACATTTTTGTAATTTGACTCTTTTCAATAGAGGGGCTGTTTAAAAAGTTTGTTAACCTTCTACAAAAATATAGTACAGCATTTAAATTACTATTTCATAACTTCCTTATTGAAAGCATTTTTGTAATTGGAACTATGAGTCTACAACTAACGGTTTGAAAAATCTTCCACTGTTCACTTTCTATGGGACACTATATATATATATATATATATGTCATTTTGAAATAAAGATAAAAATAATTTTAAGAGTTTCAGAGGAAATTAAATTACCCATACTGTTTTTAAGACAGGAACTTTTATTGTAGGTAATCCCTATTGCCATGACAGTATACTAGATAAAGTTAAAAAAATGCATTGAATTATAAAGTTTGGATTCTTAGAAATTTATATGGAGTGATTGTATAGCCCTGTATCGCTTCAGTTATAAAAACATATGTTATGAAGTTTAATGGCCAATGTATGCAACAATCTGTTAATTTCTCTGTAAGTTTTCATTTATTGATGCTGTTAAGATTCATTTTATAATTTGCATTACTATGCAAGAAAAGCCCTTGTCTCCATCAGTATGTCTGTAATGCTTGACGACAAATTTGAATACAAACTATCAGCACACATTGGCAACTTCTTGAAAATATCGTCAAATTGATTAAGAAAAACATGCCAAATTAAAGAAAATGATGCTAAATTGATGAAAATTCAATAGTTTGGAAAAATGAAGTTCAATTTCTTTGATAATTCCTGCCTCTTTTTGGGAATTAATATTTTTGATTTCAAATATGCTTTGTTTAACTATTTGTGTGACAGGTATATTTTGTTGCATATGAGATAAAAAATATTATTAGCACAAGTGCTGCAGGTGAGATGTAATATTTTGTAACTTTATAAATGCCATCATATGATAAGCTTAACTTCTAGTTCATTTATTAAGAGCTTTGTAAAACTGCAAAATATCAAAAGTACTTTGTCCCAAATTTGTATATATTCTAACAACCATAAATCTTGGAAGAAAAGTCTTCATAGTGTAATTGTTACAATGAAAAAAAAAAGGTGATTAAAAACACTGCAGATGAGCTAAACAAAATAAGCTATTGTTTTATGTTATTAATTACATCACCAATATCTAAGTAGAAAGAACTAAAAAATAAAGCTAAATAATAAGTAATATGTAAAATGATGTTAACCTACTTTGTCTAGAAACTTTTAGCAATGACTCTTAATTAATGACTCTTAATCTTTTAGCAATGAGTTTAATTATACATAATTAAGGAAAAGTTACAGAAATAAAATAGCCAAAAGAAAAATGTATACTTCATTGAAACATGTCTGAGACTCTTAGTGCGTGCCTTAAAAAATAGTTGTTAAAATTGGCAGTTACTTGACTTAAGGATTTTTTTTTCATATGAAGTGAAAATTCTGTGCTGAATAGGTCATTCAATAGAGGTGCTCTATGAATACAGGTGGATGCCCATACAAATTTTGCACATGCTTTTAAACATATTATATATTTAATGGCAAAAACTTCTATTATATCTTAAAATGATTAAAAAATTTATCAAATTAAATCTGAATTAATACATCTGAATTTCCCATTATTTGTATTTGTTTAGTGTAAAATGTTTTATTATGTGAATACAATATATTTTATCATTATTTAAAAAAAAATAAATAACTATAACAGTTTATTTAGCATATTGTAAAAAGTTAAATAGTATACTTTGGTACAAACAACAATTGCATAGCAAATTGCAGATCACTTAAGAATTTGATTTTACAAAATGATAAAAATAAAGCACATATTTGGCACTACAATTTTCACTCAAAAAAAAAAAAATTACAGAGAGATCACACAAGGATCAACTACCCAAACATAAAATACATATTAGGATTGATTTATACAGTGAGCAAATATCTGAAATTTATAAACAAAAGGAATCTATTATATGAAATCAACAAGAACTAAATAGAATTTTTTTTTCTATATTTATTCATTTTTATAGATGACCTATATCAAAAGTAGTAATTCATTCATAACTAACACTCTTTAAACAATTTTAATATGTACAAATAGATATAAATTGTAAATGCAATTTAGTTTGATTAAATTTATTATCTGAAAGACTATAGGAGATCATAAAATTTCTAAAGAAAATATATTTGTTAACACATACTTTACAAGAAAATAAAAGCAAAATAATTTTGCATAATTTCCTATATTTGTTTATATATTAAATTATTATATATAGGAGCAAAACTAAAAATTATTAAACAAAAGTTCTTTACAAAAGTATGACTACTTTTCGAAGAAATAGAATAATTGCTAAATTTATTCATTTGAGTAGGAAAAGTAAATACACCTTATTGTTACGTATTTGTTAATAAGGCAAAAAATAAAAAATATATATATATAAAATTTCAGAATTATCACCAATATAATTTTCATTTGTATACAGTCTTTGCTCATAAAAATGTATTTTAAATTCTGAAAATTCACCAATTTTATGCTCCTAAAGAGCATATTATAGAAAAATGAAATAACAGCACATTATTTTACAGTCTAACTGAAAAGTGAATTGCATTCCACTACAAAGGCATAAGCATAGCAACCACTAAATGCATTTAGTGATTAAATATTTGGCACTGAGAAAAATAACTTATTTATAAAAACATGTGGCACATACTGTGAAAAAGAAGCAATATAAAAGAGAATAGATAATATCGTAATTTAATCAATCCAACAAACATGAATGGCAAAAATATGATAACTTTTAAATAAAATATAGTACTGTATTTATTCTATCTTTACAAGCAAGGGTAGGAAAATAGACAGTACTTTTATCCTGAAAATTTCACAAATGCAAGTTAATGAAAGCTAAATTTCACATATTTGATATGAGATCAACATTTTATTGGCATATATAATACTTGAAAAAATAGAAAAATAAACAAAGGTAAAACTTAACAAAATGTGATGCAAAATGTCATGTAATAGTAAGATTAACTACTTTGTATGAGATGCATATAAAATAAAAATTAAGCTGATTTTATGGATAACTAAATATATTACATTGGCAAACACTCAAAGCTATAAATTGTTCAATTTCAAGTGTATTTTAATAAAGGAAGCTCATAACTTGCTAAATATATAATGTGTACAAGTTATATAATGTATTTTGCTTTTCAACAATTTAGACATACATTTTGTGGAGAAAGTGAAATGTATGAAAATAATTACATTATAAGCAGCAATATTTTATGAAAGCTGAAAGCCATAACAATATATATAACTTAATATTGTGATATGTATTTTTTTAAAGATATGAAAAAAATAAAATTAATTGTTCACAAACTTCTTATTTAATAATGATCTTATACTCAGATATATTCTATATATCTTTCTTCAATTTTGTTTTTCAAATTTTTAGAACATCATATGGGAAATAAAATCATAACAATGTAAAAATATAGAGCTTGCACAAGGTTTCATAAAATTGGATGACTAAAATCAATTAAAGTATAAAACTTACTGGGCAACAAAAGCTATAAAATTGGATATATTGGATTTACAAAAAAGCAAAAGAGTAAAAATGACCATATTAAAAATATGTCTCAAAATTTCATTTTCATTACCTGTAAACATAAAAGGAAGCAAGCATTTCTAGCTTTAATTTTGATAGACCATTCTAGGCTTAATTACCTTTTCAAATTTTGCTCATATTTAAAGAGAAACCAGTTTTAACCTCACTATACATTCAATAAAAAAATTGCAGTTAAAATATATATATATGAGAACTTTAAAGTGCAACAAAGTTTTGTTTATATTAAATAGAACACAATTAAGAAGTAACATTGAATTGAAATTCTGGGATTGAATATTAAAACTGTACTTAGAAGACAAAACTCTAATAAGAAAATAAAATTTTAGAAAATGTATTAATAGCAGTATATCTTACATATATTACGCTATTCAAGATATTTAAATATTTTGTTTTGTGAATAAAACAATGAGATGACAATAATATAATGACTTACAAAACTGACTTTGGTCAATTCATTTTTAGTGGTTAAGGGCGCATACTGTTCTTCTTTTGGACTAAAGAAGGGGACTTATAATGCCCTTGAAATAATTGTAGTCACCTAACTAACATATCCCTAGTTCCTCCAAGGAAGTTTTATAAGTTATTGTCTTACAAGCAACAATTTTATTTATTGTGATTACTCTAATGTCACTGATAAGTAAAAAATTACATTGCTTGTCAATAATATCTATATCAACAAATATAGCACTCCATCCACAAAATTTATGAAAACAAACTAAATAATAAGGTATATTGAAAATAAAGTTTAAGAAATATTTCAATAAAATGAAATTAAAAAAGAAAGAAAATATGAATACTTCATAAATTTTAAACATGTATAGGATGAAAATATTTTATAGATAATAAATAACAACATACCAGCAGTCATAGGTAAAAACAAAATGAGTAGATAATTTTATAATTGTGAATAATACTGTCCTCCTAAATCACAATCAGAACATAAAACAAGAAACTGGACAAGTCACTTAGATTACACAACTTGAAACAATTACATTCATTTTTTAAAAGTCAGATGTATGAAAATATTTGATGAATATACAATAAATTTTCATGAAGAGCTTTTCAAACAAAACTTGATGCAATACTTTCCAATGTTTCTCTTATTTCAGCAAAATGTGGTCTTCTGTCAGGATTATAGTCCCATGCTCGAATCATTAATTCATAAATATACTCAGGTGTATTAGGTGGAGATTCTAATCTGAATCCTATGAAAGAAATGCAGTTAAATATTTAAATTTTCCTCCAAATAGTTCCAGTTTTATTATATTATAAAATTATGAATTCAGAATGAAATATACATTTGCAAATTTTCCACTTAGCTTAATAAAATACTAAAATGCAATTTTAAATGCATTAGTTTATGCCATTCACAAAACTGAAGGCAAATTTGGAAAGGAGAGTTACACTGTTGAATGTTGCTTTTCAATATGGGCCATGTGGAAAGCTAATATAATTAATTGTTCCTCTGATGGGGAGAAGGGATAAAACCCAGCCTATGTTACTGCAAGGGACATGAGAAAAACTCATGTTCTGTCTAACAAGAAAAAACTGTCTAACAAGAAAAAATACTTGTCTATAAAAGGTTTTTTTTCCAATTAACTAGAAACAGTTATAGCTGAAATTTGCATTTTAATCTGGTATTATCCCACACACACAGCAAACTTATATCTATAACATACTATCTGGAATACATATTATAAAAACAAATATGGATTTAATTCACACATAACAAATTTCTGTTATGTTAAAAAAAAAAAAATTCTAAAACAATATAATATTTAGATTTCTAGAGAAATGTACAATAAAAACTTTGTATTCCTGATAACTAAATCTGAATAACGGCACATTTTTGACAGAAAACCAAACTTTATTTGTTTAAATAGATAATAGAAAACAAAAAAATGTTTTAATGTTGTATGAAAACTAATTTCGGTCATAATTTGGTTATAACTATAACTTCAAAGATTTACCCTAGCCATCAAGTTTATACGGTCGCATGATATGCAGAAGACTAATTTTGCTGGAAATGTTGTCTAGAACTGTGCTATATATTTTTTTTTCTGCCGAGAAAATAACTAACCAAAGAAACAACCATGAATCTGGTCTTAACTGGAATGTTCAGTCTGTTGAGTTTTCAAATGTGCCTATAATTTCTCATTAGCATCTAGCCAATCAAAAATTTCTGTACATTTCTCACACTGCTCTATATTTCTCAAATAACTAATTATAATTTGGTACCATTATTTTCTTTCTTCGTCACTTGAAGACAATATTCGAAGATCAAAGCATTAGTTAAAGATTCTTTTTTTGAAGGTTAGATTGGAGTACCATTATTTTTATTTAATTAAAATTTTTTGAAAATTTTAATCTTGAATCTTCTGATTCATCATGGATTCTAATTCGATATTTTTAAGAAAACATTTGCTTTTCACTTTAAAAATGCAAACAAATTTAAATATATGGAATTACATTTGTTATGCATAGAAAACTTGCAGGCAATTTATAATGCAGTAAGATGTTGTGTTAATGGAGAAATAAAAATTTGTATGTTAATTCGATGGTTTTATAAAGGAATTTTGTCATATATGGATACATTTCAATTTTCATATTATTAATTATGTGGATTGCAATTCTAACCACTACCAATGCATTATCTAAATTGCTACAATTGAAAATTATACATTTAAAAATTGTCAATGCTCTCATATTTTCTTGTCAAAAGGCTGTGTCTGATTTACACTCTGACGATATCTTTGTTAAAATTTGAGATGAAGCAACACAATTAATTGCACTGTGTGACAAATAATAAATGTGTAAAATAATAAATTGCAGTAGTAAAAATCTAATGATTTGAGAATTCATTAACAGATGGCTCTTTATAAGAGTATAGAGAAGAACTTATAGATGTTGAACAAGATAGGCATTGTGTTAGCACTCCCTTCAGGTAGGAAAAAGATCACATATCACCAAGGTGGAAAAAAATTAATTTCAGCTTTGCTAGGTTAATAATAATAATAAAAATTTGCTTATGAGTCACCACATCAAACAAACGAAATGAAAATTAATTTGTGACATGATCAGATTTGAAAATTTTTATTTTTGCACATCTACTCTTGCATAATTTGGCAGTTCAATACAACACTTTTTTAATTTTCATCATTTGCAACTTTTTGTAGTAGCCATTTTCTAAGATGACATACACATTTTATGGTAAGTTTCAATGATTATGGATATTCCATTATAACAGCAACTATTTATGCTAAGCACTTGGATCAACAAATGTTTAGTTCACTATAAAACAATCTAAATTTTGTGTATTATGAAATATCACAAAATTTTAAATTTCATGTCTAAAATTTAAATTTATTAAAATAGTTCTTCAAAAAGCTGTTTTTAAAGCTAAATTTGGGGTATAAATAAGAGAAATATGAAACATGATTTTTTATACTTTATTTTAAGGGTCTCCCAATTTGCTGATTAATCAAACCAATTGATTAATTAAGCCTTAGCTATGATTAAAAGTTTTAGTCTGCAAATTCGAAATTAATAAAAATAATTTACAAAAATAGTGTAAAACATCGGAAAGTACTTTATTGCACTTGTCTTTTTCTTCTTTTCTTCGCATCAAAACATCAGCCACTGTCAACAACACAATGGCCATACGACTTGTGTACTTCCAATTGCCAACTTTTTTTTACAAACTTATAATATAAACGTTGACTTGACTATTGAATTTAATTTATACTGTTACATAATAGTCAAATTGATTAATCTGATGAAAATTCAATTAAAATTTTCATTAACTTTAAGTCCAATTAGGTCTCTGTAAATTTAAAGGTTCATTGTTCCTAGCAAAAACTAATGCTTTGTTTGACTGCTACTTCAATATTAATAGGGCAAGTAATTAGTAGCACTGAATCACTAAATATATCAGTCACTAAATTTAGAAATTTAGAACCAGAAAACATAAACTTGTTTGTTCGTTTATGAAACTGGTTAAAAGAAAATATAACTAAGATTCGCAATATCATAAAAATATATAATGTTTGATTTCATATTTCATTAATTTTTAAATATTTTTGCTTACTTGGATTTTAGTACTTGACTGTTTATGCCAAAATATGTAAATAATATAAAACTGATTTTTTAAAATTATCAATAGATTTTTTAAGGCACTTACATTTATTTATAAAAATATGATTTTTTTTCACTTTTACAATATTTACATTTTAGTAATTTTTATGAAAAAATATATACACATGCTTAATCAGACGCTTTAGTTTATATTTTTAAATGATCAATTGAAAATCTAATTAATCAGTTGGTTAATCAATTAAAAATTTTTGATTAATCAGATAAAATTTTTAATAGTTTGCCATCCCTACTTTATTTTTGTCTAGTCAGAGAGCAGGCTTACAATGATTTCAGTCTTGAAAACCAAATCCTTTTTCTTCTAGAAGCTGACAAATGTGATTTTTTCTCAAAATTTAGCTATTTTTAAAATCAAATATATCCAATGAGGCATGTCCTAAAATTTTAAAATATATCGTGTACATAGTACAATATTTAGTTAAAATTGTGACGTTTTGATTTAAGAAAATTATAAATAATTAAACTATAACTTAAATTAATCAGATTGTATCAATGGCTCTTCCATTTTCAGAGGATTTTATTGTGTTTTAATTTATGTGCTTGTTCTAAAGTTATGAAATCTCATTTCCTAATAAACTTTTGGAGATACTGTAAAACTGTTCTGTTGTGACTGTCTGCTCCAAAGAAATGATATTTTAAAAGATTTCAGCAATTATACATATTCACTGACATTTGTTCATATCAGAAAAATGTTCATGGTGTTAATATGTATTGGACAAAACTGTTTCTCATTTATATGAGCAGAGTTTTGGAGTTTTCAAATGTTTCTTTTAATAACAGGGTATTTTGATAGACTTTTTGTGATGCTATAAATATGTAAAATGTTTTTATTCTTTCTAAACAATATATGTGCATCTCTTCTGTAGACAAAATGTATGTTTGTTGTAGACTAACTTTTTCAGTTTTTTTTATACCTCATCACCTTTACAAGCATTTTTATAGTAAGAAGGGGGGGGGGGGGCATTCTGTTTACTCAAAAAATCATTAAAATAATGAAAAATATTAAAACTTTTTTCATTTATACGTTTTAGATGCTTCCTTATTTAAATAGGTAATTTTCTTCACTAATTGCACATCTATTTTCACATTGCTAATAAGTGTTATAACCTAATTTATCCCTTATAATGAACAGACTTTAGCATACAACTCTACTGTTCTCTCCAATGATTTTCAGTAACATATAAAGGGACAAAGTATAGCATGTTTACTAACCTAAGAGTAACCTTGAATCTTATCCTATGCTAAAAAACTAATTTTCTGAAAGGTCTAAAAGTACAGTGTACTTTTTCTGATCTAAATTTGTATTTTTCTATTTTAAGTACTGTGATTGTGCAAAATGATGCTTTTCTTAATGTCAATTTTTCAACCAATACCCTAATGAATTTGCTGCATAGAACAGCTATCAAAACAACTCATCTAAATTGATTTACTCTTTGTAAAGAAGGTTCTCTAGTAAAATCAGCATTTCATTTGAAAGTAGTTTTAGTAAGGTATCTTTCCTTGAGCAGTAAGTACATGTATCCATCTTAAAAATTAGTCTAAAAACAGAGTGATATATTTTTACTTCACATGGTAAAAATGCTTGTAAGGGTGCCAAGGGTATAAAAAAAAAAGAGAAGTGTCAAAGCTAGTTTACCACAAACATTCAAAACTGAATTTTGTCATCAGAAGAGATGTATGTGTATTTGTAAAAAATAAAATAAAAGGCATTATTTATATTTATATATATTTATATTTCATAGGATCATAAGAAAGCTGGCAAACTAGTTTATTATTAAGAGAAAGATTTGAAAACTCTGCTCCATACAAATGAGAAACATATATTTCTTTCAATACATATTAACACCATTATCAGAGATGCCAATTACTACGGCTTCTCTGTAGTTTCTACGGGAAGCAACCTCATACTATGGATTACCGAATTTGCATAGTTTCTTACAGAAAATTGCCTTCTGTCTAGGCCAATGTAAATTTACAACTGCATGCATAGTAATAGCAATCAAATGAATGTGACAACGGAGATTTACAGCCGTGTGCAATGGAAATTAAGATTGCGATGATCGCTTATTTTTTGGAAGTAATAAATATGTTCCTTAAAAAGTTGTCATACGGAATAAATTGCTAATTATTAATTATCAGTTATTTTTTAATTATTTCTGCATAAACAGTGGGATTACACATGTTAGTTTATGTTCTTGAGAATGGCTAAGAGTCCATTAGTATCTTTTTCCCATCCATCTCCATCTTCTAAATATTGCATACTACTAGATTGACTAAACTAGCTTATTTTCATATTCTGGTTAATTATCGAGATTAATTTAATCATTTTTGCATAATGCATGTTTTTCTATTTTGAAAAATGGGTATGAAACCTGTGAAGGGATTTTTTAAATGTGGTACTAAAACAGTGATTTAGGCAAATAAAAAGTAACCATTTTGGCAAGAATACATTAAAATACACATCTTTTAATACATTGCTATATTTTATTATTTATTAAATTTATATTTTATTTTTAACAAATAATAAAATATACTTAATTTCAACTATGTTGTACAGTGTTTATGACTTTGTTCATTCTGTCTGTCCATTCACATGATAACTGCTGTAAAAATGACTATCAAAATGAAATTGTAGTATGTTGTTGAGTGTTGTATGTATGTTGTTGAGTTTATTTATATTAATGCATAAATATGACGTCATTTGAGATGGTCTGTAGGACATATGGGTATGTAAATGAACAATATCACCCAATTAGTTTTTGATAGAACTGGATTGAAAAAATGAAATGCATTGAACCCTATGGGACTTAATTTTTCAAACATTTCTTAAGAGAAGTTAAAATTCCCAAATTGCTTCAAAAATTTTAGGAAATATTCAAATTATCCCATAAAATATATAAATATTTTTTTTGCAAAATATGTTCAGTAGTTTTTTAAATAAAAATTAAAATAATAATATTACACCCATATAATATGAAGAGATCATGTGACATACTTCAAAATAAAATATGGCATCCATCTTTTTACCCAGAGAAAAAATTGTGATTTTTAAAGTTATTTTAAATTTATATTTAGTGTTGCATCTATATTCTGTGCCAACGCAATTACAATATTTTTGAGTTTAAATGATCATCAAACTTTGATTATTTCTACAACAAAGCCTAATTTTAATGGATGCAGAATGTAAACAAGTGATTGTAAGATGAGTTATATAAGAATTGCTGAATTTTTTTTATGCAAAATTATTTAACTCTGGAGTCTGAAATAAAAGTGTATAAATGAAATACTCACTGCATTTACATAGAGAGCCAGGCGATTTATATTTTGACGATGTCATTTGAAGAAAGTTCACCTTTTTCGATGAAGTTTTAAGTTTTTGAGTAAAATAAATTATTGTAGTTCTGTGATAATTAAAAAAATACCGCTGCTGAATATATCATATTTTAGAGATGTTTAAATAAAATTACAGTTGGAAAGTGTTTCATAATCAATGCTTTATGCATGATTGATCTTTCTTGTTTAATATTTGTAATTATCTTTAGTGAAAATTTGTGTTTTACCAAACGTAAATAATTGTTTTCAATATAAAGTAATTTACACTGGATAAAAACTTATGTATAAATATAAATATTTATATTAATGCATAATTCTACATATGCTTAAACAGATTTATGTATATACACCATCTCTTTAGAGCTAATAGTAACTGAAAAACAGTCTTACAATATAACCAGTAGCAAATTGTGAAGAGGGAGACAGTGTCTACCCAAACAGCTCCCTACCCAGTAACTTTCTTTCTAATTATTCACCAGTCTAAATAAGTGCATCGAATAATATATGATTAAAGTGAGAGTTTCTTTGAGTAAACACTGCCTCCCCAAATTCCCTACACACTTCACTGAGTATAACTAAAAGTATGAGAAATCAAATTTCATAACCTTTGAACTATCACATTTATTAAGACAAAATTAAATCATTTGAAGTTGAACTATAGAATAAAGTATAATAAACAATTTGATTAATTTCTCCCATAGTTCAATTGTTTATAATTTTCTTAATAATCAAACATCAAACACCAAATTTAAACTGTGTGTACATGTTACTACTGCAGTAACATGTACATAATATGCTTTAGTATTTTACAAAATGCCCTATCATATACAAGGTAGGATCAAAAAGTTCGGAGACTGTGCTGATATCTCCAACCTTGAGTGGAGGAGAGGGGGACTATTTTACCATGGCGTAGAGGCACATATGACGCGAGATGTGAAAAGGAAGAAGCAGGTCTGCAGTGCAGGGTTTTTCCAGACAATGTGTGTCAGTGAACTGTAGTCGTTCGCATTCGTCGAAAATGGAAATGGTGTTTGAAGAACAACATGCGAATATCAAATTCTGCCAGCAATTGGGGAAATCGTCAACAGAAACATTGCACCTCAGAATTTGATATTCGCACATTGTTCTTCAAACGCCATTTCCGTTTTCAACGAACGTGAATGACTACAGTTACTGACATGCATTGTCTGGAAAAACCCTACACTGCTGACCTGCTTCTTCCTTTTCACATCTGGCGTCACATGTGCCTCTGTCTATGCCATGGTAAAATAGTCCCCATCTCCTTCAACCAGGGTTGGAGATATCAGCACAGTTTCTGAACTTTTTGATCCTATCTTGTATATTTGACTTAAAAAACAGTCAATTTTTGGGAGAAAAAACTCACATTTGCCAGCTTTTAGAAAAGAAAATACTTGGTTTTCAAGTCTGAAATTTTGTAGACTTAGTCTCTGATTAGACAAAAAAGAGGTAAAAAAACAGATTTTATATTTTTCCCTTTATACCTGGTAGCACAAAAGCACATTTTTGAGAAATTTTGTTTTATGAATTTCAAATTCCATTTCCGATATGAAATTCTAACATATGTGATATTTTGCAATATACATATTTTAGCTGGCTTTATTATAAACAAAATGATTGTTGATCAAGTGTTTAGCATAAATAATTTCAGAGATAATACAATATCTGTAAACTTTGAAATTTGGCAAAAATCGTGTTTATCATTCTTTAAAAATAGCTGCTGCAAATAAAAAAATAAATAAAAAAAACTATGAATGATAAAAAAAAATTAAAAAAGAGATACATTGAACTTTCAAAATATGTAGGAACACTAAATAACAAAATTCACAACAGATAAAATAAAATTTAAAAAATTTCATACAACCATCATTGGCTGACTCGACATCTATGACCTTTATTTAAAAAATAAATTATTGTGTCATAGTACTAGAAAAATGATAAAGATAATCTCGAATAAGCTTGTTTTAACCAATAAGCATGACTTAAAAACTCGTTGTTAAAAGATAATATTCGTGGCTGCTAAGAGAAAAAAAAATTATATTTACATCATAAATTCATTTATAGAAAAAGGGAATAATAAGCATACCTGAATCAATCATTTCCCTTGCTTTGCTATTAGACCACCCTGCATAAGGAGTATTTCCCATTGAAAAGATTTCCCACATAAGAACACCATAACTCCAGACATCACAAAGGCTTGTGTACCTGCCTGCATGTAGGAGAGATAAACTTAACAAAGAAATTGTAATCATATTCTACCAGAATATACAAGTTGAAATAGGAAAAGCAAATTGATAAAAACCAATATTTGGTTATTTGTTTTGCATAATCATAAAAAAAGAAAACATTATTTATAAATCAAAGTATCTATCCTATTAATTTTCGTCTGACTATGTATATATGTAAAATATAAAAGTATGTCTGGTTAATCTATAATAATAAAGGAAGATATTGATTTGTTTGTTGGTCATGCAGTGGAAAACCTAAGCAACCCACAGCTACAAAATTTGGTACAGCAATACATGCTCAGGCCCCAAAACATCTTGGAGTGATTTCTTTTTTAAAATTTGAATTAGTTTTTTAGTTATTAAATGTTGAAGTGTCATTTTGACTGAATTTTGATCGAAGTGGTTCCTTAGTGATTAAAAATATTATTGCAGTGTTTCCATCTTGGCACCATAGAAAAGATCAAAGAATTCTCAAACTTTGATCTTCAAACTTTGAATGGAATCCATATTATCAATAGATAAATTTTTGTGAATGTGAATTTAAAGTCATCTATTCATTAATTACAATTTTTATAAGGTATAAATGCATCAATAATTTTTAACAAATTTTGGACTTTCACAAATGATCAGGTCTCTTCACACATGAGCATAAACATAGATAGGCAGGAATTTTGATGTGATGATTCCCTTTCCTGGAATTTGGCAGGAAAAGCCAACTAATGGCAGGTGACGTCACTCAGGGGCTATGTTCATTGAACACAGTAATAAACAAATGGGACTTTAAAAGGCAAATCTTATGTTCCGAAGGATTTTTTATAGCAAATATTTTAATTTACAAAACGTACTGTTGATTTTAAGTGAGATTAACAATCCCCCATTTGCATGCACCCTGTAAGTTTATTTAAGACATATCAAAAGAGCTTATTTAGGAAACATCAAAAGAAATTACTTAAGGAATACCAAAAGACCCTATTTAAGGGATATTACGCCCGCACAGAGGTCAAAAGACATATTTAGAGCATATAAAAGAAGCTTATTTAGTGCACTTCAAAAAAGATTTTTAAGTTGTACTGAAGCGTGTATTTAGGGGCAAATTCTGTGCACACAGAGGTCAAAATGTGTATTTAGAGTGTATCAAAGGATTTTACAAAAGAAATTATATACGGCATACCAAAAGAGTTTATATAGGGTATATCAAATATATACACCTGCAGAGGGCGGATGATGCATTAAAGGAGCTTATTTAGAAGATATTACACTCACACAGAGGATGAAAGGCATATTTAGGGTATAATGCACAGTCATATTAGGATGTAGCAATTGATGTGTCCAGCACCGGGCCTAAGACGTATTACATGACTATGCAGTAGACGAAGACAAGTTTAGGCACTTATTTAAGATGCATTATGGCTATTTAACAGGTTGAATGTAGCCACACATGTGCTTGTAGAGTAAATGACTATGCCTTTTGTAAAACTAAATTAATGAATTAAATTAATCCCTGCTTTAAATACCAGATGCTGCATACTGTCATAAAATGTTTTACATTTTAAACATAATTTTTAAAAATTATAGTATTTTCACTCAGTTTTCCAAAAGAAAGTCACAAAAAGTAGCATCTTCACAGAATTTTATTTACTATCAAGACAGCACCTACATGTATCAGTCAAACTTTCGATCATCTGGAAGGTATGGAAATTCAAACTGGGTTAGGCCCTGCCCCACAAACATGTGCAACTAACTATTTTAACTTAAAACTCTCTAATGACCAGATTCCTTTAGCACGCTGGGTTGCTAGCCTCCAGAATAGTTTCCTAACAGAATACCTAATTTTGCCAAGCAAACAGATAGTCTGGATAAATAAAATCCCAAAATGCTGTTACTTTTTAACACACACAGGGTATTGGTTACACCATACTTTGTAGATAACATAGCTAAAAAGTCTTTTCGAGGGTGGGTCATCTGAAAGCTACCCCCCCCCCCCCCCTGTAAAAAGTATAAATTGAACCTTAGTAACCAGCTAATGATATATATTGATTATTGCTAACTAAAGGAACCAAGGATAGATTTTACAGCGAGTCAGGTACCAGAATGAAAATATTTCTTCAGAATATGATGAATGCAGCATAGAACAAACAAGTGTCGACTGGGGTGAGCCAGAATATTTTTTTTATGCATTTTACATGCAAAACTATAATAGACAAAGGACATGGGAGAACTCACACTTATCACAAGAAATCAGGCTCTTGCTTACAGCCAGTATTCTACAATTTTTACAGGCATATATTTGGATTGGTGAAATTTATTTTAGAGTGGAAGCTCGGTGGCCATCAAATTTTTAACTTATTTACTAAGAAACAAGTTTTTTGCATAGAAGTGGATATGATTATTTACTTCAGTGAGAATGAATTCAACTAACAATGATGAGAACCACTAGTTCTGGTTACTACAATGCTCAACTACTCACAGTATTCTCTGCTACATGTTTGATGCATTAGATATACAGACTGCATATCAGGGGATGAAGGAATAATATTTTCCACTGCTCAGTAACCAATGCTCAGCCAAATGATTATGGAGAATATTGAATATTCCCAAAGATAATGGACTTCCAACAAAAAAATATCATTTCTAAAAGAGTATTTTACAATGAAGCAGACTGTGTACCAAGGATTTCATAAAGGAATCACAATGGTGATCTTAAGTGTCAAGGAGGAGATTAATTCCAATCCCCGCATAACCTAAAACTATATTTAAGGTGATTAAAGAACTTTAATCTCAGATTGAAATTGCCAGATTTATCTGATAATGATGAAAGGCTGGTGGTGCTCTCAAAAATGTAAGTTTGTTTTTATAAAATTTAATTGATACTAAATGATAAAATATTTGGAAACAAAGACCAGTATAAACTTTGTATTACAGAAGTATAACAGAATTAATATTGATTTAAGCTCATAAAGTGATCATATAAATTAAAATGCAAACTATTTAATAAATAAATAAATAAATATATATATATATATATATATGTCCTACAGAAAGCAAACAGTGGAAGATTTTTTGAATCATTGGTTGTAGAGGAAAGGTTGTTGAGAAAGTTAAAAGGTTGTCTGAAATGGGATATTTTTATGCGTGGAAAAGCGACTTAAGTCATAAAGTTTAATGCTTCATAACTGTGAAGTTTGGTTGTAAAAGAATAATTTCTTTTTTATTTTGCATGAAATTGTATGAGGATGGTTTCCCTAAATATAACTGGTAGGACCGGGAGACCCTATAAAAATTTATATTTCGTATTTCTTTCAAAAATGCATTTATTGATTTAAACTGTTTCTAAGATAATAGATTTTAAAATTTAAAACATTTTTCAATTGGAAGTATATGTCTGTGACTAACGGTTGAAGAAATAGTCATTGGGCACCGATAGCACTGGACACCCTGTATATATATATATATATATATATATATATATATAAAAATTAAAGGATTTTAATCGAAAATAATGCATAAACTACTGTATGTACAAAAAAACCCATCTCTAGCATATCTGTTACAAATGAGTAAATATAGGCCAAGACTAAGGATAAAGAGAGAAGGTAACATATCACTACAATGGAAAGGGGGATGAGAAGAATATTAGGATTCAAAAATCACAATTAAAAGTATATAAAAATAAAATAAAAATAAAACTCGGCAAAAATGAGAAAAGGTAATAACAATCAGCTTAAGATAAGAGATTAAGAATAGATAACAATCAATTGAAACCCCACAAAATGGCATATATATATATATATATATATATATATATATATATATATATATATATACAGGATGTCTCACAAAAAGCGATCAGTGGAAGATTTTTGTACAATTGGTTGTAGATCCATAGTTCTAATTGCAAAATTCTTTAAATATAGAAATATGGTAGGAAGTTATGAAATAGTAATTTAAATGCTGTACCATATTTTTGTAGAAAGTTTAAAAATTAACTTTTTATACAGCCTCGCTATCGAAAAACATCAATTTACAAAAATGTTGTTAATACACCATTTAGTCAAACTTCAGAAAACTTTGGTACTTAAAAGTTAAATTTAGGATAAAATAAATTGTCAACCTTCCTGACTTACACGATTTTCTAGTGACTTTTCAATACTCTTTTAATCATCCAAATTCATGAATCCAGAGGCCTTTTATTAATTGAATTGATATACAGAAATCATTTAGTGGGGTTTTAAAACAATTTTTCACAACAATTCAAACAATTTTTTTGTGTTTGAAACTATTAAAGACAGGCAGACGATACTGGATAAAGTTTTTTGACATTTACATAAGGTAAATAAAATATATTATTGTGATTTTGCCGGCCAGTCAAATATTTTCCTAACAAAATCTATGGAAAAATAGCTTTTCAAGTTTTGAAATCAACTAAGAAAATTTAAATCCACTGTTTAAAAAATTTAAATCCACATTTTTGTCACTGCATTTTTTCCACCAGAATGAGAACCCATATAGATGAATTAGTAAGAACTCTTGTGGTACAGTAGGTGGTGGATTTAGGTAGACTGAGAAAGATGTTGTTCAGCACTTACGACCTGGACACTGGCATATGAATAGGACGAGAAATATGTTAAAATATCTATTTCATCTTTTTCGTTAGTACTTGACTTTCTGAGACATATCGAAGATGAAATGAACCTATGACATACAGCAATCGACATACCAACCGCAAATTAAAAACTCTAGAAAGATGCCAGCTTTACAGAAATGATCCTAGTATTCCCTCTCTATATCCCCAGGAAATTGGTCGCATTTGCCGTAAATCAAAATCATATCACAGAGTTTGGCATTACTGAACAGAGCTATTATTCAAACTCTACTTAGGTAGCTTGAATACTTAAATACAAACTGTAAATCAACATAATAATAACATAATGGCTTTATCTGCATAAAATAAATTTGAAGAAGTGATAAAAGTTTTTGTAACTATTTGCAACAAAAGTTGATCTGTGGATGCCCCCTTTTTCCCAATGAAAATTTTAATTAATGTCAAATTGGATTGTATTACAGGTATTTTTTTTTTTCAGTTATACTAAATACGGTGTGGGTAACATTTTTGTAATTTAACTTTTTTTTTTTATAGAGGGGCTGTATAAAAAGTTAATTTTCTAAACTTTCTACAAATATATTTATGGTACAGCATTTAAATTACTATTTCATATATACCATATTTCATATATATATATATATATATATATATATATATATATATATATATATACACACACACATATATATATACAGTACAAGATCTATTATTCGGACAGCTTGGGACTTCAGCCATTCTGGATAAGGGGATTTTGCGTAATTCGGAACACTTTTTCTAAAACTTACTGGAATGGTCTAAAATGTTATAGAAAGTTATAATTCATTTTAAAAACATATATTAAATAAAGCTTTTTTACAATCTATATGAAAAAATATACTTGGTTAACTGAAATGCAAATTACATGTAATTATAAAATCAAATTTAGTGATTAAGAAAATTTTTGAAAGAAAAAAAGATGTCGGAAAAAAGTTGATTATTCAGGTTAGTTATTAGAAGTTTTTTTTTTTTTTTGAACATTTCAATTAAAGTGGGCCCTTAACATATGCATCTCCAAATATTTTAGCAGAAGCACCTTTGTTCATACTTTTCAAAATGATCATTTCATCTTTTATAGATAATGAAACATGTTTTCTTTTAGAACTCATTGCATCAGATGATGGACATAATTCAGACCAAAAATGTTAACTAGGAATTTTTTACTTTTTGATCATATATTCTGTAAATTTTCAATCATCACAATTGTGATATTTCAGTCTTTTTTCCCGTTATATTATCGGATGTTATGAACATTTTTATTTTAAAATTTCCCCAATATATTTATTTCATAACAAGTAAATTCTTTATCCTCTTAAAGAAATTTGATTTTTTTAATATTTTGACGTTTTTGAATTTAAGAAATGTCGTTTTGTATTGCTAGAAACATGACGCTTTATTACAATACTCAAATTTTCCGATCAATGGGGAGGGGGGGTCATGAACAGTCCTTGGCCGTGGGTAAGTTAATGAAACCGATTTAACTTTGAAGTTATTATTTACTATTTGAATTTATATTAACAATTAAGCATTTCTAAAAACACAACTATGCAAACATATTAGGAATCCATACATTTTTAGTTTTAAACATCGTCGATGAGAGATTAATAACTTAAAACAGGGTATAATCTATTAAAAGAAATCTAAAATTTCTCAGAGCAAAAAACTGTAGTGCATCGAGACTTTAAAAATTGTGAAATTCTTGTGATGTAGCTTTAAAAGCAGGGGCGGTTATTCAGAGAGGGCGCGGGGACACACGGTTCCCCCCTTGATGAAGCACCTCAAATTATTTTAGTTATATAGGTTAATTACAATTTTTAAGGAAATTATTTTAATTTTATTTCAACAGAAAGTGGAATTATTGGAAATAAGTGATGAAATTGTTACTAGATGGCAGCACTAAAGCTAAAAAAAAATAATTTTAGATTTAACTGATATTTACAATGAATACATGACAGTGAAAAAAAAAGATATTCAAAATTACTCAAAATGTTCTATATTTGTATACAATTTTATCTGCATATACAGTACAACCTCAAAAATCTGGACTTTGTCAATTTCGGATTTTAGAATTTTCTGGATTATACAGTTTGGATAAAATTCAAACGTAATATCAACTACATACACATTATTTTTGGTAAAAATAATGACAAAAAGTCAAGTAAACCCATTAAAAATATTATTTAATACAAAAAAATGGAACAAAATGAATTTTAAGAAAAAATATACATATATAAGAAATAAAAAGAAAAATAAAGTTTACATTTTATCATTTTGTTTAAACATTTGAACTAATGTTTGTTGTTTCATTAATTTTGATTTGTGGGAAATCAGTTCTTTTATCCTGTAGGTAGATGGGCATTATTGCCTGTTTGGTCATGAAATTTCTTTGTTCAAGACTTTTAATTGCATGATTGATATGCATGATTATCAATAGGTATTTTTCTGTCACCCCCCTCCCCCCTCCATATATACACATACCTCAGTTTGCTAGCAAAATGTCTCTATTTTTACTCTCTCATACTATAGAATAGAGAAAGTACTGTTTTCATGAATATTTTCTATTTTTTGATTTTGATGGCAATACATGTTTTAGGACCTGCTGAACACATTTTGACTATTTTAGAGTAATGTCCATCTGTTGTAGATTGCTAGTATTCATGACAGCTGCCATAAATATTGATGGATTTTCATGAAACTTTATATCCAGCTGTGTTATCGAAAAATCTTGAACTAGATAGAATTTTTTGAAATTCGAGTGAAAACTTTTTCAAGTGAAATTTTATATTTTCTATGGCAGCACAAGACAAAAGTTTGCATAATCCCACATAAAAGAAAGTATTTAAGACTCAATGATCATGAAACTTAACAGCTTTAATCACTATAGTAATGCCACTCAGCTGATGAAGATTTTAGTAGTAAAGAAAGAAAATATCTAGGACTTTTTCAGTAGTCAGGTTAAGAAATGAAATATATATAATTATGCATATATATATATATTTATATAAATTTTCATCTAGTTAAAAATATTTTATATTGAAAACAAACATTTCTGTTAGGCAAAGCACAAGTTTTCACTAATGATAATAACAAATACTAATCTTTAATAAAAATTAAAATATAGCAATGTATTTATAGATGTGGATAGTGAATATATCAATTTTAATATATCTTTGCCAAAATGGTTGCTCTTTTATTTGACTAAATCATTATTTTAATACCACTTTTTGGAAAATATCCCTTCAAAAGGTTCATACCAATTTTTCAAAATAGGAAAATATGTATTATGCAAAAATAATTAAAAAATTAACCTTAATAAGTAACCAGAATATAGAAATAAGCTGGTCCAGTCAATCTAATATGCAACATTTAGAAGATGGATGGGAAAAAATACTAATGTACTCTCGGTGATTCATGTAAACATATGTAAAAATAATTAAAAAATCAACCCTTAAAAATAGCCAAAATATGAAAAAAAGTTAGTTTAGTCAATCTAATATGCAATTTGATTTAAATAATAAATGAATGACAAATCATTATATTTTAAACGTCAGTTTATTAAAACATCTATCAGATGTACATATAATTTAAAAGCCACAGTGCTTTCGGGTATCATACCCTTCCTCAGTGGCGTTAAATAAAAAAATCATGCTAGCATGCTTAAATACTATCCACAAAAGGCAAGTTGAATTTGCATATTACAACATTGGCATCACTATTAAACACATTTAATGCATCCACACAAAATTACCAGAAACAGATTTAAAAATTACAAAATTACAAATACAAGAAAGACAAAATGTCATAATCCAGTTTAAGCACAAATATACATAAGTAAAAATTTTTAAAAATATTTTATATTTTAGAGGTAACTTTGTAAAGGTTTGACACACATGGAATCGACTTCCCGGCCGTCCAAATAGTTTCTCAAGTCCATTGGATGAGTTGGACGGTCTGGGTTTTCAACACATGGAATCTCCGGCCGTCCAACTAGTTACTCTAAGTCCTCAGGACGAGTCGGACGGTCTGGGTCTTCAACACATGGAATCGAGAACGAGTCACCAGGCATAACTTAAAATATGGACAGGGTCAAAATTACAGATAGAGGTGCAATATAGATAAATAAAGAGGGATTCATAGAGTAAAATAGACTGGGGGTTATTACAGCTAAACAAAAGAAAGGAATTTTTGAAAAGGGGTTGAAAGTTATCATTAATCACTAATTGGGCAAGAATAATCAATTTTTACTTATGTATATTTGTGCTTAAACTGGATTATGACATTTTGTCTTTCTTGTGTTTGTAATTTTGTAATTTTTAAATCTGTTTCTGGTGATTTTGTGTGGATGCATTAGACGTGTTGTTTAGTAGTGATGCTAATTTTGTATTATGCAAATTCAACTTGTCAGTAGTGGATAGTATTTAAGCATGTTAGCATGATTTTTTATTTAACGACACTGAGGAAGGGTACGATGATACCCGAAAGTGCTCTGGCTTTTAAATTATATGTACGTCTGATGGATGTTTTAATAAAATGAAGTTTAAAATCTGATGATTTGTCATTCTTTTATTATTTAAATCGATTTGAAGATATGACGTGTCGCCGCCATTAGTACTAATATACAACATTTAGAAGATGGGAAGGGATGGAAAAGATATTAATGGACTCTCAGCGATTCAAGGGAACATAAACTGAATTACGCAATTACACTGTTTATGCACAAATAATTATAAAATTAACAGTTCAGCAATTTATGTGAAATTTAACAACTTTTAAAAAGTACATTTATTACTTCTATGAAAAAAAATGATCTTTTACATTCCACACAGTGGTAAATCATCATTGTCACTGTCATTTGATTGGCATTATTGTACATGCGACCATAAATCCCCATTGTCATATTAGTGGCATTATTATTACGCGGCCGTGAATCCTCATTGTCATGTTAATTTGATTGGCATTAATGTCCATGTGGCCGTAAATTCCCATTGTTATGTTGATTTGGTTGAAATTACCATGCATGTGGCCATAAATTTACATTGGCCTTCACAGAAGAAAATTTTCCATAGGAAACTATGCAAATTCCGTAATCCGCAGTATGAGGAAGTTTCCCGTAGAAACTACAAAGAATCTGTAGTTATTGACATCTCTGCAAGTTGAAAAATTCCCTGATTTTTCCAGAATTTTGAACAAAAAACATGATTTTCCCTGCAATTTCCCTGATATTTTAGTCCACTTTCAAATTCCCTATACATTCCCGATTTCCAGAGTTCGAATAAACCCTGTTGTTAATAGAAATAAAGATAATTTGGGCCCCCTTAAAGTCTATTTTATTTGCCTTGCATAATTAATTATTTATTGATTAAAGATTATTAATTTTATTAGCAAACATCTGTAGGTAATTTTAATTAAAATTAAACCACTATACATAAAATATTTCTTTACAGAGAGAAGGCAAAGTGAGTAATTTTAATAATAATGAGAGTTCTTTACATTATAAATTTTAATATCCATTATCTCCTCTTTGGTAACACTTTAACTGGATATGTCAGAAATTTAATGCTTTTTCTGATATGTACATTTTCTAGTAAAAAAACTTACAAAAAGATTAATTCTTGGTCCAGAAATTCATGGTTATTTTTAAAAATTAAATAATTTGAGCATAATTGCAAAATGTTTAAAAATTCAAAACATTTAATGGATTTTTACTTATTTACAAAAAAGCCCAAAAGCACTTGCATTTCTGGTACATTTAAAATACCAATTCTTGGTCTACAAACTTGTGGTTTTTTAAAAAGTGATGTAATGATTTGAGAATATACACAAAACATTCAAAATATTTTAAAATATACAGTACAATCTTGAAAATCCGGACGTTTTCCTAAATTTTCAGGGGGGGGGGGGTCTTCCCCCCCCCTTCCCCCGGACTGAGGTAGTTGCGGATTTAAAACAACAGGGTACGATTATTTATATGGAATTATATTTGATAAACAAATACCATATTTTCCGGTCAACTTTCTGAACCCGGAAATGAAATGAGAGTTTAGATGGATGGCTGTAGATCGGCTTGTGGTTGGAACTTGAATTATGTTGTTAGCATTAATCACTCCTCCCTCTTATTCAAGACACAACTCCTGATGAATTATTTAGCGTAAAATATACATCTTTATTTAAATACGGAATTTTTATTATCAAAATTTCCTTTTCTCATTATTGAAAAAGACACTTTTCTGAAAAAATGTAATTTTTAATATTAAACACTTTAAAACGTTATCGTAACATTTTATCACAGATTGTTCAAGTAAATCTAAATATCCTGAGAATTCATATTAACGCTCAAGGAAATTTATTTTGTTCACTTTGTAGTACGAATTCCATTCTTCAATGCATTCTGTTTTGTCTTCAGAATCTCCCCCCCCCCTCCTGATATCTGACGATTTTTTCATTCTCGTCGAATGTGTCAGCTTGAAATCGACTGTATATTTTGCCTTTTTTGTTTAGAAAGCCATATTTAAATACTATAAATAGCAAATAAATAACTAAATAATATCGTATCGCACAGAACCGAGCAACAAGGTCATTAGCACACAGACCTCTCAAAGGGGTTGGCTGCGTATACGATTAGGAACTAAGCAAATTCCTTTCTTCGCTTTCCCTGCCCTACCATGTCCCGGTGCTGCTGCAACCTAGTAATGACTCATCGTAATTTAGAAAAATCATCGAGAGGAGAGATATTTTTCTTTTTAGAAAAGATATTTATTTTACCTACTGTGATATTTTTTACATATTTGACTATTACTAATAAAGTTTTTACTTTTTTCAGAGTCATCAGCCTTTTTAAACATAACATTATATAGATGCTAGAAAATAAATATAACTTTTAAGTTCTTATTTTTTGTTTTTCGCTCGTTAATAGCGAAAACAGTTTAAACACATTTACACCTTTAAATATATCATCAAAAGTGCTAATCCTCGATCTTTATTAAATCTCAGCACTTCATTAAATCTTCCGGTGCTTCATTAAATCTCGACAAAGCCGATATAACAGAAGTTCTGCACTGTGATGATGATGGGTCAACGTAAATAAATTGAGTGATGACAAAATTCGCGATATGATATTAAATAAAAAAAGTTCAAAGTAGTGACGACACACAAATTGGCATTTACTGCTCCTTTCCCTAATTAATTGATGTCAATTCTCTAGTCCAGCTGTAAATAAAGCGTAGTGCAGTTACAACCGAAAGTCTGGATCCCTTAAACCACATGTCTTTTCTAATGGCTACACGTTTCTGACAGTCTTTCACATTGCATCGCCACTGTTTGTCTGTTTTCACATAGACTCATATCATGGCCAATAACGCACATTTTTTTTAATGCCAGAATTCCATACTATTGAAAATAGGCCACTGCATGCTCTTCTGTAGTAGGCAAGTCCCAAATATTAATCATTTTGCCGGCAGAGAAAAAAACAGCACGCTTTAATTTAAACAGCACGCTGTGCATTTACCAAAGCAAAAATGGATGGCTTCCGCATTAGTGACCAAGGTTTGCACAGTGTGTTGTGATGTCATAGTTTACGATTATTGGCGCGAAATCTACCTTTTGGAGACAGTTTTGATTCCGACTAAAATGGTAGATGGGATAATACGTAAGTACCCAGAATTCAATTTACTTTTAATTAGGCTATGCTATCCTGAAAACAAATAGCACTATAAAGAAAAAAAATGCATTTTTACCACTCTCCATTCCTTAATCAATAAAACTAAATAGGTTACAGAGTCATTGGGCCTATATTTTTTATTAACTATTGCCTCATTCCTTTAATTTTAGGTATTTCACAAATTTGATTCTAAATATATTAGAGCTTTATTCTTTAAAGACCACACTTCCTATCTTGAGTTAACAAAGACTGCAATGCTCTCCACATCCAGTGGATCAAAGACACTTATGGTGTCTATACCTGGATTGCATGCATCCATGCAGTGGGCATATATGAAGTCGACAGATACTGCAACAAAGCTATTGCAAGTTAAAAGATTTTAAATCTTTATAAATACCATAATTCAGGGCCTCTGGTGCAGTCCATTTAATGGGAATTTGTTTCATTCCATCAGATACTGTATATTCTTCTTCTTCCCTTGACATACCAAAATCAGATATTTTTACAATATTTTTATATCCAACAAGGCAATTTCTAGCTGCTAGATCTCTGAAAAAAAAAAAAGTTTCATATGATATTTATGCCAACATAAGCTACTTCAGTATCGAGCTTTAATTATATAATAATCATAAATAAAACTACATTTACTACCTGTGAATGCAGTTTTTACTTTCCAAATATTCCATTCCTCCGGCTGTTTCTAAGCACATTGTTAGTAAATCAGCAAGTGTGAGAGAATTTTTCCGATTTCTTAAAAAGTTTAATAGGGAACCACCTAAAAGATATTATAACTTAGTATTAAAGCATAAAACAAAAGTTTATAATAATATGACAAAAATTATAAACATTTCTCACCAGGTACAAGTTCCATAACTATCATAATTGGCTGTTTCTGTACACATATGCCAATAAGTTTAACAATGTTTGGATGATCATATTGCTTTAATATTCGACCCTCTTGTAAAAATCTCTTCTTTTGTTCATCAGGGAGATTCATACGGCATGTTTTTACAGCAACCTCACCTCCACTAGCTCGCAAAACAGCTCTATATACATCTCCAAAATTACCCTGAAAGAAATATTTAAAATAAAAATTTAGGCAATCAGAGAATTAAGACTGAAAATACACATAAAAGAAACAATGAAGTAAAAAAATAGAAAAGTCATCAGAAAAAAAAAAGCAAGTAATTTAAAACAACAAGCTTCAAGAAAAAGAATATCCATAATAACAATCTTAAACAAAAAAAAATTACATACTGAAAATTTATGGGTTGAGATTTAAACAAGAGGTTACTAACTCGACCAATCTTTTCTACAAGCTCCACATCATCATTATTAAGCTCCCATCTTTCCCTCAAGACAGGTGACTTTAATATAGCTCCTGAGCGACTTGTAACAGCCTGACCAGAATGGAACTGATATAAAATCAATTCTTGCACAGAAGGAAATGAAGGGCCTTCAAATCTAAATTTTCCCTGAAAATATATCAATAGTATAATTTGTACATTGATTTATAGAAAGAAATACAATACTAATACAATAAAATATAGCACGACTATAGCTCATGAATGTAGTAAAAGACGACTAAAATGGGTACCCAGTAGTTGGGTTCCCCCTTTTTGGAAGTTGGGTAAAGGGCCAATCACCCTTTCCTATGAAAAGACTTCGATTATGGAAACCCAAAGCTTGAATGAACTACTTCTGGCTGATGGTTTTACGACTTGTGAGACACCAGATGACAGCTATCTTGCATGGTTTAAATCTGATAGGATCGGCGAGCTGGTCAGAAGCAAGGACTGCTGCACAGGATTGACCAGGGTGCGACACAAGCTGAAGGCCTTATGTGCCACTCGGCACGATGAGTGATGATGATGATGAATACAATAAATAAACAAATATAATGTAATATCTGTTTTTTTAATGTATTTAAATTCTACTTTTACTGTCCTATATGAAAATATATATTAAAAAATCCCAAAAGCACCAAGAATAAAAACATGATCTAATACAAAAAAGAGAATTTTCAAAACACTGTATCATCTTATTTAATACAGAAAGATGTTGGTATGTCTGTGCAGTCTGTAGTAAGAAATCTAAGTATCATACGACTATGAAATTTGGTACATATGTACATTAGGATATGAATAGGTGCACCTCAGCATTTAAAGAAATTTTGAATTAGTTTTTTATTTATTTTATGTTTTAGCATGATTTACAATGATATTGTGCAATATTCACACAAATTGGTTCCTTGGTGGTTGAAAATATTGTCATAGAGTTTCCATCCTGATACCATCGGAGATATTGAAAAATTCTCTTTCAAATAAACTGTTAATGGAATCCATAGGAATATTAGATGATTTTTTGTGAATTAAAAAAAATATATATACTTTTCAAACATTTTAAACCTCTTTGATTTTTATATTATGATATACAGAAATTGACTTGTCATTCATCATTCATTTTTTTTCAGCACCAGCTTTAAATATCACAGTTCATGACAGAAAAAAAAAATTCATATACCCATCCGTTGATCAATTATAAATATTTTATTCCAGGCATATCTTTGATTTTTTTGATTGAATATCACAGGCTGTCACAAGCTCTCAGACCCTTTATCCAAGTCAATATGTACAAGATACGGAACCACATATTTTGTCATAAAGTAGTGAATATTTTGGGATAGGCTGAGAGGAAATACATAAGGAATTATGCTAAATCACCTATTTTATAAGCAGTGTGTTGAATATATGGTTGTGATTGTGATTCTCATAGTTTTTATTTTTGAGGAGAGTGCATGTAACTTGATTTGGACATTTTTTGAATCAAAGGCATTTTTAATTGCGTTCAACTGTATTATTTAAAGCAGTGGGTGATTATATAATTATTTATATATGGTGGGTGCTTATTTAAAACCCAGTGAATGCTCGGTAATTTGTTCTAGTGAAACATAATAGTTCATTCATACTAAACTTTTTTCTGCACAAATAAGACATGCAAAGATCCAAACAGAATGGACTATAAGTCTATTTCATGCAGAGAATTCAACTGTTTTCCAATATTTTTCTAGAACTCTTCCATGTAAGCAGTGAGTAGTAAAAATTCAGTTAGCACTAAATCCTGGCAATTACTGTAAATTGCTATGTATACACCAAGAATATTTGGGATGTTTTTCACTATTAAAGTAGGGGTCAGCTTATATATGAGTCAAGGATGATTTTAAAATTAGCACACAAAAATTATAGCACAGAATAAATGTCTGATAAACTTACATTTTAGCAGTTGCAGACAGTTGTCAATTTATCCATTCTGACTCACTCACACAATGATACCAGCATTCAAACCAGCATTCAAACATATCACAATTTTACAAAAAAAATCATATCCTATTTTAGAATTTGCTAAAATCTGAAATTATTCATTAGGTATGTATCAAAATACATGTTTACATCTCGAAATATTGCCAGTGTGTAAAAATATGCATTAGGATTTTTCGTGCTAAATTTTCTTATTTATGTTTCAATATGCATATATATAATTTTTTCATTTTTTTGCCTGGGGCCAGTAACCAGTCTTTAATATTTTTTATGCAGTTATAATGTTCGCTCTTGCATGATTAGGCTTAGCCTGTTGAGCCACAGATGTCAGTTCTAACATCATTACATCCGTCTATCAGTGCTTGTGTATGTTCGGATGTTTCTGATGAATGGAGATATGCAGTGAATGGTCTTTTCTCAATAAGAACCAACAATCAGGCCCGATTTTAGGCATGGGCAGTATGGGCAATTGCCCAGAATGGCAAAATTTAGGAGCGGCTATATGAAAATAAAATTAGATGTAGTAAGAATAGCTTTTGAGGGCAGCATTCCCATAAAAAATCTCGTATAAAATTCATATAAATGAAAGTAATGTAATTTTGACATTTGTGAATAAAATCTTTTAAATTCACTTAGTGATCAATAACCTGATAAATGTAATGGTCTTTTTTGAAGCCATTTAAAGCTTAGTTGGAGGATATGTACATTTAAAAATTATGAACGGTTCAATATTTTACAGCTTATAGCCTGCAAATCATTAAAGAACAACATGTTTTCTGAAGACCGTAAAACACCAGAGGGTGAACGCCAAAAGAAAGGGATGTAAGACTGGAGGGTAGTTTGTTAGGTCATAAAACATGAGAGTAAGGACAAATGAATGGATTGATCTGTCATTTTGTGTCGTTTATCTGCATTTTAGCTTGTGCATTTTCCTCAAGCATGTAGCACTTTGGCTACAAGGACAATGTTACTTCTTCAGGTTTTTGAACATTTAGTGTACTAAATGTTATATTGCCATGTGATATTCACCCTTTGTTTGCCTGATCGTGTTGTTGCTACTTATGGCAACTTCTTTGAAGAGAGCCTTCAATGTAATTAGGTGCACGGAAATTCTTTTAACTTTTCAAAATAGTTTCATAAAATTTCTTAGTTGACTATGTCTGTTGTTGATTTCTGTGTTTCATTAATCTAAAAACAGATACCCTGTTAGTGAGATGTTTGTATTCGTTTGCAGTCTGCTTTTTAAATTTCAAACATTAATCTCACAACCTTGAAATTTAGCACTTAGATACAGGTTTGTAGTTCAATAATAACAAATGTAAAAATTCAAAAATGTAATGGGAGGGTGAGGGGAGAAATGGGTCAAAAAATAAAATTTTAATAAAAATTATTTAAATAATTTAAGGATTTTCAACAGAAAATTGCATCAAGATTTAAAATACCAAATTTTTAGGGGTAAAAATGTCAAATCTCATTTTCCCCAGTTTGAAAAAAGCATCAAATAAAAATATTTAAAATAATTTGAAAAGATGTTCCAAACCAATTACAGGAAAAGTAACAGGTGCTTCAAGTGCATTAGACTAGCTGAAGAGAGGTGGAGGGGTTAGAAAAAGAGAGAGAGAGAGTTGAAAAACAGAAAGTTTTAATTTTTTCTTAGTTGTGAAAAAAGTAATCAACTTACAATTATGAAAATATATGAGATACAACATTTCTACCTAAATACCGGAAAATAAAGGTGGTAAAAATTAAAATACAATGAAATATTAGAAGAGAGTATCACAAAATTGGGCATATCAAAGCTAATGGAAAAATCTTATTTCTTTTAAATTTTGAAGTAATTGGGGGAGAGGGAACGGTAAAAATGAAAACAATAAGTTTTCACAAGTTCTTGTTTCAGCTATAAAATGTGTTTTTAAATAGGGTATGTCTGTGTGCAAAAATTAAATATTCAAGGGCAATGAAAAATTGAGCCAACCCATTGACACCAAGATCAAAATATCAAACTTTTTAATTTTTCCCGTTGCTGATGGGGAGGAAGGGGGGGGATGCTAAAAATATATATATTTTTTTTTTTACTTTCTTGATTGCAAAAATGTAATGAATAAAAGCCTCAAGGAATTTTTGGAGATGTATAATATTAACTCAAAAAAAGGAAAAAATAACATGGTCATTTCGGGTTGAAAAAAGAAATAGGAAATCAGGTTAGAAAATTTTGTGATACAAAAATGTAAACATATATATATTTGAGTGAGGTATCAAATATTCGTGGGAATCAAGACTAAGAGAAAAATGATAAGTTTTTCAGTAGGAAGGAGGAATAGGGTGTTGGAAAAAAAATAGTTTCTTTATAGTTGTATAAAAATGAATGAAAGAAAAAATCTGGAACAATGTTCAGGATGATAACAACCCCCTCACAATGATAGAGAAAATAATACGGAGGATTCACATTGATAAGTAATATAGAGGGTTGGGAAATGAAATGTGTGTGGTGGGGAGTGTAAAAATAAAAATGTATCAGAACATTCATGTGGTGCAAAAAAATAGGGCACTACTAAGAGAGAAATATAACTTTTTTTTCATTCACTGGAGAAAATGAAAAACGTCCAATTTCAATATTTTCAGTTTTGAAAATACATTGAACAAAAACAACCGATTTTATTTTTTCAGGAATATATCAAGCCACATTATATATAAGCTAAACTTTACAGGGTTGCTGCAATTTATTTAGAAAAGGAAGGGTGTGGAAAAAATGTCACAATTAGAATTAAAGAAATTTTGAAAATTTTGACCGATTGTGCTAAATTAAAAGTAAAAGCAGGACTAAATAAAAATACATATTGTATAATTTTGCATTCTGTATGTAGATTAAGTACTTTAACTATAGAACCCTTACTGAACACTAAGGACCTAAGTTATTTTTAATTTGTTTCAATAAATATCAAACAAATTTGATTTGATATAGAGCCCAAACAAAGTTTTTGATGCCAGAATAATGTTGACAAACAAAGGTATTTTTAAGTCTTATCCTAAATGCCAAAATAAATTGAAGTCCTGGCTCTGCTATAAAGATTTTATGGGCATTTGTATTGAATCTGTCAGAATAAGACGAGTCCAATTTTGTAAGTTTCCAAGTTTCATTAATAGTTTCATTCAAAAAGAGTTGTGAGAAATAAAATTATTCTTCTATATAATATTGCTTTTAAGTACAAAATTTGTTTTAAAATTCTAAGAACTATTTTGTAAATTATTAAATGTATTTACATGCACTCTAATTTAAAAAATCAGCCAACAAATTTAACAAATTCTCTTGGTCTTACATACGAATAATTTCTACTTATATATACATTTGAGAATATGTAAATATTCAGATCTTTAGGACATAGAGAATACATAGGACCAAAATTCAGATCTTTAGGACATAGGGAAGTATGCTAAAAATGCCACCAAAGAAGTTGAAATAGACATCCAGGCAGACAACCATAGGTCATGACGAATTCAATATAAAATTTAAAAAAGGTATGATTGGCCATCTGATGAAAAATATATAACAAAATTGCAAAAAACTGAAAAGCATATTGCAAAAGACTGAAAAGTATATAATAAAATATTACAAAAAAAAAATCTTTTTAAATTACCTTGTTTTAGTAAAATACACTAAAAATTAAAAAATTATTTCAGCTATCACAATATTCTTGGTCATATGCGACTAAAAATAAAAACCTTGAAGCACCCATAAAAGAATTGCATTCTGGCATTAACAGAATTTTAAGGAACAATTGAAGTTATAACATAGGAATAGCATATATAAGAATGACGGATTATTAAATCAAAATTGTCAAAGAAAAATTCAAATGAACTGAATGTAATCATTCTTATATATATCATTTCTATATTCCAATTCTTTTACGAGAGCCTAACGGTTGTACTTTCAGTCCTATATGATCTCTGTTGTGATAGTTAAAATTATTTTTTATTTTTTCATGCATTTTACTAAAACAGTGTAATTTAAAAAGTTTTTTATAATATTTTATTTTATATTGAAAAATAAAATCAAGAATATTATAAAACATGCGAGTTGAATACTTTTTGCTAACAACAATAAAAATATTGTGAAGTGAAATATTTAAAGTTGTCATTTCAAAATAAGTTTAATTTTAATTGTTGAAATTACATTAGTTTTATGGAATAAATGGTTGAAATGTCTGTGGAACGGTACTGCACCTAAGGTTATTCAGTCATATTCTGATACATACATCAATATTTTCTCAGAATTTCATCTCTCTATTTATGTTAAGTTTGGAGTTATTCTATGGACAAAGTGAAATTAATAGGATATTTTATATGGAAAAAAAATTCCTAAAAAACTCTCATACAGATACAATAATTCAATATTTACTATGTCTGTATTTCATTTTAATGTTAAAACTTAATAGTGAATATATTAAGAAAATGAAAAATTAGATTATTAAAAATGACCAAAATAGTTTCGACAGGTGTCATTCATGAAAATAAATGTTTCAGCAACTTTAATAAGATATAGTTTATCATTGGCTTCTTTGTGAACATGCGAGTATAAGCAAAAAGTTTCATCTGATTTTCGTAATATTTGCCTTTAAATAGGCATTCAACCTTTTACGGGCAGAAAAGGATCGCCCTGCTGTTGCAATAGTCACAGGCATAATCAGATATATTTGGAAAAGTTTCTATATCTCACTAAATGTGTTCTTGTATTTTCAAAATTTCACATATTGTAGAAATGTTAATTTTCTTGGAGTTCAAATCATGCTCAACTTATCACCCAAAGATTTTAAGAAATTCGATAACATACTAATTTGCATTTCTAGTCGATCTTTCTCAATTTGTATAAGTTTCAAAGATATCATCAAACTCTTCTGGTTCAATGTTTTATGTCCATTTTGTCATAATTTTAATGTGCTTGTTTGAAAACCTGTCATGTAAGGGAGATATTAGGACAGTGATTAGTGTTTCTTTCAAGCATACATCCCAGAAGGAGGCAAAGCCCCCCCCCCCCCCCCCGGAAATGATTATTCGCCCCTCTGGAGGCATTTTACATTAACCTAGTATCTGTTTATGTGACAGCATTTAGATATATTTATATAGGGCAAATAGATAACTCCTCCTCCCTAAAATTTCATGTGCCCCTGGCCAAAAAGTCCTGAAAGAAACACTGCCAGCGATTCGAAGCATTATTTTCTGGAGTAATCCTGGGGTGTTTTTTTAAGAAGAAGGTGACAGTCCTTCATCAGATCTTTTGGGCATTTTCTAGATTCATGACAATATTGGTGGGTTTATCAAATTCTCAAATTCTTAGATGAATTCAGAACAGAATTCCAAAGGTGGTTGAAACTATCATCGTTTCTTAAGTCCCTAAAATATGAGTATTGATAGCAGTGATTCTTTCCTGAGAATGAATCGATTTTGATTGTAACTGCTTGCTGATCTGTTCTACTGGTGAAAATAGTTTCACACAAACATTTAACCCAAATTAGACAGAAAACAGCTCAACTGATTGCTTTAGTCCTGTGGCTTACCAGCTGGAATTTTCATGGAAAGTTCCTCTAATTCTATGAGAATAACTTTGTAATTAAAAAGGATGCTCTGAATAGAATATTTTTAGACAGTCCATCTAGTGGGATACAAGGGTTTTAAGAAGTAGATGTAGAAAAGAAGTAGATGTAGTCACCAAACTCATGAGAATCAGCTTAAATTGCTTTGAAGGTTTTTAAAAGTGTAATACATTTTGGAGAATAACGAAGCAAAGTGGCTATTTCCTGGGTTATATCCAATGCTTCTTTGATTACCTTAGACATTTTTGCAGCATCCTGTAAAGTTAATTGAAGTTCGAGGGCTGCACAATGTACATAAATAGCTTTAAGCTCTAAAATGGGGACTGCTACTCTTGAATATGTATATAATTCATTGTTGATGCATCATCATAACCTTGTTTATAGTATTAGTCTAATGACATATTAAGTCTCAAAAGAAAAAGTATTTACTGCATTTTCGAAGTGGCATCCACAGAGACCGCACCTTCCTTTACCTAGCCTATCACCTTTTGAAGGGATTTTTGGACCTGAAAATTTAATGTGCCCATACATTTTGTAAACACATAGACAGTTTTGGGCAGTAGGGTGGGGATTCAACCCGGGTCCATCATGCTTGAATATAACGCCTTAACCACTGGAATATCTTGGTCCCCTATATCCTTTAAGCTGTATTATAAAACAATTCTGGTAGAAAAGTGTAAAATAAATAAGTTTTATATTTGCACCATCTGTGCATCAACATGTGTGATATATGCTAGTATGTACTAATCGCTTGTACCAACCCGCAGTGGAATCGTTCAGATCGCCCGTGACCTTCCTGAAAAGCAGTAAAAAGCAGGTCCAAGGATTGTGTAGGGATGACAGAATAAGTGCACTTTCTAACTTATAAAACTTTTCACCATATGTTACTAAATGAAATGCCATAGTTTGGTTTTATGTCTACAGTATCTGAACATTTTCTAGAACTGCATTAAGTAGACCTGCTTTGAATTAATACTTTATTTGGTTATTGCAATGTCCTTGGTTCTTTAAAGAAATGAAAAGATCTCCACAGCAAAACATAAGAAATTAATATTGGCACAGATTATTGTTCAGAGCATTTTCACTATGCACACACATGAATTGAATTTAAATGACATTTTTACCCTTGCTATAGAAAAATCATTAAACAACAAAAGTGATTTTCTGGCATTCATGCTCAAACCTAGATTAAATTAATAGCAGAACTGAACCAATCCAAAGTTTTTAAATAGATATAAGCACCTAACCTATAACAATTTATAAATATGTTGTGTAAAATGCAGAAAAACTTTTAAAATTGGTATCAATACATCTAATTAACAAAATGTAAATGGAAAAAATCTTTTTATATAATCCAATATACTCTTTCTATATCTGCATGTATTCAGAACAAATAAAAACATTTACATTTATCAACTAAATAGAAATTATCAAAGGCAAGCTAAAATACTCAAAATTTAGTATTTTATATCTAATACTATTCAATTTAAAGTTTAAGTCAAGTAGAAATTTTGAAGGTTAACACAACAAAATACAGATTTTAATCAAATGCTCCAAGTTTTCATGTATTCACACAATATCATGTTATTCAAAATAGGTAAATAAAAAGTCAAAAAGTAAGAATCATAAGACTATAATAACTGCATATAGCAATCCATGCAGTTAAAGCTACAATTAAAAGTAGCATTTTGTGTATACAGGGAAATTTCATCCCAGGATAAAAATTGAACTGTTTTGTGCAATTTTAAGTTATTACCACTAGCCAAGAGTTAGAGAAAAATTTGTAATATAATGAAGTTGGTGTCCATGAGTGTAAGAAAAATGAATTTGATTACTAACACACACACTTGACAATAAAAGAATAAATATACTAAATTATGAAGCATATTAGAAATACACATACATCTGTAGTAGTTTGAATTATAAAGTGCTTGTGCCCTTCCCAACAAACAGAAAGTACAATTTGCTTGCTTTCATTACGATATGTCTCTCGAACAAGGTAGTCACCTTCTTTCACAAGCAATCTAACAACTTCTTCACGGGGAAGAACACCATGAAACCAATCTTCATCTTGAAGACTAGTATATGAAGGGTTTAACATTGTCTATAAAAGAAATATAAAATATAATACATAATTAAATGAAATTAAGAAAATATCTATAACATAATCGTAAGTTATATAATTTCATATAAATATATAATTATATAAAAGTTACCTATAGAATAGTGATTACTTCATTTTTAATGAAAAGGATTAAAGCACTTCTAGCAGTTAATGGTTTAAAATAATTAAATAATGGAAAAAACTTAAAGCACATTACAAACAAGCGAATACTAACAGTTTACAATATGAAATAGTTAATAATGTTGTTATAAATTGCAATTTAAGCTTTAAATGCCATAAAACAAATATTTATAACACTATGCAAATCAAAACAAGATACAATATGAGCTGTTGAGGCAATATATCTTAATGAGGCAAACAACCAAGAGTAAACACTATACAGCAGCAAAGCAGACATATTGTAAATGTCTATAAAAATTCTGTCTTCCTATATTCACTCATCTTGGAGAAAATTGCTTTGAAAAAGGACCAAGTTCAAGACAGCACAGGTCTATACCTATTTGGTTTAAGCCATTGAAATTTTGGTTTTTCTTACCTCTACTCAATAAATATTTCCACAAAGCTAAAAAAAATTGGGAGTTAGTTGCATGCACACTATTTGTCAATTTTATATGGAATGACTCCAAAGATAATTTTGTATACAACTTTCAGTTTCAAAAATAATTAAGCTTTAAATTTTACTATCTAAAATTGTGTGTTGTGTGGAATTAAAAAGTAAGGGCTATTTTTAGACAGAGGTTAGATGTAGCTATGTTGCTATTAAAGAATTAAACATATGAGGCTTTTTAAGAGAAATCATGATTTTACATAATTTAAATGTACAAAAGAATAAGAATAAATGTGTATAAATACACAATTTTTAATCATATTTTATCATTTTTCATATTCATTTTGCCTTCTTCCATTCATGGATTTATTCAGTGTTTAAATATTTTTTAAATATGAAGAGATTTTGGATAAATATGACATTGGAAATATTTTTCTTAAAACTTCAAATATTATTATTTTGATGTAAACACACTTAAAATTGAACCTTTTGATGTATTGAAGGGGTAATTACTCTGCTACTTTTAAATCCTGTTTATGCTTGTGACATGAATGTACTGCTTTACCACAGAGCTCTGCTTATTTTATTAAAATCAGTAAAATTTTATATGGAATAATTCCAAAACTAATTTTGTATCAACATTTCCGAAATAAATATAGCATTTAAATGTTATTAATAACTCTTATTATTTTAGTTGAATTAAGAAATAAGAGTTATTTTTAGGCAAAGGTCAGACGCAGCTATGCTGCCATAAAAGAAGTTATTAATTGGGGGTTTTTAGAACAGAATTATGCTTTATTTACTTAGTATGTAGGAATAGATATTTCTTATATAATTTAAATGTACAAAAAAATAGAAACACACAATTAAAAATCTTTAAAACAAACAATTTTGTATCATATTTATAATTTCTCCTTCATTTTGCCATTCTCCATTTATAGATTCATCCCAAGTGTCTACATTTCCATAAAAAGGTGGTGACAAAAGCATTTTGAATAAAATAAGTCACTAGAAAAACTTTAAATATTATTTGGATTTGAAAGTACTGAAAATTTGGATGACATTTTAACATTGAAAGGGTAGTTTGAACATTGGAAGGGTAGTTGCTTTGCCTTGTAACTACCAAATTGCACCCATACTTGTGTGGCATGAATGTACTGCTTTACTTCAGAACTTAATTCATTTTCTCAAAATCAGCAAGATTTCCCACTTAAATATTGCATTTTTTAAAGAAGTTTTATATGTGATAGGTTTATTTAAGGGAATATGATATTAAGCCAGAAAAAGTGCAAATTATTTAGCCTTTTTATTACTGAAAGAGCAGAAAATAATTTTAACACAAATTTTTCAAAGAAAATAAGTATGTAAAATGAAAGTTATATTTAAATATTTCATTATTACTTGATCTGGTCAATATATCTTTCTATATATAATATATATATATATATATATATATTAAAATACTTACATTATCATGCCCTGGACTAGTTAAAGAATAACTCTGGCTAATGCCTTGTGAAGTGAAAGAATCATCAAATGGGTGCTAAAATAGAAACTCTATGAATATATATGTAGCTATAATCTAGCATTTATAACAATATTATTTAATAAAAAATTAATATTTAAAAATTTATATAATTAAAAATTTATATTTATTGAAAATAATATTTCATTTTTAATAAAAAAAATTTCATCAAAATCTAACTTTAAACATTTATTGCATATTTCGTAAAATTTCCATGACATATTCTGTAATTTTAAAATCAGTGACTGTTTGACGATTTTTATCATTTAAAGTAAATTGAAATATTAATTGATTAATAAATTTCATTTGTTATGGCATAAACACATCAAATATAAAGCTTCATCAAATATAGTATAAAACTACAAGTGTTAAAAATACACATTAACACTAAATAATGAAATCAGACAAATCTTTAAAGAAAGTAATCATTATAAAAACTTATAAAATTAAAAATATGCAATATCTCATTAAAAAAGACTCCCATGGCAATTCATTATCAACCGATAGATAGTTGTAAGAAATAATTATTGCAGCTTCAGTTTTGTACAAAATGTGAGGAGAATAAAATTTAGTCAACCTTGAAAATTTATTTCCCTGATGGTTTTCCTGAAGAATTTTTACAATGTTGTTTGAACTATGAAATTATGTAGAACAGCATCTAATTTACAGTGAAACGACTTTTGCCCTATAACAGGATATTGTATAAAAGGAAGAAGCTCAATTGATCATCCACAGATGGTGATGGATGATTAGTTCAGCATATTTTTGCTTTTATCATATATTTTATTGAAATAAATTCAAATTTGTCAACTTCTGTAACAGGAAATGTTAGATGATGTTAAAAAACCATTAAATCTAATTTAAAAATTGAAATTTAAAAAAAAATTCTCTTCTTAAACATCAAAGAGATAAATGAAATGTTGCCTAAAATAATGTACCGACTCTGAAATGTGAACTCAAATTTCACTTCTAAATTTGCAGTAATTAATAGATGATGGAGTCAAAAATAGTGATTTGTTAAATTGTACTAAGTCAGAGATATGGATTTCCTGTGTGATTTCGTATAACAAATACATTAGGCTTTATTTTCTCAACAAAATTTATATATTTCATGCATAAAATAATAATCTTTATTAATATTTTTACTTGCAAATATATTACAAAAATCTGAATTTCAATATTTTTAAACATTTACTTTTACAACATGTTAAAAGTTGCAGATAAAATATCCAATTCAAATTCATTAAATCGAGACTGTGTGCTCTACTGTCTGTATTGTCACTTAAAGAAATAAAGGTTTGAAATAGGATAAAATCTGCTTGAAATAGGGTAAATGATATAATAAAGACAACCAAGTTGATTGGTAAAAAAGTTCTTTAATAGTAACACCATCTATGATGTACATAAAATAACAAATCCAGAGAACTTTCGAATATCACTACGTCCGTCATCAGAGGCAATGTAAATTGTTTAAGATGTGACAAACATGAGCTCCTATACACAGCATGCAACCATGATATATGATGAGATTAATTTTTGTAAAATCCGAAATATTTAAAAAATATTTAAATTACAATATATATAAATAACATTATATCTTTAATACAGGGCAGCCAATAAATGTGTCGTCAAAAGCAAAGAAAAATGGCCTATATATCCAGAAAATTACACAAGGGTTTAACACACAGTGAGTCGAGAATAAGTATAAGGAGTTATAGTTTCTTATAAATAAAATTATTCATTACTGTGCTTGTATTTAAAGCTGTGTTTAACAACAATAAAAAAAAATCTGTTTGTTTTGAGTTTTCAAAATTCTTCTTTCCTTCTTTTTTTTTTTTTATGAACACTACCTAACAGAAAACTGTTGAAGAGATGATTAAGTGAAGAATTTCTGGCTAAAATGATTGGTTTTGGTGACAATAGATTACCTATTTCATTTTTATTGGGACAGTTTTCATGAATGAATTAGCCAGGAAATTATTAAGCAGTGTCTGAAAACTTAAAATGCTTGAAACTTAAAAGGTAATAGGATTTGAATAAAGTTTTTATACTTTATTCAAAGATTAGACAGCAAAAATGAAAATATTCCACTTTTAACACTGCTGTTACATAAATTATAATACCACGAAAGATATAAGATCTATATTATTGATTATTTATGATAAACAGTTATGTTTATCATAAATAATTGTCCCATTGCAGGTTTTCTAGTATCAAAAGCTGATTTTTGTAGCACTTTCAAGTGCTAGAATTATGGATATTTTTAGCACTTCGTAGCACAAAAAATTAATTTTTGTAGCACTTGGGAGCACCAGAATCAAGATTTTTGTAGCACAAAATATATTTTTTCATATCACTTAGAAGTGCAGTAGAATAAAGGGTTTAGAAGCCTGTTTTACAACAAGAAATAAAAAATTATGCACATATACACAAAAGCATTTTTTTTTTGTGGAAAACATACAAAAATGCTTATTTTTTAAAATGCCTGAATACTTAGTAAAAATATTATAAAAAATATACATGCCATGAAATTTATTTCTCGAGTGAACAACAAATAAAATAAAAAAAATTATACAGCAAAGTCACATAGACATCTTCCACCTCACTTGATCTAACTAAATTGCATTTTTTTTTTTTTTTTTTTATAATCACATTTTAAATCATGGTAACACAACAATTATATTATTTCAATTATTTAGTTCACTGATGTTGCAGTGCGGTGCAATATGTGAAGGAACGAAAACAACATATTAGTAGTTTACTGTTTCGGGGAACAAGTACTTATTAGCTAAATTATCAATACACCAGTTCAAGGTACATTTTCATCAAGAGCAGGATGGGTTTCCTGTGTATCTTGTCAGCAGATATTTCACGTGAGTTTACAGTTTAGAACATCCATACAGATTGAGAGAGGTAATATTTTTCTAATTCTGGTGGAACTCAAGTAAACAAAATTGAACAATACATTGCTCCCTGTCTGTGAAAACCCCAGGCCGTCCGACTCGTCCAGAGGACTTAGAGTAACCATTTGGACGACCGGGCGCTCCCTGTCTGTGGGAAAATGACCATTGGAAAACCCACAATGACTTGAAAGATAATAAAAGGTCATGTTTAGTGAAAATTCCTTTTTATGGCAGTTGTTAATATATGCTGTGTAAACAATTAAATATCGATTGTTCAAGAAATGCAAGTGTTTTTGTAAATGGGAAATAAGCTTCTAGTATCATATTGGTCTTTTCAAATATGACTGACTCATTTCAGGCAAAAAATCTACTCTACTTAAATCTGCGAATGATATCACGGAAATTTGGAAATTCAGAGGTGGGAGAGGCTAACAAAATGAACTCTCCCACTTAGAAATGGGAATAAATCTGTACCAAAAACAGTATAAGTGAAAAATTTTAGTATAAGTGAAAAATCCATTCTAGGACAAATGAATGATATCATTGAAATTTTGAAATTCAGAGGTGGGAGGATGGCAAAATGGACCTTACTACTTTGAAATAGGAATAACTATGTATCAGCAGTACAAACAAAAATTATGTGATATAATATGATATAAACTAAATACAAATGCATGGCAACAGCAAAATCTTAAAATTCCAAGGTGGAGCCTGCCATTTCTACAGCCCCCTCCCCAATCCACTTTGGAATATTCAAATTTTGCTAATGTCCATTATTTGCACTTAGTTTGCATGGAAAATTTGGAGGTGGGGGAGGGATTAGCAAAATGAACCCTTGCACTTCGAAATGAGAATAATTATATACCGCAAGTGGTACAAATGAATATTTTCCAGTACATTCTAATACAAATGAACTACAATTGAATAATATCATTGAAATTAGGAAATTTGAAGGTGAGGATTAGTGAAATGTTATCTCATATTTTAATAGAAATAACTATGTACCCATAGTGGTAGAAACGAAAATTTTGAGATCTCCAGCCCCCACTTTGAAATGGGATTAACACTACACTGGAAGTGGTACAAACATGTTGCATGCATGATTCTTCACATCAGTGCATATAACCTTCCTTTGCATATGTTTTCATTACTTTACTTGCATTTCATCAGAGATGAAAAACATTTTCATGGTAAAAGTATCTGCATTCTTTTAGTCCAACATTTATGCCTTGTTCAAAACCCAAAAACTGTACATACTGTTCTTGTGTTATGATGAGATATGCTCGATCAGGAGGAAGATCATACTGGTCAAATTGACTTAATATTTTTGTGGAAACATACTTTTTGATATTATACCCACTGTAGAACATTTTTGAGGGCACATCTTGCAGACTATATTTGTTCTGCATTTGTAATCATTCACATATTCTAATATGACTTATTCATCTTGCAATTTCTTCCCACACTTCCTGGTGTTGAAATTTCAGTAAATAGCAATGTATAAAACTAAATATGGGTGCAGATTACATTATTAAATTCAGAGGTATTTATCATAAGGTTTAAAAAATAAAGATCTTACATTTGTTTTTTTATGGAAAGCATGGAAAGGTTGCTTTAATTTTGAAATAATAATTCGAGCTGATCTTCTTCCAAGTGCATTTAGGCTAGATGTATCTTCATCTTTCTGAAATAAAACTTTAATTTACTTTTATGTACAATGTCAATTACAAACTAAAAAAAAAGAAATTTATACAAGTATCTTACAACTTCAGATGAAGCGACATCAGGCAATTCAAGACTATGGGGAATACCTTTCGCTTCAGCATTATTAATCCACCCAAATATAAGATTATACAACTCTTGATGTCTTTGTTCTTGAGATTTGTTATCGCTCAATTCCTTATGCAAAATTCCAACAGCACGCCTCTTTACTGATAGCCTAAGATAAAAGCAAATTAGGGATTATAATACAGTAAATTAAATATGCATTAAAAATTAAGATACAGACAGTTAGTTCTACTTTTTGTGAAACTTTTGAGTTATAGAAAGTGCACAATAAAAGATGAGATCTTATTGAGAAACTAGGGTTATGGAGGATAGTCTACCCAAAATGTAATTCAAATACAAAAATAGTTTTGGTAGAGTGACACAAAATATAGCAAAGTTTATCTTACATTTGTATTTTACAGCTGCAGTTAATTTTTGAATCCCATGTACTTTAAATCATATTTGAAATCTATTACTCATTGGCCTGGGTTAAAAGATGTATTAGGATTTGAACATGAGGGGAATCACATAATAGTAAACACACATAAGCAAAAGTTAACTTTTACAAACATCAATTACATTCTAGTTGATTTGCATTAACAAAACTCATGTAATAGCAAAAATGACTATACATGTACAATGAGCAATAATGGGAAATTTAGTAAATATGACCATTTTTAATTTTACATTAAAACTCCATCCAATAAATTAAAAGTTTAAAGGCTAGAAAAAATAGATACACTGTACAAATGTTTAAATGCATATAAAATTTTACTCCTGCATCTGGATCAGACCTATGGTCCCAGCCAGATGATTCCATCTTTAAAATACCTATATATTTACTTTTTTTGTGATTTTAATGAAACATTTAAATTTGATAAGAAACAATTATTAGAACCTGGTACTTTTAACCTCAATTTATTAAATGAACCATATATACCAGTGTGTATACTTTAACTACTAGAGAGATTGATAACTGTACCTCATCATTATAATAATGTCTATATAACTGTTGGCATCATGAAGATAGAAAAATATTTCAAGTAGCTATTCAATAATTAATGAATACTTCAAAATCGCAGAAATACAATTTAATCATACTAAACAATACCTTCATAAATTGAAAGTTAAAATAAATAAATTGAATTTATAATTAAAAATATCAAATTATTTCATGAAAACTTGCTAGCTTATGGTCCCTCAGCATTATAACAAAGAGGTCCATCTCATGTTTGATGCTACAGAATCTTATGCTTCAGCCTGCGTAGCAAAAACATTATTATCCCTTCTGAATACATTAAAATGCTTATTGCTATATAAATTTTTGTAAATTTAATACAAATTCTAAGGGCTTAAAATAATTACTGATTCCTAATAAACTAGATCGCAACATAAAATATTGTGCAAATAAAGTTTAGTATGCAGACATACATTTTGGAAATCTTCGGATTTCCATCTTTAGTGCAAACAAACTTGACCCTGAATGCTCAAATAATGGTTGGAACATGCTGGGCAAACAGAAAAATGACTAAACAACAAAACCCAATATGGTAGTACCACTTAAGTATAACTAAAAAGTAAAATGAGAAAGAATAAAAATTACAGAGAATATGAACTTGAAAAGCAAACAAGAAAAAATAAATTAAATGCATAGTATATAAACTCAAACTATGGTGCTGAAAAAGACCAAAACAGAGAAACAAACAATTAGATGTGATCAACATGTCACACCTTGGAAAAATATGGTGTCATTGACAAATCTTGACCAGATTACTGGAATATTTTTGACATGAAAAACTTCAATCCAAATCAAGAACTACGGAGCACTTTTGGATAATGGAGGCAAAAGAAAATCAAACTGATGACTAGGCTTGGGCAAAGTATCGATACATTGTGAAAAACTGGTATGAAGTAGACATAGCCATACCAGTTTCGCAATTTACAAATCGGCGATACATTGTGACCGACGATACATTGCAATTTCCCGATGTTCATAGCCAGTGCTAAGCACTGATCTTGGGAGTGATGATTCCGGATTTTGGATTTTCTTAGCACATGTGCAAATTTCTGATGTCATCATCGCCAGTGTATCACAACATCCTGATATCAGACATTGCTAGCACCGATCTTGGGACCAATAATTCCAGTTTTGGGATTTTCTTAGCACATACATGAATTCCCAGTGAAAACTCCCACTAACAGAGTTTATAATGATTTTGGTGTTTCTGCGTGACTTTTCACTGCAGAATCTTATATTAATTAATAATTATTGAATCTTTTAAGATACTTCACTTTTCGATTTTCATATCGATATTTTCTCGGGATAGTGGATCTGTGGATTATCTCTTCTTGAAGTTTTGTAATTAACGAAGTGTAAATCAACTCCTGATTTTTATCGCATACACTATGTTTTAATTTAAAAATAAATTAATGTTCTGTTTTTACAATTTATTCTAAAACCAGCAAAAACTACAATAATCAAGTTCGCTTTGATCACCCAAAAACTTTCATTAGCAGCTTTCCACTTTAATAGTCTGCATTCCAAGTTCTTTCATGTTTTACTTTTATTTTGTTTACGAAAGGGTATAAATTATTGACAAGAATGTTTTCAATAAATGCAGAAGGGAGATTGCTCTTCCACGCAGTAATGACATTAGTTAACTTTAATGGCTGTTTATAGGAAAAGGGGTGAGGGGATAAGGCAGTGAATGGGATATAGTTTATGAATGAACAGATGAGCAGGAAACATAAGATTATGGTGGCTACGTGGAAAATAGCTTGTCACATCTAGACTTTTTTTCGGTAAGGTAAGCTTTATATTGATTTCTTTTTTTGGTAAGTTTTACATTGATTTCTTTAGTTAATAATAAGTTTTCTTTTTATTTCAGTTTTTATTTCTTGTTTGTTTGGTTAAGAAACAGAGTTCTTACGGTCCTTAAAAATATTAAGAACTTATTTCCATAAAATGTGCAAATTTACGGAAATTGAAATATTTTGTTATGAAATATGGTGATCAGTAGCTGTTGGAACTGCTGAAATACGGATGTCACCCCATTAATTCGTATATTAATCGATTTGAAATGCTCAAATTTTGCAATTCAGTTCCATGCATTACTGTGAGTCCGAAGTATCAGTTTACATCTATTTTCATCTTCTAAATATCCCATATCAGAGATATATATATTTTTAATTTTTATAGTGCAACTAAATATAAGCAAATATTTTATTAAACAAAATTATTTCTTGCATAAATTTTAGGTTTGTGCAATTCAGCTTTTTATTCACCAGCATTGCCACACCGGTCAGTTTTTAGTCACATGCATTGTTTGTGTGATTAAAATCACGATATATGGCTGAATTTCTGATAATCATCAATTTTGGGTCTTTTGAGATTAAAATAAAAATATAAATAAAACATATATTTTTTGCCGTACTTGTTTAGAATACAGTCTGTTCTACATATTTTTCAAGAAAAAAATATTTTTCAATAATATTAAATATAGTTTTGACATTATAAAACAGCAAATTTGTCATTTGTGAAACTGTTCCTCGGTGATGAGTTGAGTTATCATCTCTTAAGTACATAAGTAAACAAGAAAGATCAATCATGCATAAAGCATTGATTATGAAACACTTTCCAACTTCAATGCAATTTTATATAAACATCTCTAAAATGCGATACATTCCTCAGTAATATTTTTAAAATTATCACAATACTACATTAATTTATTATATTTAAAAACTTAAAATTTCATAAAAAAAAATAAACGTCATTAAAATGACGGCATTGAAATATAGCTTGCCTGGTTTAAACATCTCTAAAATGTGATACATTCCTCGGTAATATTTTTTAAATTATTATAATACTACAATAATTTATTATATTTGAAAACTTCATCGGAAACAAATGAACTTTATTCAAATAATGTCATCGAAATTTAAATCACCTGGCTCTCTCTATAAAAGCAGCATTTCATTCATAAACGTTTTACCATTCCTTTCATTCATCCCAATACTATAATAATTTATTTTATTTAACAACTTAAAACCATGGAGGTACAAGTAATTTAACTCTATGCTTAAAACTTCATTGAAAAAATCATCTGGTTCTCTGTGTAAAATCAATGAATGTTCATTCATATCAGCTATATTGCAGACTCCATGAGCTAAATAATTTTGTGCTAAAAAATGCAGCAATTCTTATACAACTCATTCAATATCTTTTGGTATTTACATTCTCCATAAGTGAAAATTAGGCTTCGTTGTAGAAATAATCAAAGTTTGATGATCTTTTAAACTCAAATATATTGTAATTGTGTTGTTTCAGTATGTAGATGCACAGAATTTAAGCAAAAATAAAGCGGTTTTAGAACAGATACAACACTAAATATGAATTAATGAACTTAAAAAATTATGATTTTGACACAAAATGGATGCCATATTTTATTTTGATGTGGGTCACGTGATCTCTTCATATAATTGTCACGTGATCGCTTCATATAAAGGGTGTAATTATTATTTTAATTTTTATTTAAAAAACTACTGAATATATTTTGCTAAAATTTTTCTTATATATTTTATGGGATAATTTGAATATTTCCTAAAACTGTCAAAGCAATTTGTGAATTTGAAATTCACTTAAAAAATGTTTGAAAAATTAGGTCCCATAGGGTTCAATGTATTTCATTTTTTCAACCTGGGTTCAATCCAAAACTAATTGGGTGATATTATTCATTTATATTCCCATATGTCCCATAGACCGTCTGAACAACATACTAAAATTTCATTTTGATAAAGTCATTTTTATGGCAGTTATCGTGCTAACGGACAGACAAACAGACAGAATGAACAAAGTCATAAACACTTTTCAATCATGTTGTTTAGTGTTAAAAATGTAAATAATGAAAATAAATGATTGAAGTTTAAGAAATTATGATTTTAACTTGTAAAAAATATCATTTTCTTAAAAATTTTAATGATAATTTTTTACGAAATTGCTTATACATGCTTGTCCTCGAGAATCTGCAATAGAGTGGCGATGTTAAAAAAATCATCTTTTTTTTCCACTAAATGATGGCAGCAGCAGCATTAAATTCTAGAATAATATAATTTAGAATTTTGTTTTATATTCCCACCAAGTTTTACCACTTTACGATAATTAAGGGAAGTGAAAACACAATTTTAATATTCATTTTTGATGCGCATATTTATTATCTGTCAACTGTGCCATGCATTTAATTATTGTTAATATGGATGAAAATGTGAAAGTAATATGTCTTCTGTTAGCATATAAAAGTGTGTTTTGCATAATGCAAATTTTAATTTTCAAATGTTAGTTTTGATTTCTGTGTGGAATAAAAATATACACAAATACAACTGTGTCACGGTCATTTGTGTCATGTGAATGGAATGATTTATGTTATGTGAAATTATACATGGCCAATTCGGCTTTGAAATGATGATAGGATTTTTTTTCTTTTAAGGATTTTTCTGTAGTTTTTGCTAACAGGAACATCATGAATCGAAACTTCTGTGAAATTTTAGAAATTTTTTTAATACAGAATGAATTATTTTAATTAAAATATCCTCTTAATAAAACATTAACAATGTGAATCAGAATTTCTGCAAAATTTAAGAAAATTTGTTAATATAGAATGAAATATTTTAATTAAAACATACTTTTAATACAGAATTTACATTGTGAATTTTTAATAAAACATTCACATCACACAGTGTGCATTTCGCTTTTCATGAAGCAGGGTTATCATTATTGTATATAAATTATGCGGATTGCATGCGCCCGCGTAGCAGTTGAATTCACGGTTAACAACTACTGCATGAATTGTTGCCGGTATACACGAGTAGTATAGGTATGCAGTCAACAGTTACTGCAAGAAAGCTATTGCAAGTTATGATCTTTTTCAAAAAACAACAGTGCTGGTCCCCAAAAGCAGTAAGTAAATAATATCAGAAAAAAGATTTTCTCATACTTCATTACAGCCAGCAAAATCTGAAGTTACTGCAACATGCTCATCTAGACACAACTTATTATTTCCTTTCTATCTTCTTATATTTTGACTTTGAATGACTCAACATAAACAAACAGGAGCTTCTGCAAATGGTACAAAAGAACCCTAGTCTCGAAAGCTGTATTTTTAAATATTCGTTTTAGGGTAAAAATGTTTATAGAGTTCTAATTTTTAAAACAGTTTACCCCAAATGCATATCACTCATGGAATAATTTAACAAAATTTGAGTTTTAATCATGTGAAAAGGAGAATGTATTGGCATAACAATCTTCTCCTTCCTGCTATTTCTATTTTGTTTCTTTTGATGGAAGAAAGTATGGTAAAGAATGTTTTCTTTGACTCTAGATCAGGTCTTAATCTTATTATTTTTTTTATTTATTGTTGGGAGATAACAGGTAGTGGAAAATGTTGCTCCCTAGGGCTAAGCAGGGTGCTTTTCTCATTATAAAAGGGCAAGGGGGTGCTGCTCTGATAACAAAAAGACAGCCAGGGCGCTGTGTTCTTCTAAAATAGCCTAGGGCAATGTTGCCCATACAGATTAAGTGCCCCTACAAACATTTATCATCATGAGCCCTTCCTTCATATTTGATTTTCACTTTTATGTGATTTTTTCATGTCTTCTCCGACAAAAAAATATATTGGAGGTCTGCCCCCCCACTTGAGTGGTGCCTGTACCCCCCTCCCTTCTATGGGCAGTTCTACCTGAGTGAAACTCTGCAGGGGTGATAGTGGCAATGTTTCATTTTTGTATGTTCTTGTGTTTAGGCTGTAATGTTATGTGTTAAAGAATTTTTACCATTTATTGTAAAACATTATAGTTAATTTGTGGTATAATAAAATAAAAGATGTTTCTCATAATTCAATACATGTTGCATTAATAATACTGTTTAATTAGCCCTTTCATATGAACAATCATTTCAGTGATGCTGTGCCATTCAGGTGACATGAATATTTTCCCTCATAAAAAATATATTAAATTATTAGAATTCTAAGAAACTGAAAAGATCAACCTTGAATGATGCTATCTAGTTACAAAAATGAGGCCAGTACGTTTACAGTAAAGTAATTGTAAAGTTCTCTAAAAATTTACTCCTAAAGAGGAATTCCATTAAAAAAATATATTTTCGCAAAATAATTACATAATATTTACACATTATGCATTAGAAATCATATGGTTGCATCGTTTACTTGAGCCGGTGTGCAAAAAAGTCTAGCATTTTGATATTTTGCACATTTTAGACACAAATAACATGTGCCACTGAAATGATGTTTTATCAATTTTACATTCAAACTATGCATTAAAATTCCACTAAATCATGATAAACAGCTCGGTCATCTATTAGAAATCTTAAAAAACATTACCAAGAACTTATTCCAAGCAAAAGTTTCTAGAAACTATGAAGTTGAAAAAAAAATTTTTGGAACCTGAAAATTGACAATTGTCAGAAATTCAGCCATATCACGATGCTAGACTGCCGATATATTACAATATTGAAATTGTCACATCACTCAAGCCTACTGATGACTAGCCATTCAGCTGTGATTAGCGATTGTAGAATTCACATCTGGATTAAATACTTATGATGATGTGTATTTAAACTGAATTTTGAATATTAATTACTATTCATTTTAATCAAATATATAGGTATCAGTTTGATTTGCATAAAAATTGTGCAAAATTAATTATTATTATTTTTACACTATTTATACACAAACTTCAGAAAAATACAGATCATTTTCTTTTAATAAAACACAATAAATTCAAACAGGTTGTTTGGAATTGTGTACAATCATGTTAATTTGTGTATTTAGTAGTTTCCTTTTGTTAAAGTATACATAAAATGAATTTAAATAATTAGCCATCAACATTACATTAAATGGTCAATTACTAAAATGCAAACATTGAAAAATAAAAATATTAACTGAAGAAATATATAACATATTTAAAATACTTGTTTTTTATGCACTAGAAAAATAAAATTTTGTCACCAAATCATTTAAAAAAATTGTAACCAATACATATTGGCAGATTTTGTCAACAGTTTTTTTGCAAGCATAAAATATATATCTGATATTAGATTTATCATGTGGAAAACAGAAACTGAATAGAATTTTCAGTAATTTACATGATTAGCTATAAATTATTAAAGATTAAAATTCTGACAACATTGATTTCCATATCAAAATAGTCTATGAAGGAAAATGACAGTTTAAGCTCAGAATGGGTCAAAATTTCCTGTAAATAATATAACAATGCAACAAAAATACATGGAAGTTTCACAGTTATTGACACTTCTAGTCTATTATGTTCAAAATGATTGACCATTATACATCTTGTACGTCACAGAATAAAAATATGAATGGTTCACAGAATGTAATGTCAAGAATTAAAAACAAAATATTAAAAATTTTCCTGAATATTGTATAATATTATATTAAGTACTAATGTAACAGATATGCAAAAGACCAATTAATTCCTCCAGTAATATTTTTAGTTTCCAATTTAATGGGTTAAATACACATTTCAGTTTATTTTCTTTTATTTAAGTGCTTCAAATATACAGAGGCCGTTCGCACATTTTTTAGACGATTTTGGTAAGCGGTAATAAAAAATCGTTTGCTACAAAAGAAATAATTCCAATTGTACTATGTTTTTAAAAGTCAAAATTATTGTCTGCGGCTTGAAAGTTTTGTTTTTATTCAAAAATGGCATTTTTAACAAAACAGTGGTTCGAAGGCTACATTTATGCTCTTTCCGAAGAGAAATATGCATACTCTGTTATCCAAAAACGATGTGAGAGTCATGGTTTTGTGATATCTAAAGCGTCGATAAGTAATATCGTCAACAGGAAAGGAAAAAAACGTCAAATTGGAGCCTCAAGTGGGACAAAAATTCCAAACAAGTATCCAAGGAAAAAACGGACATCTTCGACTATTGCAAAGGTACGTTGTTTAATGTTAATAGAAAATCCCCCTAGTCAAAGGACAGTTGCAAAATCATTAAAATGTTCGGTGTCCACTGTAAACAAAATGATAAACGTTGATTTAAATCTTAAGAAAGAGAAAAAACGCAATGTGCATCGTCTTCTTCCAAATCATATCGCTGAACGCAGGACACGCTGCAGAATTCTATATAAGAAACACTTATCCAAAGAAAAATGGAAAACAATTGTCACAATAGATGAATCATGGGTGTATTTAAATGATTGCAACAAAAAAAGAGCCATTTATTATCATAAAAGGGGAGAAAAAAATTTAAGTACATGGTTCAAAGAATCGAAAGAAAGTTTTTCTAAGGGATTCATGATTGTTGCTGGTTTTTCTTATAATGGCAAGTTAAAAATAAAGAGAGTGGGAAAAAATGTCAAGATTAACTCCAAATACTATCAGGAACATATTTTATCGCCAATTTTTCTGAATGAAATACCATCGCTTTACCCACAGTGCCATCAATCTGTGAGACTCCATCAGGACAAGCTAGCAGTCACACATCAAAATCCACTGTAAATTTCCTAAAAGAAATGGAACAAAAAACTGGTATCAAGGCCATACCCTTCACTGATATCCCTACTAAATCTCCCGATGCATCACCTATGGATTTTTGTGCTTTCGGACTTTTAAAATCTGCATTATCCAAACATCGTCCCAAAACTCTTACAGGACTCTGGAAAGCTGTTCAGGAGGAATGGGATAGAATACCTCTTCTGACACTTCAAAAGGCATTATTATCCTGGAAATTGCGGTGTCGAAAGATAGTTCAGAATAAAGGATGTCAAATAGAACATTTAAAACACAAGAATTTTATGTAATTTAGTTTTGTGAATACAATATACATCGTCTAAAAAATGTGTGAACAGCCTCTGTATACTTAAATCCAAAACTTCTTAAAAATAATATAATATATAAATTTAATAATACGTAAATTTTCTTGAAAAAGAAAAACAAAGTGAAAAGCCTAGAATTACATATTTTGACATAAATAATAAAACACATATATGAATAAGAAACAGGCTATTCAAAATTCACAGATAAAAGTTTCTTAAAATGTTAATTTATTATTTTAAAAGATTAAACATACATATTCTCAGTTTCTGCAGTCTTCCGCAATGATTTTAACTCATTTTCACACTGTCCAATCTCCATTTCTTTTTCCTTGATTAGTGATTGACATTGAGCAAGTTTTTCTCCTAATCCTTTTAATCTATAGGACAAAAAATACACACATATACACACACATATATATATACATATAAATATATTTCTAAACATAATAAAAAATATACTTTGAAAAACAATAATCTAGTAGCATTGGAAACTATTAGCTACATCTGGTATTACACATTTCTAAAGAAAAAAAAAGCATATCTGCTGCTATTCTCTCTGGTAATAGAGTTATGTACATACCTTGGCAACAAGAACAGCAGTCATAAGATGTTTTCAATTCCCCTTGGCACACACATATATAAAGCCACATATGACTGATATTTATGAACATAGTAGAAAGATAGAATACTCACAAGGTATATTTAGTAATGTTATAATGTTTAAAATCATAAATAGTCATACTATTTCAACTAAGTATAGAATGAAAATATATACATTATAAATGAAAATGCTGTCCTACAAATATAAAGGTAACATGCTTAATGAATCATATAACAAAAAACATAGAGAAAAGGTACCAGTAATTGACTGTGAATGAGTAGTTAACCATGTGTAAGGGAAATATTCAAAATAATGTTCTCAGCAGTAGTTTTTCAGAGAGTGGTATTTAATAGATACCCTATAAATTTTCCATTTGGTTTAAATTAGGTTACCTTGATAGCTTGTTAATGATTATAACTCCATCCATTCACAAGTGCTGTTTGCTGTATGTATAGGAACAAATAAATAAAAGAGCCAATATTTACCAGTTGCTAAAAAAGTCATCAATTACTAGCAATATCCTTAGCGACTAACAACAAATAAATAGCTAATAACAAGTCTAAAAGCTCCTGATAATATTTTGTGCTGATCTAATCATTATTTATTGCCAATGATGACTATATCAACTTAAGTTGATCTAAAACAGTAATGACCAAATTTCCCTGCTAGCATTTTGAATAGATACTTAGATATTTACAGAAACCATGAAGCTAGTACAGGAATCCATCAGGATAGTCTAAATTAAAGTTTCTTTCATCACTCTATACAATTTTCTGTCATCAGTCCATTCATGATATCTTGCTTTTAGTTCACTGCAAACATTCATAATTTTGATGTAGGATCAGTGAAGGAAATGCTTATTTTTAAGAATTGAAAAATAAACACTTAGCTACAATGTAGATTTTGACAAAGAAATATCTTTTGCTAGTAATTAGTCATTCCTTCAACAAAACAATTACAGTGCATTTACTAAAAGTATTTATTTAGGCTTTTATCAAGTGGCATTTAAATTATCGATTTCCATCAAGGTCATCAGATTAAATCAGACATAATATTTATGAGTAATCTTGGCTTCAGCAATTTATGCAATAAGTAAGCAATATGACACAGATAATGCCTTAATGTCTATTACAGAGAAATGGGATGAAATCATTATTATTTACATAGAAATCTAATTAAAAATATAACAAACGGAATTTATGATGTTCAAATTAAAATTTGTTAATTTGACGTGAAGCAATTCTACACTTCTAAATTAAAACATGTGTGATTATGTATATATCTATGTCCAGTGCTTTTCTCACTTAATTTAAACTTCTCATAAGCATAGTTTGAGTCTACTAAAGATTTTTCTATAGAAGGCAGCTAGTATGCTTATTTTATTTTATAATCAATTTATAATTATGGGACATACGTCTTTCTTTATAATGCATACATATTTTCTATATAGATATTTCTATACTTATTGTATATACTCATGTATAAGTTGACTTTGCACATAACCCCTACTTTTAGTGAAAAAAATTGGCAAAAATCAAAAATTCGAGTATAAGTGAATTCTAAAAAGAGAAAACATATTTTTTTTCAATAAATGTATTCAAAAACATTTGAAAATGAAAAAAAATTATATACATAATAATAAAATTTAGTTTGCATAATAAAAACTTCACCGAAACCCTTTAAAGTCAGATTATGAGCAAGGTATATACATATAGTCCAAGTCAAACTTGCTAAACAGTTAAAAAATATCTTTCTCCATCATTGGTACATCATGCAAATATCAGCAATCCCATCTATGCCCATGTCATAAGAATCATTATCGTCATCACTTATAAATCCCCCATCATCATCCGTGCCATAAAGTTCAGTACTAATACAACATTTCTTGAATGATTTTGCAACCATTTCCTGCAAGTATCACATCTTTATCAAAAGCACCCTTGACCCATCATACAATCAAAACAATATCTGGCTTATTAAGGTTTCTGCTGATTTTTCCCTTAACCCCAAATTGACATGATGTAACAAAGTTGTTAATATTCACTGCAAAAAAACCACTTTCAACTTAAAATCCTGCATTACACTTTTACATAATCTATGTTAGGGAGTGTGTGGTTCTGAAAAAGAGTCATTTTTTGTCAAAGAAGATTAGCCATAATGTCAGAAACTGAGAGAAAAATACATATAATAAAAAAGAATAAGATGTAACAGTGGCTGTAGCATGGCCACATATTGTACAGTCATGATGCAATAAGCTGGTAGTCGAGAGGTCAGTAACTGCATTACATGCAAAGTCAGGAGAGTTTTGAAGTGCAGAGAAATTCGAAGGGTCACGATTGTGTAATTACTACTGCATCATTTTAGGAGGGATTACATCATGGGAAGAACTTTGACTTCCGATTTTTTTTTTTTTGCATGTAAGTCAACCCCTCCCCAACTTTGAAGCTCTTTTTTTCTCATAAATAAATTCGCATAAATTTCTCAACTTATATGCAAGCGTATACAGTAGTTTAAAGTGTTTGTATTGGTAATTTAAATGTATTAACATAATAATACTAATATACCTTGTGTGCATTTAATGTTCTTATTTTATTTTTTGAAAACAGGGTATAAGGTTTATACCTTCTTTGGGATAATAAATGTGCAACCCAATGTGTGGTTGTTGATCCAATGTATTGTCAAATCAGTTGCATGCTGCATTGCAAATTAATTTGTGGTTTTTACATTAAGTTTTCCTTACAATATATGTAATTGGAAGAAAATCAGGATAAAGAACAAAATTACAATTCAAAATAAACTCAGGAACACCATAATTAATATTAGAAGCAACCAAATGTCAAATGAGATGGATAGTAATAAGGCTGAATTAAGCACTAAGGCAGCCAATCCAGCCTAAGGATGAATAGGCTGAATTGACACAAATCAAATACTAGTTTATGAACATGACATTAGTATATGTCTATGAACATGGTATACTAATGAACAGGGTAACAGAAAAATAAAGAAAATAACAAAGAGTAACATAGTTATAAATGTTGAGCTTACTATTGCATATGTTTACATCTTAGTCAGTCAGATAATAGAGTGAGTCAAGTGTTAGGTATCAGAACAGGAAGGGAAGTAATTTAAAATATATATCAGGGGTGATATTATAACAAGATATGACCTATCTTTAAAATGTGAAATTATAATACACTAGGAATCAATAACATACAAAAAAATCTGATAAGACTTTTGAAGACACAGTAGACAATTAAATAAAAATGTATGTCAAATACATCTTATATTAAGGGGACGCTTCAGTAAAAAAAAATCTCTCTTCTGTCGTTCCATTGAAAATAGCACCTAGTTGCTCAAGAGACAGGCAGTTCCTTTTTTCAAATGATTGACATTTGATGTACTAATGAGAGTAAGTAAAGTGACAAAAGGCCCTTGGACCCTTAGTTTATGACTTGCTCACCTGTCCGAGGGGATAAAAGGGGGAATCTTAGAAGGGTGTGCGGTTTGGAGAACAAGGTAAATGAATGAAAGAATTAGAAAACTGGAGGCTTTTTCCACTCACTGAAAGTTTCCTATTCATTTAATTTTCTGTCAAGGTGATAAGCAAAGAGCTGTACTGATGATAACAAAGAGCTTTCTTAATTGATGGAAATAATTCTTGTATTAATATATATATATATATATATATATATATATATGTAATATTTGTCTGGAATAGTCCAAGGAAGAGACCTTTCTCGATATCACAAATCTAGTTTATTAGATGACATTAAAATCAGAAGTAGTTGCATAGATAGGCCGAGCTCCTGATCATCGACCATCTATCACAAAATCTCAGTGCAGTTTGCATAGTTCTCTACAAGTAAAAATTACATTTACATCGGAGGGGGAATAATGATACAAGGCATGTGGCTGCTGTCTCCACGTTTCAGGCTTTAAAAATGTGATTGGGAATGCTATTTCATATGAGAACGTTTATACAGAGGTTAAGATTAGTGACCATATATGGTATGATCGAGGAAAAGAGGAAGTGTCTGCAGACTTTGTTAATGTTAGTGGCGTGGGATAGAATTTAATGTAGTTGCAAAATGTGCTGGACATGAAATAGGAATTTGAAATAATAATTGTGAAAGAAAAGGGTACGTTATTGGGAAAGGCTTAAAATTTCTGTATCATATCCCCCCTCCACAAACAAAAGGCTTGGGCACAGACACACTTCATGCCTAAGGCTTTTCAAAGTATAATATTTCAATATAAAATTAAAAGAAAAATCAAAAATAAAATTTATAATATTAAAAGCAATAAAAATATAAATATTTACAAACCTGTTTCCAATTTTACAACAAAATTATGAAGATTTTCCATAAGTATAATTATTTTAATAGACAAATGACACATTATGATAATAGTTCAATGAATTATTATATTATTCTGTGTAGATGCGATGAGTTAGTTTATGTTTCATAAATAAAAAAATGTAGAGTTTCTTGTTAAGGGGAACTCGTACACACCATTCACTCTTCTCACAGTCTTATGAAGTTTGTGTTTATGTGCCTGATAGGATCCCATAAATTTATAAAATGCCTACTAATATCACAATTTTCAAGAAATTCAACGATTAAATTATATTAATTCTAAGGTTATATGTGATTACAGATGATTTTAAAATACTTAAATGAATTTACATATGTACTTCATATAATATCCTACAATATGGTTAAATATAAATTCAAAATCTCATCAAAGATACGTATTTACTTAATAATTCCATTAGTTAAACTGATTTATAATACATTTCTACAATGTTAAGTGTATTGATCCCAGGATTAGTGCCTCCTGAGTGACAATAACTCCAAATGGTTTCGTTATTGTCATTCATTTTATAAATCCACAAGACCAATAGACTTCTCACTTCAATTATAATAATAAATTACACTTCAAATATAACACTTAATATAAAATAATATTTAAACATTTCAATGAATATAAAATAAGTATTTGTTTACACTCTCATTCTTTATTTACATAGCTATCCTTTCAATTACATATTATCAATTATTTGCACTGTAATATTTATCTATATGAAAATTTTCATTATTTATATTTTAAATCTCACTTAAATCTTCAACTCATTTTTCTCCAAAAAAAAAAAAAGACTCTATTTTTATATGTTTATTCATTAATTCTCTAACAACTCTACATTATCAATTGTCTTACTTCCTTACTTACTCTTAATTTATTCTTTCACAACTCATCTATATTTTCTTCAACTTATTTCTTATCCAAGTTTATATTCCTACATTGATCCCATAACACTGGCAGTCAAAAAGGGCTTATCCTCACTTGTGATTGGTATATCCTTATCCCAGTACCAATGACAAGGGGAAAGTAAAAGTTTTTATAAAAGAAAAAGTTTACTTTCAACACGGAGTCAGTTACCTTTTGCTTATATTAATAGAGCTCAGCCAGGGTCATTGATCCTCTTATATGTTCCTTCATCATTTCTAATATATTTCATGACACAATATTTATTTCATGTTAAATAATATTTTTCTTAAAATTTTATAACATCAAAATCATTATCATAAAACATATTTTTATTTAAACATTACCAATAGTCCACTTATTTTCAAATTTTATTTATATTGTGTAAAGTGGAAGAGGCAAAATAAAAACAGAAAAATATCTAATTGCTCGACAACCTTCTAGCTTGTCAAGAACCATGGGTTCCACGACTCTTGACTCTTTAGTAAAGTTACTAAAGTATTATAAAAAGGGGAAAGGGGCTTTGGCGTACAGACTCTCTGTAATATTTGGCGACTGTTTGTAATATTTGGCTGGAATAGTCCAAGGAAGAGACCTTTCTCGATATCACAAATCTATAAGGCGAATGAATCAAATAAAAGTGAGTCAACCCACCCCTACTTTTAAATAAAGTACTCCATGTGTCATATAGTCACATTGGCTCACTTTCATTTGACTCGCCCTAATACTTTATTAGATGATATTAAAATCAGAAGTAGTTACATAGATAGGCCAAGCTCCTGATCATCGACCATCTTTCACAAAATCTCAGTGCAGTCTGCGTAGCTCTCTACAAGTACAAATTACATTTGCATCAGAGGAGGAGGGATGATACAAGGCATGTGGCTACTGTCTTCACGTTTCAGGCTTTAAAAATGTGATTGGGAATGCAGTTTCATATGGGAACGTTTAAGCAGAGGTTAAGATTAGTGACCATATATGGTATGATCCAGGGAAAGAGGAAGTGTCTGCAGACTTTGTTAATGTTAGTGGCGTGGGATAGAATTTAATGTAGTTGCAAAATGTGCTGGACATGAAATAGGAATTTGGAATAATAATTGTGAAAGAAAAGGGTGTGTTATTGGAAAAGGCTTAAAACTTCTGTATCTCATATATATATATATGTATACAGGGTGTCCCAAACACATTGACATTGGCTTTTATTCCTTAAATATTGATCTTAAACAAATATAATAAATTACAAAGTTGAGTAAAAAAAGGTACAGAATTTTATGAAATGGATAAAAATTTTCAGGGGATTAAATTTGAAGAAATACAAAATTTAAATTTTTATACGGCCCCCCATACAAAAACATTACCAATCATTAAAATGTGCCCCATACACTAATAAGGTGATGTATAAAATTTCAGCATTTCATCCTAAAAAGTCCCAGAGATATGTTTAAACAAAGTTAGAGAGGGATTAATCACAAATTAAAATATAAATTTTTACAGCAAGAGTGCAAATGACGCAACGCAGAAATGCATCATAGGCAAATAATATATACCTCTTATTTTTAATGGATCTTTGGCATGGATGGAAAACATTTTGAACAAGCTTTGTAATCTTTGGGTAAAGTTATTATTTCTACACAGTGTAGATACTTCTGTACCAATAAATAGCAAAATTATTATTTATTTATGTAATCATTGTTTTCTTTCATAATTTGTGTATGACCCCTGAAACGCGATCTGCCAACATGATTTTTCCCCTCTGAGAACCCATATCGATGCATCGAAAAGTGGTTTAAATCAGCATTTTTGTCTTTTTATCTCTGGGACTTTTTATGATAAGATGCTGAAATTTTGTCCATAACCATATTAGTGTATGGGGCACATTTTACTCACTGGAAATGTTTTTGTACGCGGGACATATAAAAATTTTAATTTTGTATTCCTTAAAATTTAATCCCCTGAAAATTTTTATCAATTTCATAAAACTCTGTACCTTTTTTTATGCAACTTTGTAATTTATTATATATGTCTAAGATTAATATTTAAGGAATAAAAGCCGAGGTCAATGTTTTTGGGACACCCTGTATATGTGTGTAAATTCTATGTATGTTTTGGAGACTAATCCAAGTACAACAGTAAATTATGTGTATTAAAAAACTGGAATTAAAAATAAAATTATTAATATTTTCTATGCCTATGAGTCCAGAGCAATGTTATAAAACTGATATTTACTTAGTCATTTTGACTACATCATTCCTTCTTTTTTTTAAATAGTATACATTAGAGTGCATTTTATGCCATTTGGAGTTTGAAATGGATGATACAGCACTAAACATATGTGATACATGTATATATTCTACGTATCGCATTTTTTAGCCTTGAAGGATGTATTCGAAAATTATAGTATTTGCATGAAAATTCCTTGTCTTGAAAATAGTTTGTTTCGACCAGAGATTTTCAACCGTTGTTCTCCGGAACCCTAGATTTCCACATAGTAATGAATAGTAATGGTAGTCACAGGTTCACGAGCACTGCAACTGTATTCAAATAGCTAAACTCTGGCAGTGGCACTGCTGCACCTTTGCAGTGTTTTTACAGAAAAATGGTTTCATTTGTAGAGATAGTAATTCAATAAAGAGCTATATAATAATTGTCCTGCATGTGTTTTGTTTTTCCAAACCCTTCAGAAGGTGGTCTAGAAGACTAAATCTTTGCACACTCATAAATTCAATCACGGGACAGAACCTAATGTAGCTGGAATTTAAATGGAAAAAACTAATTGGTTCACCAAATATTTATACACTAGCCAGATACCCAATAAAATTCAACAGTCTCACTAAGCAACCTCCAAATAACATGAATTTTTCAATAATTCAATTTTTCAGTGGTCTTTTTCAAACTGTTCACCCGTGCACCAAATTTCAAATATCTGTGTCACTTCCGACTGGGCATTTCTATGCCAATTAAACATTTAAGTGCGCAGCATGGGCATATTTAAGACGGGGTAGAGGGTTCAACCCCTTTGAAATTAAAAAGATTAAAAATGCTTCCTAAACACACAAGTGATAAAAAGTATCTACTGAATCCCTATATAGTTAGTTTGTCATTCTGAAGTCCTTGAACTAGCAAAACAACCAGTTTTCACCTTCAATAAATAAATAATTGAGAATAAGTAAGGAGTTTTTAGAAACTAAGAATTTTTAAAAAAGTGCTCCGGCTACTGTGTCACTGCAATAAGGGGGGAAATTATCCAAATTTGAAGAAATCTCAGTTCCTGGTGCCGGCAAAAGAAAGGGAAAAGGCAAAGATCAAAAGCCAGTTATTTAGAGACTAGAAGTCTGCACAGGTCTAATTTTAAAATTTTACCTGGCCCAAAAATGTTAAGATTTAATTTGGCCAAAGCTCGAGAATTTTTCAAAATAATTCGCCCAAGCCTAACTTGTCCTGCAAACACTCAAAGTCAACCCCAATGCAACCAGACTGAATATTTTCCAATACATTGAAACCTGTTGCCTTGTGTGATGATCAAAATTTGCCATTTAAGGCATTAAACACAAGTTCGTCACATATAGTAATAAATCAAAAGAACTCAAATTTTAAAAATCTGTACAAATCAAAAATGAGCATTACTATAAAGTGAGTTTTATGTATCATTTTGGTTGAAGATGAGAAGGGATGAAAATAGTAAATGGCTCTTTACTGAGATTATGTTTTAAAAAAATGCTTTCTTCACCCATTTAAGTTATCAGTGATCAATGCAATGTCTCTCTTGTTAGAGTTCATCAGCATCAAATATTTGTTGCAGTGTGTCATATGCCACAATTATTAGTGTTGTTAAAAACATGTCAATATGATTAAACTTTCTACATACGTATACACAGATATTGTTGTTGTTGTTGTTGTGTCCCTAACATTACATTTAAGGAAGAATGAGTGCACTGCTTCTGTTTAGTCTAATGACCCGGGGCACCCGAAGGTAGAAGTCCGACTTCTGCCCCAAATAAGACATTACAACATCCATGCCCGCAGGCGGGACTCGAACCCGCAATCTGGCAGCCGAGCCATCACGAGGAAACGCCTGCCTCTTTGACCGCTCAGGCACCACATCGGCTACACAGATATTATTTTCTTTAATTACAACACAGTTATGAAGATATTTAAAATTTAATATAGTATGGCATAAGTACAGCAAACCAACACGAGTCGAATTATCTGTACTGAAACAATAAAATTTAATGCAGCACACTTTCTTTTTTCTTCCCTGGATCCAAGTCAAAAGAAAATACATTCGCTAAAGACAATAAATATACCCTTTGTTCATTTCCCCAATTCCAAAGAAGTCAAGCGGTCAATTGCCTACCCCAAATCATTACACCAAGAATCCCCCCCCCCCCTTGTCTTCCCCCTGGAAGCTAAAAGGTGTGGCTAACATTGGAAATCGGAAGTTTCAGCAGTTGAAACACAATATACAATTCCCCGGCCATCCATCCTGTTGCTCTATGTCCTCGGATGAGTTGGGTGGCCTGGGCTTTCGACAATATACAATTCTAATATACTAATCTAAAATTATTTCAAAACTCTAAAAAAAAGTCTTTAATAAAAAAAGAAGTAACAATTATTACTTGTTTTTTAAATTTTGAAACATTTGATAGTTAATTTTTTATGAAGCAATTAAGAAGGTGATGGTTCTATCTAAGAAATTTTAACAAATTAACTCCATTTCAAGATATATTTGAAATAAAATTAAAAAATTGATAAAGAAGGGCCATGCATTAAGGTGTCTACAATCATATGCAGAAAAAAAAAACAGAATTTTCAATTATTCATTAGCTAAAGTGCAATTTGCAAAGAACTTCCCCCATAGGTTAACAATGGCATGAAAGCTAACTGAAGTTTGTCTTAATGGGCTGCAAAACAATGATACATGACCAATAAATGTTGCATATTTTTATACAAAATTGCTATTCCTATAAATATCTATGGATATTTCTCTTAAAATTTATTTATTTATTGCCTTTTATGAGCTTACATATACATAACAAAAAAATATGAAGGAGCCTTCATTTGCTGAAAAGTGGTGTGTAAACTTCATTTTTGATGGAACAAACAAGCATTTTACATTCCAGATCCAGAAGTAAAAAATTTTTAGTGAGCTCTATACCCACTCCAAGAATCTATGCTGAATATCAGTCATTATCTAAGCTCTATTTATAGCCAATTCTGAGAAGTAAATGTTGCAATGAAAATATAATTTTTCAAAATGTGAAATGACATCTCTCAAACCACAAACGGAAATCCTGAGTGAGCCCCTCCTACCAGAATTTGAATCTATACCAGTCATTATCTGAGATCTATCCATAGCCAATTTTGGAAAAAAAATATTGTTTCAAGGTAAATTTGTTGAACTGGAAATAGAAAATAAAACTTAAAAGTTGAAACCCTTAGTGAATTCCCTTATCCACTAAGAAACTCGATGATGAATCTATATCTGTTATTATCTAATTAGTTATCTAATCTCTTGTAATTTCATACCTATTTAACAATAGGAACTAAACAGTAACCAGGCCTGTACAGAGAGGGGGGGGGGGGGGTGTCTGGGACAAATTTTTGGATTGAAGTGTCTGGGTCTGGATTAATGAAAACAATTTCTATCTACAAGATTTTTTTTTTGTTATCAGACCTAGAATTATTGTTTCCTTGAGGCCCGGGCCTACTCTCGGCGGCCTTGACAGTAATACTAAACAGTTATGTTACTGTTAAATTCATCTAACGTAATAAATACATGAATGAATGAATGAAATGAAGGTGGGTGGCTCCAAAAGAGCCCAGCACATCGACCAGAGGTCTATTGTACTACCCCAAAAAGAAAATGAAGATCCCTAAGAAAAGAGACCAGTAGCCGATGCGAAAATAAGCAGGCACTTGACAGGTATGTCGTTCAGCTCCCAGGGTTCAATCACATGACGACCAATGTGTTCGAATCTGTGAGCAGAGTAGGCCTCACATTCACATAGAATGTGAGCTGCAGTTTCTTCGCTGTAATTGCAGCCTCTGCAAAGCGAATCCTTGGAGACACCCATAATATTAGGATGTCTCTTAAAGGTGCAGTGCCCAGTAAGAAGCCCAACAGCTCTCCTGATGTAATAAATACATAGTACCCGCTGAATATATTTAGTTTTATTAATAGAAAATTGAAGGAAGACACCTTTTAATATCGATTTACTAATATACAGTTCAAAACACTTTTGTTTACATTTTAATTCTTAGAGGGATAATAGACAGAATTGTATTTTTTAAAAATCAAATAAAAAAAAATTGCTATGCTATATAACATTTTTATAGCACAGTAATATTTGAAAGTTATATTTATTATATTATATAAACTAGCCGCCTTTGGCGACCAGCCTGTTCGCTACCCTTGAAAATTCTGACCGTGGCAAATTCTAACCGTGGCACACTCGCTGGCGCGACCTACCAGTAAGGTGTAAGGTAACTATTTGGACGGCCAGGAAGTGCCACCCAATTTAGACCGGAACTCAGTGAGGGAGGCATCCACAGGGACCGTACCCTCCTTCCCCTACCACCAACCTTTCGGAAGGCCTTACGGTCCCACATGTTTAACGTGATCGTACTCCGCCTGAACACAGCGGCAGTTTTGGCAGTGGCGGGAATCGAACCCGGACCTACCGAGTGCAATTCCCGCGCGCTAACCACTGGGCTACCGCGCCCTCCGCGCCAATTTCCATAACCTTCTTTTTATTCACCCAATTTAAACCGGAACCCAGTGGGAGAGTCATCCACAGGGACCGTACCCTCCTTCCTCTACCACCAACCTTCCGGAAGGACTTACGTACCCACATGTTTAACGTGATCGTACTCCGAGTGAACACGTCAGCAGTTTTGGCAGTGGCGGTAATTGAACCCGAGCCTACCGAGTGCAATTCCCGCACGCTAACCTCTGGGCTACCGCGCCCTCCGCGACAATCTTCATAACTTTATTTTATTTATCCAATTTAGACCGGAACCCAGTGGGGGAGGCATCCACAGGTACCGTACCCTCCTTCCTCTACCAACAACCTCTGGGAAGGACTTACGGACCCACATGTTTAATGTGATCGTACACCGCGTGAAAATGGCAGCAGTTTTGGCAGTGGCGGTAATCGAATCAGAGCCTACCAAGTGCAATTCCCACGCGCTAACCACTGGGCTACCGCGCCTTCCGCGACAATCTCCATAACCTTATTTTTATTCACCCAATTTAGACCGGAACTCAGTGGGAGAATCATCCACAGGGTCCGTACCCTCCTTCCTCTACCACCAACCTCTCGGAAGAACTTACAGACCCACATATTTAACGTGATCGTATTCCACGTAAACACGGCGGCAGTTTTGGCAGTGGCGGGAATCGAACCCGGGCCTACCGCTAACTTCCCGCGCTCTGATTTGCAATTTAAAATGACCATATGCTTAATTCCATCATCCTAATTCCACTGTTTCATTGTTCCATCATTTAAAATATCCATAAAATTAAAATATTCATTTAAAATATCCAAAAGTTAAAATATAAATTTAAAAAATCCATATCGTTCCATCATTTAAAATATAAATATAATAATTTATATGGAGTAAAGGAGCTCTATTCAGAACCGTGTCGTCACCTCCACCTTGACGTCCCCACCCACCACCTTCCCTCCTTCTGCGGGGGAGAAACGCCGGTTAAGAAGCGGCACGCCGAGCGGAATGCCGAGAAATTGAAATTCGGAAACTTTTAAAATCCCGATCCTGTGTGCAATACGGAATATTTCCTGACCAGATTGGACTTGTAAGAATGCCAGATGTTTGACCTTTCTAAAAATGTAAATTATTAGTCGAAATTATGAGTACTTTTTACTATGCGAGAATTTAAAAACCAAAAATACTTTTCTTGAGCAAAAAGTGACTTTTGTTTTAAAATCTTTAAAAAATATTAGAAATCGAAATTCAGATTTGAAATTGATATATTTTTACTCGCACTTGTCAGCTCTTTCCGATGGTGTGATTTGTTTTTTCCTACGATGCCCGGATCATGGAAAAAAAAGGGCAAAAATGGCAAAAAACGGTCGAAATCGCATAAAACATTAAATAACAAAAAAAATAATTAAAATTTTAAAAATCGGTTTTCACGTGTCCCCTTCCCACCCCCCCGGGTCTCCGATTGCCAAATTTCGTAGCTCTCCGACGCGCGGTCGCTGAACGTATAGTGTATAAGACACACAGACATTGCCTTTTATTATTTAAGATATATATGACATGATTGAAAAAATATATTTTACAAAAATATCACCAACTGAATAAAATGCCTGAAATCTGTCAATTGCTAACTGTTTTTCTAAGCAACTATCTAAATTGATTTAATTTTGTCTGTCTTAAAATAGTATGAACACTCACTAAAATATTTTTTAAGTACAATGACATTACGTTAAAACAATTTATTGATACATTTAAATATTCCTACACTGAAAAGACATTTATCATCCACATGTAATGCATTAATTGCTTACTGCATGCATACAAATATAAATTATTACTTTTCTTTCAATCCATCAAATGTCATATCATCCAGTGCAAGTTGATTAGCTTTCAATGGACCACTGTAGTCATATAAAAGAGTTTCATCAAACTTAAAATCAACTGGTTGAGGTGGACTAGATCTGTATAAAAGTAAATGATAACAAACTTAAAATCAACTGGCTGAGATGGACTAGATCTGTATAAAAAGTAAATGATAACAAATATAAAATATAGAGGAAAAAATTTAAACTGATGTATTGAAGTAAGAAGGGGCTAATTTTCTCACCTGTGCTTATCCGTAAAATCCTTGTATTCATCTTCACCGGCAACAGATTCAACACTTTTTTTAATTTTTATGTTCAAGGATCGAAATGTATCATTTGAAAAGTCAGTATAGGATGAAAATTGCAGCATCAACATTTTCCTACAGAATAAATTTCTAAATCAGCAACTTATCAATGAAAATATGAATATTTTACATATATGCACACATACAATGCTAACACGAATCAATATAATGTATAAAGATTATTTCTATTTCTTTTATGACACTTGATATATTTTAATTTATTTATAATGAAATTATTTAATCTTAGATGTGAAATGATATTTAACGTTCACGCGATAGTTATCATTTTTTAGTTAAATTTTCTAAGAAAAATTCCAGTTTTAGGTAAGGCAACTTTTAGGTACGTTGTTTTAAGCCTTAACCAGTTTCAGGTAAGGTTTAGATAAGGCTAACTGTGATAAGCTTGTCATCAACACACCTAAAATGAAGAAAAAGAAATGCAATAAAAGAGATATTTGAACATACAATGAAATTCATGGAAGGCATTGAGGATCCTAAGCAAGCATAACTGTCAATCGTTACCCTCAACTGCAATGTGCTGTTTGATCTGAAGCAAATTGTCTATAACATTTCTAATAGCTATCTTATGACAGTTTGAACTATCATTTTTAATCAGGATTCAGATAGTGAATTAAGATTGGTGGAAAGAAAGACTGAAAAGAATCAGATGAAGTTCAATTAAATTATCAGATTATTAAGAATTTAAATCTAGATCACATATTTTGCAATATATCTATCACTAGAATAAACAAAAGCAACTTGTGGTCTGACAGCAAAACAAATTATAATCCAAAATTATTTTTAGGTGGAACAAATAATAAATTTAGCAATGAAATGCTTAATATCTTTTTATAAAGTTTGAATTAAGCTTCTTGGCATTGGTCCATGCATGAATTTAGACAATGAATTGATTTACTTTGTTTTCCAGATTTTTATAACACATTTTAGAAACCTCTTAATTTTTTATGAAGCATAGAAGCCATTTTTATATCCCACAGTAGTGCAAACCAGTCACGCAGCAATCATGATAAGACTGACTTCAACCTGCCTTTAAATTGTTGGAGTAAACAAGGTATAAGAAAGGTATAAATTATGTCAAGGTTTCCTTGACATAATTTATTAATAATTTATTTATGTTAATTTATTGTAACTTTAATGTTATTTATTGTAACTTTATTATGTTATTTTTATGTTAATTTATCGTAACTTCAATCAAATATGTTATTTTATTGTAACTTTATTGTACTTGACATAATTTATTAGTAATTTGAATGGCTTTAAGTTGGATGAGGTGTTTTCAAATCCTCTTTTGTTTTTAGACATTTTAGAAGTTCATGGACTGATGGAATTGGTCTAAATTTGTTGGACCAATTAGGGATTAGGAACAACAACAACATTAGTAATTTAGTATAAAATTCATAGGTACGAAACTGTGATCAATCATATTTAAACACTAACATTTCTATAAAGTGTGTTAACTTTATTGTACAAACATTTTTTTATGACAAAGTAAACATATCTCTACAAAACTCTACAAAATCATTTCAATTTTAGACTATAATGGCAAACCTAATTAAACTATATTACTCCAAATTATATTATAAAATTTAATACAAATTATCTGTACAGTATGAAAACATAAAGACAAACCATCTATCTACAGTTTCCTGAAGCACTGTCTGGTGATATTCAAGAAGAGATGGCAAAAGTGTATTTCTCAGATGTTTTTCATATTCCTTCCCTTCATGAACCAATATTACATAATCATTATGAAGCCTGTGCAATTTATTTGTAATTTTTTGATATCTATCTTTAGCCTCTTCTAATTTTTTGCCAGCTTTACCTTAAAAGAATAAAATACAATTCAATATCAGTCACACAATTCAATTAAACGTATACAAATATAAAAAGCCATTTAGTATTAATTTAATGCATGTTTAATTTTGTTGCTGTAATTCTAAAAAATAAAGTCTCTAAATCATCAATTATTCTGAGTAAAGATAAAATTATTTTCACTTAATACACTAAATTTACTTTATTCAATTTCTAATCAGAAAGCTCTTGAATGAAACACAATATTTCTCTTAGAACAGGGCACTTATACACTATTATCCATAAGTATTTGGCGTTCCTCTTTTTCCTTACTTTAGAGCAAATATGTTATTTTATTGTAATTTCAACATGTTTTAATTCTAACAAAATGATAAGATAATTTTACAGCTGTTCTCAAAATTATTAGCATTTGAAATGCATTTTTATGCTAAATAAAACATTTTTCAAAGATGCAGATTGGTTGATTTTTCTATATTTTCTTGACATAATTAAGATAGTTGGCCTGGTGCCACTTCTTTTTTTATCAGCCCATGAAACTGTCCAGTTATGTGTTCTCTTTGTATGTGGTTTATTTCAATTTTTGAAGAAAAACATTTTGTTATCATCTATTCTCATATATTTATCGTCTTTTATAAGAAAAACTCTAAATAAACCAAAATCAAGAGTTATTTTTACCGGAAGTGCGTTCTCCGATAATTGCTCACTACAAAATTGGCAATCGCCAAATTGCAAGTAAATTAAATATACCAAAGCAAACAGTTGATTGTAATGTTAAAAAAATTCAAGGCTGGTAGCAGTTTATCTAATAAAAAACATACTGGAAGACTGTAGATCATAGCAACTCCAACTGATGACAGGTCAGTGACTACTAGCAAATACAATAGATGTCTTACCTATCTGAACTAGCTTCTCAAATTAACTTGAACAGAGACATACCTATTAGAATTACTACTGTAAAACACAGACTCACTGATGCAGCCTTCATGGATGAGTAGCAGTGAGAAAACCACTCTTAAGGCCTATTAATAATAAGAAACGATTGTAGTAGGTTAAAAAATATCAGAATTGGATGAGTAATAATTGAAGGACAATTCTCTAGTGTGATACATTAAAATTTGAAGTTTTGATACAATATGAAGGGTCTTTGTTTGCAGGTTTGCACCTGAACAGATGTGTGTCAATGTTTGATCTCTCCTGTGAAACATGATGAAGGTTCTGTAATAATAGGGGGCCATTTTGGTAGAGATACAGTTGGTAATACCTTCAGGATACAAGGAAATATGAAGAAAAAGCAATAACGTTACATCTTTTAAAAATGAAATGATGCTATCTGGGATGGGCATTTTTGGTCAAAAATCCCTATTCCAACAGGACAATGATCCAAAATATTCATCAAAGATCGGTAAGAAGTATTTATATAAAGTAACTAAGGAAGGAAAGCTTGAAGTAATGCCTTGGAGATTGCAATCACAGGATCTCAATTTGATTGAACTGTTGTGGGATAAACTGGACTGAAAGGTCCAAAAAGATTGCCCAACTTTTGTTGATAAACTCTGGAAAGTGTTACAAGAAGGATGGAGGAAAATATCACCAGAAATGCTGAACAAGTTGATAGAGAGAATGCCCAAACTTTACAAAACAGTCATAAAAAAAGGGTGGACACATAAATGAAGCAAAAATGTAATTATTTTAATCTTATTTGTTTATTTAAAGATTCTGAAATTATGTATAAGTGTTTTGAAATATGTTTTACATATTATCTCATAAATATTTGCTACTTTTCCCATACATTTTAACTTTATTGGGTGGCCAAATACTTATGAACAGTAGTGTATATTCAACAAAATCTCTAATGTACTCTATTAATTTGAAATCACACAGCGCTTCAAAACAGTACAATAGTTTTTGTTAAAAAACACATTAAAATTTATGAGTCATAAAAAATAAATAAAATTTTGAGCTTGCTATCATTATAAAAAGGAAACATCACATAAATTTGATCTAGTAGTTTTGCTTAAAACATATTTAGAACTAGTAGGAAGTAAACGAAAATGTGACCATGTGGCAAACCAGACTCCAATCACAACACATCATATCTGAATTATAATCTATCAGTCAAATTGACTGCTATAAATCTAGGCGTGTCTTTGTCATAGCAAATATGTACATAGTCTAGATTTTGGACATGCATGTACAAAACATATATAAATGATCCTAATTTGTTATGAAAACAAATAATCTTATTTAACACAATAAAATTTTGCAGAGGTAAAATTGACCAGTGCCCCAATTCTAGTGCTTAAACTAGAATATATAAATGATCCTAATTTGTTATGAAAACAAATAATCTTATTTAACACAATAAAATTTTGCAGAGGTAAAATTGACCAGTGCCCCAATTCTAGTGCTTAAACTAGAATATTATATGAATACAAATATATTCATTACAACTTACCCACAGATCTATTTTAAAAAGCAGCATGAAAGAATATTAACATAACTTATAATATTTAGATTATTTTCAATACTGATAGAAATAAAACTTTTATGTCATATGTAACTTTTAAAAGATAAAATAGACAGATTTCTCTCTCCCATTACATACAAGGGACATGCATATTTGTATACATAAAACTCTTTATGTTTATGGAATTAATTTCAATTTCAATCGTATAAGATCATAAAGGTTTAAAGAAATTATATCAGAAGGAGAGATTAATCATAAAAGTATCTATAACAAAAACATTTCGAAAACATCCGCAAATTATACAATTTTTCTATACTGGAACTTCTTTATGAGATAGCATATCATTTATCTTTTCATAAATAAATTCCATGTCTCAAAATCTGCATTAGAATAAAGTTTAATTATAATAATATTCGTGCTCTATATGTTTTAACGATATGAATTATATTTTTTATATAAACTTTAGCTATCAAAATGGTTTTTGTGCTAAAATGTGTAAATTGATGATTAAAAAATAGTGCCATATGTATTTTCTTTACTTGGTTTTACAAATCTTAAAATTAAAAGGAAAAAAACATTTTTTTAGAATCAATTATGTTATAGCAAAAAAATATAGAATGTTAATCAGGACTTTGGCTGGAATTTTTCCTCTTTAATCAAAGGAAACATAATATTTTGGTCACTTTGAAACTAGTTTAGGTACTATTGGCAAAAAAATTTATCATGTTTTTTAACTATCACTTGCATTAAAATTTACTGTTTTGTTATACTTGCTTATTAAATTATTTTTTGTGTCTTTTGTGATTTTTTGGCACTAATTAAATTTATTCCTTATTAACAATTTTAGAGCTTCGTTCTAGAAAGCAGACATATGAAAATTACATGACAACAATTGTCTCGAGGGAGTTTGGATCCCTCTTCATCAGGTCAAAACAATGTTTTTACTTAACAAACACCAAGTAAGAACTGTCAAGTAAAGACATTGTTTTGACCTGATGAAGAGGTATCGAAACTCTCTCAAAACAATTGCTGTCACATAATTTGAATATTTGCAATTGTTTTAGAAATTTTAAATAGCATAAAAAAATAAGGTGATTGAAAGAAACTTCTATGATCCAATTAGATAATTTATAGCCACAAAACTTGCCAATAAGAGATGTTCCAGACAGTGCAATAATGATTGAAAATATCTTATATACCCTCTTGAATTTTGCTTTGTTGTACCAAGTGTAGCAACAAGCATCGGTGAAACGGTTTTACTTTTGTTAGAGCTTATCAGAAATTCACAGTCAGTAACTGTATCGACAGTTAGGAAACTTGATATAAGCATCAATTTTTTTTATTTTTGTAATGAAAAATTTATTATTAACCCAGCCTTAAAATTTCATGCAGTTTCAACTTGAACTTTAATAAACTCGATATCAACTGAGTTATACTTGATATAAATTTATGGTTATATCAAATTGTGTAGAGCAGTATTAATCACTACCAACCTCTCCAGAATTTGATCTTCCAATATATTAAAATGTATATCATAATAAAATAATTAAAGAAGAAGGAGGGTGTTAAAAAAAGGCTGAATGTGATTCCAGTGCCCAGGTATTTAAAAATGGGCAAAATATGCACCTAAAATTAGAGGCATATTCAGTATCTTAGAAGGAGAGGTCAAGGATCAAATGGTAAAGTTCATAGTGCTAGATTTTATTTTCCCATATGGACCCTAAAGAGAACTAAAGTAGACAATGAAGGGTAATGAGCTTCTTTCTCCTCCCCTAACTTCTCTTTCCTGCTTATGCTACTACCTAAAATTCAAGAATATGCACATAAGAAATGAAAGTGTGCATTTATGGCTTTAGTTAATTTTCTCATCATCAATCTGAAAACATTTAAAACAAGTTTATTTTTTAATTTCATGAAAAACAACTGTAATCATTATTACAAATCAAAACCTTTTATATTATAATGCAAATGTAATTAATATACACATGAACATTTCTATATTTTAGAAAATTTTATTACAGTAAATAATCATGGGTTTCCTAAGTTTTTAACACTTAAACTTTGGCTTCTATAATTTGAAAGAATTTTTAAAGCACTTGAAAGAATTTTGAAAGTATACTGTTCTTTCAACATCAATTGATGTGGGCAGTACAAAAATTGTATTAAACTATAAAAATGTTTTAAAATGTAAAAAAATACACAAAAGGAAATATACTTGTAATATATATTTTAAAAGCAAATTTTTAGCTCCTATGCTTTTATATGTACTCTACCTAAAAAGTGCATGTTATTCTGGCTCTAATGATTATACTACCAAAAGGATGACTTTTTAAGAGTCAATTTAATTTGCCATTTAGTCATAAAAAAATCATTTGCATTTTCCTATAAGCTTTTCACAATTTATTATGCTTCAGTATTTTTTTGCACATTTTAGCTGACAAGTTAGTAATGTGTATCTTTGAAGATAGTTGTGGACTATTGGTTGGCCTGAAAATAGTCATAATTTTTTATTTTAGGAAATGGCTAATAGTGCATAAAGAGGTCACTCAAATTATTTGCTCAAGCTGGTTTGTTAGTGCCAGCCAGTCTCTGATTACCAGTGATATTGAAAATATATCTGTGCCACAAAAGATTAAGGAAGTTGTGATTTACCACTATTTTGGGGGTGGGAGACTTCTGCATTACAAATTTTCTGAAGTGGAAGTTGCAATTTTTTGGAGGGAATCCCACTATCTGGCAATAAATTTCAACCACTGTGAGGTTTAATATTGTTTAACATGTACCATGCTGGCCATGGCACAATTATAGAAACATAGTAATGCTTTTCAGAAGAACTGCTACTTATTAACTGTAATAAAAATATCTTAAAGCATATTCATAATGTTCATCATTATGTAATTTAATACTAAACCCCACCACTCATTTTTGGACACCTTGTATATTGATTTGAATGCAACATATTTTTAATTTAAAAAATCTAATGATTAATATTTGTGCTAAAGAATATAACTTAAAATGCTTACATGACACAGAAAAGGAAAATGACTTAAAATATTTATAATATATATGGATATTAAACTGAAAACATGCATATACAAAATATTATAATTAAAAAATTTTTATCTGTAAATTATTGACAACTGAAATCAAAATTAAAAAGTTATGTGTCACCTTTTACATAAAGATCTTCATATCTTGCTTTCGATACTCTCCACAATTCTAAATATTTTTCATATAAATTTCTAGTTTTGTATACAGCATCTTGAAGCTGAAAATAATATATAAATATATAATAAAACAGTTTGAAATAAATTTAAAAATATGTATATAATCAATCTTACTCGTAAAAGTTCGCCATGAATTCTATTGTGTTCGTCAATATAAAGTTTTCGAAGTGCTCGTTTTTCTAAAATTAATGCATTCATTTCATCGACTGTATGTGATGCAAGATAATCAGCATTTTGCTTCACAAGTCTACTCATTGCTTCAGTTTCTTCAGAAATCACACTCCAAGCCTAAAAATTAGATATACAATGAACTAGGTGTACATTTAATATATTTTTACAATACAAACAGATGCAAAAGGCATAATATAAGCAATACAGCCATATTAGCATACAACACAGCCTCTCACAACAGACACTTCTCAATTCTATGATGAGTACACCAAAAATAAATTTCTTTCAAATAGAATTCTATAACTAAAAATCTGATGTGGGCAGCACATGACTTTCCTTATATAATACAATGAATTCACTCCTTTTACAGTAAAAAAATAATGTATAAGATCCATGGTACTGTGTTTTTAACATTGAATTTTACATTTGGTGATTTTCCGGATGACAACATGTAAAACTATTTCAAAGTACCCAATTAACTTATATTTTGCATAACTCTAAATAAACAATTTTCAATATTGATAGCATCCTCAATAACTGATAGTCCATATATTAAAATATTTTAATAAGTAATTCATTAATTAGACATCATTTTCATTAATTTAACATCATTTTTGCCACTTTGACGATATTTTCGCCAATCTGAGGCGAAATATTGCCAAATTGGTGATACCCTTGATAGATTATATGCCAAGTTCACCAAATGCATCACTAAGTGTTATAGACAAATGGGGAGAAAGGTATTTTATATATACTAGAATGTGTGCCTGTCATATGACGAAAATCAGAATTTGCAAAATATTACTTCCCATTTGGTGACATTTTTGTCACTTTATCAACATTTAAAATAGGGAAATTTAACTAAAGGAAATTTATACTTTTTAAATTAGCAGAGTGTAGCAAAATATGCCCAGTGATGAAATGAAGATAAAATGAAATTTCAAAAACAAAAACCAACGCTTTATTGAAAGATGTAGGTATCTTTGTCGAAAGTACATCAAGGCAGTTAAGGCAATTGCTGCATGAACAATACAGCTTGAACTTATTGAACTTATATACATTTCTTGGAGTTTTAAGCACACATAGAAAGTCCATATTGGATAATTTAGATACACTTGAATCTGTTATGATGTCGTTCTATTCCACCTTCTAAAGGTCACAATTTTGGGGAATCTTAACTGTCGTCGGTTGATTTGACTAGATAAAACATTCTTTAATCACAGTCTAAAAACACGATTTATAACAACATCTAAAAGAAATAATCCCCAGTTTCCATCAGATAATACTGCAGCATTACTCTAACACCAGGATTTGCCTTTTTACTTAAGTCCATCTTTAGTTGCAAACTGTCGTAAAGAAATTCAGTCAATGGACAGCACTAAATGCTAAAATGCACTAACTTGTACATTATTAGCCACATTCTACTTAAACAAAGTAGAATGTTTAGTTGCCTGTTTTCACCATCAACACAATACTAGAACATAAAATTGATTGAATATTTCCATCCATTATTTAATTAAACAGCTATTTAAAAACTATAGCTTAGCTATTCTGATTGCACAATGCATGTCTCAAGTACAAACATAGTATCTTAATACTAATGCGTATTCACGCCGTGTCTAACAATCAACTACGACTAAATGTCTTCGTTATTCCATTCTCCCGTTTCCCTCTCTCTCACTATCTGTCTATTTAATAATCCAATATGCGTGCTTCCTATATTTATACCATGAGATCGGTACCTCCCGGAACAAATTCCAAGGTCCAACTCATATAGTATGCAAATGAGCCAGTGCATACGTCAAACTTCCAATCCACATGAAGATACTTAACGGAAAACTTCGTGAGTCCTTCCCGTGAACAGAGGTAAGTTAAAAATGGTAAGTTGTATTTTTGAACTACTTCCAAGAAAATTAGCGACTAGCGATCAAATTATTACGTTTTAGCAGCAAATCAGAATTTGCAAAACATTACTTCCCATTTGGTGACATTTTAGTAACTTTATCAACGTTTAAAACATTCTCGCTAAATTTCTTGTCAAACATTACAGACAGACAAAGAAATGCATTATTCTTACAATGTATGCTCAGTGATTGAGAAATCTCTTAAAATGTTAGGAGCCAGGGTAGAAAACTTAAAAGCCAGAAAAAATATCAGCACAATGTATTTTTTTAAAATTTTTATTGATACTAATAAGATCATATAAAGTGGGTAAATATAAAATTTATACACACTTTATACACTGCATTTGAGTCCATTGACATGCCTCACAGCTTTTATTTTAAAATACCAATGGGTAATGGCTTTATTAGGGTTAAAGTTCTTTAGATCATGTCCATTTAAATTTATCATCAATAAATTCTGTAAACTGCCTACTTCCGTTCTGTTTAATTTATTTCTTATCAGGTTCATATGAGAAAATCCTCTCTCACATGAAGCTGTGGAAACTGATATGACAGTTTCTATCTTAATAAGAGAATTTAAATTTGGAAATCTATCTTTCATGGCTTCAGTTTTTTCTAATAATTGTTCAATATTAAAATTTTTTAAGTGTTATTATATCAAACCACTCTGGTAAAAGATCATCAAGAAACTCGTCTGTTTTCATAAGTGAAAGTCGCCAAGTTGGTGATATCCTGCCAAATTCGTCACCAAGTGTTACAGAGCTGGACGACTGGAGAAATGGGTTATTCTTATAATAAATTTTAAGTAGGTTATATTTTTTTTTTTGCAAATTTTACAAGAAAAATTTGAAAAATTTACATTGTTGGTCCAAATGATCACAATTATAACTTACCATTCACTTTAAAGGACGTGAAAGAAATCTTTCAATTGATACTATACCTGACAATGTACACCTGGGGAAGGATGAGGGTTAATCCTCCAAGGGGGCTAATGACTTCACGAACACAAAAATTATATAATGGCTATTTTTCACAATAGTGATTAAAACCATACTAAGTCTCATGATCATTAGGCCATAAATAATTCTTTTTATGTATGATTATCTTAAATTTTGTCCTATAATGCCACGCTAAAAAAATATAGAATTTTGAATGAACTTCAAACTTTTTGCTCGAATTTAAAAAAAATTCGACGACAAATCTAGTTCTAGATTTGTCGATAACAAATTCGGATATAACGTTTCGCCAAAATTAATTAATATGGATATCACTTCTAAAATAGTCAAAACGTGTTTAGGGGGTCCTAAAGCATATATTGGCATTAAAATCTCGAATTCAAAAATTTTCGTAAAAACAATACTTTTTCTATACATGTTTATATAGTATGAAAATGTAAAAATATTTTCACAAACGCGATATACTGAGAATCGTGTATAAATGCAGTTTAGCCACAAAATAGCCTTTCATTTCATTTATAATCTGTTTGGAAAACAACTTTTATGTATACAACTCATAAGAATTATAAAAATTTTAGTGGATGCAAACAGATTGCATAAGTGGAAGATATTTTCACAATTAAACAAGATATACTGAGAATCACGTACAATTGCTGTTTTTCACGATATACTGCTACAAAGAAGTTCATTTCATGAGAAATATGTTTGAAAAACAGTTTTTGCATATTATATGAAAATAATCATTGGTTATCTCCCTTGTGAAGCAGAAGCAATCACAGCATACAAGGGCTGATTTCGTAGACAGATTTACAGAGGAACAGATTTACAATTGCAGGGAAACAGATTTCCAGATGTAAGATCGGAAAAACTCCCATCTCAAAATTTGTGAGATTTTGGATATTCGTGACCAATTTTACAACTTTTTCCAGACTTTTGTCCCCTGTGGGGGCACCATGCTTAAGGAAGAGAAAATTTGGAATTTGCAGGGAAAATATTTCTGCCTACGGAAAGAAGAAAATTCTCGGGCAATAAATGAGAAAAATAGGAAATACTCGGGAAAATAAAAACCAACACAAAAGTGGAAATTCGCAGATCCTTGGAAGAATCTTATGCCTGTAATTAAAAAGAGAAATTAAGGTCGCCAGCTCCGATTTTTTAGTCACCATGGCGACATGGCACCCAGTATTTTTTAAACCCTGCTTTACAAGATATTGAACTTTCATCAATTAATCATTTCATAAATTTAGTGTCGATTTCATCAATTAGGTGAATTTTTACCAATTGGGTGATATTTTCATCAATTTGGCAACATTTAAAAAGTCAGCTAGTTGGAGATATTCCGCAAAATTCTTCACCAAAATTTTGCCAAATGTTATGGATAAAAAAATAGGTTATTCTTATGTTCTTTCCAAGATATTGAATTTTCGTCAACTAGTCATCATTTTTCATTGACTAGTGTCATTTTCATCAATTTGGCGATATTATGTTAATCTGGGCACATTTAAAAAAGTTGCCAAGTTGGTGACATTCCGCTAAATTTTTCGCCAAACATTATGAATGGAGAAATAAGTTATTTTTATAGCAGATAAATGACTATTGGCATCCAAATACAAAAGTATTTTTTCTCATGAATGAAAGAGTTAGATCCATGAAAATGATGTCACCAAATTTATTGCATAAGTTGAAAATGAAAAGTTAACATATTTCACAATAGTTAATTTTTATTTTATTTTATGTGATTTTTTGATAAATTTACTTTAAAACTGTGCAATATCTTGAGAACTGTTCATACTAGCATTCTAAAGTTTATGTCAATCATTTACTAATGAAAAATCACATAAGAAATGACTGACTATTTGCGTAATTTAATTAAAGATATTGATTTCTTTTTCAAAATTTCACTCAAAAATTTAGGGGGGGGTTCTGAACATTCAATTGAATTTAAAAACAATAGGCTTCCAGTATTCACAGATTGCAATTTTTGTACCAAATTTCATCCAAATCGCTCCATTCGTTCGTGAGATATCATCTCCACAGACTCACTGACATACACACAGAGAGAGAGACATCACCTAAAACACGTTTGATTCATGTTCAGGGATGCCTGAAACATCATCTCTTGAAAACTCAAATTCAAATTTTCGACCCTGTCACAATACTTTTCTTATACATTATACTATGTATATACGGAATATAAAAGTAGACTATCTAAAAAGCTTTTCTTGACTATTTTATACTCTTCAAATAAGCCATATCAACCATCTAAAATATGTAATTTAAAAACTGTGAGTATTAAAATATTCAATGATAGTTATGAAGCTAAAATAAAGAATTTGAAAGGAGTTTTCTGCAGCGATCTTGAATTTTTTCACAACATTTTTCAGTAATTATAGTTTTCATAAGAAAAAAAAAAAACGCTATGAAAAACTGGGAAGACCCTGCTAGCAATGCACATTGCAACATATTAACTGTTCTGTAAATTAAAATATTTATTTTGAGCATTGTAAAAAAATATCTAGAAAATTAAAAAGTCTTAAAACATATTTTTCCCGTTAAAATCTCGAATTTGGAAAGTTTCTGAAACAAATCTGATGTGGGCAACACATAACTTTCCTTATATAATACAATAAATTTACTCCTTTTACAGTAAAAAAATAATGTATAAGATCAAAGACATTACATATGTTTTTAATATTGAATTGTATATTTGGCGATTTTCCGGATGATAACATGTAATACTATTTCAAAGTACTCAATTAACTTATATTTCACACAACTCTAAATTAATAATTATTAATACTTATAGCATCTTCAATAAGAGATGTAGTCCATATATTAAAATAATTTAATAATTAATGCATCAATTAGATGTCATTTTCATTAATTTAGTGTCATATTTGAAATTTGGAAGAAATTTTCGTTAATCTGGGGCAAAATATTGCCAAGTTGGTGATACTTTGCTAGATTATTTGCCAAGTTTGCCAAATACATCACCAAGTGTTACAGACAAACGGAGAGACAAGCATTTCTTATATAGTATAAAGTATGGCCGTCATATGAAGGAATATTACTTCTTATTTGGCATCATTTTTATCAATTTGGTGACATTTTTGTCATTTTGGCAACATTTAAAAAAGTCTCTAAGTTGGTGACATCCCACTAAATTTCTCGCCAAGTGTTGCGGACGGATGGAGAAATGGGCTATTCTTATGTTCTTGATATCTTAAGATATTGAACTTTTATCAATTAGTCATCATTTCATTGATTCAGCATCAGTTTCATCAATTTGGCGAATTTTTATCAATTGTGTGACATTTTCATCAATTTGGTAATATTTACAAAGTCACCAAGTTGAAGATATTCCGAAAAATTCATCACCATAATTTTATCCAAACGTTACGTATGGAAAAATAGGTTATTCTTATAGCACTTATAGATTCTTATATTCTTTCCAAGATATTGAATTTTCATCAATTAGTCATCATTTTCATTGATTTAGAGTCATTTTGATCAATTTGGTAACATCTTCATTGATTTGGCAATATTTAAAAAAGTCAACAAGTTGGCGACATCCATCGCCAAACGTTATGGACGAAGAAATAAGTTATTCTTATAGCAGATACATGGCTATTGGTGACCAACTACAAAAGTATTACCCAAAGTATCTTTCCCATGAATGGAATGAGCTAAATCAATGATAATGATGTCACCAAATTTATTGCATAATATTACATATAAAACGTGAACATATTTCCCGATAGTTAATGATTTTTTTTTTTAATGTGATTTTTTGATAAATTTATTTGAAAAATGTACAACATCTTGAGACATTTTTGACCCTTTATTCATGCTTGACCCTTTATTCATCATTGACCCTTTATTCATGCTAGTGTTCTAAAGTTTGTGTCAATTGCTTTTTAATGAAAAATGAGATAAGAAATTACTATTTGGTTAACTTTATGAAAGGTTTTGATCTTTTGATGATTTTTTCAAAATTTCACTCGTAAATTTTGTGGGTTTCTGAACTTTCAATTGTGTTTAAGAACAATGGACTTCCAGTATTCACGGATTGTAATTTTTATACCAAATTTCATTCGAATCGCTCTATTCATTCATCAGATATTGTCTCCACAGATTCACTGACACATACACACACTCAGACATCACTTCAAAAATGTTTTATTTGTGTTTAGGGGTGCTTGGAATATGTTTTCCCGTCAAAAACTCAAATTCGAATTTTTGACCTCTTCGCAATACTTTCACTTTAAACATTATACTATGCATATAAGGAATGTAATAGATGCATTTAAATCTGTGGTTTACAGACAGTTGAAAAAAAAAATTCTCCAATTTCACAGCCACAATTTTTTACATTTAAAAAGTTAATTCATTCATAAATCCATTCCTGACTATTAGATAAAGAATTAGTTTCAAACTTTATTCATTTCCAATTTTCTATAAATGTATTGTCAGATATTCTACTCCTTGGACTGTTTCTATTAGCATTGAAAATCTTCAAAAATTTTAAATGGTCCAAACTTATAAATTCTTGCTTTAAAATGTTTACATTATTGAATCTATGTATATAAATAAAATTGAAAATATGTCTGTCTCATCCTCACAGGAGAATGGCAGTTACAAATTCCATGAAATTTTGTGGATAGCCATGAAATAGCCCCAAAATTTAGTCTATGTTTCAAATTTCTAGGACCAGGGATTGTCGAGATATTAATAAAAATCCCACAATTAAACCTTCCATAGAAATAGCATTGTGCAGAAGATATTTTTTTCGCCAATTTATATGAAAAAAAAATTATATCATGTCATTTAGCAGCAGATTTAAATCTAATGTATTTATGCAGCAGAAGAATATTATTAAATCTTTTCTGATTTAAATAATAAAGAAATGAATATAAAATAAATTTTATCGAAATTGTATTATTGACTGGATTATATTAATTATGGCCTTCAGGTTTAAAGATTAAGGGGATTATTGATATTTTCAATTTATTACATCATCTGTTTTATTTTGGCAAAGATTTTTGAAACTCATATATTGTAGTACAGGTAATGTTCTACTAATACACAGGCATGTCTTTTAATCTATGAAAATATAAGTAGTATGGACGTGGTTGATTTTCAAATGAATTGCCTTTTTTAGCTTTACATCACATAAAATTGTGATTTAGATTATAAATAAAATTATATTCTGTTATTAATTTTTTGTAATCTTTTTTTATACTAGATAAGAAGGAACAATATGGCTCTCATTAGCTTTGTTGCCAACTGCAGAAATCAAAACCTATTTAAAATAATAGTAGTAACACTCTTGAGGTAACACTGAGATGTACAGGGGACACATATTAAATTTAAATTTTAAAATATTAATAATTATATTTTAAAGGAATCACTTGCAATTTTGTTAATTAAAATGTAAAACCATATTTTTTAATTCATATACAAAAGCTAATCCAGTTTGAAAGCATAAAGACACTTCCTTAAGTGTGGTATGTTGAGTTGGGACATGCAACTTTATTACTTGAAAACTAAAAATAATAGAAAACAGCTAATATTTTTAAAAGATAAACACTTTAATGAGTACATTTTATTAATTATAAACTAATGGTACCAATATATGTTCTAAAAGTATAAAAAAATAATTTTATTAGCATAAAATATGGGTTCAAAGATTGGCACATCAAACAGGCGATCATTTTGAAAATTACCCGGTATATCTTCCCATACAATTTTAGCGCTTTCATTTTGGCATATATATGAATCCATTACGGCATTCAGGTTTAAAGATTATGGGGATTATTGATATTTCCAATTTATTATGTCATCTACTTTATTTTAGTAAAGATTTTTGAAACTCATATATTGTAGTATGTGTAATCTTCTACCAATACATGGGCATATCTTCTAATCTATGAGAATATAAGTAGTACAGGTATATCTTCCCATACAATTTTAGCTCCTTCAATTTAACATATATTGATTTAATGTAATATTTTTAAAAATTTATTTTATAAACAGAACCAAGATGTTTTATTTTTCAGATCTGCCTATGACGATAATTTTTGTATGGTGAAAACTTCTTTTTAGGAGCATTAATTTACATAATTAAATAGAATGTTTTTAATTACAATGTCATTTAGAATACTATAGGAATTTGCACATGATTGTGAATTTTAAGTTTCTTTATAATGCATATTCCGTACGAAGAACGGGTATACTACTAGTTAATAACGTTGTTAAATTGCTTCATTTAAAGATTTTTTTTTGTAATTTTATATAATTCTAAAGCTATATTATACTATTTTATATTATACCCTGATGGATCATGAACTATCAGTTAAAAAACATTCTACTTACAAAATTTTGAAAAAAAAAATGTTTCCATCATAACTTTCAAGTAGAAAACTGAAATATCATGAGCATCTATTGTTACACCAGATATATGTTATCATTGAATATTTATCATTATGAGCAAAGTTTTCTCACACATTTTGTACAATTTTTATCTGAACATGCTAAGCAAAGCACTTGGTCTGTAGAAAATTAAGCTATATCACATCAGCGAATTTCATAAGAATCTGGTGTATTTTTGTTTAGTTATCATTAGATATTTATTTGCAATAATTCTTGATCTACAGCTCTTGCACAACTGTTCAATCATGCTCAGTAACAAATCCTGTAAAACTTCAAAAGTGCATCTCAACTGCAAATATTATAAAAACAATTGCAGTTTTTAGGAGTTATTGTCAGAAAATATTCAGAAATTTTTTATGGAAGCTTGAGAATTTTTATCAGATCACTCACAGCAACAAACCAGGTTTGTAAAACAGTAAATTTCATGATGTTAGCAAATTTTATGAAAATCCATTATATTTTCAAGCAGTTATTACCAAGAATAGCAGACAAGTCAGACATGAGCAAATCCAGTCCAAGTGAAAAGAAAGCAGTTTATTTGTTACATCACTTCAATAATATATCTACATAATAAGTTTTGAAATATTAAGAAATAAATTGTAGTCTAAATTCAATGACATTTTGTATTTAGAGTTTTGAATATATGTAGAATAATATTCTGCAAGACAATTTGTATATTACAACTAACCTTTCTTTCATGACTGCTTGAAATTATTTTCAAATTAAAAACATAGTTAAAAATATATTTTGGGTCATTAAACCCATACATAAATAAAAATTTTTATAAGAAAAACTTTTCATTAAAATACAATTAAAAATCTCTGGAAAAATTAGTATTAGAGCAGACAAACTGCTGTTGCCAACTGTCAAAAACATTTCTAATGCAAAAACACAAAACTTTATTTTTAGGGGAGTTTCTATGTGACTAATCTATTAATACACAAAAACATGTCTTAAATTGCATATTAAACATTCTGTTTAATGTGTAATTCCCATTTTTTGTCTCAATAATGGTGCTATAAAGGAATAGGACAAGTGAACTACAATCAAGTTAATCATTTAAAGCAATTATGAATGCAAGTTGACAGGGTTGATTGCTAAAGAGTTTGAAAAAAATATCACTTGTTTTCAAGAAAAATTATACATTAAATTTTATAATTTGTGTATGTCCCTCACATATTTATGCTCACCACTGCTTTAATTTTCAAATATTTTTAAAATGGGAAATACTGCTGGTATAGTTCTTTAAGAAATGTAAAGTACTATTGCTGTACTTTGAAAAACTCTAAATTGACAATATGCTCTCTGAATGATATTATTTTATAATATAAAGTACGATTGTAATGTTATAACATTTAATATTAATAATTAATATTAAATGCTATCATGAGTCATTTCTATGCTAATATAATTCAAAATATAGCAAAAATTTTATTAATGATAATTATAATATAGAAATATACATACTCTAGCAACCATGCTCCCTTTCAATTCTGTTTGGTCAATTTTGAGTGTCTGGATACATACAGAATTCAAAGCAATAGCATATTCTCGGTCACATTTTACTCTTAAGGACATACACCTTTTCATATTTTCTAGAAGCCTTAGTTCTGCATCTTGCAGAGACATAAGTGCTTCATGAGAAGGTTTCCCTTGAAGATCTGTGGCAAAGCCCATGATCATAACTGTTAATAAATAAATAGAAAACCAATAAGATATAAATATTTGATAAATTGAATAATAAACTAAATAGTAAGGATTAGAAGATATAGTTATCATTCTCTTTAGCAATTAAAGAAAACAAATATATCAATGAACTGTTAATGAATAATACATTAAATCAGCATGTTTAAAATTGTAAATACGCAGAAACTTTAAAAATAAAAGTCTTCATTTTCACTCAAAACAATTTCACTCACAAGCTTGAGTACTTTTGAGCCTAAAATGCCCCTTATCAATGGCATAGGACTGAGAAAAAAGGCACATTGGGCTATAGATACGTGTTAACCCATTCAGGATCACTGTAGCCCATACGCAACAGAGATTCTCCCTTTTCTGGCCTACTGATACATATTCGCTATGTAATGCGGACGACTGCTAGAGCCCATTGCTGACAATGTACAACATAGGATTGGGACATTACATTAATATTTTCAAATAATACTAGATGGCGATAGAAGCCTATAGTTTTTGCAAAGTTAATTACTTTGCAAAAACTATAGGGTTCTGTCACTATTTAGTCTATCCACCTATCATTGGCATTCACATTTTAGTTTGGGTTTCTGCTTTTCATGAGAATGTTGACTAAGTTGATTGTACATAAACAAACACACATGCAAGCTGTTGTAGTGGTTCTGATATAAAAGGCATGTTAATTGAGAGATTTAAAAGGATGGTTCAAGGCAGTTATTCTGTGCTTATTTTAATGAAGAGGGTCTTATATGGTATGTTTAAAAGGCTGGGAATTTTTTTAGGGCTGGGAATTCTTATTACTGGTTTTCAGAGATAGTGTGTATTAGCTAGTAAGAATTTAGTCCGAAAAATTGTAATAATCATGACAAAAAAGTGAAATATCTTTATGAAAGTGAGATTTTACAATTGATGAATGAATCTCATAGTGATATAACTGAAGAGAGTTGTTGTTGAGACCCAGACCGTCCGACCTACCAGAAAGGTGTAAGGTAACTGTTTGGACGGCCGGGAAGTGCCACCCAATTTAGACCGGAACCCAGTGGGGGAGGCATCCACAGGGACCGTGCCCTCCTTCCCCTACCACCAACCTCTCGGAAGGACTTACGGACCCACATGTTTAACGTGATCGTACTCCGCGTGAACATGGCGGCAGTTTTGGCAGTGGCTGGAATCGAACCCGGGCCGACCGAGTGCAACTCCAGCGCGCTAAAGTGTAATAGTTGGTATGTACTTTAGTATGAAAGTTTATTTGAAAGACATTGATATGTATGATGATGATGTTGATATTTTTGGTACAGATGATTAGAGTTCAAATGCCGGAGACCTGCCATCATTTCAGTTTTCAGAACTCTGGGTACAGAAACAGTTCAAAGCTCCTTTTAAAGAAAAATTATAACTTTTTTTTTCTATATTTATGATATTATAAAGTTTCTATATGTACATTTTTCTATATTTATATTATACAAGTAATAATGAAATAATCAACAAAACAAACAAGTTTTCAGAGCTCACATTTGATAAACAATGGAGTCAGGTCCCTCAAATGCAATAACACTGATGCATTTCTGTGATAATGGTTATATTTAAAAGTAAAGTCTACTTAATATGATTTTTTTACCATAATAGGCTTAACGTCAAAAAGTGCCTGGGCCTGGAGTAGCAGACAATTCTTACAATGTGCAGTCTCACAGAAACACTTCTTCCTTCACTAGCCAGTCGTAAATACGTTATGGCACTATTTATATAGAAATATGGGTTACAAGCTTGAATAACTTTCTATCTCCTTAGCAAAGTACAGTGAAATATACTATAATGAAATCTGTATAAGATTAAATTCTACTTAAGATGGAATTAATTAGTTCCAAGTGATTCTGTCTTTTGACAGATACTGTACCAGTGTTAGAAATTTAAATGATGCTTTTAAACTTTCTTTAGGTACCAAAGAAATTTTAATTAATCTATATATCATCCAACAAGAAATATCTTTAACTTAATGATATAAATTTACCAAGTTTATAACAAAATTCATAAACACAAAACCCATTTACAAGAAGCATTTTCAAAATTTTGGAAGACACTCCAATTCCAGATACAGACCCGTGATGGCCTGGGGGCACAGGTTCCCCTGCACCCTCCTTAACCTGAGGCACCTTAAGCCAACGAAAGAAATTATGACAGTAGTTAATTAGCATGTACAAAAAAAATTAATTGTTTAAAATATTTGTAATGAAATTAGTTTTTTTTTCTCTAGCGTGCATTCTAATTTTTGAAAAACAAAAATTACTGCACTGTTAGAAAGAAGAATGTGATGCGCAAAGTTTAATATTTTAAATATCTATTAACTTTGAGGTAGTTTCAACATTAAATTCCTTAGTTTCGAACTCCATCCACATGGGCGATGAATCGTGTGTGATTTCTGAATAGGGGCGACAGTGAGTCTGCTTTAGCTAGCAATATTCATTGATATTTTCTGTTCCCCCCGTTCACGGGAAAAGATGACCTTAAATAATATTCGTGACTTTTCATGTTCAGAATGTCCAGAACTTTCTTTGTTCTTGAAATTATAAAAGATCGTTGGAAAAATAGCCATTCATTCAGTCTGTGATTCAGCCATTCAGTCTGTAAGCGATTAATTCAGTTCGTTAGTCAAAATCGGAGTCTTGTTACAGTGGGAGAGGTTCAAAATACTCTTAGTTTTGTTATTTGAATCGTTACTGTAAAGGCTCACTTCCCGTAAAGTTCTTATAGTAGTTTGAAAATGCGAAGAAGACTGACTTCCTGATTGTCAAAAGGGCCTTTAGTGATACAAGAGTTTACATTCTACAAGTGGATATTTTCGGATATCATTAGTGACTTTCTTGTGTTAAAGCTTGTGTCACAATGGATATAGTAAAACTCTTTGAAGTTATAATTTTTTGTTTTCTTTATTTGTGGACGACACCTTAAAAAATAAGGTGATCTGACTTTCGGCTACTTTAAAGAGGTAAGACTTTTATATTTTAAAAATCGCACATTTATTTTTATTCTTAAAAAAATTTATTTTTGAAATAATTAAGTTTGTAATTGTAATCGTAAAGGATTATTTATTTATTTTATTTTTTGTATTGAAGTTTACAAAAAAGATTGAAGTTCTTCAGATAGAGAAAACAGACAGAGTTCTTCAGACAGACCTTAAAGAGATAACCATTGAAACTGATTTTAGAAGAAAACAATAAAGGAAAATCAGGAAGATGGTATCGGAAGTGTGTGATGACGAAAAAGTTGAATTTTCACCTGAAGATGAATTTAGTGTCCATGTATTCAACTGCATTGTGGTAACAGTTATCCAAACAATGGAAAATAGATTTGTGAAATACAAAAATCCGTTCTTGGACATAGCTTTATTCGATCCAAAAAAGATTTAACCAAAATAAACCTGACGAAGTTCCAACAAATGATGTGGAACTTCATTAGATAAGGGGAAACTTAAGGAAGAAATAATTTCCTTTGTAAATGTTTGGCCTAGCATATGTAGGAAATCCAAGGATGAAGATTACAAGACTGATGCATTTAAAGAGATTGAATGTCACCAGTATGACCAACACCCTGAAGAATATTTGGATGAGGTCGAAGAGGATATAATTTTTACACCATGCACTGCTAAAAATCAGTGTAATACATGCATCAAATGTGCATTTGGAGTAATTGTTGAGTATAACATGTATAGTCTATTGTATACATAACTTTATAAGGTTTACAAGTATTTACTCACTATTCCATTAACGCAGGTCAGTTATGAAAGAGTTTTCTCCAAATTAAAGCTCATAAAAACTAGACTGAGAGCATCCATGACCAATGAAACCTTTGTATTTATGCACACTGAAAGAGATATTTCAAATACCATCGAACCTGATTTCATAATCAGCAAACTCTGTGAATCAAGTTTAGAAATGAGGTGACTGCTAGTTTTATTATTCAACAACTCTGGACAATGCCGACATTATATTTAATGTTCATTACATCAATGAATCAACTTTTTTGAGCTTGTTTTAACTTCACAGTGTTTCTTGTGAATAAGTTTATTCTATTTTAATTTGAAAATTTGATAGAGAATTTAAGTAGTTTAAAATTAAGCTAGAAAAGCGATGATGTTCTGTTTCATTATTCAAGAACTTTGAACAATGCCAACATGTTCTTTGTATATTATATAGATTAAGGTTTCTTAAAATCATTTGAATCCTGATAAAAAAGTTTATAAGTTCCTTAACTATTTTTTTTTTTAATTGTTGTTGTTAGAATAAGTAAATAGATTTATGGCAGTAAAAATTATTAAAAATATTTGGTGCAGAAATTGTCCAAGATCAATCACTTTATTTATTTCTGCTACATACGTAGTACAAGCAGATGGTCATAGGAAAATACCATCAGGTATAATTGACCCCAGACCATAAATTACCAGTTAAACAGAAAGCATTGTTAAACAGAATGCCATTATTTTATATAGGTTTAGCCTATGGAGACAAAAACATGAGCATATGATGGTATATGATTATTTAGTATGAAGTAGCCCTCATCACCCTTTGTCTACCGCCCTCCTAAGGCACCCAGCACGGGCCTGTCCAGATACCAGCATCAATGGACCAGTTTCATGCTTCATTGCATCAACATGGAATAGCCGATATCCATAATGGGAGCAAATTGTGACCTAAAGCAAGTTTCTTGCTATCATCAGCTAATTCATGCTGACAAGCACATAATAAACAAGAAACCAGTCCATAGATGCTAGTAGTGTAATGGGAGTATCTTCCGAGTTTTAACAAAATACTAAAATAACTTTTCTGCACAACACTTTTTACTCATATGATGAACTTGACAATAATATTTATTTGCAAATACTTTATGTATGATACTTTTTGTAAAGCCAATATACCAATACCTTGGCTTTCTTTTTTGCATGTTCATTTATGATTGGTAATTAAATCAGAATATATACAAGTTAAATTCAAAATTTGTTTTAGAAAATATGTATATTTGTATATTTTTTTATACTAGAAATGTTTTGGATGCTTTTATTGATATAAAGTAAAATATTTCTGAAAGAAATATTTAACACTGATAAAAAAAAAAGTCTCCAAAAATTGAAATTATGTATAGTAATTATAGATTATGTATAGTAATTTGTATTAAATAATTATAGAAATTTATAATTATTTAATACAAATTAAAGACAATAAGGAAAATGTTGATCAATCATATTATTATAAGTATGGAGCTGAGAAAATTATTATTCTTTGTAAAACCTAGCTAAATTAAAAATAATTTGACTAAAAACATGAAAATAAAAGCAATAGTAAAAATAATAAAGCTAAAATTTACCAAGAAAACAAATTGAAATTTCTCTTAGAATAAACAAATTTTACAGCTCAAAAATTTTAAAACATTTGTGCTAATAGTAACTGTCATGGCAAATTTTTCAACAATTTTATAAATAAAATGCAAATATGAAAACAAGGTAGAATAGAAATCTGGTTGTACTACTTAATATTTTGTATGCGAGTGTTGAAGACCCAGACCACTCGACTGACCCAAGGGTTTTCAGTAGCCGTTTGAGTGGCCAGTTGTATGTGAGTGTGTATACGTTTATTAAAACAAAATAATAATAATAATAATAACTAAATTAAGTAAAAAAAAATGTTTATAAACTGTAGGGGCTTCAAATATTTTATTTGAAATTTAGTTTTTTATAGTCTAATGCATGTTATACATCAACAAAAACTGAAATCACGCAAATGGAATATATATATATTTTTCAGAACATATAAAAAAAATTTCTAAATGCTTTATAAATAAAAATAAATAATATGGTATAAATATAAATGCTTTTATGCAAATATGCTTGAATATCAAAAAAGAAATGTATGATTATTATTTACTTCATTTTAATATTAACAAATATTAAGAAATTTTGGATCATATTGCTAAATTATTAGCAGGGATACTAAAATATTACGGATCATCCGAAATAAAATTTCCTAAAATTAAACGTATTCCTGAAAAAGCAATTTTAATTCTTAAATTTTAAAATACGGATATAAATACATATAAAACTGTAATATTGTAAACGCAAGTATAGAAGTTAAAACATCAGAAAAATCTGAAGATAATCATTTATTAAATAATCACCTGCATCATCAAAATCAGGAAGATTCTTGTAAACAATTCAAATAAACTTGAGAAAAAATTATCTTTATATCCGAGATCATTTATTTATTTTACAAATTGCGACAAAAGACGAGTTTAAAAACTGCGAACACAATATTATCTCTATTTATATATCAATTACGAATAAACAATAATTAAGAAAGATTTTCCCCCTTAAAATTTTTAAAATAGCCTCGCACATAAGATTGATGTTATAAAAAATTGGAATGTTAAGATAATTTTAATAGAATTCCAGAGAGCAGGAGATGAGATGATACGCGGAGTTACGAGATGAAGGATGCTATCAAATCCAAACATCATCTTCATCTATCGGAAGCCATGCGAGGAGGGAATTTATCATCCTAAAAAGAATTTGTACTTCGCTAAAAGGCCTTGACTATCGACCAATGAAAGAGCTGGAAAGTGCTTTGGTATGGATCGGATCTTCTGTAAAGCTTGCTATGAGGGCGCTAGTGTAGCAGTGGGATCTGTTTTCTTCCGGTGTAAACCGGATATCAGCTTAATACCAATGGTAACTTTTGGTCTGCTAGCTATCAGCGTTTTATTATTCGAGAAAATATTTCACTGTATTGTTAGGAATAAATTAGCTTTGAAAAAGGATAGCTCATGTTGTCTAACACTGTTTTGTAGCATTATATTAGGCACAGATATTTTTTCGACTGTAAACTAATGGAAATTTCGGATTATCTTGTCAAATTTTAATCATAGCAACCCATGTTGCCAGTAATTGGCGAGATAAAATGATTACGTAGCGGTAACGATTTATTTTGTTTTACTTCAGCGGTGGTTCCTCTAGTTTTCATTTGTTTCAAAAGATTCTGCTCGAGATTCATAAGTATTATAATACATCAGTTTTCTATTTATCGTTTACTCGGAATATCTTCCTGTATTTCCATTTTAATGGATAATATATGAGTGATATACAGGTGCATAAATGTTTTATCTGCATAATGATCGAAGTTTTTCATTTTTGAACTAATTTTATACGTTAAAGCATCTAATATTTACATACGATTGTCGAAACTTATATTTCACCTGACCTGTTTAAATAACGTGAAGATCAGATGTTTTTATTGTTGTATAGTTTGTTCTAAGAAATATTTCCTCCTGGTTAAGTTGCATTTATGAAGACGCCAAAATAATTCTTTAATCTGCTTTGTTCATAGTATTGTTTTGTTTATCTTATCTGTGTATCAATAAATACAGATCTGTATTATAATATCTTTAGAGTGTCATAGTACAAGAATGTGGTGGTTTTATACAAATTAATGATATACACTTTACACAACTAATAAAAATACTTTATATATATATATATAAAGTTATAATTCGTTAACAATTATAATGCTATGTTATAATTTCAATTGCTCAGTTGCTCGGTCATAATTTGGAGATTTAATTGATATTGATTTGTACATATTTAAAAAGCAAACACTAATAGTCTATTATTCAATATTTTGGAGTACTAATGTTAAAACAAATTGCTATTACAAAAAATGATTACAAGCAATTACTTACCAACTAACAAACATTAAACAGTTCGAAATCTCATAAATAACGTTTACTCCATTTAGTTACGTATCTTTGCTTATAGCGTCGCACAATTTATAATCTTGCCAAAAGACAAGAATTCGGCGATATTTCTAAAAATATGGTAACCCATCCCCAAAGCAGCATATTTAGCTATTTTTGACTAATATTATCACCTGATATTAGCGTCTGGCGGAGGCAAATTCAGACACAATAAGCTTAACTCTTTTCTGTGAATTAAAAATCGAATGCAATATAATGAAAGAAATATTACATATCATGCATAGAAAATGAGCTTTGACTGATTTCCTTAACATTAAACCGGAAGTCTAGCAAGGCCATTTCCGGTTAGAGGAGGTTTGTTTATTTATACGCGAAGATCCGGTCCATAAAAAATTATTGAAATTTACCAGAAAGTAAGTTTGTAAATATCTTTCTTACCTTATTTAGCTTTCTTTAGGGAAACAAAATTAAAGATTATTTTTATATATTTCAAAACAAGTGCTAAACATTTAAGCATAAAACAATAGAGAATATTCCGACATATTTGTAAACTATAATTAGTGTCTTTTTCTTCATACTTACTTAGCAACGGTTGTTATAAAACCATCTTGTGTGTTCCCGTATGTAAACTCAGCATATGTTCTATCATCCATCTCTATTTAAATAGAGTTAGATGACAGAAAATAATGTAAAAACTTGGAGCTCCGCGTGTGGGAGCACGTACTTCTTTCGCTCATGGCCCACCACGTGGTAACCAAACCGGACTGCAATTCTTCAATGAACGAGAAAGAAATGGACGACCCAGAAACTAAAATACCTACAGAGATGCCAACCAAATGTGCAGAGATTGTTGTGAGGCTTCGTGAAGGAAATATTGTATCGGAATACAGCAAGGAGAGATTTATGCAAAGGCTGCAGAACCTGATCGGAGATTACCTAGTGGATTACTTTGACGCTGACAAGGAAAGATTTACTGATGACCCAGCAAGAATGAGGATCTTCCAGGGTAAGTGCTCTCGCATTTTAAAGTATTTTGAGAACCCATCAGGTCCCCTTCCGAAATGCATTTGTATTGAGGAAGTGTATGAAGATGAAGTAGTTGAGACATTTAACAAACTTAAGCAGAGACTCTACAGAGTATTAAAATATAGTCCCCCCCCCTCCGGATACGGAAGTGGTTGAGGAACCTAATAAGTCCAAAAATGATCTTAGTGATGACCCAGACAATAGCTGTCTATCACCTTACCTTTCTAGGGAACAAGCTGAAAAACTTAAAGCTGAATTCGCGAATTTCGATTGGAATAGCAAACGTGGAAAAGAGATGTTGGAAATGCAAAAATCTAATAAAATGAGTTTTGATGTAGGCTTCTATAAAAGTAAAAATGAAATTAATGATGGATTCATCTCCCCGAGTCCCAAAAAAGTCTGCAAGTCACCCAAAAAAATTAGCGTAACTCCCCTCCCTGTCAGGAACTCCTTCCAACCTCTGGAAATTGAAGAGATGGAAATTAATTGTGAAAAAGAAGCTAGTGAAGTTAATTTACCTAAACCTCAACCCTTTTTTATAAATCCCTGCTCAAACTGGCAAGAACTTGTAAAAGAAATCAACCTAAAACTTAATACCCCCATTTATGGATCGCTTAGTAACGAAATGATTAGGCTCCAGCCAAATAACATTAATGACTATCGCCTGCTGCAAACCTTATTGACTGAAAGGAAAGTTCCCTTTAGCTCAATAAATCTAAAAAATGAAAAACCCTCAAAATTTGTAATTCGCGGCCTTTCCGCAAACACTGAAATCGCCGACATCTTCGATGAAATCACTGCTCTGGGACACCAAGTCACCAGAATAACTCAATTCTCCCATAAAACTACTAGAACTCCCATGCCGATCTTCCTGGTTCTCTTCCCACATAATGGGAATGCTAAAAAATTTACTGAAATTAATAACATGATGCAAATGAAAATCAAAATTATCCCGTTTAAATCTGTTGCACTCAAAATTTGCTACAACTGTCAGCGTCACGGACATTCCTCGGAATGTTGCAGTTTTCCGAGCAGATGCTTGAAGTGTGCTAAGATGCATCACACGCGTGATTGCAAGCTGCCAAGGGAATCCCCTGCGGTATGCTGCAATTGCCGTGGAGATCATCCGGCTAACTTCCGGCAATGCCCGGCGAACCCGGCCAATAGACCTACCAGAGCCAGAAATCCCAAAAAACCTAAAATGACCCCCCCCCCCAGTTGACTAAAAAGTCCCCTGTGGAGGAAATTATTAATGAGACCAACGTAACTGACATACATAACAACAACGGAGTCTGTGAACAAACAGAAAACCCCACCTACGCATCTGTGATCAGCGTTAGGAAAAGTAACAACTCCCCCCCCCCCCGTAAAGGGCAGGCGACCGGGGATTCTTATAAAATAAATGACTGTCTTAAACTTCTTGAAGAAATAAAACAACTTATGGAAGGAATAAATATTGTTAAAATATTAGAAGTTTTGAAATCGCTAAAAACCAATCTACCAAGGGCCAAAGATCCTTTAGAAAGTATTTCCATGATACTTAGTGCAATGCAGACCCTATATATTTAGCACTATACTACCCATCTCCTGAATTTATTTTTACTTACCATCTTTTCCCTCGTCCAAGGTTCTCAAACTACTTTATATGCAAAGCACTTTTTCCCAAAACAGCTATTGCCTCTGGCAAGTACATGTAGCATAGAACAATCTACGCATCAACTAGGAGATACAGCACTCTGTGCTAGGCGCTCCGCAACGGTGACAAATCACGAAATGAGAGAGAAAATAATGTTCACACACTACCTGACATGTCAATTGTCAACAGTAGCATAGAAAGTGGCGTATTTTCAGCAAGCATTCAGAAAGAGAAGTGAATATTTTTTATGTCAACTAAAACTGCACATTTGTAAAATCGTAATATAACTTTGAAATAAATTATTTGTTTAACAATTTCATTTTTAAATGCATCCCTGATTATAACAATCTTTTTAATAAAATAAATAAATGTATTCAAAATGGATGATTCTACATAATTATTTTTATTTTATTTTCAAATTTCGATGGGAGGAACGACCGAATAATTGAAGATTTTACCTTAGTTTTTCTTAAATAATAGGCCACTTATGGTTGTTAAATGAAATGATGACGCGAATTAATTTTATTCAATCAATTTGTTCAATAGATATATTGATTGCAAACATCATTAAAATGGTTAATTCGTATTCAGCGATTTTTAAAGCATGTAGATCTGTCAGAATCCAGCAATCGAATTTTTAACTCCATCACAATACTTTCCCTTCTATGCTATAGGAGAAATTGAAAAATCTGATGTGTCCAACGCTTGATTTCTACTACGGGTTAGCGAATTTCGATATTGTGGAGAAACAATAATAAAAATTAGAACTTTTTAATAATTAGATCTTGCTGAAAGTGAATAGGGGTTTTGTTACAAATTAAAATAAAAAACCCGATTTCATGTAATTTGCATAATGTTTTCGAGAGATATCACGCTCCCTATGTAAATTAAAATTTTTAATATCTCGAAATTATTACTATACAATTATATTCATTTATTTCTGATTAAGGGTACAAACATACACTTACAAAGCATTCACTCATTCAATATCGAGCGTATTTAATTCTTTTCAGTTGTTCTTCTTTCATATTATTTCCAATGTTGAATGAAAAATATGCAATATTTCCAGAACGGCAGATGTTACTGTTCTGTAATTGGTGTCTGTTGCGCCTTGGCGTCCTTAGTAGTAGAGCTCGCCAATTTGGCGAGAGCCAGTGAAAAAATAGTTTGTCTGCTTGGAACCTCCGTCGAGGCACAGCCCCACTCGATAACGTGACACGCTTACTCTCTAACGGCTTGCCGAATGCTCCGTTTAACAATAGGATCTCTGGAATAATTTCTACCTTGTGTGTATATACTTCTAACCGGTAGGTGGCAGCACATCGTTATCCCTCAAGATTACGTTCTGTGTGTGTTCTTACGGACAACTTGCATGCTATTTTGTAGTTACATTTCATATCAGAGACCACTTGATAATTTTTTGTGTGTGCTTTAACCAATAATTTATATTGTTTTGTAAAAATATGTATTGTTGTGTACCATTTTGTAAATCTAAACATGGAAAAACAGTTGATGTTTTCTTCTGAACCAGAACTTTGTGCTAAATGGCTGAAATTAATCCCTGAACGCAGCTGAATTTTTGACTTCCCCCATCAGTGGAATTTTTTCCTGCCAAAAAGTTTTCACAGACTCTCAGACGGTGACCTAGAAGGCATAATATTTGCACACTTATAATATCAACCAAGGAACAGAAACTAACGGAGTTGGATTTTCAATTTCTTCCACGGACAAAGCCACCGAACGGGGGGGGGGGGAGTAAAAGTATGCATCACTTAAGGGGCAGCTCCACATAAATATTTCATAAGAAACGACAATTAACTTATAAAATGGGGGGTAGTAGGAGGCACGTACATTTGTTATATAGGGGTCTAAAAATCCTATTAACAGCACTAACCATGGAGGAGAAAATGGGTTTGAATAAGTATTTCCTCATATTCCAGAAGATCCTCCTCGATGACCTAGAAGGCTGAATTTTTGCAAGATTGAAGTATCGACCACGGGACAGAATCTAAAGGACCAGAATAGCCGAATGTGATGGAGGGGGATGCATTACTTACGAGTCCGGTCCCCATTAATAGTTTATAAAAAGTATCATTAACTTATAAAATAAGGAAAGTAGGGAGCTCGTGCACTTGCAAAAATGGATCCCGAAAATTCTATCGGCAGCACTGTTCACGGCTGTTCACGGAGGCGGAGAAAATTGTATTGGGAAAAAAATCCTGATCCTCCGGAGAGCTCCTCTCCCTCCGTTGACATATGAAGACACACTTATAGTATCGATCACGAGACAGAACCTATTGGAACCGAATTTTTAATTTCTCTGCCCGAGGGCGGAGAAAATTGAACAGAACCCAGAAAGAAGTCGAATTTTTATCATCTAAGCTCTATCTATAAACCTTTCTTAAAAACTTCTTTGAATTGTAATGAATGTTAAAATGTAATTCAAATTTTCTCTTCCTCATTTTCCTAGAAGTATCGCAAATACATACACATTTAATACAAAATAATTGGTTTATATTTCCATAGAAATTTATAAAACTTTCTTTAAAATTTAATCACTCAGATAACATGTAATTTTGATAATTTAATGACACCAAAGTAAGAAACTAACATGGACATTTAACACAATAAAAGAACAAGATATACAAATCATACACACTAGTAATTTATGAAAACAAATTACTTGCATGCAGATTAAATGCACATAATTGGGATAACTTTATGAGCTAGCAAGTAAACTAACACAGCAGAACAGTTCAATCAATTCTGCTGTGATGAAGCTGCATAAGCGACGTGTGCTCTTCGTAATGATCTCCAGCTCTGTGATGGATATCGACAAATACAATGCTGTAAACGAAATCATATCAAAAATTGTCTGACAGAAATACCTAAGGCATTTATGGTATTTGTTAGAAGAACTTTTGTCTTTTCTTTTTTTGATAATAAAATTCCTAACGAAACTAAAGAAAAATGGTTAAAGCTATGAAAGCTAAAGGAATTGAAGACCCTGAAGAAAAGTGGTTTAAGCATTTCTTTAAATTTCATTAGTTCTGTACAATTATTTGGTGTTGAATTGAAGTAATGAAGTACCGTTGTTTTGTTGGGTTTGAGTTATTAATGCAGTAATTTTGTATTATAAACCAATTGTATATTATTAGCCAGCATACATACTAACTCCATCTTGTATTGTAAAGGTGTTAGCGACCCCTAAAAATATCGTGATATTCATAAAGAATTTAGCAAATTATGTTTTTGATATATTGGATATATTTATGATTAAATTCCTAATGAAACTAAAGGAAAGATGGTTAAAGCTATAAAAACTAAAGAAATTGAAGACCCTCCAAAGAAAACAGTAGTCAACCCTGAGATTTGACATCTAAAGGTATTACATCATTTTGTTTCCTTTAACACTAAAAGGTTTTTTTGAAATTTTAGATATTTCGTCAGATTTTTTACAAACAAAAAGTGTGAAGACATGGACTGATGTTGATACGAACATCAAAGTGAAAAACAGTTTCTTGAATAAAAGTTGTAAATGATATAACTGAAAGAGGAATTGCCTTAATTGTTGATTATAACAAACTACTTACAAACGATAAAAACCAAAGGCAATATTTTCTCCAAGTTGTAAAAGACTTTATAAAAAAGTACCCAAACCGTAACAAGAAAACTTTAAAACTTTAATGAAGTAAAGTGCCTTAAGCATTTCTTTAAATTTCATTAGTTCTGTAGAATTACTTGGTATTGAATTAAAGTAATGAAGTACTGTTGTTTTGTTGGGTTTGTGTTATTATTAATGAAGTAATTTTGTATTATAAACCAATTGTACATTATTAACAATTGTATATTATTAGCCAACATACATACTAACTCCATCTTGTACTCATCTTGTAATGTAAAGGTGTTAGCGACCCCTAAAAATATCTTGATATTCATAAAGAATTTAGCAAATTATTTTTTTTTTATATATATTGGATATATTTATGATTTGGGAGGAAATAAATTAAAAAAAAAATTTATGCCATATGAGGCTCACCCAGAATGTACAACGTGTATATTTTTGTATATTTGCATATTTTTCCGATTTTGATTTTTTAAGGAAACAAGTCGGTTTTTCATAATACGAGCAGCATTGTTACTTCAATTTCACATATTTAACAATGAATGCAGTGTTTCTGCAGGAAATTAATCTAGATACTTGCTCACTATGTGAATAAATGCAATTTATTAAATAGTTACTATTAGTTACTTACTCATCATAGTTAACACCTCATGTTTCATTAGGTGGATCAGACCTTACTGAGGTGATGTGTTTAACCTAATTTTCCATTTATGAAAACCGGAGAAAGGAACGGTAATTTTTTATGTTTCAAAGTAGATAGTGGAAAAAGATACCTTTCGCTATAGGTTATCAAAATATAATCCAATTGCAACTATATCATGTGTTTTTCTTATATAAAAATGGTTTTCAAAAATGAGGTTAAACGTTCTAAGTCTTTCTTTTATTTTAATCAATGATATTTTTTTTCAAAAACACTACTTTTGACTGAAGTCTTTATTTTCATCTCATGATACAAATGTAAAATTACAAGAAAAAATTAAGTACACACAAGGAAGCACAGTTTTCTAAAATGTTGTTTTGAAGCAAAAAAAAAATAAATATTCTTCAGTAGAAGAGGAAAATCGTTTTCCGTATGAAACATTTCTAAAATGCCTCATAAAGGTTTTAAAAAAATCTTGTTCTGCAAAGATTCCAATATTTTTTGAAGAAAGAAGTACTAAGGCAGCGCGTGATTTATGTTTCATTACAATTAACCGGTTTAACGTGAAATTTGTTCGCAAAAGTATTATCTGTATATCTTAAAAGTAGAGTTGCATTAATTGATGATAAAATATAAATCTTTGTACAAGTTAATGGAGTTACATCAATATAGATAATTTATAGCACATTTAGTCTTACACATAATACATTCGTAAACAAAAGTAAAGCATATGCTTTAAAGTAAGAAAAAATACTGAATCTAATAGTATTTGGTGTGCCTTGGCCTTGTGAAACAACAAAAGTCACGACTGCAAAGTTTGTATCTCTATACAAAACAAGTCATGCCTCTCGCAGCAATGCTACATTAGTTCCACAATTATAAATACATTTTTAAAGTTCTGAACATCAACAGAAACCGTTTTCTCAACCTGCCCAGTTTCTGAGCTTGGCAACAGCTGTTATCACTAGATGTGCGTTTCTAGTTCGTTTTAATTGGATATTTATTTTTACAGGATTTCAACTTCAGAGCACGATGCGGAGTCTAGCAACCACATCGGTAAGCTCCTGATGTCAGTTGTTTGTTTTGATTTAAGTCAGCTTTTTCCCACTGCAGCCTTTCCATCTCGTCAAATTTACTAGCCTGGAAAAGAAAATGTTAAATATAAATACCAAATGTTAGGTAAAACTATCAAGAAAAAAATGCAGTAGAATCAGAAAGTATCAAAAATCGCTAATTAGGAATCCACCAGTCATGAAATTTAGTTCGAATTTTCCAAAATTCGAATTAACAGGAGTTAACATTGAAAAACCAAAATTAAAAAACCACATAAAAATATTGGTTGTGAGGTACTTATTTTTGTATTTTTAAATAACATAGCAATATTATTTAACAACTTTCCCATTTCTTCTATAGATTCAAATACTTTTAGGCAGCTGCAGAAGCGTATATCATTTATGTGAATTCACATCATTTATGGATGAGTTTTGATTTTTATTTTTGTTCGAACATTCGGAGTTAAGCAGAAAAGACAAAAATTAACTGTATTCACTTTAAAGTTAGGCTACATTGGCGTTTGTCAGCATGTATTTTTTACAACTTAATTGGCTTTCAGTATACTATATTTGAGATTTGCGACCTGGTAAAGGGATGACATTGAGATTAAGTCGTAGATTTCCGGAAATTTAACTAAGGAAATCTAGAGCTTGATCTCAATTAAACGTTTAAGAAACGTATTTTCTATTTGTGCATTATTTGTGTATGACGCAAAATGTGGTTGTTTATAACTTTTTACATAATTATTTGATTAAATAGTGTTTTAAATTCTTCACAAGTTTCTCATTTAGTTTACATTTGAAATTGCCGTTACATACTAATTTAGGTGACTCTTATGGCTGTTTGCTCCTCTTTATATCCGCAAGATGAAATCAAGTAATAATTATGTGATAGTTTAAATAATGTCTAATTGACATATTTGAAATTTTTCGTTTTAATAAAAGTATGCATATTTAGTTATCGTTGACTAAATATTGGTTTACAATATTTGAAGAGTATTTATTATCTTATATTATATTTAACTAATTGAGAGTTAAAAGAGGACAAAATATTTTCCATTAGAATAAAATTCCTATTTGTCATTAGTTATTACTATCCTCAAACTGGTTTACTGATTATTGCTACTCATCAGGAAGAGAAGTCATTGGAATTGCTAAGGTACGAAATAATTCCTCCTGAACTGAAGTTCTATTTTTCTTTCAGAGAACAATATTTGATACTGAAACTGCTTTCAATCAAATCTCTTAATGACAATCATCTTACTACGTCAGTTGAAATAAACACTATTTCAGACTAAAATATCACTGAAGAGTAATTTTGCCAGATCAAGAAAATATTACCTAAATACTTATAACTGTTACGCTGAAGCCTGATTCACAATTGCTCTATGTAGAAAATACAGTACTGTGGCAATTAATTGAGAAATGCAGTTTTTTTTTTATAAAATTCAGTTTTATTCAAATTTTCTATGGATACATTTAAAACTAATAAGTGATATGACCTCCCCGAGACTTTATAACATCACAGACACATTTCGGCATGGAATGTACTAGACTAGCACATGTAGTTTTAATATCAACGTCTCTGAACCATATGTCAATAACGGCCGAAATTAGCTTGTCCATCGTCGTACAGTCAAACTTGTGAAGCCGTTTTTTGACAATAGCCCACAAATTTTCTATGGGATTCAAGTCTGGTGAATTCCCGGGCCAATCCAGTACGGTAATATTTTTTTTTGAGAAGAAATTTTTGATTCGCTTCGAAGTATGTCATGGCGCGCTGTCTTGTTGGAAAACGCAATCTCCGTTCGGCCACAGTTTAGCCATGGTTGGAAGTACTTTTCGGGTCCATATGACTTCGTAACTGGTACTGTTCATCATTCCCTCTACGGGAACAAGAGATTCTGTCCCCAAAATGCTGAAACAACCCCAAAACATCTATTTGGGCGGGTGCTTGATTGATGTGGTGCTGATTGAGAGGTTCTCCTTGGCTCCTTCTCACGAACATGGATCTAAATCCCTGAACCACAAAATGTGTTTCGTCAGAAAAGAGAACCTTCTCCTAGTCCTTCTCAGTCCATGTTTTGTATTTCCGTGCCCATTCCAACCTTTTTTTCTTCATGCGAAGCGTCAGAAGTTGCTTCTTGTACGGTCGACGTGCTCTCCGCCCGCGTTTTAACAGCCTGTATCGCACTGTTGAAGGTGCAATATCAACACCAGCTGCCGCCATGGACTTAGACAGGTCAAAACTGGTTAATCGAGTATTTTTAACACTCATTCGATGTAAAGTTTTGTCGTCACGAGCCGAAGTTGATCTTTTTCGGCCGCATCTTCCAGAACGGTTGGTTCCAGCATTTCCTGTTTCCTGAAACCGCTTCCAGTTCCTCCCGATACTTGCTGTACTAACTCCACATATTTTACCTATTTCCTCGAACGTCTTAGAAGTGTGTTCTCTAAGCGCAATCACTTTAGCACGTGTTTCCGCGCTGATATCCATGACGCTAATGACCCCCGCAACAACTGAGAAACTACCACTGCAGAACACCTGCCACCTGGCGGAGGAATTTGAACACCTGCTACTTACCAGGTGCAAGAGAACACCTGCTACTTTGATAACTGAAATTTGAACTCTGAGCTAATTTGAAGTGCTTCTTCCTAAGTTTACGTGTGATAAAACGAAAAAAATGACATTTCTCAATTAATTGCCACAGTACTGTAACTAGTTTATTACTGTTGTATTATTTATGTAAAATTTTAATTAACAATGATCGCCAGATAATAATAATGTGCTTCGTTTTATACTGTCTGTGAATAAGTAAGTGACGACGAAATGAAATTTAGCGAACATTCAATCAATGGTATTTAATTATCATTTAACAAATCAACATAATTATTTTAAACAACATTACTTGTTAATGTATGAGAATGGATTCTGGAACATTATAGTTATAATTTGTTTACATATTCAAATGCTAAAATATCTTTAATTGACTTACTCTTATTTCTCTTTGCTCTCTAATCTTCCGTGCAAGCTCGATGAAAGCTTCATGAATATTTTCATTGTTCTTACAACTGCATTCGAAGAAAGGGATATCAAATGTTTCTGCAATCTGGAATGCAGATTTGGATTCATAAATACATATGTAAATGTAATATATATTCAGAGAACTAGCAATACTGACAGCTAAAGCCAGTGATGGATTTATAATTTTGTGGGTCCTACGCTATATCTTACATTGGGCCCTAAAAGAATTTATGGCGATATGTAGTGATGACGTCTTGTGCTTGGTTTTAGTTTCCTGAATAGTAGGTGTATGAATTAGAAAATTATAAACATCTATACTTAATTATTACAAAATTAAAAATTCACCTATTTCGACCAAAATAATTTATACTTTCACTTACTTGAAAGACATTTAACATTTTTTTATTTACCTTATATAGCGTATAAACCGAAAAGGCTTTGGTAAAAATAAACGCTTAAAGTTGAAAACTTAAACTTTGGTGGTAATGTTTACTAAATTTTTTTTGACATATACTCGAGTATATACGGAATATTGTAATTCCATTATAATTTAAGAACAAAATGTAATAATAAAAGAGCATTTGAGCCTGGAGGCCCTAAAATAAAATTAATGTTAACATTTTCGTAGTCTTTAAACGTATTCCAATAAAAATCACTAAAATTTAGAGCAAATATATCTACACTCTTTTGATAATAATAATAATAAAAAAAAAAAAAAAAAAAAGGCAAGCACCATGAAGAAATTGTGACTGTTTTAATTGAAATTAAATATGCGTACAGCTCATACACAGATAATGAAATGATTGCAAAATTAAGGCCGCAGGACCCATCAATGGTTACCAATTGCACATTGAATTTTCAATTCAGTAATTAGTGAAACCCTCCTCTTGGCGGCACTGCATGCTTGTATACGTCTAGGTAAGGAGTGATAAAGTTTTCTAATGTCATCCTGCGATGCATTCTGCCAGGCATTCCTCAATTGTTGCCCCAGATCTGCTACATTTCGGGGTGTCCGAATCTGGCGGCCTAGCATGTCCTATACATGCTCAATTGGCGAAAGGTCTGGTGACCTTACTGGCCAAGGAACAGTATCAACAGCACGGATACAGTCCACAGATATGCGAACCGCATGTGACGTGACATTATCTTGTTGGAAAACATCCCTAGAATGACGTGCCATGAAGGGTAACACAAACGGCCGCAGGATTTCATCAACATATCGTTGAGCCGTTAAAGTTGCACGCAGGATGACAAGGGCGACCTGCTGTCGTAAGAGATAGCACCCCACACTATTACACCAGGGATAATGGCTGTGTGGCTGTTGTTGTTGAGACCCAGACCGTCCGACCTACCAGAAAGGTGTAAGGTAACTGTTTGGACGGCCGGGAAGTGCCACCCAATTTAGACCGGAAAGCAGTGGGGGAGGCATCCACAGGGACTGTACCCTCCATCCTCTACCACCAACGACTCGGAAGGACTTACGGACCCACATGTTTAACGTGATCGTACTCCGCATGAAAACGGCGGCAGTTGTTGCAGCGTGCAAATCCAGCGCGCAAACCACCGGGCTACCGCGCCCGAAATGTGTCAACAGCACGCGGTGTTCCCAGGTGGTCACCCACCCAAGTACTAACCGCGCCCAATGCTGCCTGACTTCGGTGATCTAATGAGAACCGGTGTTTTCAGCACGGTACGGGCGTTGGCCCGGCTGTGTAAAACAAAGGCTGATTGGTACCGCTGGCCCTGGCGCCTTCACACACGTACCCGATGGTCATCTGCTGAAAGACTGAAGCGTGATTCATCGCTGAGCACTATGCGATGCCAGTCTGCTGGCAGTCATGATGCTCGACTACGACACCTCTCCAAACGACTCTGTCGATGTTGTGGGGTTATGGCCAGACGCGTTAAAGGCCGTCGTGAGCGTAACCCCACCTCAGCCAAGCGCCGTGAGCGTAAACCCACGTCAGACAAGCGCCGTGAGATGGGAAAGGTACCACGAGTGATATGGAAAAAGGCTGTAGCACGTTGGATGGCGGACAATGATGGCGTTGGGCCAGTTCTGGCCTGTCGCACAATCATCTGATCTAGCCTTGCATTCGTGCACCTTGGCCTTCCAGAGCCTTCATTCCGCCGATGAGTTTCTTGCAGCAACCATTGCTGCCAGCACCTTTGCACAACAGTGTCCGTTCGGTGCAGGTGGCGGCCTATTGCTCGGTATGACCAGCCAGCTTCACGCACCCCGACTATACGACCACGTTCGCACTCGTCTAATTGCTTATAAGGTCTTGGGCAACTTAGTAACTGCATTATTGGTTGTGTCTCCACGGAACTGCAACCCCGATAGCGAGCAAATATAAACCGTCCGCATTTTTAAACTGTTTTATAAGATGCTAATTGCGCAATAGAAACGCGCTATGACCGAAGTTAACACTCATTGGCTTTGCAAATTTAATTATTTGCATACTTGGTATAAAGGAATTTGCATGCGAAATTTCGAGATGATCGGATTGTTTTTTAGGGATATTTTTTTTTTTTTTTTGCAAAAGAGTATATTTTTAAAATAGCAGAGCTAAATTGCAGACTTAAATATAGATGAAATATATATAAATATACATTAATGAAGAAAAGTTCTTGAAAGAAGTTTATTAATAGAGCCTCTGAACAGTGATAGAGCTAGACTTTTAGTGCCCTGGAGCTAAAAACTCCAACGCGCTCTTTCTTATTGATCACATGTTTTGGTATCCGCGAAATACATTTTTCTTCTAGAGCATCATTTTCCAATTTGGTGTACGCGAAGTAATAGTTGGGGGAACGTGTGAAATTTTCTGGAATTGTGGTCGATAAAAAAGAGAATTTCAAACTTAATTGATTTTTTTTTCTTAATACAATTTTTCTTAATTGATTTTTTTTTATTAATACTGCCGGCAAAAAATGCATTTAAATTCTATTTATATGAAACCACATGTATATTCCCTTCTTGTTCAATAATGCAGATTATTGTCACCTATTTTGGTTTCAATTAACCCATTCGAGAAATCCTGCTAAATCTGAAAAAATATATTACTGTGTCGTTTTTCAAGTAGCTTAATCCTTCGGCATTTTTTTTAAATCGGTGGAAATAGCTATGGTTATTTCGTACCTTATGACTTTTGGTGCTCCCGGCGACAGATAAGTTGGATGCCCCAGCACAAATACATTGAATAAAAATTATAAGATGCGATATTGAGCTGGTTGAAATATGTCTTGCAGTGTTTTTTTTTTCTTTCAAAGTAATCATGTGCAGCGCGAGAGGCACCCTGGATCTGCTTCCCGCCCCGCTCCATGATGGTACGTGGCGTACCATCATGGAGCGTGCCGCTGAATCACAAAATTCCATTTCTTGCAGCATACGTGTACGGAATTGAATACCCCATTGGTCCACTTTTTTATACTTCAAGTGATTGCTCAGAAGTAAAATAAAAATTAAATATTACTAATATTTATAAAAATAATTTGTATCCAATCATTCTTAAAATTTCTAGTATTTTTAGGGCCCCCCTTTTCTGATGGGGCCCGCAGTTTCAGCTTTATTAACTAATGAATCCGTTTCATAACTAAATTAGCTCCATAACATTTGAAAAAAAGAGTTCGATGTCATATTAATTCACTCAGACTTCTGTCAAAAATACCCATTGGTAACAAATTATGTCAGTAAATATTTATCTTAACTTTATTACAAAATATTATTATTTAGTGAATATTAATTTATCTAGAACAAGGTGGCTCATCTGGCCTCCAGTCGGGTTGTTACTATTACATTTATGTTTATACTATTTGCAAACTGAGTTTTAAATACTGAGCCGTTCAATTGTTTTTCAGGCACTTCTCCGATTTTTTTATGTGTCTTAAGATAGTTAAGATGGGATTATTTTAGCTATTATAGAAAGTTTGTGACAAATTTTATAAATTGCTTTTATAATACTCTCTAATTGTTATAAAATGTAACATGTATGCAATAAATATATTTGGTATATAATTGGTGCGCAAATGATACATTAAATTGGAATATAATAGATAGGACTAGGATTTCGATGAATTTGCAATTTGAGATACAGGGTGTTTCACTCGTTCTCGACACCTGATTTTTTCTTATAACTTTCAAACTAATGGACGTCATTCAGTGAAATTTGACATACCTTGCCGGCCGTCCATTAAGCTGCTCTATGTCTCCGGATGAGTCGGTCGGTCTGGGCTTTAGACGGACATACCTTGGTCTACGAGAAGCAGCTTTGCTTTTCCTGCAGATCGTTGACATGTGCTTCTGGAAACCCCCCTCTCCTGCGACAGTTTACATAAGGACTTCTGTGGGAAGGCCAACAACCTATTTTTCACTTGTGGGCTAGAGAGTAATGACGTCACTCGTGTCCTTCCGTACCACGCTTCTCATAAGTATGTCCATGTCAAATTTCATTAAATTGCGTCCATTAGTTTGAAAGTTATAAAGGAAAATCAGGGCTGGAGAACGAGTTAAGCACCCCGTATTATAAAACATTTCTGAAATTTTTTGTTAATGAAATGAAACAGAAAAAGGATAAATGAGTAAAAAAATAAAATTTTGAAAGATAAAATGGTGTGCACTGCATTTCTGAACATTACGATGGTACTAATGCAGCAGCTTAACAATAACTAACTTTGGGAAATTCTTGTTATCATCTGAAATATGTAACCATTGTAAATCCGAGTAATAAATTACAAAACTAATGTATAATGAATGGATTGATTTTTTGTCAAACATTCATTGAGAAAATTTGTCAAACACATCCATTGAAAAAAATTATTTAAAATAAAATATATTTATTTACTTTTTGCCCTCGTTCGAAATCTATCATTCTCATGTGAGAAGCGTCACTCTTGTTACCAACTAGCACTTTAACAACATCTTGAGAGGCATTCTGAAATGAAATAACGATTTTCAAGAAATCTTTAGAATGGAAGAACACTTAGTGAATAAATGCATTCGTTCTATATATTTCTAATTTACCTCTTCTACATTTCTGAACCAGTACGTCAAGTGATTGAAAGAATCCATATTTGTAACATCGTACATCACAAGTATACCCTGAAATGAGAAAAATATAATATCAGAGAACAAAAGCTTGTCATTTAATCTTTCCGACATACACAGTACTAAAACATTCAGCAAGTACATGAACCATGAAAATAAATAATTACAAATGGGGAAATATGTGCGATTGATTCTAGAATTGAACGAGAAAAATATTACTACTCTTTGAACCAAGAAATAAATGATTCATGATTCAAAGTTAGCTGTAACCATTAATTGATTAAATCATAAGTGAATGATAATAATTGTGCTTATCCCTATGATATGGTTCGTACCCCATTGGTTCTCAACCTTTAGGTAGGTTGGGAATTTTATGGTTAAGGAAATGGAACTAGCTAGGTCAATGCTAAACATATTTAAACGATGAGTCTCTAGGCCAGAATTCCGCAATCTGTTGCTTGCTATAGCACCACAGTGCTTGTGCTCGTTAATATGGCACTCTCTTAAGTCATAAAGTAGTTTTTGAACATATTTGACATCTGTGCTTTTTGTTTATAATTTTTTTTTATGAAAACAGTGAATTCCATAACGAAATAAATTATTAAACAGTTTAAGTATATACATCATCGAACTTTTAACGGATTGATATAAGAAGCATGTAAACATGATAAAATCGCCTGCTCACTCAACATCTATGAAATTTACCATAAATGAATTAGAATACTTGAAACTGGAGAAAATTTTAGCAATTTACTCACCAGAACAAAATCAAAGGTTTAGTCGCAAATCAAAGCATATTGTGCATTAAAAGATTGAAATTTTTTTAAATTCAAGGTATCTATTTAATTTATGTTAAAAAGTTATGTATATACTAGTTTACAAAACCTTTCATTTGTTATCTTTTTAAAACAATGTAACATTTCTGCGTGTTGGTGCTCTTCAGAAGAATTCAACACAGTGTACGTGCTCTTTGAACGAATTCGACACAGTGCTAGTGCTCCGTAGAAGAATTTAGCATAGTTTTGGTGAACCCTAGAAAAAATTGTCATAGTGATGGTGCTTCCCAAAGTAATTTAACATAATATATATTTTCAAAAATAATTTAACATAATACTGCTGCTTCCTAGAAAAATTCAACATTGCGCTGATGCTCCCTAGAAGAATTATGCCTAGTTTTGGTGCTCCCTAGAAGAATTATGCCTAGTTTTGGTGCTCCCTAGAAGAATTATGCCTAGTTTTGGTGCTCCCTAGAAGAATTGTGCCTAGTTTTGGTGCTCCCTAGAAGAATTATGCCTAGTTTTGGTGCTCCCTAGAAGAATTATGCCTAGTTTTGGTGCTCCCTAGAAGAATTATGCCTAGTTTTGGTGCTCCCTAGAAGAATTATGCCTAGTTTTGGTGCTCCCTAAAAGAATTATAACTGTAGTTCTGGTGCTCTCTAAATAAATTTGACATAGTGCTAGTGCTCGCTGATAGTAAAAGGCTGCGAACCTCTGCTCTAGGCTAATATATGGTAGTGAGGTAGTTGATGTTAAATGATTAAAGATGGGCGATAATCATTACGCGCCACAGGCTCTATGAAAAGTTTACTCGAGGATCGGAAATTTTTTCTCCAAAACGTATCTTGCTGGAGCAGCGTATTAAAATGAAAAACATCATATATAATGACAATGCATTTATTAATTAAAGAGTTGGTTGCTATGCCAGCTGTTTCGTGAGAAACTCTTGTATCGCATGCTGCTTGACCTAATTTGCTCTTATATTTAAAGTGTTGGTTACTGTACCGTCTTTCTCTTACTACTTTAATTGCTATATGTCGGCGTGGTGGCCGAACGGTCAAGGCGAGCATTTCCAGCGATCGATTGGCCGCCGCGTTGTGGGTTCGAGTCCCACGTAAGACATGGATGTTGTGTGATGTGTGCGCAGTGTGTTCCGCCCCCTCTGGTGCACCTGGGGCAACGTCCTAAGACGGCGAAATGGTTCATGATTACGGCCGAATATAGGGCGAATGACGAAGAGGCTAGTGCCTGGCCATTGGGGGGAAAAAAACTTTAATTGCTATATGCATACACGGATTTTTATGCTGGTTAAAATTTTTCAGGCTCTGCCGTCGGTGTTGACGGTGTGCCCGACCCTGGCTTCACTTTTGGTTTTTATTTCACCTAATCCGACATTTCGTAAATTCTACAAATGGAATTTGTGAACATATGTTAGTGGTAGATCTTCATGAATCATCTGTGCATGTGATCGCAACGTCTGTATTGAAGTATATAGTTTGATTGTAGATCACCTCTGTGCGTGTTCGTCATAAGTGTACGTTGATACTGTGTTTAGTGTTCAATATTGAATCACATGGATACTTGCCTATGTTCTGTGTGTAACTTAACAAAAGTTACATCCTCTACTGATATGCCATGCATTGTGTTAAATAGTTAGTGACATTCTTCAGTATATGTTCAAGTTCTTCGCGACTTTTCTCGCCGAATCCTTCCATTTATAGCATGATCTCTGGCAAGAAAGTCAAGGGAATCCCATCACCTTAACTCAGTGTTATTTTTTATAACTTAATTAAAAAACTAATACCATTGCAAACATAAATATAATACTAATGCTGTAATATGATTATGAGTACTATTTGTATTGCGGTTGCTTATTTGCAGAAGTGTTATACTGGTACAGAATTATGGGGAAGGAATATGTTCGATGTTATAACTGACAAGATATTTTCTTCATTGTTCACAGTACCGACCAAATCTTGATCTTAAAATTGCATTTTTCTTGAGATATTGTTGATAAACTTAATTCATGTAAAGAGATTAATGTTGGATATCATAAATTGGATTTAACTTGCCAATCTGTTTATCATATAAATTATTACTGTTAATAAATTTATTTAAGCTAATTTTGTGACTTTTATTGGGTTTGTTTCCTGGTTAAGGTAAGTCAATATTTGACAAAGTAGTTTTTTATTGTTTTTTCATTAATGTTGAGAGTGGAAAGTTCAGAACACTTTGACCTTTTAATCTTAATTAATTCTTCAATTTTTATATTCTAAATTTAACACTCTCAACGTCACACGGATATTGCTTTGTGGTAGTAAACCTGTGTTCCGTGTAATTTGACTCTGGTCCACAAGTGTACTAGGTTTCCAGTTGCAGAATTTGTGGTTCAAATTATTTTCATACATACATATTGATATAATTGGCCTGTTACTATCTTGTAGAGGGTTTTCCTATTGTGTAACTTTTGTAAGCATGTTTGTTCATCAACCTGAGGTTGTTTCAATTTTTGACATATCTGCCGAAACAATCGCTAGGGCTTTTGTTTTCATTGCATTTCTTATTTAGAAACTCCTTGAACAATCACAATGGACCAGTGATACAATTGAAATCGCCTTTGTTTAAATTTGCCAAGGACTGAAGAATTGCAACGATTGAAATAGTTGGCTATAATCCTGCATCGTTAAAATAGGCGGTTATGTAACACAAAAATAAGCCTTGGTAAGATGCTTTACCATCAGTACTTTTGGGTTTACTAACAGTTCAAAGAGATGACCTTTGTGCTTCTATTGCAAAATTGATGTATACCACTACACTCGGATTACTTAAGGAGTTTTCATTAGATATTTTTCTTCCAGGACAAGGTGCAGATTTTGCGGCAAGACTTAAATATGCCTTTTAAGTGCCACGTCCCAACACGGAGCAAAACAAGTTTGTGTTTCGAAATATTTAAAAGGATGCGTTTATAAGGCGAAGCCAATTAAATAAGCCTCAACAGCCTCAGTTCGAAGGCCCATTTTTGGTGAAGAAGAGACTACCAAAAGACAGTTCAATTTTAATTAATGGAAATTAAAAGTTGTCAAATATTGATAGCCTAAATCCGGCGAAGATACTTAAAAAGAACATTGTTTCTTCATGTACACTTGATGTGTCATGCAGCATCTCTGCTCTATCTAACACTTAACAGCTGGTAGGTGTGAACGCCACTAACTGGCCCTTTATTATTTGTTGCTGAGTCAGTACGCTTAGTGTTGAATTTGTAATTTAATATGTTATTTTAAGTTTTGTTAAACTTTATTAAATGCTGAGTTTTTGAGTCAGAGTCGTCTGTTCAGCATTTAAATGGTAACGGGAAAACCAACACAATATATTTCTAGGGGGATGGGCAATGCTTTTAAATTAATAACACTGGAACTAAAAACTTTTTCTTGATTTTGTATATTATTTTATTATTGTGAATAAAAAGATAAGGCATTCAGCCATCAAGATAAGATTTTGAAATATCTTAAGTAACGATCTTTGGTAATGAGAGACATCTACTTTTATGTATAGTGTAATACTAAAATACACTGCGCATGGTAAAAGAATAAACTTCAAAACTTCGCATGTTCTTTTGAAATGAAAAAATTACAAAATTTACAGAATCGGGTATCTCACAGGGTGTGTAAATTTTATTTATAACTTTTAGAAAAAACACGTAGGTCGCTGAAGTAGATTCGAAATCTTATTTAGCTCACAATTACAACAGTGGACAGTAATTATTTAAATGGTTTTGTAAGTATAGCTTCAAAACATTATTTATTAGGAGAGCGATTTTATCACTTTTTACAATGTAAATCTAGTGTACCCAGCCAAGACTCAACAAATTTTCATCCCTAGGTGGTAAGTAAAAATGGGAAAATAATTGTCTTCCTTTGTTGACGTAAAACAAAGCATCAACTGAAACATCTTTTATGCATAAGATACTACTTTTTCTCATTTGCAAAACGTTTCAGGTGCATAAAATACTTACTTATGGGTTTCATTGATTTTTCATTCAGTTACAATGTCTTTGATGCCAACGGCACTATTGATAATTTATACAAAACACGATCTTTTGTGTAGGGTTCAATTGTTAAGAAGATGAAAACATAATAAAAAAATATGGTGTGGGTAACACATAACTTTCTATAATGCTAATTTACTTTTTTTGCGGTGAAAAAAATGATGTATAATATCCACGGCGCAATGCTTTAACGTTAAATTGTACATTGCGCGCTTTTTTGGAGGATAGCATGTAAAACTGTTTCGAAGTACTCAATTAACTTATATTTCGCGTAACTCTAAATAGACAATTATCGATATTCATAGCATTCGCAGTCAGCAATATAGTCCATATATTAAATTATTTTACTAACCAATTCATCAGATTGGCATCATTTCCGTTAATTTAGCGTCATATTTATAACTTTGGCGATATTTTCTTCAATCAGCGCGGCATATCGCCAAGTTGGCGATATTTTGCTAAATGAGTCGCCAAGTTCGCCAAATTTATTTCCAAGCGTTACACACAGAGGAAGAGCGGTAGCCTAGTGGTTAGCGCGCGGGAATTGCACTCGGTAGGCCAAGGTTCGATTCCCTCCTCTGCCAAAACTGCAACCGTGTTCACGTGGAGTACGATTATGTTAAACATGTGGGTCCGTAAGTCCTTCCGTGAGGTTGGTGTTGGGGGAAGGAGGGTACGGTCCCTGTGGATGCCTTCTCCACTAGGTTCCGTTCTAAATTGGGTGACTCTTCCCGGCCGTCCAAACATTTACCTTACACCTTTTTGGTAGGTCGGACAGTCTGAGTCTCAACAACAACACAGAGGAAGAGAAGATCTATTTTGTTATATAAATGACTATTGGCGAATTGTTGGTCGTAAAAATGCAAAACTATTGCACTATCTTTTTTCGTGAATGGAAGAAACTAGATCCACAAGAATGATGTTAACAAATCTGTCGCATAATAATGTATGAAAAGTGAACATATTTTTCTATAGTTAATACTATTTTAACTTTAGGAGTGCAGCAAATATTTCTACTTCCGTTTTCCTCACTTTCAGTACAAAAATCTCCCTTGAAACATCTATTTTTCAGGATTGGCTATTGGCTAGCAATAGAGCTTAGACGATGACTGATATGGTCTTCCTCTAGTTCTGGAGATGTTACTTCCGTTTTTTTTAGAAAATTTGTATGATTGTACGAAATAAGTATGCAAGAGAATAAAAACGCTTAATAGTTCCCTCAAAAATGAAGTATACACACCATTTGACACCATATGAAGGCTTCATCATAAATTTCTTGTGTATTATATGTACTTGATAATTCATTTTGCGTTTCGGTAAATATGTTTAGTGTTACTTCCTAAATAATGATTATTAATAAATCTCATAGTACAATATTCTCGTAAATTGGAAGATTCGTCAAAATGTATAAATAAAATTTAGCTCACACATTAATTGCACATTGCAATTCAGAATTACAAAGCAAAGCTTTATATCCTGACATTTTGTTAGTTCTGTGTGCTTCAGAACGACTGTATTAATTCCGTTCATGTTTTAAACTACTTTCAATCCTGTTAATGAACACGGGTCATTAAAACATCGAAATCTAAAAACACATTCATTCTGAAAACACATTCATTCAGAAAACACATTTCATTCTGAAAACACATTCCCTTAAAGGCGAAGAATAATATATAATAATCTATCTCATTATAAGATAGAAGATCGTTCGATACTGTTTGATCAATACATCTAAGGAAATTAATACCGTGCTCTCCAATTTACTTACGCAATATTATTTTTCACGAGCTCATAAAGGATACTTAATTGCGATTAATGTAGCCGATTCTCTAATTATACGATATTTCTTCGTTTTTTGTCCAGAGGAGCATGGCAAAGTGCTCATTTGTAATAAATGCATCATTTGGGTAATTAACAGATATGTTAGTTTAAATGTGGTTTTGAGAATGTACAATACTTTTACACAATATTAAGTGTAACACAATTACAAATATTAAGTGTATTCACAATGGTATTTTTTGCCATTGTTATTGATTTTAAAAAGCGATTTATTTGATTTTAACCAAAGATAATTTGGTTGGAGCACTACACTAAAAAAATCATTTATTTCTTTCCACTTATGAATGTTTACAGATGGAGTGTAAAATGATAAAAGTAGCTTGATTGGTGTACGTATTTAAATGATGTCTTATTTTAATAATTTAAAAAAGATATCTTAAAAAAAAACTGCACTCTCTCTCTCAGCCGAAGAGCGCTAATATCTACCATACGTGTTCTGGTCTCTCTCTCTCTCTCTCTCTCTCAGCCAAAGAGCGTTGATATCTACCAAACGCGTGTGTTCTGCCCTTTCTCTCTCCCCCTCTCTCTCCCCTCTCTCTCTCTCTCACACACAGCTGAAGAGCCCTAATATCTGCCAAACGTGTTCCTGTCTCTCTCTCTCAGCCGAAGAGAACTAATATCTACCAAACGTATTCTGGTCTCTCTATCCCTCTCTCTCTCTCAGCCAAAGAGCGCTAATATATACCAAACGTATTCTGGTCTCTCTCTCCTTCTCTCTCTCAGCCAAAGAGCGCTAATATCTACGTAACATATTCTGGTCTATCTCTCCCTCTCTCTCTCAGCCAAAGAGCACTAATATCTACCAAACGCGTGTGTTCTGCACTCTCTCTCTCTCTCTCTCACACACACACAGCTGAAGATCGCTAATATCTACCAAACGTGTTCTGGTCTCTCTCTCTCTCTCTTAGCTGAAGAGCGCTAATATTTACCAAACGTGTTCTAGTCTCTCTTTCTCTCTCTCTCAGCCGAAAAGCCCTAACCAAACATGTTTTACTCTCTCTCTCTCAGCCGAAGAGCGCTAATATCTACCAAACGCGTGTGTTCTGCTCTCTCTCTCTTTCTTTCTCTCTCTTTCTCTTTCTTTTTCTCTCTCTCTCTCTCTCTTTCTCGCTCACACACACACACAGCTGAAGAGCGCTAATATTTACCAAATGTATTCGAGTCTCTTTCTTTTAGCCAAAGAGCGCAAATATCTACCAAACGCGTGTGTTTTGCTCTCTAAGTCTCTCTCTCTCTCTCTCTCAGCCGAAGAGCGCTAATATCTATCAAACGTGTTCCCGTCTCTCTCTCTCAGCCGAAGAGAACTAATATCTACCAAACGTATTCTGGTCTCTCTATCCCTCTCTCTCTCTCAGCCAAAGAGCGCTAATATATACCAAACGTATTCTGGTCTCTCTCTCCTTCTCTCTCTCAGCCAAAGAGCACTAATATCTACCAAGCGCGTGTGTTCTGCACTCTCGCTCTCTCTCACACACACACAGCTGAAGAGCGCTAATATCTACCAAACGTGTTCTGGTCTCTCTCTCTCTCTCTCTCTTAGCCGAAGAGCGCTAATATTTATCAAACGTGTTCGAGTCTCTCTTTCTCTCTCTCTCAGCCGAAAAGCCCTAACCAAACATGTTTTACTCTCTCTCTCTCAGCCGAAGAGCGCTAATATCTACCAAACGCGTGTGTTCTGCTCTCTCTCTCTCTCTCTCTCTTTCTCTCTCTCTCTCTGTTTCTCTTTCTCTCTCTCTCTTTCTCGCTCACACACACACACAGCTGAAGAGCGCTAATATTTACCAAATGTATTCGAGTCTCTTTCTTTTAGCCAAAGAGCGCAAATATCTACCAAACGCGTGTGTTTTGCTCTCTAAGTTTCTCTCTCTCTCTCTCAGCCGAAGAGCGCTAATATCTATCAAACGCGTGTGTTCTGTCCCCTCTCTCTCTTTTTCGCTCACACACACACACACACAGCTGAAGAGCGCTAATATCTACCAAATGTATTCGAGTCGCTTTCTCTCAGCCAAAGAGCACAAATATCTACCAAACGCGTGTGTTTTGCTCTCTAAGTCTCTCTCGCTGTATCTCTCTCTCTCTCTCTCTCTCAGCCGAAGAGCGCTAATATCTACCAAACGCGTGTGTTCTGCGCTCTCTCTCTCTCTCTCTCTCTTTCTCGCTCACACACACTCACATAGCTGAAGAACGCTAATATCTACCAAATGTATTCGAGTCTCTTTCTCTCAGTCAAAGATCACAAATATCTACCAAACGGGTCTGTTTTGCTCTCTAAGTCTCTCTCGCTGTCTCTCTCTCTTTCTCTCAGCCGAAGAGCGCTAATATCTACCAAACGCGTGTGTTCTGCTCTCTCTCTTTGTCGCTCACACACACACACACAGTTGAAGAGTGCTAATATCTACCAAACGTATTCGAGTCTCTCTCTCTCAGCCGAAGAGCACAAATATCTACAAAACGCGTGTGTTCTGCTCTCTAAGTCTCTGTCTCTCTCAGCCGAAGAGCGCTAATATCTACCAAACGCGTGTGTTCTGCTCTCTCTCTCTCTCTTTCTCGCTCACACACACACAGCTGAAGAGCGCTAATATCTACCAAATGTATTAGAGTCTTTTTCTTTCAGCCAAAGAGAGCAAATATCTACCAAACGCGTGTGTTTTGCTCTTTAAATCTCTCTCGCTGTCTCTCTCTCTCTCTCTCTCAGTCGAAGAGCGCTAATATCTACCAAACGCGTGTGTTCTGCTCTCTCTCTCTCTTTCTCGCTCACACACACACACACAGCTGAAGAGCGCTAATATCTACCAAATGTATTCGAGTCGCTTTCCCTCAGCCAAAGAGCGCAAATATCTACCAAACGCGTGTGTTTTGCTCTCTAAGTCTCTCTCGCTGTCTCTCTCTCTCTCTCTCAGCCAAAAAGCGCTAATATCAACCAAACGCGTGTGTTCTGCTCTCTTTCTCGTTCACACACACACACAGCTGAAGAGCGCTAATATCTACCAAATGTATTCGAGTCGCTTTCTCTCAGCCAGAGAGCGCAAATATCTACCAAACGCGTGTGTTTTGCTCTCTAAGTCTCTCTCTCTCTCTCTCTCTCAGCGGAAGAGCGCTAATATCTACCAAACGTGTGTGTTCTGCTCTCTCTCTCTCACACACTCTCTCTCACTCTCTCTCTCACTCTCTCTCTCACTCTCTCTCACACTCTCTCTCACACGCTTTCTCTCACACGCTCTCTCTCACACTCTCTCACTCTCTCTTTCACTCTCTCTCTCTCTCTCTCTCTCTCACACACACACACACACACACACACACAGAGCTGAAAAGCGCTTATATTTACCAAACGTGTTCCAGTAGCTCATTGGACTGTGAGCGAGATTTAAAACTTATGGTCACATATCCACTGGATATGGGACCATAAAATTTGTAATGTCCAGAATTTTGAAAGTTTCAATAGCAATTGAGAATACTAACCTTGCTACTCAGAGCATTAACGTTGGTTTGAATTGAGCGAGACTACAAGGCCCATCCACCAATTTTTTCAATTAGGTGTTAGGCAAATGTTCTGCAGAACTGCTATTCTGTTTCAGATAGATAATAAATAATTATTTACAAGAAATTTAGAAACTTTATCTACAGAATGATACAATGCAAAGCTACAGAACGAAATAATTTAATTTGCTGTTTTAGCTAAGCAACATAGCTAATCTCAATCAACTATTTATAAGAATAAACTATTTATAAGATTGAAATTTATATTATTGCTATTCGAAATCTTATTAAAATGTTCAGAAGGAATACAGCATGCTTATTTCATAAAAATAATCTGTGTGCATAGTATACAGAATATCTAAAATAGATACCCTGATTGCTTTACTGATTTTCAGAAGAAATGGTAGAAGAGAAAGTATTAATATTGTAGGAAGGATTTTGTATAAAACTGAAATTCAAGCATAATAATGAAAATAACTCTTAATAATACGCTTTTATTTAACTTTTTGACTTTATGCGTGCAACGTACCAAACTAAAACATTAAACAAATCACAAAATATTGAAAAAAAAATCCAAAATTATTGCAATATTTAGATCTCAGAAACTTTAGTGCTTAGATGAGAACATCTAGTTTGTGTATAACCTAAGACATGTTGGTCTACGAATGCGATTTCCAAGGATATAAGTATTTCAGTTTAAAGAACTATTTCTAAGCGTTATTCAAAACTCTAGGTTGAATTAGGCTAATATCTGCTCAGTAAAGGATAAAATGCGAAAATGTTTTCTTTCAAAAACTGTGACTCTTTCGAAAAAAAATAAATTCTAATCTCTTTCCTCAGTGTCATTCACCAAACTGAGTGGATATTCTATCGGGAGTCTAGAGTGAACGTTTGGACATATTGTGATAAAGCCACCTGTGGATGGCACTAGTACATATAGCGATTTCTATATTACTACCTTCCTTTCTATGAAATCAGGATCAATATTTTGTAAACTGTGTATGATTATCATTATGCAATTTGTCTTGTACAGATGATTGGACTTCATTAGAGAAAAAAACAATTGTGCTTAAAACCAAATTTCATTGCGGTATATAAAGCCCCTTTCTACGACGTGTTGGATGACAGTGAACATGTAAAGAGAATATAAAATTATTTTAGCGGTTGAAATCTGACTTTTGAAATTACTTAAAGCATAAATGATGAATTTGAGTAATTAATAACGTAATAATTTTTTAAAAGGTGTTAATTATTCTAATAAGAATTTTGATGCAATAAAAATTCTGATACATTTAGTGCTAATAACTTAACTCACTTTATTAAAATAATTATTCCTCACTTTATTAGAATTTATAGCAAATGCTCTGCTCTGGTGGATTAAACCTCCTAGTTCTCTGTGGAGTTTCAGATTAGAAATGAAGCTTGGGAATTACAAATATCTAAACATTTAAATTTAAACATTTATGTTTATATATTTAGAGAGATAAAGTGCTACGGGCGTTTAATATCATATTTACGTGACTTGGATTCAAACAAATCTATAAATCAGACTTGGAATTTCAGAATTTATTAAATCTGTGGAAAGTAAGCTTAATTTTGTAAGACGTAGTGAGTTCAAGATAAAATTACATCCTATAAATGTTTGCATATGTAAACGAAATCTATGAATACCAGTATTGCAATCGCAATATCACGAAAGTATAGGCATAGTATACGAGTCTTAGATCATGCATATGAAAATATTGTAATCAGGCAATATTTTTACACAGATAATAAAAATCTGAAATCAGTGCTCCGTTATTAAATACATTTTTAAACAAACTCATACATTCTGATATGTTATTAATAAAATACGTTTCATATACAAATTATTACTTTCCTTATATACATAGTATGATCTATAAGGAAAGTATTGTGACGAGGTCGAAAATTCGAATTCACGTTTTAGGCGGGAGAGCACGTTTCAAGCATCCCTGAACACGAATCAAACGTTTTTGAGGTGATGTCTCTCTCTCTCTCTCTCTCTCTCTCTCTCTGTGTGTGTGTGTCTGTGTGTCAGTGAGTCTGTGGAGACGATATCTCACGAACGAATGGAGCGAATCGAACAACATTTAGTACAAAAATTACAATCCGTGAATACTGGAAGCCTATTGCTTTTAAACGCAATCGAATGTTCAGAACCCCCCTAAATTTTCGAGTGAAATTTTGAAAAAATCATCAAAAAATGAAAATCTTTAATAAAGTTACGCAAATAGTCATTTCGTATGTAATCTTTCATTAGGAAACGATTGACATAAACTTTGAACGATCGCTTGAATCGTTCTCAAGATATTGCACATTTTTCAAATAAATGTATCAAAATATCACATAAAATAAAAAAAAGATTATTAACTATTGTGAAATATATTCACTTTTCATATGTAATATCATGCGATAAATTTGGGGACATTATTCTGGTGGATCTAGCTCGTTCCATTCATGAGGGAAGATATTTGGGTAATACTTTTGTATTTGAACGCCAATAGTCACTTATCTGCTATAAGAATAACTTATTTCTGTGCCCAAAACGCTTGGCGAGATTTTGGTGAACTTAGCGATTAATCTAGCGAAATATCGCCAACTTGGCGATATTTCGACCCAGATTGAATAAAATATCGTCAAAATTGCAAAAATGATACTAAATTCATGAAACTGACGCCTAATTGGTGAATTAATTATTAAAATATTTTAATATATGGACTATCGCGCTTATTGAGAATGCTATCAATATTGATAATTGTTTATTTAGAGTTGCGCGAAATATAAGTTAATTGGGTACTTTGAAATAGTTTTACATGTTGTCATCCGGAGAATCGCCAAATGTACAATTCAACGTTAAAAACAAAGTACCGTGGATCTTATACATTATTTTTTGACAGTAGAAAGAGTAAATTCATTGCATTATATAAGGAAAGTCATGTACTGCCCACATCAGATTTTTTCATTATCTATTTAAGTCATAGTTGGTAATAACAAACCTCATTCAATCGATCGTGCTCTATTATTCTTTACCATTTCTATGATACTTTGATATTGTATCGATCTGATTTCTTTTCCTGTGTCCCTCAGAGAGTATATGATGCAAGACAAGGTCCCATTTGATGGAATATACTATATCCTACAGCAGAAAAATCGCATTCATTCGTAATGAAAGTTAGCCCGAATTATTGTTATCCGGGGCAAAACAAAAATATGCCACAGTTGACAGAAATGTCTCTCAAGAATGTATTTTCATAAAATGACATTATTCTTTTACCCCATTATGTAATGTATATAATATAGAATAGATGTATTGTTACAGCATAATTATGGTATTTATTTGAGTACTGGTATTGCTATGACGGATGTAAAAATAAAATAAAATCATTAAAAATTAATTGTTCTATTAAGGTATTTAATTTGATACATTTCATAGAAACTGATACTTGACTACAATTATTCGAATATTCCACAATATTTCCCAGGGTTTGCGCAATCCTTAAACGACACTAGAAGAATAATGTATCGAAAATATAAACATTTCATTCTTACAAACTAGAAACTTGTTTGTTTTTTTAAATAAAACTTGAAAACACAACAGAGTCTTAGAATATTAAATCCACTCTATAAAACTGAATCATCTTGTTGCCCCTACAATTTGGATTAGTTTCACTTTTAATCCTCTCTCTCTCTATAAATGGAACTCTAATTAATCAGGTTATCATTTATTTTGTCAAACGTTAACATTGAACTATTCCCTTTATAATCCTCTAAAAAAATAAGAGACGGAGATGGCTTTGTGGTAAAGTCTTTAAATCACCATCTTTCGCTCTACAATGATTAATGTAATTGAGACTTATAGATTCTTAAGGATCCTAGCAAGATCTGTTGTTCACAGTTACCTTACACCTTTGGGTAGATCGGACGATCTGGGTAGAACTGCTGTTAAAGAATCCTTATAAAGAGACAGTCCGAGAAATTTCAAAGCATTGCATCTTTGATATTATTATTCAAATATGAACGATTAAGTATTTTTAGCATAAACACTGAAACAATAGGCAAGTTAAAAAAATCATACAGTAACAGGTCATATTCATGGTGCTTTAAAAAATTTAAATCACCGAAGACGAAGAATTATTCTTTTATGATTGAAATTCTTATTGACGTTCAACACAATAATTTTCCTTCCATGCAAACCGCATTTAGTCTTAGTTGTCAAAATGGGCTTGATTTGATTTTTTTTTTTTAAATTTGGCATCCGTATACTTCCTGAACGGAAATATGTTTCTGCACCAATTACATACTATACGTAAGAGAACACGTTAGTGTCCATACTGAAAACCTTACCTTTTAATAAGTAAAAATATAACACCGTATTATATGTCTTTATAAGACTAAAAGTTGCATCTTGATACAAAAAGTGGATCATTGTACCGAAATAAAAATCGATCAATTGAAACAAAACCATAAGAACATCCAATTTAAGATATTGATGTCGATTTTGTAGAGGTCATGGGATTATTGATCCTATTTTTGAAATATTGGAAAAGAAATTCTCTGTTCAAAGTTGGTTTCTAAATATTTTATTTCTGTGGACGTGATGTAGCCCTTTTTTGTGTTAATATATTTGAGTAGTCAGATTGAAGTGTTAATTATTAAATACGCTATGGGTATAATGATAAAAGTCATTTTAAATAATTAAAATAAATTTCAACGAAATATTCTAGGTTTGAGTGTTTAAAATCGGTTTGAGTGTTTGATAGAGGGTGAATAAGTATTGTTATATGAAATGCTGCATTTGAAAATATTTTTATAAACAGCATTTAAAAAATGTATTCAAAATTAAATAAAGCTGGTAGTTGTGTGCATGCGTCGTTCCTTCTGTTCATAGTTTTTAACACTTTACAACAAAGTTGAAAAGTGTTTATGACGTTGTTCATTCTGTCTGTCTGTCTGTCTGTCCGTTAGCACGATAACTGCCGTAAAAATGACTTAATCAAAATGAAATTTTAGTATGTCGTTCAGACGATCCGTGGGACCTATGAGAATATAAATGAATAATATCACCCAATTAGTTTTGGATTGAACCCGGGTTGAAAAAATGAAATACATTGAACGCTATGGGACCTAATTTTTCAAACATTTTTTAAGCGGATTTAAAATTCACAAATTGCTTCGAAAATTTTAGGAAATATTCAAATTATTCCATAAAATATATAAAAAAATTTCAGCAAAATATATTCAGTAGTTTTTTAAATAAAAATTAAAATAATAATTATGCCTCTTATATGAAGCGATCACGTGACCATTATATGAAGAGATTACGTGACCCACTTCAAAATGAAATATGGCATCCATCTTGTCTCAAAATCGTGATTTTTAAAGTTCTTTTTAATTCATATTGAGTGTTGTATCCCTCTTAAAATCGCTTTTTTTTTGCCTAAATTCTGTGCATCTACATACTGAAACAACGCAATTACAATATATTTGAGTTTAAATGATCATCTAAATTTGATTATTTCTACAACGAAGCCTATTTTTCACTTATGTAAAATGTAAACAGCAAAATATGTAGAATGAGTTGTATAAGAATTGCTGTATTTCTTTAACGCAAAATTATTTAGCTCATGGAGTCTGCATAGCTAATATGAATGAAATATTCATTGATTTTACAGAGAGAAGGACGATTTTTTTCGATGAAGTTTTAAGCATAGAGTTTAATTACTTGTACCTCCATGGTCTTTTAAATAAAATAAAGTTTTTAAATAAAATAAATTATTTTAGTACTGTGATGAATGAAATGAATGGGAAATGTTTATGAATGAAATGCTGCTTTTATAGAGAGAGCCAGGCGTTTTATATTTCGTTGGCGTCATTTGAATAAATTTCAGTTGTTTTTGATGAAGTTTTCAAATGTAATAAATTATTTTAGTATTATGATAATGTTGAAAACATTACCGAGGAGCCAGGCGATTTATATTCAATTAACGTCATTTGAACGAAGTTCATTTTTTTCAATGAACTTTTAAGTTTTCAAATATAATAAATTAATGTAGTATTGTGATAATTTTTAAAATATTACGGAGGAATGTATCGCATTTTAAAGATGTTTAAATGAAATTGCATTGAAGTTGGAAAGTGTTTCATAATCTATGCTTTATGCATGATTGATCTTTCTTGTTTTGTTACTAAAATTATCCACCAAAATTAATTTGTATCTTGGACTGAAGATTTAAGTAATGAATCCAAAAATCATTATTTTGATAAAATTGACTGAGATGAGATATTAAAAATAATTCATCATATGCAAAAGTGTTGAAAGGAAATACATTTTAATATATAATATATATCATTAAGACACATTATTTTGTGCTTTTATAAACTTAATAGAAGCATTGTTTTCCGAATGGATACCTACGAGTTCTAACCGTGTGAGAAAAATGTTAGATTTAGTATGTTGAGCTTTAAAAAGTGCCTCTGGTTTTTATATAGCCCAAATCGATATAACTAAGGACATGGTTTCATTGATACATTTTAAGGGTAATTTATAATAAAATACGAAAATGTTGAATTTGGAAATATTCGGATAAATAGCCTTTGAAAAGAAATTCAAAATAAAATAAAGCTTGTAGTTGTGTACATTTGTTGTCCATACTACTTTTCGTAGTTTCAAGGCTAAAAATATCCACAAACATCTGGTACTGACGGTTCTTGAAACCACGTCCACACAAATAAAAAATGTAGAAAACAACTTTGAACCCACAATTATTTTTTATCTGGTAGTGAAGGTTCTTGAGGAACTTTGAAAAGGGTGTTTTTATAGGTTTGAAGACATTAAAAAAATGATTTCATAGTGACTTTATATAACTCTAGAAAGTTTAAAAAAGTAGCAAGTAGAAAGTTTAAAAAAGTAGCAAGTAACAAGTTTAAAAAAACTAACTACATTGACAGTAGCCAGCGGTCACTTTTAGGTAGTATATTTTTTAGCAGTCACTTTTGGTCAGTAATCATGGCTAACGATAGGGATAAAATTGACTGAGATAAGATTTTTAAAATTAATTCGCCATATACATAAGTGTTGAAAGGAAATACATTTTAATTCTATCGATAGAACCGAAAATTCCAGCTTTTTTTGTCCTTTTCGCAGCCTGTAACTAAACAAAAATAGAATAACTTCAACGAAAATATATTTTCCTTCCCAATACTATCGATTGCGCCTTCGTAGCACTCCAGGTATACGCGGACGTTGCACCATCAAACGGGTAAGCCACGAAAAACTATAAACACCCCTTCTATTGGAGAAAAACAATTGAATATATATCGGGTATACGCAGGCTCGTAGGCCGCTGCGCCCCAGTACATGGGCAGATTTAATTAACTGTCAATTCATTCATTTTCTTTTTTTCAAAATATCTTACGCAGCTAGAAATCAAGAAATATTTTCGAAAAATATATTTCCTTTCAACACTTTTCATGGGGTGATTTAATAAAAAAAAAATTATATCTGAGTTAAATTTTACAAAAATCAGGATTTTTGTGTATGTTATTTATTGTAATGATGCATACATATATTTTAAATTTCAAATATATAACTCAAAAATTGAGAAATTTAGACTTTTTAATTGATTTTGCTTAAACTTGTAAAAAGAGGGGGGAAATCTGCTTTGTGGCTAAAGAATCACGATAATTTTGTTTCCCAGAGAGTGCGACAGCTGACGGGAAATTCTCGTTCGAAGTGTGATGGTGTAACTCTCGAGAAATGTTGCTGGTTATTTCCAAATAATTAAAAAAAGATCTAGGCATTTTTATCAGCATTATGTAATTTTTGGACGCTATACTAAAATAATGAAATAAATTTGTATTTTTAATTTGAAACGTTTAATTAAAATATGAAATTTAGAATTTTCCCTTTTCTCTGGTAGTCAATTTGTTCAACAGCTATTGCCTCTCTGCTTTGGAAATTCCAGAGCTAGACTCGTTGTTTGCTATTTGGTGGAGTGTACCATATGCATACAAGAACCAAAATAATTCAAATTTGGAAGCTAATAGTGTAAGTTTGGAAAAATGTTGTTGGTCAGTTACAAATAATTATAAATATATTATTTTAAATTTTTGAAAGTTATACACAGACTTCAAGATTTGCGCCTTCCACTTAAGACAAACCGTTATTTACTACTTCAAGAATTCTCATTTCTAATCTCTGAAGTTATCATCTGAAGCATTCATTAATGAATGCGTTTAAATAGTGTAGATCTCAAAAATCGATTTAACACGTATTGAACACAATGGAATTTTATGCCTTCAAATATTTATTACTTGTAGTTTGTTGTTTACTTATACTTCTCAAATGGTGAAGTGATGAAAGAAGTGATGCTGTTGCGAAATGAAAGGCACCATCGCCGTAAGTTAAAGATAGCATTCCAATCAAAAACGAGAAGAACTTCCGATTTTTGCGATCTTTGCACTGATTGTGGAACATGTTAAAAACCACTCAAAATCGCAAAATCAGGATGGAAGATAATGAATAACAAAAGTAGATTTATTCAGACAAACTCAAAAGAGGTTGAGAAACTGGCAAGTGTAACCAGTAACTTAAGGGGGCATGTACCTCTTAAAGTTTCAAAAAATCGATTTTTTTTTTTTTTTAGATTAATTTTAAAGGTTGTATATTTCTGAACATTTTAAACTAGACTAAATGAAAAAATTACCATTGGAATGAAAGTTATGAACAAAAGTATCTTGACATAAAATGTAAAAATAACATTAGTGTTAACATTAACGCGGATTCTTTCAAAATGGTGTTTTCATTCACTGCGGGCATGATTTCTTCAAAATGGCTAAATAGAATAGCCTGAAAATTTCCAAATATGTATAAGTAATATTTATACATAAAATGACTATTATGTTTTGAAAAATTATAAATTGTTTAATTATAATTAATTTAATATCTCAAAAAACGAACATGTTTAAATTTTTTGGAAAAAATTTTTTTGTTAAGGAATGTAAGGTATGCATCATCTTAATTTTTTATTATTTTTAAAATACAATACTTCTCTATAAAAATATGTATGTTAAAATGAGTTTTCACATCTGCAGAAAGTTGCATACATAAACGTTGTTCTTTACTTAACAATACAATAGATTTTTTTTTAATTGTCAACTTATTGTGAATAAGTAGAAATATTCTGTGAGAAGCATTTAAAACCACAATTGTTTAAATTATATGTGAAATAAATTTTATTTTTGTAAGTTTATAAATAATGGAAATATAAATATTGAAATATGGTCAATTTTTTATGCAGCTTTCGGTTTTTAAGGGGTACATGCCCTTTAAAAGAAGAATTATCATCTTAAGATCGAGGAATTTAGTTCCTGTTATAGGCAGTTCTTGGCTATATACATGGACTTCTTTTTTTCATTTACTTTACTCATGTTTGCATGTTGTGGAACTAATACTAAAAATGTTACTAGATTAATGTTACTTAATTTATGGAGATAATGCAGACATAGTACTGGCGATAAGATAATGTATAAGTTTCTTAATTATACCAGTGTTAGAGTAAAGTTGTAAGGAACTTATAGTTCTTAGGGGATTCGAACCAACGATCCTTACCTGTTGAGCCGCCATTTGAAGGAGCCCAACATTCTCCGCCATCAGAATTCCGATCAAAGTGAAACTTCACGTCTGTAAGACTTTTCATTTCTCCGATTTTTATATAGGATACCATCTTATCCTCCGCAACTCTCTTACATTGAAAATTGCTGTCCGAAATTATAGAGTTATTTGAAAAAAAATCCTTAATCCACAGCATTTTCAGTTTGCTAGAGTGCCAGTGTTGTTGTTGTTGAGACCCAGACCGTCCGACCTACTAGAAAGGTGTAAGGTAACTGTTTGGACGGCCGGAAAGTGCTACCCAATTTTGACCGGAACCCAGTGGGGGAGGCATCCACAGGGACCGTACCCTCCTTCCCTTACCACCAACCTCTCGGAAGGACTTACGGACCCACATGTTTAACGTGACCGTACTCCGCGTGAACACGGCGGCAGTTTTGGCAGTGGCGGTAATCGAACCCGGGCCTACCGAGTGCAATTCCCGCGCGCTAACCACTGAGCTACCGCTCCTTCTAAAGTGCCAGTGTGAAAAACTTTCTCCTGAATATACACACTAGTGCTTGACAACATTAATAACCAAAGTCGACAACTAATGTTAATTTTTTTTCTCTTGAAACCTACAGCATTAAGAAATGATTGGATTAATCACGACATTTAATATATTAATATAATTATTATTATCTTTTATACTTATTCATTTCTCTTAAAATAATTGCTAAAAAGACAAATTAATCTAAGCTCCACAACATTAAATTTTTTTTTCTCATGCACGAAATGGTCGGAAACGAAAGAACATTTATAATTCTGAAACATAATAAAAAGTTATAGTCGTTTCCTTAATCCCAGCATTACAGCTGCATTTCTTAACCTGAAAATTCTATGGCACCCATGGGAGCAGTATGTAGGAATAAAAAATAAAAAATAACCCTTCCAGTGTTTTGGAACAAAATTAGAATCTACATCTTACTTAATGAACCTAATATTTTTTTATGTCGGGACGATCTTAAAATTATGGACGTCGTATGTCATTATAGAATCGGATCAGTGGTTTTACGATGCGAAGTAAAAAAAATTGATGTGGGCAGCACATGGTTTTCCCCTATACATTGCAACTAATTTACTTCTTTCACAATAAACAAATAATGTATTAACATCCACGGCACAATGATTTAGCGTTGAATTGTACATTTGGCGCTTTTTCGGATGACAACTTGTAGAGCTATTTAGAAGTACCCCATTAAAGTACCCTATTCTCGCAACACTAAATTGGCAATAATCACTAGTGATAGTATCCGCAATAAGTAATATAGTCCATATATTAAAATATTTTAATAATCAATTCATCCGTTTGGTGTCATTTCCGTTATGATAGCCTTATTTATGCAATTTCGACTATATTTTACTCAATCTGGGTGACATATCGCCAAGTTGGCAATATTTCGCTAAATGAGCCGCCACGTTCACAAATTTATCGCTAAGCGTTATAAAAGAAGAGAAGACTTTTTCTTCTATATTAATAACTATTGGCGAATTGTTGGTCATAAAAATGCAAAACTATTACACAAGTACTTTCTCTCGTGAATGGAACGAACTAGATCAACGAAAATGATGTTAACACATTTGTCGCATAACATTACATGAAAAGTGAACATATTTTACAATAGTTAATACATTTTTATTTCTATTTTTATGCATTATTTTTGATAAATTTATTAAAAAACGTGCAATAACTCGAAAGCGGTTCATGATAGCTTTCTAAAGTGTGTGTGTGTGTGTGCGTGTCATTCGTTTTCTAATGAAAATTTATATAAGAAATGATAATTTATGTAATATTATTAAAGTTTCTGATTTTTAATGATATTTTCAAAATTTCATTCGAAAATTTAGGGGTCTATCGAACATTTGATTGCGTTTAAAATCAATAGGCTTCCAGTATTCACCGATCATAATATATGTACTGAATTTCATTTGAAACGCTCCATTCGTTCTTGAAATAACGTTTCCCAGATCCATGGACACATGCAACTGTATACACATGGACACATACAGGTACCTGTATACACATACTTGCACACACACGCAGACAGATCCTCCAAAAAGTTTGATTCGAGTTCGGAAAGTATTCGAATCGTGTAAAAAATCGCAACTGGAGTTTTCGATAGATCTGCAAATTTTAAGCATCCGAGAACACAAAAAACCTATTTTTAGCGTGACGTATGTGTGTGTGCGTGTGCAATATATGTATCCACTCTAACTCAAAAACAAATTGACCAAATTTCATAAAATATAATAGATGTTATACTGTACATATTGTGGGTTACTCTGGTGCTTATCAAATTTTGGTACAATTCGGGAAAAGAGAACTTGCCTTTTTACTTTGCTTATATACATAGTATAATGTATAAGGAAAGTATTGTGACGGGGTCGAAAATTCAAATTCGAGTTTTCGACGGGAGGACACATTTCAAGCATTCCTAAACACGAATCAGACGTTTTTGAGGTGATGTCTGTGTGTGTGTGTGTGTGTGTGTCAGTGAGTCTGTGGAGACGATATTTGAAACGATTCGAATGAACTTTGGTACAAAATTTGCAATTAGTAAATACTGGAAGCCTATTGTTTTTAAACGCAATCCAATGTTCCAAACATTCTCAAATTTTGAAATGAAATAATAAAAATATTATCAAAAAATCAAAACCTTCAATAAAGTTACGTAAATAATCGTTTCTGGCGTAATTTTTTTATTAGAAAACGATGGACGCAAATTTTAGAACGCTAGCATGAACCGTTCTCGAGATATTGCACATTTTTCAAATAAATTTATCAAAAACTCACATAAAATTAAAAAAAAATATTAACTGTTGTGAAATATGTTCACTTTTCATATGTAATATTATGCGATAAATTTGTTGTCATCACTTTCAAGGACCTAGCTTGTTTCATTCACGACAAAAGATACTTTTGTACATAGTAATAGTTTCATAGTTGGACACCATTAGTCGTTCAGCTACTATAAGAATTACCTATTGTAAGTAGTATTTCTCCGTCCATAACGCTTGGCGAAATTTTGGAGTCGAGATTGTTGGAATATTGGCGAAATTTTTTAATGCTGCCAAATTGACGAAAATGTCGCCAAATTGATAAATATGTCTTCAAATTGATAAAACAAAATGACGCTAAAGAAATGAAAACGACGCCTAATTGATGAAAATTCAATATTTTGGAAAGAATATAAGAATCTACTATTAGAATAACTTATTTCTGCGTCTGTAACGCTTTGCAAAATTCTGGCAACGAAATTTGGTGGTATATCTCGAATTTGGCGAGTCTTTTTAAATGCTGCTAAATTAATGACAATGTAGCTAATTTGATAGAAATGACGCTAAATGAATGAAAATGACGACTAATTGATGAAAATTCAATATCTTGGAAAAAACATAACAAAGGACCACATAAATAACCCATTTCTCCGCTTGTCCGTAATGCTTGGTGAAAAATTTGACAGGATATCTCAAACTTGGCCACTTTTTTAAATATTACAAGTGTGGCACGCATTTTAAAATGAAACTTGAAGTTGAACTTTTAGCTTAATTATCATTAATCTATCATATCTTAACATGGCCGTAAATTCGTACATAGTGGATTTATTATTAAATTATACATTGCAATATTGTGCCGCTATATAAAACCCTCCAATTATTTACTTTTTGCGTGAGTTCTGTAAAGGAATTATTAATTATTATAATACTAAATGGATCACACCATTTTAACTTTAACAATAAAACACTTATTAACAACATAAACACTTATTAATTCATTACACAATTAATTATTAATTTTGGCGGGGGAACATGTGAGACCACTTAATTTGCTCAAACGTTTCTAGACCTAAAGTTATTTGAGGAACACATACCTTCAAATCTGTCTTGAACTTTGTCACCGCCACGTCTTTCGCCGAACATATCACCGAAATAACTCGAAGCATTCTTTCACTGACTCGTAATATCGACGATAACTTTGTACTCATGCGCGCACACCCGCACTTATTTCATTCTCTTAGTATATCAAGTTATCTCTGTTATATCTGCACAAGTTATAATGTCGCCCGAGTATTAGCACAAGTCTACCAAGTCATAATGTCGAAGTTATCTGTGTATGTCTACCCCTAGTGTCCTTCTTAGGTCACAGGTTGTGGCTTTCTTTTTCCCTTGGGGGTGCCACTTCCCCTTTGCTTTCATTTGGAGCATTCAGTGTGACGTAACAAGAAGTTTCTCCATTGGTTAATCATTGAACCAATGTCGCTACTTGGCATCCACGTAAGGGCCCGCTCGGCCCCCTCTGTCTTGAAAATCCTAAATTTATGGTTTGCTGTAAACCTCGGCGCCATCCAGACTACAAATAATGTTCAACGTTTTGTATACAATAAATTACACATATAAACTTGCCTCATTAAAGTCTGAGATCTATTTTTGGTTTTACAACAAGATTAACGAAAATATCGCTAAATTGATAAAAATGTCACCAAATTTATAAAAATGACACTAAATAAGAAGCGCCAACGGCCGTATCGTGCTGAAAACACCGGTTCTTGTTAGATCACCGAAGTCAAGCAGCTTCGGGCGCGGTTAGTACTTGGGTAGGTGACCACCTGGCAACACCGTGTGCTGTTGGCACATTTCGGGCGCGGTAGCCCGGTGGTTTGCGCGCTGGATTTGCACGCTGCCACAACTGCCGCCGTGTTCATGCGGAATACGATCACATTAAACACATGGGCCCGTAAGTCTTTCCGAGAGGTTGGTGGTAGGGGGAGGAGGGTACGGTCTCTGTGGATGCCTCCCCCACTGGGTTCCAGTCTAAATTAGGTGGCACTTCCCGGCCGTCCAAACGGTTACCTTACACCTTTCTGGTAGGTCGGACGGTCTGGGTCTCAACAACAACTAAATAAGAAGCAATGCTTTGCAAATTTTTAATTCCGTCATTTGACGGGCATACCTTCTAGTATATAAGAAATGCGCTTCTATCCGTTTATTTGTAACACTTAGCGATACATATGACAAACTTGGCGAGTAATCTAGCGAAATATGGTCAACTTGGCGATATTTAGCCCCAGATTGACAAAAATATCGTCAAAAAGTGCAAAAAATGACGCAAGTTGATGAAAATAACGCCTAATTATTGAATTTACTATAAAAGTATTTTAATATATGGACTATATTGCTTATTGAGGATGCTATCAGTATTAATAATTGTAAATTTAGAGTTGCGTGAAATATATGTTAATTGAATACAAAATAGCTTTACACTTTGTCATCTTGTAAAGCGGCAAATGTACAATTCAACAAAACAAACACTGTGCCCTGGATCTTTTGATTATTTTTAGCACTTTACAACATATTTGAAAAGTGTGTATGACTTTGTTCATTCTGTCTGTCTGTCTGTCTGTCCGTTAGCACGACAACTGCCGTAAAATGAGTTTATCAAAATGAAATTTTAGTATGTTGTTCAGACGGTCTGTGGGACCTATGGGAATATAAATGAATAATATCACCCAATTAGATTTGGATTGAACCCGGGTTGAAAAAATGAAATACATTGAACCTAATTCTTCAAACATTTTTTAAGCGAATTTAAAATTCACAAATTGCTTCGAAAATTTTAGGAAATATTTAAATTATGCCATAAAATATATAAAAAAAATTCAACAAAATATATTCAGTCGTTTTTTAAATAAAAATTAAAATAATAATTACACCCTTTATATGAAGAGATCACGTGATCATTATATGAAGAGTGACCCACTTCAAAATAAAATATGACATGCATCTTGTGCCAAAATCATGATTTTTAAAGTTCTTTTTTATTCATATTTAGTGTTGTATTCGTCCTAATACCGCTTTATTTTTGCTTAAATTCTGTGCATCTACATACTGAAACAAAGCTATTAAAATATATTTGAGTTTAAATGATCATAAAACTTTGATTATTTATACAACGAAGCCTAATTTTCACTTTTGGAGAATGTAAATACCAAAAGATGTAGAATGAGTTGTATAAGAATTGTTGCATTTCTTTAACGCAAAATTATTTAGCTCATGGAGTCTGCAATATAGCTGACATGAATGAACATTCATTGATTTTACACAGAGAACCAGCCGATTTTTTCGATGAAGTTTTAAGCATAGAGTTAAATTACTTGTACCTCCATGGTTTTAAGTTTTTAAATAAAATAAATTATTATAGTATTGTGATGAATGAAAGGGATAAAAAAAAGTTTATGAATGAAATGCTGCTTTTATAGAGAGAGCCAGGTGATTTATATTTCGATGACGTCATTTGAATAAAGTTCATTTGTTTTCGATGAAGTTTTCAAATATAATAAATTATTGTAGTATTATGATAATTTTAAAAATATTATCGAGGAATGTATCACATTTTAGAGATGTTTAAACCAGGCAATTTATATTTCAATCCCGTCATTTGAATGAACTTCATTTTTTGCGATGAAATTTTAAGTTTTCAAATATAATAAATTAATGTAATATTGTGATAATTTTAAAAATATTACCGAGGAATGTATCGCATTTTAGAGATGTTTAAATAAAATTGCATTGAAGTTGGAAAGTGTTTCATAATCAATGCTTTATGCATGATTGATCTTTCTTGTTTAACTGTAAAATAAGTAAATTTATTGCATTACATAAAGAAAGTCATGTACTGCCTACATCAGATTTTGTTTTACGAAATGGCCCTCAAAAATCGTATATATCCACTGCAGCTGAAAAACTGAAGATCAAATTTTACAAAATTAGATAAATCAATTGTGGGTTACCCTTGTGCTGATTAGATTTTGGTAAGATTTGGGAAAAAGTAACATGCCTTTTTTTTTGCGAAATGTCCCGCAAAAACCGTATGTACCCACTCCAGCTCTGAAACTAATTGACCAAATTTCACAAAATGTGGTGGATAAGTCGGTTGTGGGTCACCATGGTGCTGGATAAATTTTGGTACGATTCGAAACAAGAATATAATCTGCCTTTCTTTTTGCGAAATGACCCGCAAAAACCGTATGTACCCACTCCAGCTCTGAAACTAATTGACCAAATTTCACAAAATGTGGTGGATAAGTCGGTTGTGGGTCACCATGGTGCTGGATAAATTTTGGTACGATTCGAAACAAAAATATAATCTGCCTTTCTTTTTGCGAAATGACCCGTAAAATTCGTCAAGATCTAAAATAAAATACTGCAAATGCATCCATTAAATGTATGTTTTATACGTAATTTTTGACGACGTAAAGGGTAAGACCAACCCCATTATTTTGAGACGGACCATTTCTCGAGATATTTAAGTTTTTAATTTTGAGGAAAAGAAGTCTTTTTTCACTGTAGTTAAAACAATTTAACCTTTTGCTTACGGGTGGGACAGCGTCCATCTCAAACGAAGAACCCTAAAAAAGACAGGTATTTGACATACCCTGTCCCAAACTGTTCGATCCTCCTTTGCAGGCATTGGCGTCAAAGGAGGATCGAACTATTTGGGATAGGGTATGTCAAATACCTGTCTTTTTGAGAGGTTCTTCTACATACGAAATTTGTTGTCCCAATACCCCCAAACAAATGTTAAATTTTAAAAACTGTGTTGTAAATATGAACCAACTCACCATTGCTCCTCTGTAATAAGCAGTTGTTAAAGTTCGAAATCTTTCTTGCCCAGCTGTGTCCCTGAAAGTAAAATAACAATAAGGGTGGGGCTATACAAAACAACACCTGTCATTTCTACGAAAAATTACAAAATTGAATCAATTTAAAATAAGTATTCACTTCATAAGCAAATTTGAGAGATAAAAGAACGTACATTTTTAAATAAATATAAAAAATACAATGGAGGCTATTAGTATGTAGGGAACGTCATGTCGTGATAATGTCATTCATTGTTTTTTCCAATATTTAAAAGACGAAACATATTGAACGTCACTGAAAAAATTAATACAACTTAAAATTCAACGATTTTCAGTTACTAACAATGGGAGAGGTGGTTTGCTTCTATTACATAGAAAAATTACACATTTGTATTTCAAAGTATCTCCTTATAATTCGAAATATACATATAATCCTTGTTTAACGCAAAAATTAGAAAATTTTGTTTATATTTTCTGCTCTCCTGAAAAAATCTTCTTCAGTTTTTCTGCTCTGTACTCCTTTTTAACACTTTGCAACAAAGTTGAAAAGTTTTTATGACTTTGTTCATTCTGTCTGTCTGTCTGTCCGTTAGCACGATAACTGCCGTAAAAATGACTTAATCAAAATGAAATTTTAGTATGTTGTTCAGACGGTCTGTAGGACCTGTGGGAATATAAATGAATAATATCACCCAATTAGTTTTGGATTGAACCCTATGGGACCTAACTTTTCAAACATTTTTTAAGCGGATTTAAAAGTCACAAATTGCTTCGAAAATTTTAGGTAATATTCAAATTATTCCATAAAATATATAAAAAAAACTCAGCAAAATATATTCAGTAGTTTTTTAAATAAAAATTAAAATAATAATTACACCTCTTATATGAAGCGATGACGTGAGCCACTTCAAAATAAAATATGGCATCCATCTTGTCTCAAAATCGTGATTTTTAAAGTTCTTTTTAATTCATATTGAGTGCTGTATTCGTCCTAAAACCGGTTTATTTTTGCTTAAATTTTGTGCATCTACATACTGAAACAACGTAATGACAATATATTTGAGTTTAAATGATCATCCAAATTTGATTATTTCTACAATGAAGCCTATTTTTCACTTATGTAAAATGTAAACAGCAAAATATGTAGGATGAGTTGTATTAGAATTTCTTTAACACAAAATAATTTGGCCCATGGAGTCTGCATGGCTGATATGAATGAAATATTAATTGATTTTATAAAGAGAAGGACGATTTTTTTCGATGAAGTTTTAAGCATAGAGTTTAATTACGTGTAGCTCCATGATCTTAATTTTTAAATAAAATAAATTATTATAGTATTGTGATGAATAAAATGAATGGGAGAAAGTTATGAATGAAATGCTGTTTTTATAGAGAGATCCAGGCGTGTTATTTCTTCTATGACGTCATTTGAATTAATTTCAGTTGTTTTCCATGAAGTTTTCAAATATAATAAATTATCGTACTATTATGATAGTTTTAAAAATGTTACCGTGGAATGTATCGCATTTTAGAGATATTTAAACCAGGCAATTTATATTTCATAGCCGTCATTTGAATGAAGTTCATTTTTTTCAATGAAGGTTTAAGTTTTCAAATATAATAAATTAATGTAGTATTGTGATAAGTTTTAAAATATTACTTAGGAATGTATTGCATTTTAGAGATGTTTAAATAAAATTGCATTGAAGTTGGAAAGTGTTTCATAATCAATGCTTTAAGCATGATTGATCTTTCTTGTTTTATAGTTATGCTACTTTTCTTTGTAATATGTGAATCTAGACTATTAAAACGTATGCGAGTATGTATCTATATATATCGATATATTTTCAGTGGGGATTTTTTTTCAGCTAATTCATGTTCTCAAAAATCATGGTTGATGTTTAATAAAAAGGCTTTTCAATGAAAGGCCATTAGTTATTTAAAAATAAAAATAAACAACGTATTAATTAGTACCAAAAATCTCCTGAAAATGAATTCAAAAAGGTCTCAAGAAATGCTCCCGTTTCGAGATAAGTTTTAATAGGGCAGGTATATTTTATTGTTGAAAATTTATTGTTGTAAAATTTAAAAATAAAGTTCAGCGTAATAGACATACAGTAGGAACCCGTAAAGGCGTGCTGCCGAAGATGATACTTTGAGAAAGCATTATTTTTCTTTTTTATCGGATGCGTAATCGTTAATTCAGTCGTATTCATTTTCCCCATAATGTGTCATTTGAAAATTAATGACATGGTACTGTGACCCATCTCAAAAGCCACGTCGATTCTCTGTTAGGTCGCAACCCATAGGTTAAGAACCATTGCCATAGTTTATTGAATAGTTCTAAACTCATGCTTGCTTAAAACATAACACATGCTTGAAAATACACGGAGAGGATAATTCTTAAAATTGAAAATAATGCCACAAGTGCAGAAACGACATTGCAGTTGAAAGGTATTCATTGAGGATTGGCCCCTTTCGGTGTGGTTGCTTTTGGAAATGCACATAATGCGCAATAATTCTGAGATGCCTTTAATAGGTACGCCTTTAAGACCTACGCTACGGGGACACCTAAGCATCAGTCCACAGTATAAACCCGTCCGATACGCAGGCAGGTCGCGGTTTACAATTGGCATCAAAATTGCCGAAATCGAACCGATTGAACCGAAATATAGATATATATAACTTCCGCTGCGTTACCGTGAAGCTCACGGTTTTCGGATACATGCTCTGTGTCCGCCAGCTAGCGAGAGTGTCATTTCTAACGATAAACACCAAAACTGCTTCAATCTACTATCGGTCCTGTGAGCCATGCCCTGTGCCTTCCGGAACGCAAGAAAATCACGGCTAATGATAACACTCATTGCTTTTTAAACACGTTTATTGCATGTTAAAAATATCTATATATTTAAAGAAAAGTAGCTGGCGCCGCCGCCGCTATTTAACACATTTCACGTTTCTATAGTGTCCCTATCTCGTACCACGAAAACTATAGCATACAAAAATATAAAATTTAGTACATTTGTAGAGAAATATTAAAGGAATACGCGAAAATAAACCATTTTTCAATTTATACTTTCGTTTAAGAAACATTTGATGCTAAAGTCCAAGACAGAATATTTGAGGTGCAAGTTCACGTCCTGGACAGAATAATAGTATAACAAGACCACGAATTTTTGCAGGCATAGTTGAATCTTCATAGTTGAATTTTTGCAAGACGGAGTCCCTTTTTAAATTTCGATGTAGTTTATGAGTTATTCTACTACTTATACACTGCTGAAGTGAACCTTCTGTATGGGCGTATCCCTCGGTCTCGTACCGCGAAATTTGTAGTTTACAAAAATATGAAATGTGCTGCATTTGTAGAGAAATGGCAGAGGTAACACGCTGAAATAAACCTGCTTTTCAATATAAAATTTAGTTTGGTTTGAAACAGCTCATGAAGCGAGCTGAGCGAGTAAGAAGCGAATCCTCCCAACTCGCTAAACGATTTACGGGGGTTGGCCAGTGTACCGAGGAGGGAGCAAAGCCACTTAGCCATTTAAAAATATTTATCGCGTTATTTCGTTGAATAATGAAATGATGACATTAATAAGTGCAGATTTTACAACAAGGAAACTTACAGCAATGATTTTTGTGACTAATATTAGCGAAATGGGACTACAACTAATTTTTTTCTACCCGCTTTTCAGGCGTTTTTTTTAATAATTAAAAATCTGAATTTTTTTTTTAAGTTCGAGCAAAAATTTAATTTTATTCAACATTTTATATTTTTTAACATGGAGGCATAGGACAACATTTGACATAATCATGCATAAAAGGGTTTATTTATAGCATAGCTCAATGATCACGAGACTTAATAGTTTCAATCATTGTTGTGAAAAATAGCCACGATACATTTTGTTTTATTCCTGACGTCATTAGCCCCCTTGGGGTAAAGTTATCCCGGGGGTACAATGTCAAATATGGTATCAATCGAAATATTTTTACAAGCCCTTTAAGGAGAAGGGTAACACGTTATAATTGGACTCATGATACCGATTTTTCAAAAAAATTCTTATAAAATTTGAAAGGGAAAAAAAGGCTACTAAAAAGTCGAGTTGAGCTACATTCCAGTTGATTTTTCTTATGTGATGTTACTTTACAAACTGAATTCACGAAGTACAAATTCAATTTTCATCAAAACAAGCAAGAGTAAAAAGTCAAATGTTAAGTACAAATAAAATTCCAATTGCTTTTCTTCAGACCCAATAATGGCATGAAAGAACGCAAGCCATAAAATAAAACAAACAATTCCTTGAGGCGCTTTCTCTTTTGATTTGTTTAAATAAGAACTTCTATTATTTTTCAACTAACAAACTACTTCATTTCTTGGTAATGATCTCAGGAAGTATTAAGGTAATGTTATTGAGAGAATGGCTTTTGTTCTTAAATATTTAATTAAAATGATATAAAAGTTTTAAATCTTGATTTGTATGAGTAACGGTTATATTAAATGAATGTATAGCTTTACTAATATGCTATTATATCTTTTTATACTACTTTTAATCATTTTCTTAATATATATACACTCTGTAGCAAAAGAACTCGAGGCTATGAGACCTTCGTTATCGTTGGTTCTTGACGCCATGAGCTGCGCTGGATTGAGATTTTTTTTTTTTTTTTTGGGGGGGGGGGGGGGGGGGAGAATTGCAATTTGTATTTGGCGATAGGTTCAGAAGAATATTGGAAGTATAAAATCTATGTTGTTTGCTTAAGGTAGTGCAATTGGTCTAATTGTGCTATGATTGATGAAATTATGATTTCATTTGTATCCGTAGTAGAGCCATAATTCCAATCATATAACCCCCCATATTTTTTTCATTGGCATTTGATTTATCTTAGCCCCTGTAGCTCCGATAACCAGGGAGTTTTTACTGTTATGTATGGGATATCACGCACCCTATGCGGGTGTACGCGGATTGTATGACGTTTTTACTGTTATTTGGGGGAAATTTTTACTCTTCTCAAGCCTGTCGTGTAATTTACACCTCAGCTAACTGTTAGAACTTAAATGTTACAACCTAGTACGAACGGAATCTCATCAAGTGACAGGTTTCGATTTAAATTGTATCCGTTAGGAAAATTTGCTTATTATATTCGGCGATTCGTTCATAAGAATATTGGAAATACTGTAAGAACTATGTTGTTTGCGAAAGATATTCTAATTGTGCTATGATTGTTGAATTTGCGATTTAATTTGTATCCCATGGACTTACTCAACATGATCACGCTAAACTCAGGCCCACTTTTGCTGCTTTGCGACTTTTGTGCCTGCTCAAAACGAGATGCGGGAGCCGGAGTGTCCTTTCTAAAATCTTCGTTTTCATCTATCTTAGCGACTCTTGATTCGATTTTGATGCAATTTTCACGTTGCACTTTCTATTTTACAATGGACCCATTTGGCCTGCTCACGCTAATTTTCGACCCACTTTTGTTACTTGGAGACTGTTGCACCCACATAATTTGAAAAAAAAAAACTTATTGCTATATTTAGTGACCGCTGGCGGGCAAAATCCGCTAGTATCCTTTGAATTTCAATAGATATAAATGCACTTAAGGTCCAAAATAGTATGTAAATAAAAACAAAATGCATTTTTCTGCAATTTTTATTTACCAATGAAATAAATAGATTTTTCAGCCTGCTTAGAGTACCACAGTAGAACGTAGGAAACATTTGTAAAGAATGGCAAAATATAATGCTTCCTTGTTTTGTGATGTTTTTCATTAAGGATACTGCAAGAGATTTATGCTGCATCTTAAATACGCAAGATATATGTCACTGCCGATTAATCGCAGATCAGGAAAAATGATCTTTTTCTGGTATAGGACTTCTCGATCCAAACTCGGACTACTTCTGTTTTAATCGTACAAATAACGTATTCTGAATAAACATTCATCTCACCAAAGTAATTTCTCATTTAAATGTTTGTACATAACTATTCTGTATCACTTAAAACGTGGGAATATTTTTTTGTGGTACTAAGCATAATTCATTCACTTCCTTAAAATATTTACGTTATTATATATTAAAATAATTCTATATTTTGCAAATCAATCATCATAGTGCATAGTATCCACGTTATTCTGTGAACCGAAGCATAGAATTACATGGCTACCTAGAACAATCCTTTCTGCCAGCCCCCTTGCTACAAATCCCTTATAAAACACCAGTTTTATAAGTCACCAGTTGGGAACTATTGACTTAGAAAAATAATATGAATATGTACATATGAAAATTTAAGAATGTCCATTCACTAGTAACTGATGATGTTGCTTACCAAATTTGAAGTTTTATAGGCATCCCATCTAAGTTAATGATTTTCTGTTTGAAATCTATACCTGTAAAAAAAAGAAACACATTAAAGTTTTATTTCACCATAAAAGAATAAATTATTAAAAAAAATTTCATTTTAACTTGAAAATAGCTCAAAAGAAGCAATAGAAATGATGAACGGGTAGACCATTAGATGAAGGCACAAGCAAGTAAATCTTGTAAAGAACCAGGTTAACCCAACTGGGAATCAAACCACGGATCTTCATACTGGCCAGGCGACGTTCTACCGTTGAGCTACTAAGACCGAATGCAAGCTCTTATTGTCGAAGTGCACTTTGCATAATTACTTCACCTTTTAATTAAAACTATTTGTTATGTCAAATAACGAGGAAATTAAGATTTATAATTAAAATAATGTTAAACTAATATTAGTTTTTACACCACATTTGATTATTGATATAGTTTAAGGTATAGTTAATTCATTGTAATTTAATGTTATAGTTAATTTATTATAGTTTCATTATTTATAGTTTAAAGATATAGTTCATTCATTATAGATATTAGTTTAACTAGAATTAATGTTACATTGTGGTTAGTACATTCATATAATTTATATGAATCGCTTACAAAATATTTCATTCGTTTTCTACACTGGACCAGCATTTTACCACCAGAGATCTTTTATACACCGGAATTTTTATTTAATGTACTCTCTTATATATTGCCAAAGTTTGAAATTCCGAGTTTTACCGCATACATCCCAACGCTAAAAATATCCGCATCTAGTGTTTACAATACTACGTTCTGCATCTAATATTCTGTCTTATCGACATCAGAGTGAAGCTTTTGTTCCGGACTCAGAAAATGATTCCACTTTCAAGGTTTTTGAATTCTTTTAGATGTTCCTTTTCCTTTATATCTGCCAAATGCTAAAAATTGCAGTGATGACCCCAAAATTGTATAATCCCATGAAAGAACAGTATTTTAGCGCACTTTGAATCTTTTGGTAATGGTTTGCATACTGTTGCCACAAGAGTTAACTTTAAAGCATGCGAGACGGTTTCGAACCTCAAGTTGTTATCGGAAGTTTCAGTTTTTTGCGAGTTATAGCGATTACTATTTTGATGATCTCATTTTTTTTCTTGCTAATTTCAGTCTTTTACGAGTTTAGCATGTCGTTGACTTAGATGATCTCGTTTTTCTTTCTTGCTAGTTTCAGTCTTTTGAAAGTTTCGCATGGCGTTTATTTTGATAATCTCGTTTTTTTTCTTGCTAATTTCAGTTTTTGCGAGTGTAGTATGCCGTTTACTTTGATGATCTTTTTTTTTCTTGCTAGTTTCAGTCTTTTGCAAATTTAGTATGCCGTTTATTTTGATGATCTCGTTTTTCTCTTGCTAGTTTCAGTTTTTTTGCGAGATGATCTCATTTTGCTTTCCCTTTCTAAACTTTATCTATTTAGGTAGTACAGAAATTTTCATTTTTAATGTTTGATTGTGCATCATTGGCGGGGTCTACTTCCAATATATTTTAAAAGACTATCGTATCCGTTATTCAGCGAATAACGATAATACCTAGCTCAAATCCTGTTAGGTATATGAGTTCTTAACATATCTTACATAATTACAGAAGATGTTTATATGTATGTGTCATCTGTAGTGAAAAATCAAAGTATCAGACAGCGTCAAAATTCAGTACAGGGGTACTTTAGGACTTCCGGAAGATACGGCTCGATGAGTTTTGTATAATTCAAATTAGTTTAAAAGTTATGAACGTTTAAACCTGAAAATCCGTCGAAATTTTGGCTTCAAAATCAATTTACTCCAGTAGACGATTTTTTGAATGCAAAAGGTACGAAAGCAGGTGTTCTGTGAACGATCGGCGATCGAGGAGCCAGACATATGTCGCGACAGGAACTGTAGTTTAAAATGCAAAATTCTAACTTTTTGGATTTTAGTGGTGTAATTTTAGTTTTTTAAATAGAATAACATCTCATTATAAGCATTCTCTGAAAATTTCATAGGAACTTTTAATTTTTTTTTTTTCTCTTTCTGAAGTGTTTTTTCTTTTTTTTTTTTTTTTTTAAAGCGAATAATGATTAAGCAATGTGGTACTTTGCGTAAAAGAATCGTTTTCAGTTTTACATGTTAATGCATGAAGTAATTTTTAGTGGGGAATTTTGTATTGAGAGACCGTATAAAAAGTCAGATTTCGTATTTTTCAGACAAATACGTTTCTGGATTTAAAATTATTATAAGATAAATTGTAATCTTATTTGAAATATTTTTGTAATTGGAAATATATATCTACGACTAAAGGTTAAAAAATAGTCCTCACAGGACTTTCCAGAACAAACACACTGTATACAAATATATCACTTTTTATTTAAATCATTGTAATTTCAATTTTTTTTTTCATTTTATATAACATCTGATATTTTGTGTTTTATTTTTCAAATAATTTTTATTGCTGTATTGGAGTAAAATCCAATATAAAAATTTTGAGTGTTTTGAATTGCTGGATGTATATACTAATTTAAGAGATAATATATTAATAAGTCATTTATACAAAATGCATGCTGATTAAAAAAAATCATTTCAGTATATACACGTGTAATAGTATTTTTATTAGTTTGGTTTAAAAAGTTTAACGTTTCAGAAGAAAATTACAAATTTACATAAAAATATTTAATGATCTTTCTTCTTTTCCCCTATTCTTGAACAAACTTTCCCTCCTTTCATGCATTTAATATTTATTTTGTTCTTGACTTTATGTCCTTGCTTGTAAGTTAGAGCCAGAAAAATGCGCATAAATGTTGTTGTTTAAAGGTCATTCACCCTCTCTGTCTTTTGTAATTCTTAAGCAAGGATATAAAATGTCTAACGACCAAACTTGTCGAGAGTGTATTAGAAAAAGCAGAATATAGGAGCAAATAAATATTTTATGTGGTACTCTATTTGCCCTTTTATGAAATAGAGGAAGATTATTTTATTTAGGGAACCAAGCTTACATTTGTGGCAGATATTTATGCGAACGATTTGTGCAAAAAGTTTTGTGTATATGATAACTTATGGAATTAAATTAATTCTATTGATTCTATTTTTAATTACTGAGATATATTAAGATTCATTACTTTCCCTATATATGTGTACACAGTGTAATGTATAGATAAAGTATTGTGATGGGCTTGAAAATTCAAATTCGTGTTTCCTACTGACGAACACGTTTGAAGCATTACTGAACACGAATCGAACGTTTTAAGGCAATGTCTGCGTGTGTGTGTGTGCGTCCGTCCGTGAGACTGTGGAGGAGACTGTGGATATCTCACGAACGAATGGAGCATTTCGAACGAAATTTAGTACAAATATTACAATCGATGAATACTGGACGTCTATTGAATTTAAACGCAATCAAATGTCCGGAAGACTCAAAATTTTGAATGAAATTTTGAAACAATCATATTTTTTTAATCGAGCGAATTAATTAAAAATTAATTAACCTAATTATTAGTGAGAAATGAATTAACTGGCAATTAATGGAAAATTTATTAAATTGCGTGTATTGATTTATAATAAAATGTGTGTTTAGAATGCTTTTCATCCAACAAAATAATATTGACCAACAATGCCAATTATTTCTGATATTACAGATTTTCTTTTCACAGTTTCGAAATATGATAAGAATTTTGATGTATATTAAAAAAAATAAATATGAAGGAATTATCCTAGGTATTCGGTGAAAACATCGTTGAAAAGAATGTTCTTTAATCTTTCCAATGGTGTCAACATGGAAACTGTGTTATAATATTTTTGGTTGCTAAGGAACTGATTTTGTGAAAATGCTAAAACTGAAAATAGCTAAAAATCTGATTTAAATTAAAAAAAAAAATAAATAAATAACGTCAGGGTGCATCTTCCCGAGTTCTGAGGTACCAGTGTACCAAATAACCGTACGACGATTAAATTTTTTGCCCCCCCCCCCCCCACACACACACGTCTTCCTTTATTATGTAAGAAGCACATGTGTATAAATTTTAACCCATGCATACAATAATGCTTGTTCCCAGCAAGTATAGGACTAAATGATGTAATGACTTACGTGATTGAATGGCTATCATATTATAACTACTCCTTCCTCTTGATACGCTTGAATGAGTTCAATTTTCGGTCTATTAGCCATATGGTCTTCATTTCATAGATTTTCAATATTTATAAATTAATGCGAAAGTAAGACGACGTATCATACCATTTACATGTCTCAGTGTTGAATAATATACGGTATTAAATGATATTTCAACAAAATGCATTCATTGTATCTCAGAGGACATTGTTTATTACAAAATAATGATTTATGAAGGGATTAATTTTTGAGCCTGTAAAAGACAGAGAAATTTTATTTTGTTTAACAACATTAACATGGCGGCGCTTAGCGTTGAAAATAGTCTTGTTAATTAGAAATTGGCTCAGTTAAGTTATCCCGTAGTTGATACCATAAGTATGCAAAGTTTCAACCCATGGAAGGAGGGTATGGGACATCTTTTTGACCCCTATTTTGTCTGTCCACGGAGGAGAAATCGAAAATCCGGCTTCGTAAGGTTCTCTACCGTAATAGATACTGTAAATATGCAATGATTCAGTATTCTTGTTCATCATGAGCATCTGGGGGGTCTGGAAATACTTTTCGCTCCCATTTTGTCTACCCACGAGGGGAAATCAGAAATCCGGCTCCATCAGATTCTATCCCGTGATATATGCTATAAATATGTAAAGATTAAGTATTCTAAGTAATTGGGAGCTTCTGCGGGGGGGGGAGGGTCTGGAAATCCTTTTTGAACCCCATTTTGTTTACCCACGGGAAAAAGTCGAAAATTCGGCTCCATCAGATTCTATTCCGTGGTATATACTATAAATATGCAAAAATTGAGTATTCTAAGTAATCGGGAGCTTCTGCGGAGGGAGGGGGGAGGGTCTGAAAATAGTTTTTGCCCTCCATTTTATCTACCCACAGGAGAAAATCCAAAATCCGGCTCCATCAGATTCAGGGGATTGCTTGGAATTTTATAAATGTGTATACCGTTATTGTTCACTTTAATGTTTTGGTCAGGTCTAAGCTTGGATGTGCCTCCATTGTATGAAGGTCTTTTCATGCTATTCATGTACACAATATTGAAATTATTCAAAATAAATTTTTTGCGGTATTTATATTATAAGAAAACTGGTACTTATAGTTATACTTTATCTGCTACCTTTCTTCGAAATATGTTTAATGCTAAAAGCTTACAGAACAGAAGATATTTTATTTTATTTTCTTTCTTCAAAAATGTGTTCAATAACAAAATTGATTGCATCCCTGTCTTGAATGAAATCGGGTTTCATGTTCCTCAGTACTCAACTAGGACTAAGAGTTTATTTGCTGAAAGGAAATTTAACAACTACTTTCTACTACTGTAAACTTTACAACTACTTTTCTGATAAACTTGATATTGTTTATTCATTCGCAAGTGCTTTTAAAATTCCTTTGTTGTAAATATTTTGTACTTTAATGTATTTTACATTCATCTGCAAATGGTTTTGAAAATCATTTATAGTAAATGTTTTGAATTTTAATGCATTTTATAATATTTTAATCTGAATATTTTTGTATTGAATTTTATCTTGCAAGCTGTTGACTTTGCAGCGTGTATTCTTTTAAATAAATAAATAAAAATAAATACAAATCCGAGAATGAGATTTTTTGACTTAATTACAATGCTTTCTTTTTGCGTATACTATATCAGTGACTTCGTTAGTGACAATACACATTTGAAATTGACAAAGAATATTATCGGGTACTATGAGAAGCATTGCGGGTGTCATTGTGTTACAGCATCTAGCCACCGAAGAAGTATGTCAGGTATTTATTGTCTTCTTCGTACACGTTTTGTGAGTTCATGAAGTCGATTCCTACTAATTAGACAATGCACTGCAATTTCGCAATTGAAAATTTTATTCGGTCTCGCTTCGTTGTTGTTGTTGTTGAGACCCAGACCGTCCGACCTACCAGAAAGGTGTAAGGTAACTGTATGGACGGCCGGGAAGTGGTCTCGCTTCGTTGTCGAATTTCTGTTTCTAACTTTCTCAATTGTCCGCTAAGGGCGCTGCAATTACTGTTATTCGATCGAGCATATTCACTTAGACAGACCTAACGTGTACACTTAGGGATCTTTTATTTATGAAGAAGAATGTAGGATCCATTTAAAATATAAGAGAATTGAGTCGTCTCAATATGCCGATGAATTGAGTACTGATTAGCAAGGAAATCCATAATTCGAATCCGGGTTACGACATGAGGCCTATTAGTTATTATATTTTCATAAATATATTTCTATTTCTTTTTGAAATTGAAGATTTAAAAGTAACTAGTCTGAGTTAACCGACTCCTAAACTGAAGTGTAACTTCCAAGCGTACCCATTAATCACTTTTTTTTCAAAGGCACTTGATAATTGAATCACTCGCCTATAAAGTGGCCAAGAAGTAAATCATAGTGCTGTGAACCACACGTTGCTCCTAGCATCATAGGAGACGGGTTAATTATAATTATATCCTTTAACCACCCAATTTAGAACAAAACCCAGTGGGTGTGGCCGATACGAGAATCGTACAATCTTTCCCCTAACCCGTCACCTTGATGGATATTAGAACTTACAGGTTTATCGTGTCCATACTCCGCGTTTACACGGGGGAAGCTTTTGGGCGGCGTCGAGGATTGAGTACGGGACTACTGCATTCGATCCTCCTGAAATAATTACTGGACTCAAATCAATTATAAAATGTTTTTCTATTAAATACCATTTCTCTGATTGCTTAATATTTGACAACAGGGTCAAGAGAAAATTGTCAGTTATTGCACTGTCTCGAGTCAACTTTTTCCGAGATATTAATTTTTCATAAATTTGGTGACACTTTAGTAAATTTGACCACCTTTTACAATTTGACGACATTTTCCAAAAGTCGGCACATTTGTCAACAGCATTACACCAACGCATTTCACTGAGATAAAAACAACAAAAAAATACTAATTTTAATCAATGTATAATCACAATCCTCGAATGTTGCCAGAAGAATAAAAAAACATTTAAAAGTAATGAAATTTAATTATTTCATCACATAAATCTTAAAATATAACCATACTAAGCTCTATGGTTTTAATGCACGGCTGTATTTCAATAATAAACGTTGTTGGATATAGCCTTGTAACCAATCAGTTTATTCTTCAACGTTGATATTGAATAATAAGCTTTACCATATGGTTACAAGATCTGATTTAAAGTTTTTAAAATCTTTTTAATTAACTTCAACCTATATTTCACGTATCAAAACATAAAATGGGAACAATGGTTGCACAATGGTTAGCACGCGAAAGTTTAAAGAATAATTTTCCCCATAGACTTAACACGGTGACATTTGACCTCAATTATGTCAGTCCACAGATCGAATTTTAAAATTCAAGCTCAATTATGACTTGTAACTTGGTGAATTTTATAAATGTTCCAAATTTCGCGAAAATGGTTTAAACAGTCGTTGAGAAACAGTGTCTACAACAGAAACATATTTGAGTCTATGGCAAGGAAGCTCCTCTGGTACATCGCTGGCTTGAATAATTATTCTATCATCTGACATGATAAAGGGAAATGTGTGTGTGTGTATGTGCGGTCTGTAGCGGGAAATCTAAGCGTAGTACGGCCATAAAATGTGATACACAGGTACTTCAGGATCCGGGAAGGTGCACCTCGGCGTTATGTTTTTAACTTCGAATTTGTTTTTTTAGCTATTTTATGATGTAGTCCGATTTACAACGATTTTGGGCGATATTAACACAAATCGGTTCCTTGGCGATTGAAAATATTATCATAGAGTTTCCATCTTGAGATCATTGGAGTGATCAAAAAATTCTGATGTTGATTGGAATTGATTGATTGATCAAATGTTGATCGGAATCCAAATGATTAATTGACGAATTTCCGTGAATTAAAAAAAATATATACACTTTTCGTATGTTCTGAACGTATCCGATTTTTAAATTGCAATATAAAGAAAAATGACGATACGACGTTTATAATTTAAAATCAGCTCCTTAAAACATCACAGATTGCTTCAAAATAAAAAATATTTTCGTGAACTCATCCGTTCAATAAATATATATTTTTTAAACGAGCGAACTGTTAAAATTTTCGATGCCGTGCTTGGAACTTCCGTATCAATTATTCCCCCCGCGATGGGTTCTAGGCGGAAGTCGCACAGGATCGAACCAATTTTAAAGCTAGAACGAAAGGGATAATTTGAAGGGATGAGATCGTTGCATCGGTTGTCATGGGTTGTATGCAATGGTCACTTTTCTTTTATATTAATAAAATTTGTTATTTTTTGTTTTGTTATTATCTTTAAATTACTAAATTCCATTTATCTCCCGGTCAACGCCAGTCCATTTTCTAGTTATGTATATTATTTTCAAAACACAATATAAATTGTTATGAAAGAGTATTTCATGGGGATATTTTTGTTAATACATAGCTTCTTTACTTATACGTACCGAATATGAAGTTTTATTAAATTTTAACATTTTCCACGAGAGCATAAACGTTGCAGTGATGCAAGGATAAAAAGTTTTCCAAAAGATTTTTGTTAATATTTACAGTTAAATAAAGCGGATGCATAAGATAAAATTTGCCTATGAATGTTTTATAGCCTTATAAATTTTTAAAAGTGTTATCTTACCTACTTTGCATTCGTTTGAAATTATAATAAATATGTTTCTCGACTTATTTCAGAATTCTGCTGCAGGCACCCATTTGTAATTCAAAACTGTACGTTGAAAAATGTATGTTCAGCATATGATTTTCTTAAGAGATTAAATATATCTTTCTACTTTCCCTGCAATACATAGTATATGAGAAAATACATTATTGTCATGAGAGTCAAAAATATGTCTCCCAAGAAGATACTAACAATATAGTTTTACTTTCCCTACAATATAGAATATGTGAAGGGACATTATTGTCACGGGAGTTAAAAATCTGTCCGTCGGATATTGATAGATAAACCCGTTTTGAGCACCCTTGAATACGAACCAATTTTTTTTACTTTTCCTGCATACATAATATAATGTATAGGGAAAGTATGATGTCGGGGTAGAAAATTCGAACTCGAATTGAACGTTTTTGAGGTGATGTCTATGTGTGCATGTTAGTGTGTGTGTGCTTTTGTATGTTAGCGTGTTTATGTGTTTATGTTAGTGTGCATATCCGTGAGTCTGTGGACGCAATATCTCACAAACAAATGAAGAACTTTTGGAAGATAATTTGGTACAATTACTACAATCAGTGAGTGGTGGAACTTTTCAATTTAAATACTTCTAATTCAAAATTTAAATTCAAATATTTTAAATTTTGTTTTGCACATTATAAAATATTTTTCATTTTGAACTTACTTTTGGTGTCCTTGCTTAACTGATGTCCTAAGTGTGATACCAGAAAGTAGACATGTTTTATATGAGGATAAACTGTCCGCATTTTGGCGACTTGTTCATCTTATATGACACACCTCTGCACTTTATCCTCATAAAAACATATCTGCTTTCTGGCATCATACTAAGCAAGTGCTTAGAGTGCCTATTGGATAAGTCAGCCTTGTTTAACCATTTAAACGCTTGAATTCGAAAATCATAATTGAAAATTTACTTTCTTTTAATGTAATAAAAGCAGTACAAAGCAAATGAAGATTTAATTTTGTAATTACTGTTATACATAAAGGAAACATCTTATAGAGTATAATTAGAGAGTATATTTGAATAATGAAATGGGCAGCGAGGACGACTCATGGGATTATTCCCTTTATCGCCAAAACGTGCCATCCTCTTAAGTTAACCATTTCTCGCTCTGTTAATTACGTGGTGTAAAATGCATTTCATCATTAATTTACAGTTCTTCGTAAATTTGAAATGACGTTCTTAGAACTTTATTTAAATTCTGTTAAAACGTTTAGCAAATGTTTAGAATGTAACATCATGAAATATCGCTTCACTTGTTTTGTACAGGTTGAATTGAATTCTTATGAACAACTTTTCTTCAAATGCTACGGTAATGTTAATTTCATAGCAAGATTTAAATATCTAGTTATATTATTATTTAATGCGTTTAGTGTTGTTAACTTAGTTAGCATTAATTTGTTTCAGCAGCATTTTCTGCTTTGTTAAGATTTCAAAAACTGTTATCGTATATTTCACAATTTGCAACACGACTTTTTAATAAGAGTTATGCTTTTTTTTAATTAAATGTAGTTATATTGTAATGGGTGTCAAAAATGTTCACATAGACATTGCCGATTGAAATACACATGTATCTTATGTTGCAACATTTGAGTTTTTATTTATGACTTCTCACATAACTATAGGAAAATCATTGTTTTTCTAAATGCAATAAAATCGAATTAGTTTTTTTTTTCTGTAATTAAAATATCAGATAAAGTGCATTTTACAGACTATTTGATAATCCAATGTAGTTCGCACATATATTGTGAGATCACGATAACCATTTTGCTCTCATTTCCCTCATTTGCATTTACTGTATGATTTTTCTGTTAACTAACGGCCTATTAGAACTTCCGGTTTGAAGGGTCAATCACGAGGCTGACCAAGCAAGTCTTAAATCTTATATTGGGATAGAATCAATGTTTAGATTAGATCAGTTTTGAAATGGGTCCTAAAAGTTATGTGCGCTGAAGTTTTTTGGCAAGTGCTTGAAGTAAATACCTAGACTAGACTGCTGTGGTCAAAGACGGTAGTTCCAGGAGCAGCAGAGTCGGTGTACATTGGAGTCCATGCATCCAGTTTGAAGGAAATATACAGTGTTTATTGTGGACATTGCCTCTGGCGCGTAGAGTGAACGTCTCGTTTGATTTCTGTGTATTTTTAATCAGTTTCTGATGGTATAAGGCACACTTTTTCAGTTTATTATGTCTGGCGAGAAGCTGTATAATCCAATTCAATATATGTGTTTTGGCCTCAAAATTGTCTGTGTGTAAATCCCTGGTCGTTAGGAGTTTAATTGCTTGTTTCACAGGATCGAGTTTGAATTTGGTCACTTTAGGTGTAAGATTTAATAAACCTGAAAGAAATAACTTCATAATAGTTAGTTAATTTTAAATATAGTTTTTTGATGCATATATGTATATTTATCAAGAAGTTTTAGATCAGACTATATAATATTTGAAAAGTCTATAATTTAACAAAACGCATACAACTTCTGTTGCTGTATGCAATTATCGTTATGCCGTTGTAAATTAACATACTATTATGAATAATTTTGTATAGATCTTGTTTACTTTATAGTCTATTGCTAATTATTTGTTACTTAATACGATAAAAACCATAAAGGCAACGTGAAAGCGATTGTTCTGCATTTTGGACATTTTACTGTTTATCCAAAAACTTTCCGATTTTTAATAAAAATAACGTATTAGTAAACTCAAAGTTCATAATTTTCTACTGTTAATTTAAAATAATTAGAAAAATGTAGTATTTTATATAAAATATACTTTCATAAATTTAGAATTTTTACTTTGATTGGAAGGAAAACATGTTCTATTTACACCAAGATACGAAAGAAAGAAAATCAAAACAAATGAAAAGGGAAAGTTATTTTTTTCCCCTAACTTTAGCTAGAAGTATTCCATGATTAAAAATTCCTTCCAAGTTTTGAAAATAAAGTTGGTTTTCACGAAACTCCTTAGGAAAGAGAATAAATTCTTCAGTGCAACTACAGTCAAAAAAAGAATATTTTCGGGTGTTAATTAGCTGAAACGGTTGAATAATTTAATGATAATAATTAAGCAATATAAAAAATCAGATTTTTCTGATTTGCCGAGAAAACAATACTCTGATTAAAACCAGATGTGAAAGAGAGAAGAGCAGGAAAAGTTTCCGAAAGTTTAATTACTTCTTTTAGTACAACTTTAACAGAAGTTTGAAATAAAATTACAACTATTGCTAAATAAGACTAGCGGAAGCTAATTAGCCGAAACTGTTACCAATTTAATAATAAAATAGCAAATTTTGCTCAGGAGGGATACGAATCTGTAACCGCTGGATTTCGAGATCGGTACTATATCAAACCTAATTTGGGAGGGAAGCGTTTATTCTCTTATAAATAATTTTAGGCTCAAACGCCTTGGTCTAAATGAATTCGTCTTTGTTTTTCTCAATCCGTTACTTATTTTGATCACACAATCATTATTTAATATACCAGGACAACATCGCTCAGGTACCAGTGGGGAAACGTGCCTAAGGACTCTAACCCCTGACCTCTGAATTTATGAAGTTTTTCTCAATCCATTACTTATTTTGATCACTCAATCATTATTTAATATACCAGTACAACATCGCTCAGGTACCAGTGGGGAAACGTGCCTGAGGACTCTAACCCCTGACCTCTGAATTTATGAAGTTCTTCTCAATCCATTACTTATTTTGATCACTCAATCATTATTTAATATACCAGGACAACATCGCTCAGGTACCAGTGGGGAAACGTGCCTAAGGACTCTAACCCCTGACCTCTGAATTTATGAAGTTTTTCTCAATCCATTACTTATTTTGATCACTCAATCATTATTTAATATACCAGGACAACATCGCTCAGGTACCAGTGGGGAAACGTGCCTAAGGACTCTAACCCCTGACCTCTGAATTTATGAAGTTTTTCTCAATCCATTACTTATTTTGATCACTCAATCATTATTTAATATACCAGGACAACATCGCTCAGGTACCAGTGGGGAAACGTGCCTAAGGACTCTAACCCCTGACCTCTGAATTTATGAAGTTTTTCTCAATCCATTACTTATTTTGATCACTCAATCATTATTTAATATACCAGGACAACATCGCTCAGGTACCAGTGGGGAAACGTGCCTAAGGACTCTAACCCCTGACCTCTGAATTTATGAAGTTTTTCTCAATCCATTACTTATTTTGATCACTCAATCATTATTTAATATACCAGGACAACATCGCTCAGGTACCAGTGGGGAAACGTGCCTAAGGACTCTAACCCCTGACCTCTGAATTTATGAAGTTTTTCTCAATCCATTACTTATTTTGATCACTCAATCATTATTTAATATACCAGTACAACATCGCTCAGGTACCAGTGGGGAAACGTGCCTGAGAACTCTAACCCCTGACCTCTGAATTTATGAAGTTCTTCTCAATCCATTACTTATTTTGATCACTCAATCATTATTTAATATACCAGGACAACATCGCTCAGGTACCAGTGGGGAAACGTGCCTAAGGACTCTAACCCCTGACCTCTGAATTTATGAAGTTTTTCTCAATCCATTACTTATTTTGATCACTCAATCATTATTTAATATACCAGGACAACATCGCTCAGGTACCAGTGGGGAAACGTGCCTAAGGACTCTAACCCCTGACCGCTGAATTTATGAAGTTTTTCTCAATCCATTACTTATTTTGATCACTCAATCATTATTTAATATACCAGTACAACATCGCTCAAGTACCAGTGGGGAAACGTGCCTGAGGACTCTAACCCCTGAATTTATGAAGTTCTTCTCAATCCATTACTTATTTTGATCACTCAATCATTATGTAATATACCAGGACAACATCGCTCAGGTACCAGTGGGGAAACGTGCCTAAGGACTCTAACCCCTGACCTCTGAATTTATGAAGTTTTTCTCAATCCATTACTTATTTTGATCACTCAATCGTTATTTAATATACCAGTACAACATCGCTCAGGTACCAGTGGGGAAACGTGCCTGAGGACTCTAACCCCTGAATTTATGAAGTTCTTCTCAATCCATTACTTATTTTGATCACTCAATCATTATTTAATATACCAGGACAACATCGCTCAGGTACCAGTGGGGAAACGTGCCTAAGGACTCTAACCCCTGACCTCTGAATTTATGAAGTTTTTCTCAATCCATTACTTATTTTGATCACACAATCATTATTTAATATACCAGGACAACATCGCTCAGGTGCCAGTGGAGAAAACATGCTAAGGACTTTAACCCCTTGACCTCTAAATTTAGAAACCAGTGATCTGCCGATTTTGCTTCTCATTGAGAGAGCCCCCTACGAATTAATTATAACCACAAAATTAAAAAAATCAGATGTGAGCAACACATGACTTTCCCTACAGACGCAAATTCATTTTCACTTTATTTCATTAATAATTCATTGAGTTTCATTGCACTAAATAACACGCATACTTATTAGAAATTACCCTGAATTTACAGTTTTAATTCAGGTTTCGTTTTTATTTGGTAATGGGCGTATTTTCAAAACCGACGTACATAAATATGAAAAACTTAAATATCTCGAGAACGGCTAGTTCTAGTAATGGAGTTAGTCTTATTATTTTCATCGTCAAAAATTACGTATATAATTGATACATTTAAGCATATGTAGCCTTTATTTTAGATTTTTACGATTTTTGATAGCCATTCAGCAAACAGGCAGGTTCTTTTTTTCCAAATCACATCAAAATCGTAGCATCGCCAGGATAACCTACAAGTGATTTATCTACCAAATTTTGTGAAATTTAGTCAATTAGTTTTTTAGCTAAAGTATACATGTGATTTTTGCAGGCCATTTCACAAAAAAAATACAGGTTCTTTTATCCCGAATCGTACCAAAATCTTATCCGCACCAGGGTAACCCACAAATGACTTACTTATAAGGTGCATTAGTTCTTGAGTTAGAATGGATACATACATTGCACACACAGACACACACACACACAGACGTGACGCAAAAAATAGTTTTTTCGTGTTCTACAGGTCCCAAAGCGTGTAGATGGGTCAAAAACTCGAGTTGTGATTTTCGACATGATTCCAATACTTTCCTTATACATTACTATGTATTGCAGAAAAGTAAAAAATTTATTTCTGGTACTAAAAATGTTCTAACCTCAACCAGATGTCAAAAAAAAAAAATAGATGTCAAAGTTTCTTGCCTTCTTTTATACAACTATAACAGACTTTTTCTAAGTGACTAAAACTTTGTTTGAAGTTTTGAAAGTGCTACTGCTGCGGTTAAAGAAAAGTACTCTTTTATTATATACAAGTATTAGTTTGCAAGTTTTATAATTTATATACAAGTAGTAGTATTTATATACAAAATATTATTTGTAAATTTTAATCAGCTGAAACTGCTGAATAATTTAGGACAGGTAATCATGAAATCTATTTCTAATTTGTAGAGAATTTGGATTCGAGCCGCATCTGAGTATAAAGAACAGGTGGATGCAGAAAAAGATATACGCAAAAGTTTCAACTTTTAATGAAATCTAAACAGAATTTTTGCGTATACATTAAAATACTCTCCCAAGTTTTGAGAGTATACACTAATATATATATATTGGTGAGACTAAACTTCCTTGAAACTAATTTCTTTCCTTACCGCAATCTGCAGAGTCCACTTCGATAATAGAAGCTTGCAATTTCGCCCATATTTCAATGGTCTAGAGTGTCCGCTGACCCGTTCGAAGATCCAGGGTTCGAGTCCCGGTTGAGGCAACACGGTTCTTTAGAATAGCGCCCGAACAAATCAACTCTGTAGGTTAGTGCAAATATGTCGGCGGTCTGAAAGTGACCCTAGTGCGACGAGCACAGATTCAATAGACTCTGAGATATTGAGCGCCGATTTCAAATCAAGAGGATAAAGATTACGCAGGAAGCCAAATTGAAGGATTAAAATAGCATTTGGAGGCTAACTTGAAGGATAAAAATAGAATCAGGAGGCTAACCTGGAGGATAAAAATAGCATCAGGAGGCTAACCTGGAGGATAAAAATAGCATCAGGAGGCTAACCTGGAGGATAAAAATAGCGTCAGGAGGCTAACCTGGGGTAAAAATAGCAGAAATTGGTCAGTCAGATTGTCAGTGGCACGCTAATATGACATTGGAGGGTGGAAAATGCAGAGTCCATTTCGACAATAAGAGCTTGCAAATCAATTTTGTCCAAATAGCTCAACGATAGAGAGTCGGCTGGCCAGTTCGAAGATCCAGAGTTTGATTCCGGTTGGGGCAGCAAAATTCTTTACAAACCATAGTCAAGAATATTGGGAAAATTAATTATCGGAAACAGTTGAATAATTTAATGATAATAAATTAAATGTACGAGATCAATAAAATTGAGATCTTTCTATTTTGACATAAAACATCACATCACCGCATTAAATATCAAACAAGAAAGATCAATCATGCATAAGCATTGATTATGAAACACTTTCCAACTGAAATGTAATTTCATTTAAAAATTTCTAAAATGTGATTCATTCAGTGGTAATATCTTTTACATTATCACAGAACTACAGTAATTTATTATACTTAAATATTTAAAACTGTATCGAAATATAAATCATCTGATTCTTTATGCAAAATTAATGAATATTTCATTCATATAACTTGTATTCCAGACTCCAGAGCTAAATAATTTTGTGTGAAAAAAATTCAGCAATTCTTATGTAATTCATCTTACAATCGCTTGAGATATTTGCATTCTGCATATGTTAAAATTAGGCTTCCTTGAAGAAATAATAAAAGTTTAGGGATCATTTAAAATCACAACTATTGTAATTGCATAGGCACGGAATTTAGATACACAGATAATACACAGATAATATATATGTGTATGTGTATGTACTCAAAGTATTGGAATCGTGCCGAGGATCGGAACTCGAATTTTCAAAGTATCTACACGTTTTGGGACTTCTAGAACACGAAAAAACTACTTTTAGGAAGACGTCTGTGTGTGTAAGGGTGTATCTGTGTATGTTTCTGTGTGTCTGTGTGGATATTACATCCACTCTAATTGAAAAACTAATGGACCGAATTTCATACAATTTGGTAGGTATGTTTTTTGTGGGAAATCCTGATGTTCATTAGATTATAGTACGATTCGTAATAAAAGAATCTGCCTTCTTTGCGAAATGGCCGCAGAAATTGCCTTTATCAACTCTAGCTAAAAACTAATGAACCAAATTTAACAAAATTTAGAGTATAATATTTCAATAACCTACAAGTGATTTATATACCAAATTTAACAAAATTTTGTATATAAATCATTTGTAGGTTATTCTACTACGATTCGGGAAAAAGGAACGGGCTATTTTTGCGAAATGGCCAGCAAAAATCGTTATATATAAAAATAAAAGACTACGTGTGCTCAATTATATCAATTAAATTAATATTTTATATGTGATTTTTGACAACAAAAAGAATAAGACTAACCCCATTACTCTAGGACTAGCCGTTCTTGAGATATTCTAGTTTTTTCGCGTTTTCGCTACGCCACCTTTGACAATAAGTCCAGCTATCAAATGAGAACCAAATTTAAGTTTAACGTGTAAATTCAATGTCATTTAAAATACTTATGTTGTGCAGATAAACTCAAATTATCATTGAATAAATAAAGAGAATGAATATGAGTCTGCAGAGAAAGACATGTGCTGTCCACATCAGAATTTTTAACAATATTACACCAATGATTTATAGAAGTGAACGGGGATTATTTTCAGGCCATTTCGAAAAAAATGTATAATCTATATTTAAAGATCCATCAAATTTTTGTCGAATAAAATGTTCAACAAATTTAAGCTGTGTACCAAATTTTAACTCTCTAGGACGTAGGAAAGTGCATTTAAAATGCCATCAATTAAATTTATCATGAAGAGTTATATAAAATTTAAAAAAAATGAAAAATTGTTATCTACCAAATTTATCTTAAAATATGAAGCCACTCCCATATGCAAAACGTTTAAACAAATGGAGAGATATTTATTATATAATATCTCTCTCTTTTCTTTCTGGAAGATATCCCAAAGTCAGAATTTAATTGAATTTGTTTTTTTCCCTATATTAAATAATTTTTTTAATTAAAAAACTACTTAACATATTTTACTGAATTTTTTTTTATATATTCTATGGGATAATGTGAATATTTCCTAAAAATTTCGAAGCAATTCGTGAATTTTAAATTTACTTAAAAAATGTTTGAAAAATTAGGTCCCATAGGGTTCAATGTATTTCATTTTTTCAACCCGGGTTCAATAAAAAACTAATTGGGTGATATTATTTATTTATATTCCCATAGGTCCTACAGACCGTCTGAACAACATACTAAAATTTCATTTTGATAAACTCATTTTTACGGCAGTTATCGTGCTAACGGACAGACAGACAGACAGACAGACAGACAGACAGACAGACAGACAGACAGACAGACAGAATGAACAAAGTCATAAACACTTTTCAACTTTGTTTTAAAGTGTTAAAAATGAAGAACACAGCAAAATAATTCAAAATTTTCATTCTTTCTTCGGTGCAACTTTAACAGGCGTTTTATATATCAGAAGGATATCTTGGCAATTAATTAGCTGAAACGGTTGAATAACTTAATGATCTTTAAGAATGCTTCACTGAACAACATATTCAATCCACTTAAGTCTGATGTTCTTTCATTTTGTTCTTGATCCAAAGATAAGAATATTCTCCAAAGTAATTTTGTGTTCTAAAGCAAGTTTTTCAAATTTCCGTAACAAATTTCTTATGGGTATTTATTCAGATAATCACAGTAAGCTTTAGGTATACAATATTTCAGAACGTGTTTGATAGAAAAATTAACTAATAACTTTTAATCATAAAGAAATGTTAGTCATATTATATTAAATTTGGGTTTTCGGAAAGGCTTTCCAGACCCTCCAGAAACTCCGTGGTTACTGAGACTGAATCGCTACACACTTATAATATCGATCAATGTATAAAACCTAAATGGAACAGGTTTTACCATTCCTGGGGGCGGACAAAATGGGGATCGAAATGTCCTTTTAGACCCTCTAGCAACCCCACGGTGGCCTAGAAAGCGGAAGTTTTGTGCATTTATAGAACTGACCACGTAAACTGAGCCAATTTTCGACTAATGTTTTCGACCCTGTCACAATGCTTTCCCTATACAATATATACTGAAAATAATAACAAAAGTGATTGCATCGCCTTTACCGGAGAATTTAAAAGAGTTAGGATAACAAACTCGACAACAAAGTGAGATAGACGAAAAAAGCCAATTGTAAAGTTGTAGAACATTGTCTAATTAGTTGGAATCACCACCAGGAACAAAGAAACACGTATAAGGAAAGTAATAAATATCTATCAAAAAGTAGTATAATCACAGCCTATAACACATTGGCACATGCAATGCATGTCAAAGTATGCGGCCATATTCTTTCTCAAATTCAAATAGCCATTGTTTCTGACGGTGGATATTTTGAACAAGCTGCATATTAGATTCTTGTGCATGCAAGGGCTCTTTATTTTAGCATTCCTGAATAGGTCAGTCTTCCGCCAAATCACTATATTGTGTCAAATAAATGCTGTTTTATGGTCTAAAGCTCCTAAATATACAGACTAACGCAACCGCTGTTTTAAGTCCAACCAGTTCAGTCAGCTATCGTCTGCCTGTGCTATTTCATTGGCGTGCGCATGCTACATGGCTGATATTGATACGTAATTTAGTTGTAAAATAGATGCTTCTGCTTTCAATAAATTGTACCAATCATGCAAGAAAGATGTTTTGGATGTTTTGATTTTCTCGAGATCCTGAGAAAAGGACGAGAAAGTCATTCGCTTTTCGCCGTGTACTGCCATCGCTTCAACTGGAAGTCAAATTGGCCTCTGTTGCGCCAGCCTGTATATTTGGGAGCTTTAATAATGTCGATTCTTACTCATTTGGCGATGTTCTGTTACTGTATAATTGATTGGATTTTTTCGTCATCTCGTTTTGTTGCCAAGTTTATATCCTAACACTTTAAATTCTCCGTTAGGTGAATTAAAATAATTTTTATTTGAACGGACATGGCCACTTTACTATAGATAAGACTAACCTGAACACACATGGACCTTTTCTTACAAAGTTATTGACATGCTTAAGGATTTTTCTTGAAATCCTTCATATTCTGAATAATGCAAGGTAATCATAATTAAAGTAACCCTTTTTCGGAGCGTTCTCCAGAGATATCTAGAGGCTGAAGATCAACTAAATTTAGCAGGGATGCAATGAAGCGATTTCTGTCTTATAGCATAGAGCATTTCATAAAAGTGATAAAGTACTTAAGTGTTATTCTTCACCACCTTTTGACTATTGTTCCGTGATGATTGGCACTCGTCAATTTGAAAAAAAGCAATAATCTGTGCGTACAAAACTCCATAAAGCAATGTGTTTTAATGTTTTATGTAGAAATATAGACTCACTTAGAAACCAGCAACGATGCAGGACATTATTTTTATCTCGCTCACAGCAACAAAATTAGCCGACGTGGTGGTCGAGCGGTCAGGAGGCAGGCGTTTCCTTGTGATCGCTCGGTTGCCGGATTGTGGCTTCGAGTCCCACCTGCGGGCATGGGTGTTGTGATGTTGAGGTTAAGTCAGTCGTCTGCCCTAGTGGAGCCTCGTTCAAAGTGAAGCTGCATACTACTCTTTGCCATGGACCAGGGGTCTTTGGACATGGTGTAGACTTTCCTGCACCATGGGGATTTGTAACAACATAGCACAACAAAATTCTAAACGGTGAAAATTACAGTGAAGAAACGTTTCCCCCATAACAGGGAACAAGTCACTTCACTGTAATCCTGAGGATTCAAAGTAATTACTGCAGAGTCCGCTTCGACGATAAGAGCTTGCAATTCCGTCTAAGTAGCTCAACGTAAAGCGTAGCTGGCTAGTACGAAGATCCGTGGTTTGATTCCCGGTTGGGACAGCAAGCTACTTTACAATGGCGCCCGAACAAATTAACCCTTTAGGTTAGTGCAAAAATATCGGAGGTCTGAAAGTGACCCTAGAACGACTAGCACGTATTCAGTGGACTCTGGTATATAAAGCGCCGATTCTAAAAACGTTAGGTCAATGACTACGCAGGAAACTAGCCTAGAGGATAAAAATAGCAGCAGGTGGTAAGCTGAGGTAAAATTAACAGAAGATGGTCAGTTAGATTGTCAGTTGCACAACAATCTGACATTAACCCTTTATGTCCCAAATTATGATATTTTTAGAAAACTTGTGCAATATATTTTTTTTATGCTTAATTTAACTGTAGAAAGACACACAAAAATTGAGATTCATTTACAATAATTATTTTTATTGTAATAACACAGAATATTACACGGGACTTTAAAGTCCCGTCGGGATTTATGTTCATTACATTGCCATTACATCCATTAGTATGAAGAAGAAAAAATATTAAATATAAATGAAAAGTAATATATTTTTATACAATTAATTATGGTATTGATAAAAGCAGTTCTTTTTTTCATTAACACAAAGAAATACTTTGCATAATGTGCACTGAGAATGTGGTCGTGACTCAATTTTTTTCGAAGCACAAAACTCACACCGTCCTCTATTTTTTACAAATACTGGCCAATGTGCATTGTTTTGTTGTCTTATGTCATCAGAAACAGAAAAATTTGCTATCTTGCGTTTATTTGGGGGTGGTAATTCACTTATCTCTCCAGCATTTGATCTAGGTCTTCCCCTTTTCTTCGAAGACACTTTTGACATTGTTATTAGACCTTGTGTTACCCTTCGTTTGTATTCTAGAAGAGGTATTTTATCCTGTATGTCACAGTAGCAAATATACGAGTTTACTATTGCAATTTCTATAATACCGAAAAAAAGACGATGCCACCACTTTTGGCCTTTCTATAGTGATTTTAGCATGTCACTTTTATCCACGCCTCCCATATGACTGTTATAATCTCTTACTATTGTAGGAGCTGGTATATCCATAATTGAACCATCTTTTTGTTTTCTTTGAATTTTACAAATTTCAGTTCCATGGTAATTGGACAAGAAAAAAACACAGCGGTTGTCTTTCCATTTGAAGTATGAAATTCCTTGGTCTGTTATGCGACAGTCAAAATCACCCCTTTTCAAAGCTTTGTCTACTGCAAGAGACGGTAAACCTTTACGATTACTTTGTACAGTTCCACATGCATATATACCAACAAATTTTAGATATTCATACAATTCCACAGAGGAAAAAAAGCTATCCATCATTATGATGTGATTTTTATTTACAAGAGATTTGGTTAATTTTTGAACTATACTCCCTCCTAGACCAAATCTTTTCAATTCTGAATCATCTTTTCCCTGATATACTTCAAATTCATACATGTAACCTGACATATCTGAACGACACCATAGTTTGTATCCTTTTTATTGGTTTTTTAGGATTGTACTGATTGAGCGTCGAGCGTCCTTTGAATAATATCAAGCTTTCGTCTATACTTTGTGTTTGATGAGGCATTCTCAGTGATTGAAAATTTTTATTTAGTTTATCCATAAGTGGTCTAATTTTATACAGTCTATCAGTATTTTGCTTTGGTATTACTTCATTGTCATTTACATGCAAGTTACCTAATATCTGGAAATACCTATTTCGTGAAAGAGTATCAGGAACAACAGGTACAGAATAATCTATATCACTGCTCCAATAATTTCGTACTCGAGGTAAACGGTGGTAGCTAAATAGCATATTTAGTCCCAAAAATCCATAAAATTCCTCTTTAGAAATAGGCTTTATATTCCTTTGTTTTTGATTTGAATAGAGGTTTGTTTGAAATACAATATTACTTATAATTTCATCGTCTAAAAATGTTAAAAAAAATCGATAGGCAATGTTTTACCTTCGAAAGATGATGCACATGTTCCATGAGATAAGCTAAATAGAGGGATAGTTGATGTACAATCTCTTTTCTTCCAAATTCTTTTTGGTGTCATTTTTTCACTTTCAGTGTCTTCACTTGAATCGCTTTCAGAGTCTGAAATTTTATGAATGTTTGTCGCATTCAAACTTTGATTATTTGTTTTATTTTGTTCTGGTGAATCTTCGTCAGAACTACTATCCTCTTCTGATGTTTCAACATCAGATGGTAATTCGTCCCAGATAATTTTAATTTCTTCCGGCGTCAAGCCTTTTCTTCGTCTATACATTATTCTAACAAAACAGAAATCGAAAGTATTTTGTAAAAGGGAGAAAAACTCTAAAAATTTGTAAATACTCAAAGACAAAACAAAAAACCATTAAGAAATCCAATACTTCATGATAATTGAATATATTCAAGTGCTAAAAATAAATTATAATAAAATGCAATAACAAAAATTCATTTCAAAAAAAAATTATTCATTTTTCACCAGGACCTTTATGACCCAACGGGACTTCAAAGTCCCGAAAGAACAAGAACAGGTCGTGTTAGAAAATTTTCACTGAATTGGTTATATTTTGAATTAAAATTACAAGAAAGTTCGTAAAGAATAGATAAAAAAAATATAAAGTACTTACCAATCAATATTCTGTTGTTACGAAGCTTGGAAGTACGTCAATAGCTTTCTAGCAAAATGGCCATTCAAACTGAGCGTATGACGAAATTGTTCACCCATATCCATGCGGAACAAACCGTTTATATAGTGCTGCTTTCTACTGATCATTAGAAGAAGGTTTAAATGAAAGAACTTTAAAAGTCCCGTTGGAATTCATGGAAGACTTTTAATTTTATTTGACTTTATATTAATTGGGACTTACAAGTCCCGTCGGAGCATAAAGGGTTAAATGGTGGAAAATACAGAGTCCACTTCGACGATAAGAACTTGCAATTCCGTTCCAGTAGTTCAACGTTAGAGCGTCGTCTGGCCAATATGATTCGATTCCAGGTTGGAGCAGCAAGCTACTTTACATACCTCCAAAAAATTCTAAAATCCTTGCTTTGTGTTCACTGATCACTTCATCGCCTTCCCAGTGATTACGAGCCGCAATGCCCGTGAAAACATGGTGCACGGTTGGTGAGGGATAATTAGTTAAGCACTTCATTGCTTTTATACGACGCCCTATTATGGGGCAGAAGTCATTTTACTGTAATACTGAGTGCTTAGAATTTTGTTAATAATGGGCGAGGATATAACAATACCTTTCATTATTACTGGGTTCTAATTAAATGTTTCTACATATTTTTTTAAATCCTTGTTTTAAGAACACGCATCATATTATTACGTTCCTCGTGTTGACGAGCGGCAATCACCACAAAATCATATCCCGCGGATGGTGAAGAAAAAACCAGTTTGGTGTTTTCGTGCTTATTTGCAATGTAGGTGGAGCAATTGTTAGCATTTTTTTATATTTTATATAAGCAAATATTTTCTTAAAAATAGTAGTTTGCATTTTTTTTTTTTTTTTTGCATAAAAAGTAATTTTTGTAACAAGAAAATCTTGAGAAACGTATAAAAGCATAAATAACACAATTATGCAGCATACAGATGTTTCGAGGATATGCTGGATCTTTTTCGTCAGTGCAAGAAAACCAACAAACCCGAAGTCCAAAAGAGGAATGGACATGAAAGAAAGAAGCAGAGGGATTATATACCCGAGAATGAATTAAGAGAGAGCCAATCAGAAAGTAGCCCATTCCTCTTTTGGACTTCGAGTTTGTTGGTTCTCTTGCACTGACGAAGGAGGTCCAGCGTATCCTCGAAACAGCTGTGTGTTATTTGTGCTTTTATACGTTGCTCAAGTTTTCCTTATCCTCCGCACAAAGAGTATGTACTTATTAATTTTTTTAACACTAGGGGTCTCTGCCCCCTGCTCGCAAAAATTCTACTTCAAAAATATATTTTCTATCCCGGCCTACTTTCCGCAGGAGGGAAAAGCAGGGATTTTTTTTAGCCCAGGGAATCCAAAAACTGAATTCCTTGATCATGAGCTCGTTTCGCGAGCTATTTCATGTCAAACTAAAGTTTAAATCGATAAACGGTTTATTTCATCATGTTACCCTATTATTTATCTTTAAATGTACGAAATTTCATATTTTTGAATGCTATAATTTTTACGATACGAGACAGAGAAATCGCTAGACGTGCCGATACGAAAAAAAAAAGTTCACTTCAGAAGTGCATTAAAAGTAAAATATCTCAAAACTACATCGAAATTAAAAAAAGGGGCTCCGTCCTGCAAAAATTCACCTATGTAGGTACCGGTCTGCAAAACTCCGTGGTGTGGCTATTGTTAGTCTATCCAGGACGCGAACTCGCAGCTCAAATATTTTGTCTTTGACTTTGACATTAAATATTTCTTAAACTACAATATATATCAAAATACGGTTTATTTCAGCGTATTCCCCAAACCTTTTTCTACAAGTGTACTAAATTTCATATTTTATATGCAATAGTTTTTGCGGTACGAAGCAAAGATTCTCGAGAAACTAGAAATTTGTCAAATAGGGGAGGCTACTTTTTTTTTAATATAGAGAGATTTATATTTTTTTAAGGTTACGGTCATACGTTTATTATATAACCAGTTCAAATTTTTAACTTTGTGTTTAGTAATTAACTGAATATTTTGGCTGACGTGTAAAATACCTCCCCCCCCCCCTCTCAACACACATACACCACCAGTAATGGCGTTATGAAACGTACGGTAAGCATTAAGGTGGAAGAGGAAGTTCTATTATGCTTCCCAGCAGGGAATAGTGAAATTGATATCTGTAATAGCCTTTGGAATTACAACGCTAAAAGAAAGAAGTAAATGAGTTCGTTCATTTTTTTATAAATGAGTGAGTCTTTTTCGCTAGTCTGGCACATAAAATATTTATAGTCTCAGCATTATCTAATTAGATTTTACAGCTCTAAACAGGAAGTATCATTATAATTAAATAAATTATCTTAGATAAATGATGAAATAAATCGTTTAATAGATTATTGAATAAATTTGTCGTAGAATATAAAATAAATTGCGTTATTTTGAAACATACCATATTTTATTGTGCCTATATCAAGATTTTCCAATGGTATTCTAATAGAAATAATCCATGTTGCTCGTGATGTAAAGAAAATTATAAATATCTAACTTTTTCTGGATAAAAATAAAATATATGCATGAAAATTGCATAATAAAATAAAAAGAATCAATAGAAATGAAAATAGAACAAGAACATCAGAGCTGTATACCGAGATCTTATTTTGCATGTTGTTTTTGTTATAAGGGCGCCACATGCAATAAGGACTTAAAATATAAATATCAAAATATACTGGGTACTATTTAAATAATTGTTTCCCAAACTTACAACATTCGCGCAATAATTTTGAGATATTTTGATGCTACATTCCCATTGGTGTTACATTTTAAATTTCAACACATCGGAAGGGAGAATTACGCTAACCAACTTAAATTTATCTCCCAGATTACTCATATTACAGTAAATACTAAATAACACATTACATTTGCATAGTTATACAAGATTTTCAGGCTTCTAAATTCAGCATCGTGTGAAATCGCCTCGAGCAGCAATAACAGCTTCTAAATGGCGTGGCATTAAAGACGTTGTCGATATCCTCCTGGGGAATGACTTGCTAGGATGCTTCTATGAAATCTAAAGTTTATTTGTGGTGGATGACGGAGGCGCTTGAAGAGCCAGCCAGTTGTTTGGTACTTTGTACAAGACATGTTCGATTGGGGATATATCTGGCTAACGTACAGGCCAGGAAAAAAACGGTATCTGTTATGCATAGAAAAATCTTGGATATTCCGATCCATATGCAAGCGAGCATTGTTTTTCTAGAATGTGGCACCAAGAAAACTCTGAAGGAGAGGTATCGCCTCTGTCTCTAAAACATATTTGATGTATCGCGGGCTGTTGAAGGTTCCCTGAATTCGTATCAGGCAAGATCCCAAATAGAATCCAATGACACTCCAAACCATAATACTTGGTGTTGGGCCAGTAACGCTGCTGTAAAATGCACGCTTCAAGTTGATATTTTAAACAGTGTCTTCGAAACCGTATACGACCATCATGGTGCAGCAAGTTGAATTGTAATTCGTCAGAAATCATGGCTCGTTACCAATCAGCACGTGAAAGTCTGTGTTCGATCAATATCGCATACTCCAATCAACACCTAACACTGCAGTTTGAATAATTAAGTCTTGATATATAAACAAAATTTTCAATTTATTAAAGAGTATTTGGTTATTTATATTATTATGTAAAAAGAAAGAGTAAATTATGAAATGTATAATACGGACACATGTATGCTCGTCCTCTAACCCAGTGCTGCGTAACCTTTTTGTTGGTGCATCCCCACTGAAGCATTATTTTTATTTTATTTAGGAGACCACATGTAAATAAAATAAGGAGTTAAAAATTATAATTAAATATACAATTCTACAAAGACATTTATTTTACATTCGCCAGTATCTTTCTTTTTTATCAAATGGCCAGGCACTTGACTCTCATCATTCGCCTATACATCGGCCAGAACGTGAACCATTTAGTCGTCCTAGGACGTTACCCCAGGCGCACCAGAGGAGGACGGAACACACAGCGCCCAACAACACAACATCCATGCCTTACGTGGGACTCAAACCCACAACGCGGCAGTCGAACGATTGCTTGGAAACGCTCGCCTTGACCATCTCGTCGGCACATTCGCCAATATTAGTAACATTAAATAAATAAACTGCCGACATATTTCATCTAGCTAGAAATAGTATATAGTGTACTATTTTTGAAATAAGGAAAAACTAGTAAGAAAAAGCATTACACATAAAGGTTGACAATCCTCATGTGAACTACTTTTACGAATACAATTTTGCTCAATTACACTGTGCCTATTAGAAATCCCGTCCCTGCTAGTAAATGTATACTTTACACTCTGTAGAATTCAAGTCTACTTTTACGTAAAGGAAAAGATGATGCAATGAATGTGCTTAATCGAAAAATTTGTTTGGATTATTTATACCTTTTTTAAATTATGCATATCAAGTTATTAGGAAAATCCATCATTTAATCCCATGAAAACCAATTAATTGACGTCACTTATGAAAACCTACAATTATTTTTTTAATCACGCGGCTATGAATCTCCAAGAGTATGTGAACCACACGTTGGGGGAAGCAATGATTAACACGTTAAGCGCAGTGTCAGTCCGTGGGGACTCACTCTTTCTTCTGTTTATACTATGTTTATACTCTATTCTGTTGTCTTCTGTTTATACTCTATTCTGTTATCTTCTGTTTATACTCTATGACCAAACACCTGAGCGATCGCCTCTGTGTGCCGGCTGAACGGTAGGCAGAGCAAGAACATCTCGGCGCTCAACGTGTTAACAGTAATCTAGCAAGTATTTATAAACTTTAAACAAAATCATTAATTATCATTTATCAACCCAATAATGGAGATTTCATTTAACCAGTTTAAAGCTAGCTGTTGCGGTTGCTAAGCAACGATATATGATAAAAAAAACTTTCCAGGCATAATAGGCCTTAATAATAGTTATTTGCTGTTATTTCATACTGTTACTTAATTGAAATCACCAATTTTTATTTTAATCTGTCTTTTCAGAACCTAAATTTATAAACATAATACAAATAATTTGTGATAAATTGAATATGTTTACGCCGAATGTTGTAGGTGCCGAAAATTTTCAGAGGTCACTTTGTTTTTGTTTGTATTTTAAAGTTAAAATGTATCAAGAAGTTCATGAGTTCCTCGTTTAAATTTATGTCATTTCAAATGAATTATTCTTCGAATGCTTCCCATATATTAGACAAATGAACTGAAATTTGGTTAAAAGCAATTTCCATATAAGCATTATTCATAAGCCAATTTTGAAAAGACGTTTTTATTCATTTTAAACTTTTGAAAGATTCGCACCTATAAATGGAAGTTTTTTTGCTCTATTCCCCCTAAAAATATTTCTCGTGCAATCGTTATATTTGAAGAGGTGTTCAATTTTATTCTTAATAGGTGATCTTATTTTCTTTTCTGTCACTCCAGTTTTTCTGATAGTTCGTGATATAGCAACAAAATATAAGATTAAAAACTCGTAGATACTAACTTAGGGGTATGCAGCATGATTTTTCTTTATTGGAAGATATATGTAATTTAATTTAAATAAGCAAAATTCAACTTCTATGACGAAAACATGGCAACCGGTAGTAAGTAAGCGGAATCAGATAAGTAATATGTAGTATCATAGAATGGATCTATAAATTACTCTTATGCAGTAAAGCGACTTCTAGCGCAGTACGAAGTAATGTCAAGAATTGTGAAAATGTACAAGAATTATTTCAATGCTTGAGAAAAAAAGACATGATTTTTTGACAATAGCTAAACGTAGAACAAGAAAACAACTAAAGTGCGCAAAAAAGTATACTAACAAGCTTCAATATGCGTAATATGAATGTAAAGAACATTGCTGCCCCAACTAGGAATTGAACCACGAAACTTCATACAGGCCAACTGACGCTCTACCGTTGAGCTACTGGGACGGAATTATAAGCTCTTATCGTAGAAATGAACTCTACAATTTCCTCCCTCTAATGTCCTGCGTCTTCGTTGGCCTCCCAATATGCCAAAGTCCACTGAATCCGTGCTAATCGTAGTAGGGTCACTTTTAGATCCCCAACATCACTGCAATAATCTGCAAAGTAAATTCGTTGAAGGCGCCATTGTCAAGAACCTAACTGCCCCAACCTGAACTCGAATCACGGATCTTCGTACTGGCAATTCGATGCTCTACCGTTGAGCTACTGTGACGGAATGACAAGCTCTTATCGTTGAAATGAACTCTGCAATTACTAAACAACTTTCCCGATACCATGTGATAAAACGGGTACATATATCTATATTATTTATTTCGGATCCCTTGTATTTAAATTATTTGATATATTTTTATATAAGAGAAAATGTGACATTAAGTTATTTAAGTAATAAATGTCTATTCATTTCTTGATTTCCTAGTAGAGCATCCAATAATAATTAAAGAAATATCTAACCTTGTGGTGAGAATTCAAATGACATAAGAATTTATTACTATGAAGTGCTTATTTAAATTTTCCAGAGTTATCGGGTTATTTAAGGAATACTCATATCGATTAATATTGCTTGCAAAGCTTGTAAATATGAGAAATGTTAAGTATCAAATAAAAGTTGTGTCAAGCAAAAGATTCTTCACTTTGCATTTATTGTTATACTGAAAAGAGATAAAAGTGAACGTAAAAGCGATTTTGAAACTTTAAAGATAATGTATGTTTTGTTCTTTGTTTAGTTTATAGTAATAAAACAAACTATGCAAATAATAAAATGAACAATGAAGCGTCTTTTGCGTCAGTGCAAAAGACTCATATGCAGCAGACTATTATATATTGTTTACTTGATAATTATACAAAAAACTGCATGCAACAAACAGTAAAGTGTAATGTTATGGAGCTATCTTTACAGAAATATATGCAAGTTCAGAATTCTCCAAATAAACGTTCTGTTTGCTTTACCATTGCAGGAAAAAATGAGCGACTTAGTTCCTGTAAAGTTAGCTCTTTGGCATTACTTCACGCTGTAGTATGACTGAAATTTTCATTTTAAATTTATAATAACAACTTTTAAATTTTTAATATAATTTTTTTAATTTACTCCGTTTACATGACTTTATACGTTGCATACACTAGACTGTTAGCAATAATTACTCTTTAACTGTTTAGAATAAAATGTTGTTTTTTCCTAAATGTTAAAGAAATGTAAAACAGAGCTCTTTTGTTTTCTTCTACTAAATGATGATATTCTGCTTATTTGAAAAATAATACTTTCAAATAAGAACCATATCGTTAACCAAAAATATATGCATTAAGAAATTTTCACAAAATGTATGACAAAATACATATATCATAGTTTCAAAAGGTTAATTGAACTCATCAAAGCGTGCTAGTCCTAAATAACATTCTTCTCATTGAAAGTTCATTTCTCCTAGTGTTGGTGGAACATAAACTTCAACGCATTCCATCAATTTAGGGAAGAGTACATGAAGGGAAAATTATTACTAGAAATATTTTGCAAATCATTAATTAGCAATAATAGCCATTTGTATAGCTGTAAATAATGTAAAATTATGTCAATATTATCGTGAATTGCACAATACTTGCTAAAAATGAATCAGCAAAGAATTATATAAAATCTGATTTAACATTTTTGCACGTTCAAAAGGAGAAATTTATACAAAATATCCCATATATACAGTAAAAACAAACACTGATTTCAACAAACAGCAAATTTTTAGAATGCAATGGAACAATGTCCTATTTTTGCGTACAATGAAGTAAGTAAATGCAATTATACTCACCAATTGTGGAAATATATGTATCATAGTATCTTTCGTCGCAGAAGCGATGAACGATGCAGGTTTTTCCCACATTGCTATCTCCTAGGACCAGGATTTTGTAGATAGCTGCAAACTCCGCTGCCATGTTGACACCAGGATAATCGGATCAATCAATGAGGGGGATTCGCTCGCTAGGGGGAGTAAGTAGTCGCTCGGGATGACATCATGCTAGAATGACGTCATTGCTTCTGAAAATTTCCAATCCCTCTAACATGGAAACGCACCACCTTTCGGTACAAAAGGCAATAAAATTGCATTTCCAGGGATGTATGATTGTTTTCTGATTAAAAGTATATTTTGTAAATATAGTATTTTTTTAAAAGCTAAACTAAAATAAATTTTTATTCGTAGAAGTTTGAGAAATAGCTGTTGCTTTGTTTTATTTCAAACTAATAGTTTAAAAGTCAAATAAATTTTTATATCTTACATTTTTTTGGAAAACATAAAGTTCACGAAATACATTGTTGAATAAATTTAGCACTTATTACAATAAGATAAAATACTTACTAAGTAAAATGTATTACTATTCCTTATATTTAAATTAATTACATATCCAATGATTAATCAGAATTAAATTCATCTTCAGGTCTGAGTATTTAATTCTAATTAACCCAAACAAATGCCTGTTTCAGATTCAGCAATAGTGCATTACTATAAATGTATACACACACACATGTATATATATTATATACATATATATATATATATATAATAAATATATATATATATATATATATATATATATATATATATATATATATATATATATATATATATATATATATATATATATATATATATAATATATATATATATATAATAGTTTGAAAGTCCAATGAAAGAAAAGTGAGAAGCTGTAACTTGAAAGACCTAACTTTCTAACAAGCTTAGAAAATAAAAGTATGAATCTTCAAATGGAAAAAGTGCAAATCTTCAAATGGAAAAAAATACATATTTCGAATCATCAAGTTCAAGAAAATCAGCAAAAATCAATGGTATGGAATCGATAAAATAAAAACAAATGAAATCCAAGCAAGAATGCTATACACGTGGACAAGGGCTAGGCCTAAATCATGAATTTGTTCACTTCTCCAAAACTCTTCCTCGGGTTCAAGTATTTTGTCGAAGCAAACACAAAAAACGTATGTTTCTGAAAAGATAGATAGATTATATCTATAAACTATTTCTACTTGGACAACATACATAAAGAAGAAACAAAAATAAAGTGAAACAAGAATACCTGGAAAAAACATTATATATGCACGAACCTGTCGAACCCGGGAACCCAAAATGAAGAGGCCAATGTTGCCATTCGCAAAGGAAAAAGAAATGATCTAATGTTGCCATTCGTGAGAAAGAAATAACGGTAATGCGAAAAGGCAAGAATAAGTGATAATATATAATCAGAGCTACGAAAAGGAGGGGCTAATAATAGAAAGGCTAATGTTTAAGTGGATGTAAAGATAAAAATATCATTAATACAACAGAATGGAGATGTCAGGCTAATATAAAAAACTATGAAAAGAATTATAAAAATCCAGCTATTTTAAATTTTTTAACAATACTATTTACTAAATAAGAGGGATATTTATATAAATTACTAGTAATTTTGAGATTATTGATATGCATAGCATGAAATTTTTTATCAGATAATCTATAAATTCTAAAAAGCTGATTGAGTATAATATTAACAATTGAATCGAGTCACAGGAATTAAATGGTAAGATTTTATTAATATTAAAATTATAAAAGTCTTTTTTATCATATAAATTTGTAACAATTCTATTAGAAGGATCAATAAAAAGATTTAAATCCAAAAAATTAACATTTTTACTAATAGTAGCTTCATTAGGATTTAATTCCAAATTGTCTGGATAGTAATCTATATCTATGAGATAATTTTCTGTATGTACTAAGCAAATCAGATCATCAACATATCTGTAAAAAGTATAATCTATTGAAGTAAATGACTTTTCATAATGATAAAGGTATAAATTAGCTAGCGTACTGCTACTGCAGCCACCCTGTGGAACTCCTGAGACTTGTAAGTATAATTTATTTCCTTGAAAAATATAATTATTGAAAATAACAAAGTGAAGAAGTTTAGGAAAATTTATAAATTTAATTTGATTTGAAAGAGGTGTAATATAAGCATTATATAGAGCTAAAATTACATCATATAGATCAGATATCTTAATATTATTAAAAAGATCCTTAAAATCAAAAGTTTGAAATCCTATTATTTTTCTAAGAGATGTTAATTTATTCTTTAATTCTTTACTATTATTTAGAATATGGTAATTATTGCTAGTCTGACTTAAACTATTATTTATTAGATTTAAAGAATTTAGTAATAATTTACTCGCAGTAGTAGAGTAAGTATTATGGCCACTAGTAACTGTTCTAAATTTAATAGGATTTTTATGAAATTTTGGAATAAGCACTATATAAGGAAATTTAAGATATTTATATTTAATATTTAAATCACTATACATATTGATAATTTTCAATTTAATACTATTGATGGAATGTAAATCAGGTTTAAAAAGACTATTATTTCTTAAATAATCTAACAGAAATTGAATATAAAATTTTTTACAGATAATAGCATAATTATTAGAGGCTTTATCAACATAGGTGATAACAAAGGATCTTTGTAAATCATAAATAGAATGTTTAATATTATCAATATTATATAAAGATCTAGACAATTTAATATCTCTAATAGCATTTTTAATTGATTCTAATATAGTAAATTTCCACATATTAAATGCCTCTAATGGCAGAGCGTATTTACAAGCTAATTTATATATATATTTATCAAGATCTAGATTAATTGATTTTAAAACTTTAAAAGAATTATTACAAGAAGGTATCCTAAATTTAGTGCCAAATGACACAATGGTTCTTAACACATTGTCACTAACAATGTCTAAATCTCCTGTAACTATATGCCCCAAGTCTGGATTTAGAAATTTAGCAAATTTATTTAATTTACAAATACATTCACTATCTACAATTGACTGAGAAGAATGATCAATAGAGAGCGATTGTGAAACTTCATTATAATTAAATATAGACCTACCAATAGGCTTATTGTATTTGAATGTCTTTGAAACAAATAAATCACCAATAGGCAATAAATGTTTAAACTTGTTAAACAGATGTCCAAAATTTATAGAATTATATATAGGATGTTTGAAAGAGATAACACAATAAGAATTAGTAGTTGTATTATTATAATGAAATTAATTTAGTTTTAAATTTGAAAACTGTGATCTTGTAATAAGCAAATCAAAGAAAATATGATTAAAATGTTCATTAGCAAGATTTAATTTAAAAAAAATGGCATAAACCTTATTTAAATGTTTTTTCTTTACCGCAAAAACCCAGGATCTTATGAATTTCCATTGAAAAGTTCTATTAAATTGATTATGTAGAGTTATAATCTCAGATTTATGATCATTAAGTAAGGAATGTCCCTTTCCTCGTTTAAATCTTTTGAGTTTAAATGATTCACTATCATTTAAATGGGGTTTCAAAAAAAGGTGATTAAAAATAGAATATTTATTATCTACAAAATTATTTTTTACAACATTACCATTTAGATACATTTGATTTAATCCATATGGAAAAAGAGTACACTGTGATTTAATATAGTAGTTTTCAAAATAAATCCTATCTGCTGATTTTGTTTTTATATCTAAAATATGTATAGTAATATTTTCAAAACCGTGTTTGGCAAAGTGTTTATATTCAATTTTATTGGAAGTGGGAAGAAAATTATTATTTAGAATATATTTTTTGACATGATCTCTGTGTACATTCATACGCAGATAAATGGGATTACTAGTTTGTCCTATATATGATATATATATATATATATATATATATATAATCCAAGAAAAAGAAGAATTAAAGGAATATGGGATAACCAAATGCTTTGCATTTAATGGTTGGGGAGGATTGCGACTCCCCCTCCCGTTTAAAGCTGCTTTTCCAGCCTAGGCAAACGCTCACGGTACCAATACAAAGCAAAGGTTGGTCCCCATTGCGTGCTAATACGAAGGCACCAGGATACGGAAGAACAAGACCAACCAAACAGAAGGATACTGGACCAAAAGTTAATCCTGCCCAACTCGCCATCTTATATATGTTCATTTTACGCATGCGCGCAATCCTAGCAGGTACGCATAAACTTTATTTACTTGCAGATTGATGAAGTAAACTGTCAAAAAAAAAATCTACATGATCCTTGAAAATCGATCTATAACAATCCTTTAAGAAATATAAAGGATAATGTTTATATAAAGCCACTGTTATGATTTTAATGTTGCTATTATTGCAATCTTTTTTAAACGTGTTGTAAATTTGATTTCTCTTGAAGTGTCCGAGTATGATATTTCTGAAATTATTTTTGGTAAGATTTGTTTTCCAATCGATGAAATGATTGATCTTAATTCTATATAATTCTCTTTTGTCATATAACGTTGTATAATGACCATATAATCCATGTTTTTTAATGAGATGTCCAGAAAATTTACCGCTTCATTTTCTTCTTTACAATTTTCTATTAATTCCAATTCCGGTGGGTAAAAAGTGAAATCGAAATTGGTGGTGTCTTCATAACACCCCAATAGCACATCGTCAACAAACCGGAAATATGGTATCTCTGTCAAAATATGGGTTCCTTTTTCATATGTTGAGAGGTATATATCAGCCAAGATTGATGAGCAGGCTCCTCTCATTGGAATTCCCTTTATTTGTCGGTAATACTTTTTTCCGTTATGTAGAATATTTTCCTTTAATACTAGTTTAATAAGGTCAAGGTATCTTCGATAAGTAATAAAATCCTTCAAATTAAATTCTTCATGTAATTTTTCCAAGATTGAGTATAAATTAGATAAATCAATGTTGTTAAAAAGGTCGCGGAAATCAAAGCTTTTAAAACATATATTTTTATTGCAATGTTTTAAACGATCGATAACTTCTATTCCATTCTTGATCATGACATGATTTTGTTTTTTGATGTTTTCCATCACAAACTTGAGGATGTTCAATAGTCGTTTATTTGCTATTGTCAGATATGATCCACAGCCAACGTAATATATACATATATATATTATATATATATGTATATATTATACATATATTTATATATATATATATATATATGTTAATAAAAATTAAAGGATTATAATCGAAAATAATGCATAAACTACTGTATGTACAAAAAAACCCATCTCTAGCATATCTTGTTACAAATGAGTAACTATAGGCCAAGACTAAGGATAAAGAGAGAAGGTAACATCTCACTACAATGGAAAGGGGGATGAGAAGAATATTAGGATTCAAAAATCCCAATTAAAAGTATATAAAAAATAAAACTCGGCAAAAATGAGAATAGGCAATAACAATCAGCTTAAGATAAGAGATTAAGAATAGATAACAATCAATTGAAACCCCACAAAAAATGGCGGTTAGTTCGAAATTGCATTCTCATCAGGACAGCCATACAATTCGAATTAAAACCGATAGAATAGCCAGTTTCTGACAATGGCGATAGTATTTAACTATAGACACCATTGGAACTGTCTACTGGCTAGTGGAAGGAGAAAAATAAATCAAATGAATTATACAAATCTGAAAAACAATACCTCCTCGAAATGAAACACGAAATCAAAAGCATAGCACCACGTGTAAGATAAACTAGTGACTGAGCATTTCACCTCACTTCGTCAATGCGAGTGGGCACCGGAATGAATACATTTGAACGACACATAATATGCAAGGAGACCCTCAAAAATAGCAAACAGTATAGGACTCAGGACAAGTGGAAAATAGTCATTCGAAAATAGCAAACAGTATCAGACTCAGGCCTAGTGGAAAGTGAGGTGATAAGAATGGGTGAATGTTCAAAAATGAGTAAACCAGTCAAAGACAAATAATGCATGTGTCAAACCATTACGTGGTATATTTGAAATTATTAATAATATTATTTACAAATACTTCCGGGTATTGGTAATTTTGACAAATGCGTTTAAGTTTATTGATGTGGAGAAAGTGAAACTGAGGATCAGAAAGTCGATGTATTCGAAATAGCTGGTTTAAAATGATGTTTCTAAACAATTGAATAGAATTACAAGAATGATAGGATAGCAGCTTTATGATAGTGAAGTTGTAAGAATCTTTTTTATCATATAGATTGGTGATTACATGATTATTGAGGGTATCTAAATTTAGGTCTAAAAAATTAACAGTTTGACTAACGCAAGGCTCATTAGGAATTAATTCAAGGTTAGACGGGTAAAAATCAATATTAATGGGATAGGAATCATCAATGATAATACATATTAAGTCGCCAACATATCTATATATAATATATGAATTAGAGTTAAAATGACATTCATAATAATAAAGATATAAGTTAGCTAGTATACTACTACTACAGCCACCTTGTGGTACACCAGATGTTTGTAAATAAATGTTATCACCTTGGATAATATAATTGTTGTATAACACAAAGTGCAAGAGCATAGGAAAATTTTTGACATTAAAAGCAACATGATTGGAAGATATATAGTCATGATAAAGAGAGATAATAACTTTATGTAAATCTTTAATGACAATATTATTAAATAGGTCTTTAAAATCAAAGGTTTGGAAACCAAGAATGTGTGGAAACTTGCTAAGATGATTAACTAAATCAAAACTATTGTTCAAAATGAAATATCCTGAATTCCTGAATTTAAGAGATTCATTAATTCGATTTAAACAGTTAAGCAAGTACTTACTAGCTGTAGTGGTAAAGGTATTATGTCCATAAGTGACAGTTCTAAAACTGAGAGGAGATTTGTGGAATTTAGGAACCAAAGTAACATAAGGAAATTTAAAAAACTTACAATTAATATTTAATTGTGTATATAATTTTAGAATTTTAGTTTTGATATGGATAGACTGATTATTAATGGGTTTAAAAATTTGATTATTTTTTAAGTAATTCTGTAACAGAGAAACATAATATTTTTTACAAATGATGGCATAATTATTAGAAGCTTTATCTACATAAGTTATGACAAAATGTTGTTGAAGTTCTTTGATAGCAGATAGGAGTTGTTTATAAGGATACCTAGGCTTCGTTAATTTAATGTTTATAATAACATTTTTAAGTAGATGTAAGGTAGTATACTTCCATTGATTGAATGCTTCAATAGGAATAGAATGTGAACAAGCAAGTAGATATATGAATTTATCAAAATCAAATGATATAGACTGAAGAAGTTGTTTAGGGTGATGGCAGAATGGAATGCGAAATTTAGACCCTTTATTCATAATATCCCTAAGAATATCATCCTGAACTATACTGAGATCCCCTGTAATAATGTGACCATGAGTGGAGTTGACAAAAGGGGTAAGATTTTGATTGCTGCATACACATGATGTAAGATCATCGGAGTTTAATGTCCTGGAAACTTCATTGTAATTGTAAATAGTTCTACCAATTGGTAAATTATATTTGAATGATTTTTGTATTTTGATATCTTTTACTGGTAACAAGTGCTGATGTTTTGCAAATAAATTATTGAAGTTAAGAGAATTAAGAATAGGGTGTTTAAAAGAAATTACACAGTAAGCTATTTTAGTATGTGGATTTGGTGAATGGAGTAGGTGGTAATTTAAGAAATTTGTACGTGAAAGAAGCAAATCAAAAAATAAATGTTTAAAATGTTCATGAGTTAATTTTAATTTTAAAAAATTAGTATATACAATACTTAATTTGCTTTTTCTGACTTTATATAACCATGTTCTAACAGGTAGAAAATTGAAAGTTTGAGAATAATTATATTGTAATTTCAAAATGTCTGCTTTGTAATCAATAGTTTTACTTAAGTTACTTTTTCCTTTGCCACGCTTATATCGCTTTTTACTAGGAGTTGATGACTTTGAATAATGAAAAAGATGTTTATATACTGAAGATTTATTAGAATTGTATTCAAAACTATTGTTAACAGCATTATTATTATTATAAATTTGATTTAAGCCATAGGGGAAGAGAGTTTTATATTTTTTAATGTAATAATTTTCAAATACTAATCTATCAGTGAGTGAAATTTTAATATCTAAAATATGAAGGGATACATTTTTAAATCCGTGTGTAGCAAAGTGCTGATATTCAAATTGATTTTTAGTAGGGAGATCATTAAAGACTTTATGGTCAAATTTTTTAATATGATCCCTGTGAACATTCATTCTCAGATGTAAAGGGTTGCTGGTTTGGCCAATATAGGATAAGTTACAAATAGTACAATTAAGTTTGTATATGCAATTGAAAACTTTGCAGAATTTTTGTGAAGTGGAATTATTATTAATTTGAAATGGGTCAGCATATGGACAAGTTTTGCACCTAAGATTGTTGCATCTATTGAAGGAATATGATTTAGATTGAGAGAAGGTATGGTATTCTTCCAAATCGTCTATAACGCTTAATTGGTCAATGTTTGTCGATCTATAATTATCCCAATTCATAATAATAATAGACCGGACACTAGGTAATGAAAAAAATTTACATCACGAATTCTAATTAAAATTCCCAATATAAACCCCTTCAAAAACTATTTTGTCAGGTACGAATTTCAAATTTTAACTAATACCATAGAATTGAAACGAAATTTTTGGAGAGTAACATAACAAGCATAGTAGAAAAGAGAGATTTTCATACGAAATATTCATAAATAAGCGAAGTGTGGACAAATAATCATATTCATCCGGAATGGAAGATATACAAAACCGTTAATTCGTATGTGTCTGACTGAATCCCTACATTTGCGGGCAAAAGAGGGCCACATATAGTGGAAATACTTGTCTAGATTAAAATATAAATAAGCAATAAAAGATATTGACGTCTGGGTTAACTAAAAGATACAGAAATAAATAACACAATAAACTCTAATGCCTGCCGAGAGATGTCAGCACTATACACATACTTATATAACGAATGAAGAATCGAGTGTGAAATCTACCAAAAAGAGCAATATCCCGCAGAAAAAATCATAAAAGCGATGTGAGAACTCAAACCAAAATACTCCATAATGCGAAATGTGAAGACATACCATAATCAATCAATAGAAGGAATGAAAGGGTTAGATAAATAAAAACAATATCCAAAGAGGGCCATATTAAGACATAGATGGGCTCGTAGTTAAACTATAGAAATGCGTTAGCGATAATAATAATAAACAAAATAAAATTAAAATTAAAAAGAGAATAAACTCTGCAATAAGCGCAAATGCAGCTTTACAACAGGTTTTACCTTTTTAAAAAAGTTTTTTGCAAGTATGAAAATCAAAAGATAGATGTTTGAATTCAGAAGTAAATAATAAATATAAATGTACAATTAAAAGATGTAATAGAAGTCAGTATGTAGAAAACAGATTATAAAACACAAAATAAAACAGAATATAAAACTTTCATCATGATATTGCGCAAAGCAGCTAATAACATAATGGATTTATAAATAAAAATTAAAGGATTATAATCGAAAAATATGTATATTATATATATTATATATATATATATATGTATATTTATATATATATATATATATATGTATATTTATATATATATATATATATATATATATATTATTTTTATCATTTTATTTTACAACCTTTACGCAGTACTGTTATTTATTACTCACAATTGGCAACAGTAGAACTCTACTTTAAATTTTTGCGAATGGCAACATTGGTCTTGTCATTTATTGCTCGTCATGGTTGTACATTTGAGGTGTATTTTCAGGTATTTATGTTTCCTATCTATTTTTTCAATCTTTATGCTTGCAGTCCAAATAACATGAGTTTATAGATAACATCTATCTCGTGTTTTAGAAACAAGCATTTTTATGTTCATTTCGATTGAATATTTGAACTTGAAAAATAATTTTTTCGAAATGAACAATTCTTAAGCCTAGAGCTTTTCCCCGTGCAAGCTTTAATGCTTGGTATTTTTTGTATTCCTATTTTCGAGTCCACACCATTGATATTTGTTGATTATCTTTAGCTTTATGACCAGTAATATGCATTTTAATTTCCTCATTATGGTTGAATTTCATTTTTATTTCTTTGTATTTTGTTGCTTTTGTAGACTTTTATTCTATCATTGGATTTTCAATTTTAATATTTATATATATATATATATAAATATAAATATATATATATATATATATATATATATATATATATATATATATATATATATATATATATATATATATATATATATATATATATATATATATATATATATATATATATATATATAATAACGTTTGCTTTTTGCTAAACCATCTAACTACGAAGGGATATAGTGTTTATATTATTGTCTTGTGAACAATGAACTTGGTTTGAGGGAGGGGCCCTTTCTTTTTTCTCAATTCATATGGTGCTTTAAACATGTGAAAGTTTAATTATTTTTTTCGAGAAATGTTAACTTTTATTTCTATCCCTCATGGCGTCTTAAATCGAAAGGGGAATGGTAATATTTAAGTTACTCTATTTCCTGAAAGCTGATATTAATTATCGGCGCCTCAATTTAGTTATCATTTTAAACCGAAGAAAGAAGCTATTTACAAAAATTTATATTCTCTTTAAGGATTGGCTTTTATTATTATTATTTTATTATCTAATTCAAGTTGAATCCTAGTTGTGAGATGATACACTATTAAAATGGTGTTTATATTTTCTGATTACTAAAACAGTGTACTTCTTTTGACGCTCCGGTTCCAGAACTAATTTTTGAAAAAAGCACAGTGCTTTGTTTTAAAACCATTTTTAATATTTTAAACTATAATAAAAATTTCAATTACGGCGCCCCTGTAAAACGGCGCCCGAAAGCAGAGTGACAAGCAGTTGAAACCAAAAGAAGGGTGAAAAGCATCTAAGCTAAAATATTAACAAAGGACATGGCTTAAAAAATGGAGTTCAATTTAGAAATAAACTCTTCATCAGGGCAGGCACTCATTCCAAATTAAAATCGAAATAAAACCCTGTTTCTGACAATGTGATAGTATATCACTATAAAACCCATTGGCACTGACTATACAGGATGAAAGAATATATTTGAATGATAAAATGAGATAAAAATCAGAAATGGATACTTAACTTGATACAGCTCTATGTGGTACATACTGAACGCCAAGGTTTGAGAAGTGGAAATAACAAGTATCAGTCCAAACGGCATTACACACGTCGGAATGAACATAGAATGAACGAAATAGGTTTGAACTAAAATAATGTATAGTTCCCCTTAAAATACATATAAATACTTAATTTTTAGACAGATTTTCTAAAAACTGAGACTATAAAAGAACGTTCCTCTTAACTCTGGGTACACACATAATTGAAGTCAGAGCAACCAACAATCCATTCTATCCCTTACAATATTCACACAACTTCCAAACCTGGGCACTTATATAGATATTTTGGGATAACAAAAAGTTTTATTTCAATACTTTTTTTAATTTGAGGAATATTAAAGTCTTTAACTCGCCATTATTCTCAAAAGAACTTTATCAAAAGCAAAATTTTCAAACAAAATTTCTAAATTTTATTTTAAAACATTAAACTTATTGTTTTATTTTGGAATTTAAAATATTTTGAATGTTTTTGTGGAAACCGGACTTTAATAGCTGCCATCATTCTGTAGATATATTTAATAAAATAATATCCAATAAGACTACCATCTTTTCAAGATGGCAGCCGTCAGCATGCAGATATCATTGAGCTCATGAACTGAAATACTTTTAAAGGATATAATAAACAGGTCTATGAAGTTTTTATAAAAAAATGCAACGATTTTCCCTCTTAGATGCCGGACTAATTACTTTATACGTAATATTAGATTGAAAAACGAATACAACTACCGTAGAATTCTGTCGATTCTCTCTACAAATGAGACTGAAAATCGTGGAACATATAGAGCAGGGACGATTACTGGGAATTTTCTATTGAAAGAAACAATAAAAATTCCGTCGATCCGTCCCCTCAAAGGAGACTGAAAATCGTGGAACATATAGAGCAGGGACGATTACTGGGAATTTTCTATTGAAGGAAACAATAAAAATTCCGTCGATCCGCCCCCTCAAATGAGACTGAAAATCGTGGGACATATAGAGCAGGGACGATTACTGGGAATTTTCTATTGAAAGAAACAATAAAAATTCCGTCGATCCGCCCCCTCAAATGAGACTGAAAATCGTGGAACATATAGAGCAGGGACGATTACTGGGAATTTTCTATTGAAAGAAACAATAAAAATTCCGTCGATCCGCCCCCTCAAATGAGACTGAAAATCGTGGAACATATAGAGCAGGGACGATTACTGGGAATTTTCTATTGAAGGAAACAATAAAAATTCCGTCGATCCGCCCCCTCAAATGAGACTGAAAATCGTGGAACATATAGAGCAGGGACGATTACTGGGAATTTTCTATTGAAAGAAACAATAAAAATTCCGTCGATCCGCCCCCTCAAATGAGACTGAAAATCGTGGAACATATAGAGCAGGGACGATTACTGGGAATTTTCTATTGAAGGAAACAATAAAAATTCCGTCGATCCGCCCCCTCAAATGAGACTGAAAATCGTGGAACATATAGAGCAGGGACGATTACTGGGAATTTTCTATTGAAAGAAACAATAAAAATTCCGTCGATCCGCCCCCTCAAATGAGACTGAAAATCGTGGAACATATAGAGCAGGGACGATTACTGGGAATTTTCTATTGAAAGAAACAATAAAAATTCCGTCGATCCGCCCCCTCAAATGAGACTGAAAATCGTGGAGTATGTAGAGCAGGGACGATGACTAGGAATTTTCTTCTAAAAGAAACAATAAGAATTTCGTCGATCTACCCCCTCAAATGCAACAAAAAATTCGAAATATGTAGGGGGCGAGGAGACTTATTCGGAATTTTCAGCTAAAAGAAGCTAATTACAATTTTATGAATAAACTGTTTTTATTCGACGACGAATTTTTTTTTCGATATTTTTTTAGTGGGGAGGGGGGATCTGTTTCACTCAATTTTTCAAAATTCAGTGACACAGAAAAGGGGTGGGTGAGAAAAGATGCGGGGGATGAAAAGGTGTGTGGGGGGGGGGGTGAAAAGGTGTGAAAGCCCCAGGCCGTCCGGCTCGTCCAGAGGACTTGGAGCAACAACGGGGGGTGAAAAGGTGTGAGGGAGCTTTCCTAGGGTGGACTGATGGATCGAATTATACGATAAATTATGATTTTATAAATGAATCATTTTACTTTTCCTACAATATATGGTAATATATAAGGAAAGTTGAAAATTGAAACCCAAATTTTCGACGGATTTACATATTTTAAGTCCTGTCATCACCCTCTGGATTTAGAACTCTCTAAATCCAGAGGGTGTTGGTCCTCTAGGGCACGAATCCACTATTTTTAACGTGACCCCCCCCCCCCATCCCTCTCTCTATATGTGTGTGTGTATGCGTGTTTGCGTAATATATGGATCCACTGTATTTCAAAATCTATTCTACAAAATTTCTTAAAATACGGTAGTTAAGTCACTTGCAACTTAATTTAGTGCTGAATAGATTTTGGTGCGATTTGGAAAAATAGAATCGTTTTTTTAATGGTCCACATAAACTTGTCAAAATTTAAAATAAAAGACTAAATGTATGCTGAAGTGTAATAATGTGATATCTGTTTTATACGTAATTCTGATGAAAAAGCAAATAAGACTAACTCCATCACGGTTAAACCGATCGAGATATATCGCTTTCCAGAATTTTGGTGAACTAGCTACGTTTAAAAATACACCAAATGAATAAGAAAATGTTTTTAATTTTCAAATTTGATAAAATTTAAATCCATTTTATGTGTTATTTTGTACGATAAAACTTCCAGCAATTATTGATCAAAATGAATCCATTCCACTAAACTAATTTTGAATTTATTTCTGGCATTTTTCGCATAATATTCCACATTAGACAATGTGTGAATAAATATTGATTGATTCAAAACATACGCATATATTACATAAAATAAAACACAGCTCTGCAAACTGTGTTAAGTTTGTATTTAAACCCATCCTTTTACATACTTATCATATTTTACTTTTTCTGTCTATTGCCTTAACATGCCGTAAAGCTTGTTTTACAGACATCATTGCTGAACGTAGGCGTCGTCGGACTATCAGGATTTAGGTCATTTCCGAGCATTTCAATATAATTTTTAATTTCATTCCTTACTAATTTAGAATTGTCAATTGAAGTCATATTCATTTTTTCTCAACAATGATTTTGTTTGTGCTTTCTAGTCAATTTGCAGTTTCATTTACATAAAGAACTCTATAATGAAATGTGATTTGAAGTTAATTCTTGGAAGTCCTGGTTTAAAGTCTTGGTAGTTTGAAAACGATACTAGAAGTTTTAGACTCTAAATCGTAATATATAAAATTCAAATTAAGTAAAAAAATTACAAAAATTTGTTTAAACTGCTGCCTAAAATTATCTGAAATAAAAAAACTTCGTTAGTAGTAACATAAGCAGTTGACATAATGTAAATAGTTTGATTGAATGTAATTTGAGTTTGATATATATATATAAAACTAGCTCATACAATAAAAGTAAAGAGCTTATACAGTAATAGTAAGTAACTTACACAATAGTAGTAGAAATTAGCCCATACAATGAAAGTAGAAGTTTGATCAAATATTTTTAACCAAGTCGATGTTAGCTCATACAGTAAGTTGAACGAATGATTTGAAGATTTTTGATGACGTTGCTTTGATGACCAGATGATGTTTTGATGACCAGCTTTTTGCTTTTGTTTCCGTTATGTATTTACTACATGATTTTTCAGTAATTTATTGACAAATATTTTTAAAATAATTTTTTGTGTATGTTATTTGAAGTTAGTTTATAATGTTGTCTAAATATGTCCTTTCTTTCTCTCTTATGTATTGAAGTAATTTGGTTCTTTGATTAACAAACAAAAAACTTCAAGGAAACTCTTGAACAAAAAACTTTAACTTCAAGTGAACTCCTGCACAGGCTGTGCCTTCCTATTGGCTAGTTGATCTCATATCAGCGTTAGTTGCCGTTAGTGATAACCCAGTGCTACTGTCTGAGGCAATGCTAAGTCCGAAACCACTCAGAGAGGTCTAATATTTAGTTGGAAATGTATATGTTTTTCCAAAAGTATTATATTATACAATTACTGATCAGTTTTAATTTTAAAAACAATAAAACAAATGAATCTTCATGAAGGTGTGTGTTTTATAGAAACATCTACTAACAAAAGTTTTACATTGAAAGAAATGTAGGTAGCAGATATATTATTTATTTTAGAATAAAGCTTTAAAATGTAACTAAACTACGTTTAAAAATATTTGGAGTGATGTTCGAGAGTTGTCATTTGATTTAATTATAGATTAAAATACCATGATTATAAACTTACTTGTTTCAAAGGGAATATTTCATATATAATACAGATCTCTAATGTCCACGATCACAAAATAATCAAACAACTTTTTTAATTGAGTTACCATTGTAGCGTCTATTTCAAATACGGAAGGAAATATAGTTGTATTAGTAGCTGCTCAATGGCTAGAGCACTATCTGGTTAGCCAGAGATAGGGCTCTCGACTAATCAGACTATCACCCTCTCAGACATGAATTCTTTACAAAAGCACACGAGCAACGTAACCCTTCAGATTAGATCCAGTAGAGGATATAAGTCTAAATTTTCGTCGGATGGTTTATTTAAGCAATTCAAGTGATTCAAGTTACGTCGAATCCGCCGTCTGGCCAGCCGGAGATTGATGTCTGATTACCTGAGACAAGAGTTTTTTTCATCTAACATTATTGCAATCAAATAATATATAATAACATTGGATTTTTTGAAGTTTTCTTTCATTGCTTTAAAATATCAACTCTTTCAAAGTATTAAGTGCAGTACCTTTATATTAACAATCTTCTAAGAATGAAACTAATAGAAATGGCATTTTTATAGGAGCTTTATTTACATATAGATGTATAAACCCCTATCTCAAACAGCTTGCTCTGGAGATCATTCATAAAATTCTTGATGATGCATTGCAAATATATACTGATGGCAGTAAAGGCGATGGTGCTGTATTTAGTAGCGGAATGTCTATCAAGCAGGAGAGTTTCCGAGCAGAACTGATAGCTATAGATGAAGCTCTGCATCAAGGTGTGTCTTCAGAAATCGGCAAAGCCATCTGGATATTAAGAGATAGCCGCAGCTCTTACAGCACCTAGCGAGTGGTGGAGACATGGTGACCATATAACTGTAAATATTATCCAGAAATTGAAAAGTTTAAGTGCCCATCATATTCCAATGGGTACCGTCGCACGTAGATATATACGGCAACGAAATTGCCGAAGGATTGGCTAAGGAGGGTTACCTTGAAGAACCTACAGACAGTGGCGACCTTTCTTTTATGGAACTTGCTTTCTAGGCCAAATTGGAAATCAACACTTCTTGGAGAGCGGCTTCTCCGCATGAGTGGTATGCTTGCAGCCAGCCTGGCGCTGCTCTGATTAGGTCAAACAGCAGAGGAAACCAAATAGCTCTGGCCAGATTCTGCAGCGGTCATCTGCGAACACTAAAATTTGTTTTGGGTCATAAGGATGGATTATCCCCTGTGCCTGAAGTGTAACTTAGCACAGGCCACTCCTTCTCATGCATTGTTATGTATTGGTTGCCACAAAAGTCAGATGTATTCCAGTTCTGAAAAGGTCATGGACCTTTTGAAGTCTTACGAGATCATGAACTTCATCTGATGTTGTTGTCAGTCAAGTGGAACTAAGCAACAACAACAATATAAACCCCTTACTCTAGTCAAACTTGGGATTTTTTTTGCATGTATCTCAATCGATCATACATATCAAATTCTCTCATGACTTTGAGGAGATCTGACTCGTCTATATTTCCATTTAAACTTTGATTCTTCAAAATTTATCCCTTGAGACAGTCGCGTGGAATTTTGTTACATGCACAGTCCCGTAGCGTACTCAGTACACCAATGAGTGTTGAATAAACTAAGAGTGCATATATTTTTTGTGGGAATCAAATTTGCTATCTATGTTTTTAATGTAAATTTTTAAAACATCTATTTCTCAAGATTTATCATGGATAGAACTTAGACGACAACTGGTATGGATTCAGTATCAAATTTCAACGAAAGTAGTGATTCAATAAGGATTTCCACTTCCGGTTAAAAAATTTCCTTTAAACATTTATTTCTCAGAATTGGTTATAAATAGAGCTTAGATGATGAATGAAAGGGATTCACCATCGAATTTCAGAGATGGCTGGGAGCTTGCTAAGGATTTCCTGTTCTGAAGACGCCACTTCCGGTTTTTCCAAAGATTTCAAATGTAATGCAAGACATAAGTCTGCAAAAGAGAATAACGATTCTTAATAGTTCTGTCTTAAATGAAGTGTACACACCACTTGCTACAGTATGAAGGCTTCTTCATAATTTTTTCGTTTTCTTCTTAATTATTCACGTTACATTTTGTCTGCAGAAGGATTAGGTGCATATAAGTCATTGTTATATGAGATACTGGAGTTTCAATTCCAAACGGTATACTCAGTACGACGCACGAGTGTCAAACAGTTCAATTTTAGTGAGGAGATTTTTAGATACAACTATTTTCGCAAATGTTTTTTAAATGTAATAACTTACGATAAAGCCAATGAAACCACTTCCAGGAAAAGGGATTCTGAATACATTTCAGTTTTCGGAAGCATGAAAACTTAGCGTCCTTTCAAAATGCACTATGTATAGGAAATGAAAAATACAAATATGTTATATCTGCAAATTCAATATGATTTTAAAAGTTCATTCATACGTTATTTAGGGTCATAAAGTTCAGACTAATAAGTAAAGAATGAATAAAAATGAATTTTCATTTCATAGAAAGTTATGTATATATCAGATTTTTTCAACTGTAAATTGCAGATTGAAGTATATTTATTTGTGCTTGGAACTAAACTGTAAAGTGCTCTAAAGAGTAAGGAAAAAGTATAACGGTTTGAAACCTTTACTTCCACGGGAATTTGATGCGTGAGATGGATTGATGAGGCGGCAAATATGACAAGCTTTATCAATCAATTGCTGTCAAGTTTTATTTTAAGTCAAAATGGCGCTAAATTCGGTGTCAAAATAACGGCTGTTTTAAGATGTATTATAGCTAGCCAGATAGTTATATTCACGGCGAAAAGAATGCAAGTTGACTTGTGAATAATTAAGAAAAATATGCATGGTAGCCGCTTATTTTGTGAGTTTTGTGCATTAAGTTTATTCTTTACGGCTTCATTATAGTTGAAAGGTCTGTCATATAGTCAATAATTTTAATCATTTCCCACAAAGACAGCCGCGCAAATAACGATTTTCTGTCCAGTTTGCTATTGTGAGTGATATATCGTGTTGGAAAAAAGAGCTCTCAGAATATTTCTGCTTTTGATATACTAGTACAGTTATATGAATAAAGTATTATTATCGAAGTTTTTAAAGCATTTAATGGTAGAATGTAATCCACATTTCATACGACGCTTTTCTTTGAATGAATGGAATAAAAAGAGAAAAGAAACTGTTCATTCAATGTAAGTTAATTAGTCCTGAAAATGACACAATGTATTTTTTTAATTGTTTATTTTATTTTTTCAATTGCGCTTTGCTATCCTAATGATGTATTTCATCCGAGTATTAAATCTATATAGAATTAACAAGTTTGTAAAAATGCGCAATTTTAAATATAAATTGATTATTATAATTTTTATTTAAAATGTGTATGACTTAGTAGTCGTAACTTAGTAGTCTTATAACTTAATAGTCGTGAATTTTGCAGTAAAATTCTTGTATAGCAATGAAATTGATAATTACTGTCGACAAATGGAGCTTTATTGTAAAAATTCTGTAAGGTTCACTATAAAAATTACTTTTGACAATAGAAATTTATTGCTTTTACTTTTCATTCATTTGCGTAATTTACAAGAGTAATCATAATTTTGAGTAATAACACATGAAATAGCTATTTTCATTACAATTTATTCACGCTATTACTTTTATAATATTTTTGCCAGGTGTTGAAAACAGATGCTTTTAAAAATTGAGCTCCTTCTTCTGGTTTATTCACCCATAAAATCAATAACCCTCCGACGGTCATCTATAAAAATAATCATATCAAATTTCAATCCATTTGCTCAATTTATTCTAAAGGTATCATGTCTATAGATTCACAGAAGGACTGACGCACGGCACAAATATTATTGAAAATTCGCTGATTCATATTCAAGTTTGCTCTAAATGTACAAATCTGAGGGTCGGATTTCTGATCTTACAATATTTTCCCATTACAAATACTATGCATTGTAGGGAAAGTAAAATGTTGGTATTCACATCTTATTATCTTAAGTATCTTATCATATCTTATGGTATCTTATGATGTTGTATTGATATATTTTTGTATAAGAATGTTACTTACGAATCTTTGAGCCAACGGTCCTACCGTGCTGAAAACACCGGTTCTCGTTAGAACACCGAAATCAAGCAGCATTGGGCATGGTTAGTACTTGGGTGGGTGACCACCTGGGAACACCGCGTGCTGTTGGCAAATTTCGGACGCGGTAGCCCGGTGGTTTGCGCGCTGGATTTGCACGCTGCCACAACTGCCGCCTTGTTCATGTGGAGTACGATCACGTTAAACATGTGGGACCCTAAGTCCTTCCGAGAGGTTGGTGGTAGGGGAAGGAGGGTACGGTCCCTGTGGATGCCTCCCCCCACTGGGCTCCGGTCTAAATTGGGTGGCACTTCTCTGTCGTCCAAACTGTTACCTTACACCTTTCTGGTAGGTCGGACGGTCTGGGTCTCAACAACAACAACTTACGAACCTTTGAATAATAATATCAAATTGAGGAAATTTTATAAGATTTTTATATCATAAACTTGACGCTGCCCGGAACATATGCAACCCATTGAAATAAAACACCGTTCCATTATTTATTTTTTTAATTGCATATTGCTTCATTGGTATTTACAAAAACTGTTTTCCATTTCATTGTATATACCTCAATTTTAATTCGAACTATATGTTTACAATTCTTTTAAGACAACATTATTTTTAAATAACAGGTTATGCTTTGTATATTTTATTAGATCCTGAAATATCCGATATTTAAGTAGGATTACTCCGGGTATTTATGCTAATAATAAATATAAGTGCACTGAAAACCAAAGCGTTTTGGCAGGAAAATAATCGGCATTGCCGGATATTTTTAAATTATGTTAGCTTGAGAGCATTTCAAATACACTATTTGTAGTAAAATCGGCATATATAGTTTGATGAAATAAAACATTGTTTCTATAAACAAAAATAAAATCCCAATCAAAAATGCGGTAACCCCTTGAGAGAATTAACTGTTTTAGTAGTTTTCGAGTGTCCCTGACAAGCTTTTTCAGTTGCGTATTTTGACTCTTTATAAACAATCCATCATATTTTTGTCTTTCAGCCCCACTTCGCGGATTGGTTTGTTCCTGAATACCAATTTTACTGCACAATCATTCGTCATTCTTATTCTATGTTGCGGTCATATTATTATTTTTGTCGTGACCATAAAAATATTTTGTTTCGTGAAAAGAGATTTGGTAAATTCTAATGTCTTCTTCAGCACTGACCTTCCTATTATGCATTTCCAAACGTGTGGTATAGGATCTCACTCTTAAAAGCAGTATGTAATGATAATTAATATACACCAATATTGAACACTTAAATAAAATAATATGCAAGGTGTAAATTAATATCCAACAATAATAATTTAAACAATGAAATAATTGATTTCAATTGGAAATTTACTTTTAAAAATTATCACAAGTAAAGTCATGAAAAATAGAAACAAGAAAGATCAATCATGCATAAAGCATTGATTAAAAAACACTTTCCAACTGTAATTTCTTTTAAACATCTCTAAAATACGATACATTCAGCGGCGATATTTTTTTAATTATCACAAAACTACAATAATGTATTTTACATAGAAAATTAAAACCATGGAGGCTTTTCCATGCTTAAAACTTCATTCAAACTTCAATCAAATGATGTCATCGCAATATAAATCGTCTGGCTCTCTATGTAAAAGCACTGAATATTTCATTCATACACTTTTATTCCAGACTCCAGAGATAAATAATTTTGCTTGAAAAAAATTCAGCAATTCTTATACAACTCATCTTACAATCACTTGTTTACATTTTACATTCATTAAAATTAGGCTTCGTTGTAGAAATAATGAAAGTTTAATGATCATTTAAACTCAAAAATATTGTAACTGCTTTGTGCAGAATATAGATGCATAGAAAAACGCAAATATAAAGCTGTTTTAGGACGGATGCAACACTAAATATAAATTTTAAAGAACTTTAAAAATCACGATATTTACTCTGGAAAAAAAGATGGATGCCATATTTCATTTTGAAGTGGGTCACATGACCTCTTCATATTATATGGATGCCATTGTTATTTTAATTTTTATTTAAAAAACTACCGAACACATTTTGCTCAAAATATTTTTTATGTATTTTGTGGGATAATTTGAATATTTTCTAAAATTTTAGAAGCAATTTGTAAATATTAACTTTGCTTAAAAAATGTTTGAAAAATTAGGTCCCATAGGGTTCAATGTATTTCATTTTTTCAACCCGGGTTCAATCCAAAACTAATAGGGTGATATTATTCATTTACATTCCCATATGTCTCACACATCGTCTCAACCATATACTAAAACTTAATTTTGATAAAGTCATTTTTGCGGTAGTTATCGTGCGAACGGACAGACAGACAGACAGAAGGAACGAAGTTATAAACCCTTTTCAACTCTGTTGTAAAGTGTTAAAAAACATCATAATATTATTGTATTATTCATTTAATAAATTACGTTGATTCCAAATTTTGTTAGGGTCGAAATCAAGATCATTTTTATTTTGATTCGAAAATTCTAGTATCTGAGTTCAGTTGATTTCTTTTATAAACCACTGTACAAACACACCCTGATCTTTAATATACATATTACCCAGGGGACTAAGTTACCAGGATTGTTACTGATACTATCTCTATATACGAATATAGTAGAGATAGGGAAATTATTGTGACGGGGTCAAAAATTCGAATTCGAGTTTTCGACGGAAGAGCACGTTTCAAGCAACTCTGAACTCGAATCAAACGTTTTGAGGTGATGTCTATGTGTGTGTGTGTCCTTGAGTCTGTAGATGCGATATTTCACGACCGAATGAAGCGTTTCGAACTAAATTTGATACAAATATTACAATCAGTAAATACTGGAACCCAGTTGATTTTAAACGCAAACGAATGTTCATAAGACCCTCCCCCATCCCCTGCATTTTCGAATGAAATTTTGACAAAATCATTAACACAAATTGACAAAATCACTAGCATGAACCGTTCTCAAGATAGTACGCATTTTACAAATAAATTTATCAAAAAAACTCACATAAAATTAAAAAAGCATTAACTTTTGTTAAATACAGTGGAGCACCGTTTATACGTTTCTCATTTATACATCTTTTACATTTATACGTCGCTTCAGCACAATCCCGATTCATTCTTAACCATGTAATGATAAAATATTTTGTTTATACGACGCAAAACTTCGGTTATACGTCGCCTTCTCAGGTTTTCCGCTGATAAATCTTTCTCAAATTCGAAAATTTTCATTCGAATAGAATATTTAGGAATTACCACCACAAGGATAGAGGTACTCTGACCACTGTTATATAGGTTGCTACTGTTACAAATTTAGCACCCTTTTTAATTCCCAAAGAGTTCTTGCTCAAGCTGTCAAAAATTTACATGGCAACCCTAAACTGCACCTGCTGCGGGAAGAAATCATCACTACCGTAAAATGACCCGATGCTTACAAAACGAAAAGAAAGAACAATGAGAGGGTCTATTCACCAGACTCTTTTGTTTGTTAAGCAGTTCATTCTCGAATCGAATTCTTATGCTTTTGAGGGCCCACGTTTCAGTATTGCTGTTCAGTCAATTGGTTATTATCATTCTGTTGGTTTCTTAAAAATTTAACGTTCTCCAAAAATGTCCCAAAAGCGTAAAGCACTTTCATTAAAAGGTAAAATTGAAATTTTAAAAGAATTTAACAAAAGTACAGGATTAGCAAAAGCACATTTGGCTAAAAAACGTGATATTCTAAGTTTCTACTCTGAAAACCATTGTCTATGAAAGAAAAAAGTCGAGGACAGAACAGCAGCTTGCGGAAACCCTGCTTCGAAGAAACTGCGTGTGCAAGAAGGCAACTTTCCTGAAGTAGAGAACATTTTGCTTCAGTTTTTAACACAATGTCGTGCATCAAATATTCCCGTGAGTGGACTCATGATTATGGAAAAAGCAAGGGAAATTGCATTGAAATTGGATGTAAAATATGCATATTTTTCAACTGGATGGCTTCACAAATTCAAAATGCGACATGGAATTTCAAGTCAAGTGGTAAGCGGGGAATCTAAAGATGTTTCAACTGAAACTGTTAACGAATGGTTAAAAAATTTGCCAAATAAAATTGATGGATACCAGCTGAAGGACATTTACAATGTTGATGAAACAGGCCTCTTGAGCATCATCTCATGCCTGCGAGAACTCTGGCATTTAAAGGTGACAATTGCAATGGTAGAAAAACATCTAAAGATCGTCTCACTGTTTTACTTTGTGCCAACGTTGATGGAAGTGATAAGATGACTGCTCTAGTCATAGGGAAGTCACGGAAGCCAAGGTGTTTTGCAAAAGTTAAAATATTACCAGTAGGTTATGAAGCAAATATAAAAGCGTGGATGACTGTTAAAATTGTTGCTGAGTGACTCAAAAAAATGGATAAAGATATGAAACAACAAAAACGTAAAATTTTACTTTTTATGGATCAATGTACTGCTCACCCCCAGGAGACCGACTTTTTGAAAAATGTGAAAATGGTTTTCTCTCCACCAAATAGCACGAGCAAACTGCAACCCCTAGATCTGGGAATAATAAAAAACTTAAAAGTGTACTACAGAAAGCATTTAATTCAACATACCCTTCAAAGCATCACTACAGGAAATATCCAAGGAAAGATAAAAGTACTTCAGGAGATAAACATGATCTCCCTAGCATGGACTCAAGTCAAGTCTGAAACATTAAAAAAATTGTTTCATTAAAGGAGGGTTTCCAGATCCAAAATTAGATTAATGTGATGTCAACGACGACGGTGATATCAACGCTGGAGATGATGAAACTGTGATCATGGATGACGAAGACTGGAATCTCCTGAGATCAGAAGTTACTTTTGAGGAGTATGTGAATTGTGATAGAGACGTAATGATTTCAAAATTAATCACAATTGATGAATTAATAGAAGACAAATTGTCTGGTGCTAATTTAAGTAGCGATGATGATGATGAAGAAGGATGTGAAGAAGTTATCCCGCCTTCCTTTAAAGACGCCATGGACTCCATTGATAAACTTAGAACTTATTTTGTTTGTCAAAACACCTGTGAAAAAACTTTCAAACACCTTAATTTGATTCATAGTGCTGTACTCATTACTCACATTCAATCCGCACCTCAGACGACGATTAAAGACTTTTTTAATTAACATCTACCTGCATGCACATAAATCGTATGAAACAAGATGTGTATTTACTTAAGATATGTATGTATGAAATTAAAATAAAGGTGTGATTTTTTTCATTTCTATAATTGTAAATGTTTAAATATAAAAATTTAATAAATATTATTTTCAGTATAGATAATATCTTAAAAAAATAAAATATTACTTTTTAATAAATTAGGATGATGTGTAGCATTAAATTGGTAATAATCAAGGTTGTTTCTTAAAATTTTGATTATAAGTCTTTCCATTTATACGTCTTTTCCGAATTTCCCTTGAGAAACGTACTAAACGGTGCTCCACTGTATATCCATTTTTCAGATGTAATATTATACAATAAATTTTTAACATAATTTTCGTGGCTCAAGAGAAAATATACTTTGGATAATATTTTTGTATTTTGACGCCTAACAATTCGTCAAAAGTTGTTTATAAGAATTGCTCTCCTCTCCGTTTGTTAGTAACGCTTAGTGATAGATTTGGCAAACTTAGCTACTAATTTATTGAAATATAGCCAACGTGACGATATTTTACCCAGTGGCGTATTTTGAAATTTAATTCGGGGGGGGGGGGGGTCAGTTCTAAATTATTTATATCAATCTCAAAGAACCTCAGTTAGAAGTCTGCATGGGTCACGTGGCTTTGCTAGGCCCGTGGTCCACGTTTTATTAAATTCGGGTCAGGTAGGTCCGGGCCAAAATAAATAAAAAAAGTCAAAATAAAGAAAACTATAAATTGGTGAACTAAAATCTCCCCGCCTCATATTAAATAATAAAAGTTTGCTGTTCAGATGGATAAATTAGAACGGGATACAGAAAAATTAAAATTTCAAATAAAAAATCGAAAGCTTATTTATAAGACGACAGTCAAAATAAAACATTGCTCTTCGCAACTTTCACCTACTGATTTCAATTGTTTTACTTTCCGAAACAATACCGGAAGAATAGAGGAAGATTGAGTACATTTTTTATCACATGTGTGTTCAGAAAGCATTTTGATTTTTTTTTAATTTCGTGGGGGATGAACCCCTAACCCCCTTCCTTAAATACGTCCCTGATTTCGTACCAGATTGGCGAAAATATTGCCAAAATTGCAAAATTAACGCCAATAAAATATTTTAATATATAAGGACTCTATTGCTTATTGCGGATGCTATCAATATTGATAATTGCCAATTTAGAGTCAAGCAAAATATAAGTTAATTGGGTATTTCGAAATAGGTTGTCATCCGAAAAAGGGCCAAATGTACAGTTCAGCGTAAAAAACATTGTGCCATGTATATTTTTTCACTGTGAAAGATGTGAATTCGTTGCATAAGAAAAGTCAATGCTGCCTACATCATATTTTTTTTTATATTGCGATTTAGTTTCATACGACGATTAATGTTTCGCATAAATTTTATTGTTTTGTGAAAAGTTATGAAAATGAGCAGAAGTCCAGTTTGCGCTTTAAAATATTCTAAAATTAGGGGTTTTTTTTATATCATCTATTTTTGTTTAATTCCCATTATATTAAATTGATCGAAAATGATCATAACTTTTTAGAGTATTACAAAATATGAAATAGATTTATCCATTAAACTGCTCTTAATTTAACTAAGTAAATCAGTGAAAAAGAGTATGTAAATTGCTTGTGTTACTTTCAAGTTATAAACTGTGGTGATAGACAAAAAACAGGCATTTTAAATCCAGTTGTTCAGCGGAAAGGTGTAGAGGCACAAAACCTAATTCAATATATTTTCTGGATTTAGCTTTACTTTATGTAAAAGTTTTATCAAAATAGTAGAGTATTTCAATATACAGGGTGTCCAGTGCTATCGGTGCCCAATTGCTATTTCCTCAATCGTTAGTCACAGAGATATACTTCCAATTGCAAAAATGTTTTAAATTTTAAAATCTATTATCTTAGAAACAGTTTAAATCAATAAATACATTTCTGAAAGAAATACGAAATATACATTTTTATACGGTCCCTCGGTCCTACCAATTATATTTAAGAAAATCATCATACTAATGTTGGTCGTAAAAGACCAACATTCACCGAGTTATGAAGCATTAAACTTTATGACTTAAGTCGCTTTTCCACACATAAAAATGTACTGTTTCAGACAACCAACCAATCAAGGACCGTATTGACCATTCCTCAGCATAAAAAGTGCTCCAACTTCAAACAGCTATAAGTCGGTCAATTTTGGTCATAAAAGGATGATTTTTTTTATTTTGCATAAAATTGTATGAGAATGATTTTTCCAAATATAATTGGTAGGACCGGGGGACCGTATAAAAATTTATATCTCGTATTTCTTTCATAAATGCATTTATTGATTTAAACTGTTTCTAAGATAATAGATTTTAAAATTTAAAACATTTTTGCAATTGGAAGTATATCTCTGTGACTAACGGTTGAGGAAATAGCCATTGGGCACCGATAGCACTCGACACCCTGTATGTATATTTAGTTTTCAAGCGAATTTTTCTAATTTTCTGTGCACTTGTCATATTTTTAATAGATATAAATAGAGTAAGGAGGAGGAGAATAACGTGATCGTTTAGATCGAAAGTTTCACTTTGATTTAAAATTTGAAGGAGTATAATGTGAGTTTCACTTCCACTATAAGAGATATGAATATCATCTCAGTAGTTCAATGGTTAAAGCATAGTCTGGCTAATTCAAAGTTCCGTGGTTCACATACCAATTGATATATGAGTTCTTTACAAGTCATGTAATATCCAGGTATTAAATACTTTATTAAATACATTATATAAGTCTTAAGTACTTTATGTAAGTACTGAATACTTTAAAATCAAAACGCAGAATTGAGTAAAACGAATATAATTACTTAAAATATAAACTGTAAAATATGCATAGTTTTGGAAATAGCAGATTGAAGTTGTTTCTATAGATTTATGTGCATATTTAAACACAAAAGAAGTTATGAATTAATTGAAAAATACGGGAAATGTTCAAGAAAATAAAGTGATGACGGGAAAGGATATAATAAAGTATTTTCCGACATTTGTTGTGCTGAGTTATTAAATTTTCTGAGACCTACATTTAAATTAGCAACCGCAGTAACTTAATCAAAAACAATTAATAGCACTACCAAAGTATTTACTTAAAAGTTACACCATAAAATAAAATACAAAAAACTATCTCTTACAGTTCATACCAGTCACGTCCTTCATAATTGAATAATAAGATGACTGAAATAAACTGTCTAACAGCGGGGCGTAAAAGTTTGGTAAAGAAAACAAAGAAAATACGTCAACGGATTATTTCCGTGTGGCCAAATCCTTTGAATCTTAGTTCTCGGTAGCTTTTATGTTTGGTATTGGCTCTTAGCTTGTGGTAGTGTTCTTAGGCGTCAATGCAGAAGAGGAGATAAACATAAGCTATACGTAGAAAAAATGAATAAAAGTGGTAGAAATTGTGTGGAAACACTAAGGTGTAAAAATACTGGATACAGTAAGTTGCTTAATTATTATACTAACAGGACCCGCCTATATGGCAAGGTATTTTAAACAAACAGTCTGGAATAACTAGCCTATATGGCAAGGTACTTTAAACAAACAGTCTGGAATAACAAGCCTATATGGGGCGTTTCAAAATTTAAGATAGCACTCTTATTGCAGATGTTGTTATCTATGGACCAGTTTCGCTATGTTAGTTTAGAGATGTTGTTATTTGGCATGGGAGCGCTAGCGTAATTTTGGAAAAAGCTTTATAGCGGATTTTGCAAGTGTGGACTTAGCCGTTGCTGACTTGTGCAGCTTAAGCTCTAAAAAAATATAATGTGGGTATATTAAGAAGAGTGCATATATTTAAACACAAAAAGTTATGAATTAAAAGAAAAATGAAATACTCAACAAAATAAAATGATGATGGGAAAAGATATAATAAAGAAATATTTTCCAACCTTTCTTATGTTCAATTATTAAATTTTCTATAAATAATGCGCAGCAAAAATATCAGCTTATTTGATGACGGTTGTTATAAACGGCCGTCGATTTCGTTGCTTTTATAAATTAACTTTATGAAATTTACTATGTTCAATTTTCTTCGAAATGTTTATTATGCCAATGCTTGTCATTTGGTGCCAGTTGCACAGCAATCATTATTATTAAAGCAGCTTTAGCATTTATCATGAGACGAACGAAAAGTCACAAATGTTTGTTCTGCTGAATTATGAAAGTCTCCAGAAAATTTCACTTTTTAAAGCTTTGTGTTCAAATTTATTAATAATTAAGGTTTGAAATTAGGAATGGATTTATAAGGATTACATTTATGTACTAGTTTTGTAGTAATTGAGAATATTACAATTTATATGTATTTAGTTCATTTTCCGATTAAAAGTTTGGTTTTCCCTGTCATTTTTCACAGGCTTCATGACTAGATTAAAATATTCCTGCTTGAGAAGGAACATCACAGGAAGTATACAGGAGGAATTAATTATACAGGGTTCCTATAAAAGTCCTTAAGCATACCCCATTAACGTTGTGAGGAAAGGTCCCCGAGTGAAAACGTTAGATCTATCAATATTAAAGTGATTATGCCCGATCGAATAAAAGTGATTGCAGTGCCCCTAGAGGAGAACTAAAAAAAGTTAGGATAATGAAATTGGCAACAAAGGGAGCTAAACGAAAATAGCCAATTACGAAGGTGTAGAGCATTGCCTAATTACGTAGTAGGAATGGACGCTAAGCATGAACGAAACGCGGATACGGAAGGCAATAAATGCCTGTCAAAAAGGTGTATTATCATGACCTCTAACTGTGACACTTGCAACGCATGTATATCCGGTTATATTCTTGATGGAATTCATATGTTCATTGTCTCTGAAGGGAGCATCTTAAACAGGTTTTACATATGTTCTTATAAGTGTTGTTATTGTATCATTCCGGAATATGACAGAAATTTGTCAATAGCCATATTGTATCAAATAAATACTTTCTGTGGTAGTTTTATGATCGATTTCTTCTAATTTAACAATGCTCTACAACTTTGTAATTGGCTGTTTTCGTTTATTTTGCTTTGTTACTAATTTTTTAAATTCTTCACTAGGAGTGTGCAATCACTTTTATTCGGTCGTAAATGGTCACTTAACAATAGTAGATAATCCCCACGCGTACACTCATGGGCATTTTTTTATAAAGTTATTGGAGTATTTAAGGACTTTTATAGGAACTCTATATAAAGTTCTCCATCTAACAGAATTTTAAACTCATTTTTACTTTCTCGTGCGTAGTATTGAGAAAGTATTGTTTTCTCGAAAATTTTCGAGTTCGATATTTTGATACCAATATATGTTTTAAGATCTCCTGAACACTTTTGACTATTTTTGGAGTATTTTCCGTCTGTCTCTCTGATATCCGTGGGCATTTTCCTGTGTACACTATAGCAGCTACAAATACTAATAGATTTTCACGAAGCTTTAGATCCGGCTTTGTCATCGAAAAATCTAGAACTAGATAGAATATTTTTTTTTAATTTGAGAAAAAACTTTAAATTTTATTCGAAATTTTAAATTTTAAAGATTTTTCCAAGCCTTTTAAAGTGAAGGGCAACACGCTATAGTTTTAATCATTTGGACCCAAGATACAGATTTTTCGAATTTTTTCTTGCAAAATTTGAAAGAAAAATGAATTTTGGTATGAGATAGTCAACTTAAAAGTCACACTCCAGTTCATTTTTGTATAGTTTTACTATAAAAATTCCACACATGAGAAGAAATATATTTAAAAATATGTCTATAACATTTAATTTAAAAACTCTTCCAGTCCCCGACATGTATTCATATTTGATATTAAATTTGCAAGGAAAGTCCTAGACATTGTCTTGAAAATAAACCTTCTCTAGAACCTAGAGCAAACATAACAAATGAAGTACTCCTAAAATTCGCCGAAAGAAGAAAAATAGAAGCAAAGCATTAGCTCCCACTGTAAGAGAGGAAAAGGGATCATCGGATTATTTCCAGGCTTCAGTGTCGTCTCAAGTCACGATTTCCTGCAGCTATTAGCTTTAGTATTAGTTTCTAGCTTAAATTGTTGATCTTATGGAGAAAGAATCATACTACAGATTCTAGAGACCTGTTAGACAGAATATTCATATTAAATAATTTTATATCTGTAACGTGAAATTGCGAACTTTTAAACTTAGTGGAGGGATTGACAGGGGACAAACTGTGGCAACAGCCAGTCTGGAGAGATTAAATAATAATATCTAAAATACAGAGATCTTTGCAGAGTCCACTTCAAAGATAAGAACTTGCAATATCGTCTCAATAGTTCAACGGCAGAGCGTCGGCTGGCCATTCGGAGATCCAGAGTTCGAGTCCCGGTTGGGGTGGCAAGGTCCTTTACAATGGCGCCCGAACGAATTAACTCTGTAGGTTAATGCATAGATGTCGGAAGTACGAAAGTGACCTTAGTACGACTAACATGGATTCTGTGGACTCTGGAATATGGATCGCCGATAAAGAATAGCGACCACGTAGGATGCTAACCTGGTTAAAAATAGTAGTAGCAGGATACCGGCATGAGTAAAAATAGTAGCGGCAGGAGGCTAACCTGAGATAAAAATAGCAAAGAAGTGGTCAAGCAGATTGTCAGTTACACGCCAATCTGACATAAAGGGTGGAGAATGCAGAGTCCACTTCAAAGATAAGAACTTGCAATATCATCTCAATAACTCAAAGGTAGAGCGTCGGCTGGCCAGTTCGGAGATTCAGGGTTCCAGCCCCGGTTGGGGCGGCAAGGTTTTTTACAACTTTTACAAAAAAATTACAGAAATGACAACATTTATTACGCTCAATGGGAGCCGAAACACCAGACTTCAAACCCCGACTAGGCATTAAGCAACTAGGGTGGAGTTAATTAAAATCAATACGCTACCTGTGTTGGAAGCTGGCTAAAAGACACCCAAATGATCTGATCAACCAGTTGTGAGGGACCAGAGCTTTATATCCCCCCCCCCCCAACAAGGGCCAGAACACTTTTTCATCAAGAATTTTTTTCACTTGCTGACTGATTTTAGTGATGTGATATTTACAATATTTTCACTTCTCCAAAACGAGGACAAAAAAAAATCTTCGGTGTTGAAAGACGGTGAAATCGCCCACTCAGTGGCATCAATAAAGGCAAAGCTGATCCTCACAGAGCACAAAATGTTCCGAAAGTAATGGAAAGATTTCCAGTTTACCTCTCCCGAATGAGTTCTCTAATGTCTCCTGCCTTTTCCCTCAGGACAATCTGATTAACATTAATTAGTCACTTTTGACAATATTTCTGGAAAAAAAATCCCAATTTTCCAAGGCAAGAACGCCCAACATTTCGGACGATTTAAAATGTTGATTTATTTAATGAATGTATATACTATAATTGTACATACTTACACATGTAAATAAAATTATTAGTTTAACCCAGAAAAAAAATTGGTTCATTTGAGTTTTGGAATTCCACACCTGCTTTATTTAACTGTTTTTTTTTTGTGTTGATTTTTAGCGATCTATACAGGTAAATAGAGTAATCAACGCCACAATATCATTAAACAATTCAACACACATAATACTTTTCACATGTTTTTCTTATCTGTCTACTGGGTGACACTACCTTCTGGGTAAATTAAAAAAATATGTTATGAAAATAAACTATATATTATAACTTATATGGCCATATTTTTTAGGTGACCATATTTTTTTATGATCAAATTTTTTAGATAATTACGATTTCTTTGAAAAAATATAGGTTAAAAATTAAAAATGGATTGATAAGAATAAAAGAACAGTTTGAGTTTATTGTTTGTTCTATTGTTATTCTATTGTCATTGTATTTGTTATTTTTTCTTTGCGTTTATTGTTTGCCTGTCCCCGAGGAAAAACGACATGTACAGTCAACCATTGTTATTATTTGAAAGTCCTAGTCGCTTAACCTTGTTGAGAAAATAAGTGATAAATTTGGCAAAATATCGTCAACTCGGGGTTTTTTTTTGTGAGTTTGGAAACCTTCTCGAATTTTGTAGTTTGGTTAGAAATTTCCCGAGTTACGTTTTTTTCTGCAACTTTCCACAAAGGGCATATAAGCTGGTTATTGTTCAGTTGGAATGAGTTGGCGTGATATGAGTAAAAGTAAATTGTGAATACGTCAGTGGCTTTCTATATTCTTCTGTTGACATTTAATTGCTGTTCTGTTGTACCCGAACCTTACAATTGTTCTGTAAATTCTCAAGATAGCTAAAATTGTTAGCTGTACATTATTCCTATTTTCGCTTATTGGTGCTTTAGATAAAGCATTTGTTATCTAGAAATGTTGACTTACTCTTTTATCCTGAGAATACATCTACAACTTCAGGGGATAAGTCGTAACTGATACTCGTACATAGTATACTCTTGCTTTAGTATCGAAAAAGCTTTGCTTTTACTATATTAAATAAACATTTGTTTTATTTTCATATTTATTTTAATATATTTAAATACTTTAAGCGAGAATTAAGAGAATTAGACGTGCAAAGAGCGAGCGTTTGTCCAATAGGTCATGTTTCTGAGATGTAATTTTCTCAAAGTTGATATGGTTGATATATTTTCAAACATACAGTGAACATTTTCACCCTTTGATATAGAGGGCCAACGGCCGTACCGTGCTGATAACACCGGTTCTCGTTAGATCACCGAAGTCAAGCAGCATCGGGCGCGGTTAGTACTTGGTGGGTGACCACCTCGGAACACCGCGTGCTGTTGGCCATCTCGGGTGCGGTATCCCCGTGGTTTGCGCGCTAGATTTGCACGCTACCACAAATGCCGCCGTGTTCATGCGGAGTACGATCACGTTAAACATGTGGGTCCGTAAGTCCTTCCGAGAGGTTGGTGGTAGGGGAAGGAGGGTACGGTCCCTGTGGATGCCTCCCCCACTGGGTTCTGGTCTAAATTGGGTGGCACTTCCCGGCCGTCCATACAGTTACCTTACACCATTCTGGTAGGTCGGACGGTCTGGGTCTCAACAACAACAACCCTTTGATATAGGTGTTACCTTACATCTTTCTGGTAGGTCGGACGGTCTGGGTTTAACAACAACAACCCTTTGATATATGCCTTTCAAAATAGGTTCTGAAACAAACAAATATTGATGGTTGCTTAAAATAATTCGAATTTCAACACAGATATTTCAGTACCTTACTAAAGACAAATATTGATATTACTTTAAATATTAATGGCAGGCATTACACTCAAAATAATTTAATTTGAATTAAGTTAATAGTAAGTCTTTCATCACAATAAATTCTGCTTTTAAGAAACTGCTGCTTGTAAGAAAATAATTTCACAAGGAAATTTTGTAAGTTTTTGTAAGTCTTTCATTATTTGAGAGGAAATTTTTATTATTCTGATTCTGAGAAGTATGGTTTTCAGCAGAGAATACAGTCAGGAATATGTTTGAAAATATACGTAAATTAATTAAAGTCAATTCCTTGCATGACCAAAGTGGTGTAGCTGCTAGCAAAATTCTGCGCAATTCAGATTTGGTTTCGGTTCCCAATTCCGTCAGGTTGTTATATTGAGGTGGAATGGAGTATAATACTTTACATATAGTTTGCTTTCTTATCATACTGTAAAAACTAGAGGATCGAAGCGATCCCAAGACTTTCCTCGCAAAACGAGAAGGCATTTGAGCTCTGAGCCAAATTATATGAATTTTTAAAAAAGTCTTTTCTGTATTCACATTTGCATAATACACGCAGTATTCCATCCAAATTAGGTCAAAATTGCTTCAGCACTTTTCTCTATTACGAAGAGCCAAAGATTTTGGCAAAATCCCATTTTATAGCTAAACTATATATAATTTTGGAATTTTTTGCTGATTTTACATCTACATAATAAATGAAACTTGCCACCCAAATTTGATACAAATTGCTTCGGTGGTTTTCGAGATAACAAAAGGCCAACAATTTTCCACTGACACCCACAGACCGATAAAAGTCATCTCTAGTAGTTAGGGACCACCCCACCGATGTATTCACGGTGAAAATCCGACTTGCGATTTAATCATGATTCCTATACTTTTCTTAAGATACACCGCGAAAGTAAAAAGTTTACTTTATCTACTGCGAAAAGCAGATCTATCAGGAAAAGTGGTACAAGTCACAATTACTATCTTAATACTTTCCTACAGTCCTCCGCGCGAGTAAAGTAACATGCATCCACTGTGCTGCAGGAAGCAGAGCAAGCCTGTAGCAAGCAAAATTTGCCCTGTAGCAAACAGAAATATAACTGTTCTGTAGCAAGCGAAAATACAGCTGCCACATGTTAAAAGTAAAATCTTTTCTTGTTACATAAACAAAAAACCAAGAAAACTACTATTTTTTTGTCTACTCTTGTAACTTTTGGATTGGACTGGATTAAATTATTGTGGCACTCTACTGTTCTTTGTACACACGATACTTTGACCAGTTAAAAGTGGCTTATCACTAAGAGCATGCACGATCAAAATCATTATGAGAAAATATGAATCTGAAAACCAGAGAATAAACTATTTGGTCACGGGAATTACATTTCGCAAAAAGTCCCTTAAGGGTTAAATGTTTGTGTCCGCAACTTTAGGAAATCTCGTATTAAGAGGAAGGATTATTGGCTCGGAAAACTTTATACTTCCTAAACGAAAACAACTGACTTTTACTAACTTTTCTTTTCACTAAAGACATCTTAAGTTAATTTTTTCAGCGTATTAGTAAGCGTTCATAACTTTTGGTGCACGAAACCATTGGAATCTGAAAGATTGTTAGAGTATGTTAGACAGAAAAATATCTCTAGACAGAAAAATATATGTCTCTCTAGACAGAAAAATATATGTTAGACAGAAAAGTTTTTTCGCTGAAGGCTTCTTTAAAGTACCTATTTTTCTCTTAAATGTTGGTATTACAATAAAAAATTGTTCTTCGAACATTTTAACGGCATTCCCATATTTTATTTTAATTTGACACTATGAACTCTTTTATTTTTTGTTACCTTGGTTAGCAATATTCTAATAATTGATTCATTTTTTAAAGATTCCAACTATATATTTTTAATGCCATCAATATTATTTCGTTATACATATGGGATACTTTAATATTTCTTTGATTCAGTGTGGAAATATCTAGAATTACCTCTATTTTATAACATGCAGCAGTTCATCAAGTTTACAATCTTTTATTTTGCATTCTTAATATGGTTCATATTATTACTAAGTCAAATTTATTTTTATTTGAGTTTCACTATATACTACTATTTTTTTTATTTTTTTTTAGGATAAGGAATCCTCGGTATGACACATGATTATCAAAAGAACCTATAAAATATTGAGAACCGCTGGTATAAAGAATACTATGGTATTCAGAAGGCCTGTTTTTTTTTTTTAATTTAGAATTTTTCTGCAAACAAAATTTCATCTCCTGGTCATATTTTGACCTCTTCAACCTCATATTAACCAGAAAATTGGCACATATATCCCTTAACTAGTATTTTTGTTTTAATGTATCAGCATATGCGATATTATTGCTAAAATAAAATATGCTTATAGAATATAATCCTAAAGTACATGTTTTTAATTTCGCCCTCATTGAGTTTTCATTAAAAATGAGCTTGTTGAATTAAACAATCTATATATACTAATTGCCAAGTGTCCGTCTGTCTGTCCGTCCGTCTATCCGTCTGTCACGCTTTTTTAGGCACTTCCCGAATAGATAGACTTGCAATTTGGTACACCGCTCGGTCGTTCGATAAAAACCTCGGGAAAAATCGAATTTTTCGAAAACGTTCTCTAGAGGGGGTGCTCCACACGAAAACGTTCGAAATGTGAGATGATAGGAAAGCATGCTTTGCGATAAGATAGAGACTTTAAATTTGGTGTATGGGTAAATGGTTCGAAAGGAAGAAAATGTACAATTTCAGATTTTCAATATTTTCTACTTAAGGGGGTGCCGCACACAAAAATGTTTGATTTACTGAATAAATGAGAAAAGGATCCTTTAAAATTTGATAGAGGCTTGACAATTGGTATAAAGGCACATCATTTGACGAAAACACCCAAGACGAATATAGTTTTTCAAAAATGTTCGTTTATGGGAGTGCTCCAGAGAAAACCGTTCGAAAGAAAAATTGATAAAAAAACATGCTTCGAGATAAAATAGAGATATCAAATATGGTGTAAGGACAGATAGTTTGGAAGGAATAAAGTGTTCAATTTCAGTTTACCAATATTTTCTACTTTAGGGGGTGCCGCACACCAAAATGTTCGATTTTCGAAATAAAGTAGAAACGCCCCTTTTAAAACGTGATAGAGGCTTGATATTTGGTATATGGGCGAATCATCTGATAGAAAACACAAGAAGAATAGAGTTTTTCGAAAATGTATATTTGAGGGCATTGGTACTCCACACAAAAGCATTCGAAAGGTGAAATAATAGAAAAAGAATGCTTCGCGATGAGATAGAGACTTCAAATTTGGTGTACAAGTAAAAAGTTGGAAAGGAATGAAGTGTGCAATTTCAGTTTTCCAACATTTGCTATTATAGGGGGTGCCGCTCACTAAAATATTCGATTTGCCGAACAAATGAAAAGCGCCTCCTTTACAATGTGATAGAGGCTTGAAATTTAGTATATGGATTAACCATTTGATAAAAAATCAGAACCAAAGAATAATACGGTTTGACAAAAATGTTCATTAAGGGGGTGCTACAAAAAAAAACGTTCGAAAGGTGAAGTGATAGAAAAAACATGCTTCGCGATAGGATGGAGGCTTCAAATTTTGTCTACCGATAGATAGTTTGAAAGGAAGAAAGTGTGAAATTTCAGATTTCCAATATTTGTTACTTTCAGGGGTGCCGCACACTAATATGTCCGATTTTCCGAATAAATGAGACACTCTTCCTTTCAAATGTGATAGAGACTTGATATTTGGTATATGAGCTAATCATCTGATAAAAAAGCCGAGACAAACAGAGTTTTTCAAAAATATTCATTTATGGGTGTGCTTCAGAAAAACGTTCGAAAGGAGAAATGATAAAATAGCAATGCTTCGGGATAAGATAGACTTTAATGTAGCGTACGGGTAGATAATTCGAAAGGAAGAAATGCACAACTTAGGTTTCCCAATATTTTCTTCTTTAGGGGGTTCTGCCCTCCAAAATATTCGATTTTCTGAATAAATGTGAAACGCAAATTATTCAAAAATTTACATTATTCGGGGGTTGCTTATTGCGAGACCATTGATTTTCAACGGGTATTCGGCTAGTTTATTCAAAAAGGCTAAGTAAAATAGACAATTGTACACATCTAGATAATTTAAATAAAATCGTTCTGAGCGGTGGTTAATGGGGCACGCTGTTCTATCTGTTCATTTGGTCTGAAAAAGGGGGTTTATAACTCTCTCGAAACAATTGTAGTCAGCTAACTAACATATACTAGCTATCATCAAGCAAGTTCTATCTCGATGATTTTTATACATCATTCTCTTATTCTCATTCCATCATTACATCATTCCTCATTACATCATTCTCTCGATATTTAGGACCCTTATCTATGTCTTACGTTCTGAATATATTTAGATGAATTTTGAAGTAATATAAAGTATTTCATCGAATAAAAAACGTCATCGAGTGAAAGATGTATTGCGATATTCCCAACGCTTGACAAAAAAAAAAAAGAAAAAAAGGGCAATTTCGTGTATTTGAAAAAGAACCTTTTAAACAGAAATTAATAAACTTTAGCTTTATTTCAGGAATTAAAGTACTTCATTAAATTTGCATGTATACAGTTTCATGATACATTACCAGTATACTCATTTTGCATACGCTGTCTCAAGAAATCTATCCTGGTCAGTGATAGCGTCTATCGCCAATTTTATACGCAGCGATTATATGATGTCATCAATACTAAGACATATCCCGATTATAGAGACTTTAAAATGTGTAAATATGTGGTTCTTAGAATTAATGAAATACGATATGTCTCTATTACGCATATAGCTGTGATGGTTTTTATAAAATATCTGTAGTTGAATTACTAGAAATAGAAACTTTAAGAACGATCTATTATTTTCATAATGTACATAAAAGGTACTTATAATGTACATAAAGGGTATGTTATAATGTGCAAATGTACATACCATCATAAGGTGCATGAAAAAAAAAATATAGCTGAGAAAACTATTTGGTGGAAGAACCAGGCATAACTTTTATGCCAAGGGATGGATGCTTTTCAAGTTGGACTTTCAGAAGAAAAACATAAAATGTTTATGTTAAATGCTAAGCAAAATTATGTAAAACTAATAAATCCATTGACGCCTCGTGATGTCTAGTCACCAGAGTCTTATTTAATGTATTATGCATTGACAACATAATTCAGAAGCAGTTAAACATAAAATATCGCACTTCCAATTCAAAGTAGTATTTGTTGATTAAAATATGAAGGACATAATTCTGTCGCGCATGTGACAATTTAGTTCATAGTTATTCATGAAGTGATACTAAAGTCTATTCCATTAACACCTGTAATTTAAAACAGTTAGAAATTGAAAAGCATGCCGAAATCGAGACAATCGTGAAATCACTTTATGCAGAACATCTCTGACAAGTCACTTGTCAGTATAAAGTTGAAAAGATGAAATTATATGAAACTGACTAAAGGACATTTGCACAAAAGTAGGCTGATTCGCCATAAAAATGGATCATATAACTTGATCAGTCAATCAATAATTTGTGCACTGTATACTGAGTACAATGCATTTAAGTCCTATTTTATTTATAAATGAAATGCAATGTAATCCTAAATGAGAAAAATATACAGGGTGTCCCAAAAAGATTGAAATGCGCTTTAATTCTTTACCTGTTGGAGATAAGTGGACAATGTAAATTGCATAAATGTTGAAAGTAAGGTAGGAAATAAGACTACGTTAATGAAATAGTCCTTCCATTAATTTTCAAAAAGTTACACTTTTTAAATTTTTATACGAGCCCTTAGAGAAATTTGATCAATCAGAAAATTTATATTTTTGATGCAACAAGATCGTTAAAAAAACCCGCATACCCGTATCTTTAAAATTGAGCGAGTTATATTTAATTGAAAATTGAATATTGTGAATGGGGACCATATAACAAATTGGAAATGAAAATTTTTTGACATATCACAGAAAAGATAAAACTGGATGATAATACACAAGATACTCAACCGCGTAGTGAGTACCACTGCTTTATATGATCTCTGTCTGTGTAATGTTTTATTTAGATGCATATGTAATAAAAGTTTTTGACACATATTAACGTATTTTTGATCTAAACAATTTCCATCGTCAATTTGTTTATGATCCCTATTTTCACTGATGAACCAGCCTTTCACATGGTACGGAAAAGTGGCATAAGTTAAATATTTTCCTTTATCATAATTCAGTTGATTTTAAAGATACAGATATGCGGGGTTTTTTAATGAACTTATTGCATTAAAAATAAAAAATTTCTGATTGACCAAATTTGTCTAACGGGGTCGCATAAAAATTTAAAAAGTGTAACTTTTTGAAAATTAATAGGAGGACTATTTCATTAACGTAGTCTTATTTCCTACCTTACCTTCAACATTTTTGCAATTTACATTTCCCACTTATCTCCAACAGGTAAAAAATTAAAGCTGGTTTCAATCTTTTGGGGACAACCTGTATAGTTATTAACGATATTAGTATATAGCTATTACTAGTGATATTAGTATGTAGCTGTTAGTGAGATTAGTATATATCTATTAGTGAAATTAGTATATAGCGGCTAGTGAGATTAGTACATAGCCAAATAGCTAATTATGAGATTAGTATATAGCTATTAGTGAGATTAGTATATAGCTATTAGTGAGATTAGTATATAGCTATTAGTGAGGTTAGTATATAGCTATTAGTGATATTATTATATAGCTATTAGTGATATTAGTATATAGCTGTTAGTGAAATTAGTATATATCTATTATTGAAATTAGTATATATCGATTAGTGAGATTAGTATATAGCTATTAATGAGACTAGTATATAGCTATTAGTGATATTAGTATACAGCTGTTAGTGAGATTAGTATATAGCTATTAGTGAAATCAGTATATAGCGGTTAGTGAGATTAGTATATAGCTATTAATGAGATTATTGGTATATAGTTATTAATTAGTATACTGCTACTAATGATATTAGTATATAGCTATTAGTGATATTAGTATATAGCGGTTTGTGAGATTAGTATATAGGTATTAATGAGATTAGTATACAGCTATTAATGAGATTAGTATACAGCTGTTAGTGAGATTAGTATATAGCTATTAGTGAAATCAGTATATAGCTATTAGTGAGATTTGTATATAGTTATTAATGATATCAGTATATAGCTATTAGTTATATTAGTATATAGCTGTTAGTGAGATTAGTATATAGCTATTTGTGATATTAGTATATAGCTATTAATGAGATTAGTATATAGCTATTAGTGATATTAGTATATAGCTGTTAGGGAGATTAGTATATAGCTACTAGTGAAATTAGTATATAGCGGTGAGATTAGTATATAGCTATTAATGAGATTAGTATATAGCTATTAATTAGTATATAACTATTAGCGATATTAGTATATAGATATTAGTGATATTAGTATATAGCTGTTAGTGAGATTAGTATATAGCTGTTAGTGAGATTAGTATATAGCTATTACTGATATTAGTATATAGCTATTAATGAGATTAGTATATAGCTGTTAGTGAGATTAATACATAGATATTGGTGAAATTATTATATAGCGGTTAGTGAGATTAGTATATAGCTATTAGTGATATTAGTATATAGCTGTTAGTGAAGTTAGTATATAGCTATTAGTGAAGTTAGTATATAACGATTAGTGAGATTAGTATATAGCTATTAGTGATATTAGTATATAGCTGTTAGTGAGATTAGTATATTGCTAGTAATGAAATTAGTATATAACGGTTAGTGAGATTAGTATATAGCTATTAATGAGATTAGTATATAGCTATTAGTGATTATTAGTATATAGCTGTTAGTGAGATTAGTATATAGCTAGTAGTGAAATTAGTATATAGCTATTAGTGAAATTAGTATATCTGTTAGTGAGATTAGTACATAGCTATTAGTAAAATTAGTAGATAGCTGATAGCAAGATTAGTATATAGCTATTAATGAAATTAGTAGATATCTGTTAGTGAGATTAGTAGATAGCTGATAGTGATATTATGGATAATTTTGAGACAAAATAGTCTCTTAAGTAAGTGTAGGACAAAATCTGCTTTAATCAGAGTGATTGGTTCTTTTTTTAATTATCTTGACAAATTTTTTGCTTCCGAAAGCAGTTGATTCCTTTGAATATTTGTCTTATACTGTTTCTAACACATTATGTGAATTTTTTAGGATTAAGCAGCAAGTTGGACGATTTTTTTTTTTAATTTTTATGCGAATTATTATTATTATTTGTATTTTATTATGATCGTTTAGTAGATTCAAAGCATAATTTATTATTTTTAATATATTTGAGGATTTGTTTTAAATAAAAAAAATTTTTGAGGGTATTAGCATGTCCAAAATTATTACTTTATTATTTGTTTTTATTTTTCAGCTAAAATTTTGATGTGATTTGTTTTATAACAATTGTTTTTGTTGGTAAATATGAAACTTTTAATTTGGCCTAGATACTTAGAATTCAGCTGTATTTTTTCTTCTTGTTTTGTTTTAGGTCATGTTTTGATGAGAATGAAAATGAAACATTTCAACTTGGCAAAACCAAACAAATATAATTCTGCATTTGTTTGTACTTTTCTTTTTTTTAAGCTTTTCCTTTGCTTTTAATGGCATAAAAAGTTTAGTTTTAAAAAATAAAGTATGATTTTAGGGCTTGACGTATGGTTTGACGTATGGAAGTGTGGTTTTAGGTCTGTCTGATATTTTGGAGGTTACAAATATATTTTTATCGATCAACTACTAATTGAACTACTACAGAAAGGCTTTAAGTTGTGCAAAGTCTATATCCCATAATCACATTTCTGTTGTATCCCTAGAAATTAGATATCGCAAGACACACTACCTACTCGAAGAAGTAAAAGAAAGTAGATAGAAACAAGTAACATGGTCTAATGATGAAAATATAACATTGAGAAATACTACATTGAGCAATGTGTCTCAAATATCAATTGCGAAATCTCTTTCTACGAGTATGAACGACGTACTTACAGAAAAGCTGAAATCGCTATATTTCAAAACCTGTAATGTAATTTATAATAGCCAAACATTTTAATTAAACAAAATATATTTCTTGACAAAACAAAACTATCGTCGGTAAAATGAAGAGATATATTTAAATGTCTTTTATTTGCTGTAACGTGCATTGGCTTTAAACTATGAGGTTAAATAAATGTATGTAAAGAAAACATTTAGAAAAATCCGTATGACTATTATTAAGGTGCAGCTTCAGTTTATAACTTTTCTTTTTATCATTTATTGAACAAACCAAGTTCTATAATAAGGATAATGGAATTTTGTTCTATGTTTGAAATTAAAAAATCTGATGTGCGCAGTACATAACTTTCCCTGCAGATTCAAATTCATTTTGTCATTTTTTATTTCATTATGCATTACATTGAGGTTAATTGCATAAAATAACATGGATACTTTTCTGATATTATATCCAATTTGCCTTTTTATTGCATCTTCGTTTCATGTGGCAACTTAATTCACTTTAAATTCTTCAGGTCCTCAAAATTCCAAAAACTAAAATATCTCCAGAATGGTTCATCTTACAGTCATGGAGTCAATCTTATTCAATTAGTTATCAAAATTTACCTGAAGAACAAGTACTTTATTTTGTCATTTTTTATTTCATTATGCATTACATTGAAATTAATTGCATAAAATAACATGGATACTTTTCTGATATTATATCCAATTTGCCTTTTTATTGCATCTTCGTTTCATGTGGCAACTTAATTCACTTTAAATTCTTCAGGTTCTCAAAATTCCAAAAACTAAAATATCTCGAGAATGGTTCATCTTACAGTCATGGGGGTCAATCTTATTCGATTAGTTATCAAAATTTACCTGAAGAACAAGTACATCATTAATATATTTCAACAATTTTAGTCATTTATTTCAGATTTCACCATCTTTGCGAGCCATTTCGCAAAAACGAGTCGGTTACACTTTTCCAAATAATATCAAAATCTAATCCGCATCAGGATAATTATTAAGAGATTTAACTACTACGTTTTAAGAAATTTCATTAAATAGTTTTTTTAACTACAGTAGAAAATGTCTTCAGTTCTTCAAAATTAAAAATATAAATATCTCGAGAATGGTCCATCTTAGCGGTTGATCTGAATACTTTTGTAGTTAAAAATTAGTACAAAACAAGCATTTCATGGATACATTTGAGCATATATAGTATTTTATTTTAGATCGAATATTTTAGATTTGCGCGCCATTTCGCAAAAAAATACAGGTTCTTTTTTTCCCGAAACGTACCAAAACCTAATAAGCCCTAGGATAACCCAAATGTAACTTATCTAACAAATTTTGAGAAATTTGGTCAATAAGTTTTTGCATTAGAGTGATTACATACAATTTTTGTGGACCATTTCGCAAAAAAATGCAGGTCCTTTTTTTCTGAATCGTACCAAAATCCAATCAGCACCAGGATAATCCACATGTAACTTATCTACCAAATAAAAAAAAATTGGATAAATAGTTTTTGAGTTTGAGTGGATACATACAAATTTTGCGGGTCATTTCGCAAAAAAAAAAAAAAAATGGAGGTTTTTTCTCCCGAATCGTACCAAAATCTAATAAGCACCAGAGTAACCCACAAGTGACTTAGTCCAAATTTCACAAAATTTGGTGAATATTTGTTTTTTAGCTAGAGGGGATACAGATATTTTTTGTGGACCATTTCGCAAAAGAGGCAGGTTCTTTTATCCCAAATCGTACCAAAATCTAATCAGCACTAGAATCACCTACAAGGAACTTACCTACCAAATTTTATGAAATTCAGTCAATTAGTTTAAAGTTAGAGTGGATACAAAATCTGCACAGATAGACATACAGACGTCACGCTAAAAATAGTTTTTTCGTGTTCTAGAGGTCCAAAACCGTCAAAAACTCGAGTTGCTATTTTCGACACGATTCCAATACTTCCCTATTCAGTACCAAGTATTGCAGGGAAAGTAATAAAATAAATCTACACTTTCAGTCTTACTTGTATAGTTCTACCTATTAATTAACTTCTATTTATGACAAAAAAAATACAAGAAATTTATGAAGCAGTATTCATACGTAACAAACGAAATTTTTGACGAAATTATTGAGTCTTTTTATTCTCTTTTCCATACTTTCTTTATACAGTCAGTTGAATTTTTGGAAAAACCGGAAATGAAAATCCTTAATGAACTCCTCACCCCCCCCCCCCTCTGAAATTTAATGCTGAATACATATCAGTCATCATTTAAGCTAAAGAAAAATTCTTAATGAACTTTCCATTCTTCTCTTGAATGCAATGTTAAATTCATATCAGTCATCATCTAAGCTCTAAGCTATATCTATAGGAAACCCCGAGAGATAGCTGTTTCAAGGAAAATCTAAATTTTCGCATTGGAAGTGACATCTCCAAAAGCGGAAGTGGAAAGTGAGTTCCTTTACTCTCTCCGAAATTTAATGCTAAATACATATCAGTCCTTATCTAAGCTTCATCTATAGCCAAACCTAAAAAATAGATGTTTCAAGAAACATTTCTAAACCGGAAGTGGAAAAAAAACCGAAAGTAAAAGTTCTTAGTGAATCACCCTTCCTCCTCCAGAATTTGATGCTAAATCCAGATCAATTATCATCTAAGCTCTATCTACAGCCAATCTTGAAAAACATATGTTTAGATTAAAATAAAAAAAATTTAACCTGAAATAGAAACCTTAACGACCCCCCCCCCCCCTCATTCTTTTTCGGAATTTGATGCTGAATCCAAATCAGTCAACATTTGAACTCTATCTGTAGCAGATCCTGAGAAATAGATGTTTCAAGAAAAAAATTAGCAATAGCAATAGTATGGCAAAGTTTTTGTCACCAATAAATGCTTCTGTTTAGCTTATTTTGCCCGTTTAAAGGCGTAAGGCGATTTAATCGATTCTTATATGGCCAACATAGTGCAGTTGGGAGCATGTCATACAGCATAGAGGGCTCCGGATTCGATTCCTGGGTGTTCCAGCCACCGGGTGTTATCTTGAGTTCAAATCAAGTTTATATTTTAAAACTGAGAATACATATTATCTTTATGAAAAAAATAACAACACAGCTATCAAATAAGCGAGCTATGTCTTTTTGGTTTCACTTTGAAATAAAATTCACAACTAACAACTAGCAATTATTTTTAGCCTAAATTAAGGGAGTATTTATTCACAGGGAGAATTTTTTTTTCATAAATTGCTGTCTAACTCAATTCAAATCCCATTATGCACTTTTAGTTCGAGATTTGAATGACAATTAATGTCTCAATTTTAGTTACTTCTTCTTGGATACGAATATTTTTTAAAAGAAATCCCAAATTAATTTTAGCATAATGCTTTTTTTCTGTGTTTACTTTTCAACAAAATTCCTATTTTCCTTTGTCATAATTATTGCCCTTGTCATCTAAATCCTTTTTTCTCGCCACATAAGTAAGATTTTATTGATTCTCTATTTTTAATTCTGTTAACTTTAACCAAACAAAGCTCAGAGCTCTCATCCATACATTGATCACATATGCAACTTACATATGGCGGTCAATATTGATTAGAGTTACACTTTCTGCAGTTAAAATTCAATTTCAATACTTTCTTAAATAGCAATGAGTGTTCAACATGTGATTGTACTTAAAAGACAACAGCAAAACAACTTTTCATATAGCAACTCGCCGTTGAGCTACTAAGAGTAACTACAGATAATTTTGTAGTTTAGTACGCCAGTGTTGCCATGTATATTTGCAAATTAGCAAGGGTGGATCATGCCTTTTCATCCATCCCACGTATTACATTGTGATATTATTGAGAAAATATCTACATAAAATTTTTCGCACTGTAAAATTATTATCTATGAACCTGGTAGTGTAAGACAAACGCTATCCAAATTCAACTATTCATTGTCCAAACTCGTGTTTTTAAAGATATAATTATGTCATTTATTTTCTATTTTTTATTCTGGTTTATTAAAATTTGTTAGCATTGTATACAGCTCATACATAATGGTTTACTATAACGTATTTTTAAAAGATAATTTTGGTTGATACTTTTAAATTTAATCAAATTATCAGAGGAAGAATTTTAACTTTATACTTTAAATTGACTTTTAGAGTTTTTTAGTTTATTTTGTTCATAGAGAATGACAATTTGTTATTTTATTTAAAGTTGATCTAACCATTATGTCTTTGAATTCAGATAATGGTTATGATACATCACTACTGGGTATAATACATCAATGGTTATGATACATCACTGCTAAATATGATACATCTGTAAATGAAATGGGGTCTATTTATATGACGTCACGTCACTGCGGATTTTCATTTATAAACATTACCACGTGTTTATCCTTTTCAAAATATTTTCAGCATGAAATATGAGTTTAAATAGTTTAAATGAGTTTAAATGGGTTTAAATACATTGATATTAATGTTCCATACAAAGAATTTTGTGCTAACTTTTCTGATATCTGTCAGTTATTATGGTTATGCAAAATTTTAATACCTGCATAAGTGACACGTATGAATAGAATTCATTAAACAAGTACTTAAGTGTGGTGTGGAGCATAATCAATGTAAGGCAAAAATGCTTGAATTCCAAGTCTGAATAATAAAATGTTCAAGTCTGAAACTTCAGACCTAAACTGTGAAAATATGCATTCAGCTTTCCTGTGGTGTAAAGAATTCCAAATATCTTGTAGGATAAAATATTCCAACTGCCCTGTCGAATAAAGAAATTTTTCTTTTTAAATAAAGCATTTAACACGAAACCTTAATTTCTGACCTCTGATCAGACTGAATTGCATTCTTTTGCTATTCTATTGTTTTTACGGACACGAAGGCTACTTTCATTTATAACTACAGTTTAAACTGGATATTGAATCATTGCAAGTATGTGTGTATACAAGCTCTCCCTACACGTACACAGAATTGATACCCGACATTATAGGTTTTATAATGTCTTTCCAGACCCTCAAGTAGCCTTCAGGTGGCTTAGAAGACCACTGAACCGAAGCTAAGGAAGCCTGATTTTCGATGTTCCCTCCAGAGTGGACAAATGGTTGGTTGGGATAATAATGGTTGGTAAAATATCTCAAAACACTTCCGAAGTCCCCCGCTTGGGACATAAAAGTCTGAAACACCACCACGAGACAGAACCTAAATGGGCCAATTATCAACTATATTATAGATTATAGATTTTTTAAATGCCTTTCTAGATCCCCAAGTAGCCTTCAGCTGGCTTAGAAGACCCACTGGACTAAACTTAACGAAGCCAGATTTTCTATGTTGCCTCCTTCCCCTCCGGAGTGGACAAAATGGTTAGTTGGGGTAATAATGGTTGGTAAAGTACAGTTCCCCACTTGGAACATAAGAGGTTGAAACAGTACGAGGCAGAACCTAAATTAGCCAATTTTTAACTGAGACAACTATTTTCAACGTTAAGCACTAAACATTATTAAACAAGATAAAACTTAAAACAAAAACTTAAAAAGTGAAGTTGCAGCTTTTAAGTTTTTAAGTGTGTTAGTTACCCTATCTTTGACAGGATTAAATACTAGTTATTTAAGAAAATCATTTATGAAAATAATCATGGAAATTATGTAAACGATTTTGGATGTCATTTGTTGATTACATCAATTCCTAGAAATAGGCAAATAGATCACACAAAGAGGTAAAAACTTTAATGCCAAAAATACACAAGGTAAAGGTCATCATGGAAAGTGAATAAAAAGTATAAATAAGCTCTGGAATGTGGTAGAGTGTGGATACAAATACTTTTATGGGAAAAGGTAGTAGATGAGAGAAATGGCACAGATCAGCAAAATGGTAAAAAAAAGAACGCCAGGTCTCTGAAGAGACGGATTCTTCTTGAATCGAGTCAGCAAGGCAGCCTAGAAATAATAAAAAGACAAATGCATGAGCTAACTTATACATTTCTCAATTTGAATGATACTAGTTAAGTATTATGAAAGACAGAAAGTACCAAATGCTTTGGGAATAGTTAATAGAAATCGCAATACAATTTTTTTTTATGTGCTGAAAGCGCATTGTAATATACATTGATATTAACATATACACTGCTATTAACATATGCACAGATATTAACATGTAGAATTGCTGCCAAATTATTTATTTTCTATTAATTCTTTAATTAGAATAATCATAAATTTTTAAGTCTGAGTAAGAATAATATATTCTATATACACAATACTGATATTAAAATATACAACAAATGCTAAGTCCCTAAATTATGTCGTTAATTATTTAATTATGGTGATCAAAAATTTTGCAGTCTTTGTGAGAGTAAGACAAGAGCCGTTACATTGGTCTATTCATTTCTTATTAAACTATTTATTCAATTTATTCAAACAAGTACCCATCATTCTAGGAAAACTCGAAACTGCACAATTTCTTCATAATTTTAACCATGGTGACAAGTTTCGATTCTAATATAACTCTTATATCTCCATATTTGTTGCTTATATTTAACTTTCTGAGCTCTTTCTTTTAATATTCACAGAAAACATCATGCTTATGAAATGTTATGAAAATGCTATAAATACTATTTTTGCAACTTCAACGGTTCTGATTTTGAGTGACGCTTATAATACCTCCAAGATTATCCGAACTTATAGAGCTTGATAAGTCTCGCATCGTTAATTACTTGAAACGTGCTTATCTGACTGTTTTGACGAATCGTAGTATATATTGACTATTAGGGAAAACTGTGAGCAGTTCTGGCAGAAGTGTATACGCAAATATGCATGTAAGCAGGTCTGGCAGCTCGGGGGAGACTATTGTGAACATTTGATGAATCAACGAGTCCGAAAAAGCCCGCAAATATTTCTGTGCCCTATTCGACGAGATCTATTGCAATACTAATATCAGTCTCCGCTATGATACATCATAGATAACTTGCAGAAGCAAGAATTCATTTCATCACCCCTTGTAATGGCTGATTTTAACAACTCATAAGCGGTGCTTCCGTCTGGAATGCCCCGTAGCCGAACATCGTGGTTGATCGCTAAATGGCGTGACATTGTGCACAATTACGAGTCTCAATTTATCGTTCCTGCAAATGCCCACCGTATAGAGACATACATGAAAGTGATCTCCATCTCAATTGCTGTTGAAAGATGCACCGCCCAAAGAAATGACGTTATGGTGTGGTGAGTAAATATCTCCAGTGACAGTTAATCTCCTTTTATATTGCTGAAAAAGACTTTAACAAACCGCAGATGCATTTAAGAATTCCTTCTATGTTTTGTGCAGACCTTCCTATTACATCTGCGGTGGTATTTTTTCAGCCAAATAATGTCCACCCACATGCGGCTCTCATCACGCATTAGAACCATTGTTGTTTCTACATCCTTTAATTGATCACCAATTCCCCTAATTTATCCCACAATGAACATTTTCATGACATACTATAATGCCATTATGTACCCATTAGTTAATCCAAGATTATAGAGATATTGAGAAGCAATTTCATAAAGGACACAAAATTTGTCTCAAGCGTAAATATGACGTTATTGTTTTTCATTACAATGCCCCTTACGTTAAAGACACCAGCCTTTGTTAAGTCAGGTTAGATTTACAACTTATTAAATGTTAATATTTTGAATGCCAGTACTCTATTTTGATGTCAGTTTCTCCTGTGAAATTGTAATTAATTATTCTAACTTTCATCACAAAACTTTGTGCAAACATTTCTTGTGATTGAGCACTTCTTTTAAAGTACATTGCACTTCTTAATTTCTTTTATTTTTGTAAGTGCATAATTAAATCTGCAGACTTATTTATTATTTCAAACAGTTGCAGTTCGATTTTGAAAATATGAAGTACCTTATTTACGCTTCAGTTTATTGCAAAATTTTTATTTATTGAAATACATACAAATTTAGAAGCAGCAGAGAATTATCGTTGTCAGCAGCCGTATTTCGAAAACCTTTACCATGTATATTTTCCAAGGAAAGTAATTAATTTTTATGCATCGCAAAACTGTTTATTCATGGAATAAATCTTAAAACGAGCGTTCAACTAACAGCGAAGCAAATCCAATCTAATTTATTATGGCCATTTGATAGATCTGAGTAAACTCCAAACACAATTTTAAAAATGCTAAGTAAGTACTTATCTGTAATGCGGAAAATGAAATTGTACATTGAGCATATTTCCTTAGATAACTCAATGACCATTTCTATTCATTAATATAAACTCAAAAATTCTAGTCATGGAGAAGATTAAAAAATACAGGCTGATACGATTAAGTTTGTAACTGTATTACATAGAGTATCATTACTATCACAATTGTGAAGAATTAAGAGATATTTTAATTGCCGTGAAAAATAAGAGAATTGCTAAGAAGATTATGATTACAGCAAGTTAGCCTAATTACGATATCATGAAGATATATTTCAAAGGTACACCAATAACTCGAGCATTTCTATGTTTGTTTATGAATAAAACGCTTCATTTGGCATGTTAATTATGCCACAGCTTAGGAAACCACTGCATGAACTTGGAAAAAGTTGTGACCAGAAACTGAACATAGCAAGCAACACATATTTTATTGCAAGTAATTTATCAAAATACAAGTTACTTAGATAAACAGAACCTAAAGTAAAATACTTCGCAAAACTTGTAGAAAGCATACGGTCGTTTCGAAAATACGCAATGGGTATTCCTCTTCAATACGAGCAAATCAAGAAATATCTACCATATGGATTTACCATGCGTAAGAGTTGCTTAAATAAATAGAGATACGCAGTGGTAGCACCACTTGGTGAGATTAAAAAGAAAAAGGCATGCAGAATCTAATTCTACGATAATAGCTTGCAACTTCGTTCCAGTAGCTCAACGGTACAGCGTCGGCTGGCCAGTTTAGAGATCCATGGTTCGATTCCCGGTTGGGGCAGCAAGGTTCTTTACAATTGCGCCAGAACAAATCAACTCTATAGGTTAGTGCAAAAATGTCGGAGGTCTAAAAGTGACCCTAATACGACTAGCACGGATTCAGTGGACTCTGGAAGATTGGGCGCCGATTTCAAATTGAGAGGATAACGGCCACGCAGGATACTAGCCTGGGTAAAAATTGTAGTAGCAGATAGTTAACCTGAAGTAAAAATAGCAGGAAGTAATCAGTCAGATTGTCAGTTGCCGTCAATCTGGCATTAGAGGGTGGAGAATGCAGAGTCGGCTTCGACGATAAGAGCTTGCAATTTCATCCCAGTAGCTCAACGGTAGAGCGTCGACTGACCAGTTCGGAGATCCAGGGTTCGATTCCCGATTGGGACAGCAAGGTTCTTTACAGACAAATCGAAAGCATTTTTCAAAGAACGACAAAATTCGTGAAAGGCGGCTTGTAGACTTAAAACTGCAGTAGATAGCAAATTGTCTGCAGTTAGTTGCTTTAGCAATTACTAAACATAAATAAGAGCAAAGCCGGCCGGAAAAGCTCTTTGTTGCTCAGAGAGTGCATCATCATTATTCCTTAATTTTAGTTTCGGTTTGAACTGTATCTACTATAAAACCGCGCATGATTACATTCTTAATATCTTTAAACATCTTTCATCTCTCCGAGTATATTTATTAGAGTACCAATAAATTATCGCCATCCAACCAAGATATAGATTTGTTTTATTATCCAATTCCAGAGATACCGTACCAATGCTAAATTTCGTTATATATCTGAGAAAAGCCAATAAGAGAAGTAAGAATCTTTATTTAGTTAATTATTGCTCGGGTTCTGAAATGACAGTATCATCTGGCAAGGCAATAACTTTTCATTACATCAGGAGAGGAAGCAGCTTACTTATATATTGCACTTATCATTGGATTCACACAAGCAAAGCAACATAAGCTAGGTAGCATGTAATAGCTTTCTTGCCATTAAAATGAATAATGTATCTATTCGAGGTTAATTTACAAGGTAGATACAATGATATCTCTTTAAAAATTGATGATGCTATTCGCAGAAATAAATTTCAAATCTAGGTAATTGTCCTTTGGAGACGATAAATCGAATCCTTTAAATTGAGTATTTAAGGAGATACACAGCAATAAATCAAAATATACATTTTTTATTTATTTCCTTTAAGTAATAACCGATCATAATGAGAAAGTTCAATAACCGATAAATAATTAGTTGTCTGATTGAACTATTGTGGTTTAATGATAATTTGTACTCTAATTAATCTACTCTGATAATAATTAGCATTATTTTTAATCTATCATGATGATAGTACACATTTTAATCTAAACCCCATCTTTTTCAAAATGATGATTGGTGATAGGAAGCATATAAAGTACAGCCCATAATTTGAATCAATATAAATTTAAGCTGAATGGTATTGATCGTATGATTAAAGCTTGAGATATTACTTGCGGAAACTTTTTAACAATTTTTACAAATTTCACAATAAATAAAACTGTTCTTTGTGAAAATATAACTTCCTAATATTTCCTTAAGGAAGGCACCTTTATGACAACAAGGTGTTATTTACAATTGTTTCGAATGCTTTTTAAGCCCTCTTCCTTAGACAGTTTGTGCTCTTAACACCCGTTAATAAACAACTGCGATTTGACAGGCAAAGAGAAATTCAAACAGAGTAAGAACACGCAAAGCAAAAGTTCTCTAACTGGTGGTATCAGCCAAATGAAACTCAACCATAAACATATTAAGATAGGTCGATAACGGGTCCCCCGTCCCCTCGCATACGAATTTGAGGGAAACAGCAGTGAAATTAAAATTTAATTGTCATAGAAAATCCATGGAAGATATTTACCATTGTAGTACACCAATTTCTGACCCTTACATAATAAACTTCCATCTATTGTGTGAAGGTCAGGACAACGGAAGGCAGTTGCTTCTTAACAGTTGTTAAGAACACACACTGTTTTTGACCCAAGAAAGAAGGTCCTAAACGTCCTCAAAACAATTACAGTCACCTACTTGTCCTATGTTTAAAATTTTCAAGAAAGTATTAGAAGGTATTTCTTTACAAATTTTTTGACAATCTTTACTAGGTCAGCCCTTA